>JAPPVO010000014.1:47086406-47710525 GCA_030407325.1 Camellia japonica
ATCTTCTGTAATACCCGGCTAGTCCCAAAAGCTTCGGACTTCTGTCACATTTGTTGGTCTAGGCCAGTTTACTACAGCTTCAATTTTCTGTGGATCAACAGAGATTCCATCTTTGCTAACAACATGCCCCAAAAACATAACATGATCAAGCCAAAATTCGTATTTAGACAGTTTAGCATAAAGTTTCTATTCTCTTAGGGTCTGTAGGGCAAGTCTCAGATGATGTTCATGCTGCATTGGTAACTTCGAAAGGCATAACTAAAAATTCATAATGTCCATACCTCGTTCGAAAAGCATTTTTGTCAATGTCTTCTGGTTTAACTTTCAACTGATGGTATTCGGATCTGAGATCAATCTTAGAGAACACTTGAGCACCCTGTAACTGATCAAATAAGTCATCAATACGAGGCAATGGGTATTTATTTTTCACAGTTACCTTATTCAGTTCACGGTAGTCAATACACAGTCTCAGTGAGCCGTCTTTCTTCTTCACAAATAAAACAGTGCACCCCACGGTGAAGTACTGGGCCTGATGAACTTCTTATCTAACAGTTCCTACAATTGCACTTTCAGTTCTTTAGTTCAGTTGAAGCCATTCGGTAAGGAGCTTTAGATACTGGCTGTGTACCTGGAATCACATCAACGGTGAATTCAATCTCCCTGTCAATCAAATCCCCTGGCAGATTATCTGAAAAAACATCTGGGAATTCTCTTACTATGGGAATACTGTTCACATTAGCATTATCATCAGTAGATACAGTCAATACAGAACACAGATATCCTTTACACCCATTTCTAATCAATTTAACAGCTTTCACAGATGAAATCAAATACGGAGGAGGTACTACTCCAACTCCATTAAACACAAATTCGGGTAAACCAGGTGGACGGAAAACTACTTGTTTCGTTACACAGTCAATGGTGACATGATATTTCGTTAACCAGTCCATCCCCAATATTACATCAAAATGATCAATGTTCAGAGGCAGTAAGTCAATAAATAGATGTGCATCTCCAACAATAATTTCACAAGTAGGGTACATATATGCACAGGTCATAGATCCCCCAACAGGTGATGATACAGCTAACAGATAATTCATGGGTTCTAAGGGTCTATTCAATTTTCGCGAAAAAGCATGCGACACATATGAATGTGTAGACCCCGAATCAATCAGTACATATGCATTTTGAGTACAAATAGAGAGGATACCTGACACAATGGTCTCGGTATTTTGGACGTCTCTCGGTACTAGGGCGAACACTCGGCCCTGCCTCATAGGCTCTTTCCCGGTAGCTTTGGGGTTCGGTTTTGGTGCAACAGTTGATGCTGCTATGCTTGGTGTAGCTTCACTACTAGCCTGCGGAGCAGAGGGGCAGTCTTTAACCATGTGGCCCACCTTGCCACACCTGTAACAGGCTCCAGATATTTTGTAACAAACCCTTTTGTGCTTCCTGCCACACTCAGAACAGGGTGGTATGAAACCACTCCCTTGGCTGGGGCTAGTTGTTGACCCCGTATTCTGTTTCTTGTTCAATGGGTTATGCTTGCCTTTCTTGAATTTGAAACCCTGGCTTTTACCACGCCATTCAGACGCTGATGTTTCAGTTTTCAGTGCCTCGATGTTCGATTCAGCCATCAGTGCTCGGTCAAGAACATTTACATAATTCGGTAATTTCAGAACATTTATTCGGTCGAGTATTGCAACATTAAGGCCGCCTTCAAACTTTCTGGCCTCAGATGATCCAGGTTTAGTAGCAGTGTTTGCATTATCCATTTCACTATAAGCAGTTATAACAATTATAAACATAAGCAGTTGCATACGTAAACAGTTTATCACATTAGCATATATTCAGTCATGTCATAGCCACACACACTTATCATGCTCATGATATGCCCTAATCACTTTTCTAGGACACCCTATAGCTCATTTGGACACGTGTGTGCGGTATAACTCGTGGTTAAGTATCGCTCTGATACCACTCTGGCACGACCCAAACCCGCCCCTATGGATTTAGCACCGTAACTGGCCAGTAATCCGAGATTACCGAAGGCCTGCTTAACAGTAAAACAGAGTACAGGGGCCTGGCGGAAGCCAAAACAGTAAATAAACAGTGTCCAATGAGCTGTGACAGTCTGTATGCAAAATGACTTTTCATACATGTATACAGTCAATGACAAAACATTATGTACATTATATACAATCATTCAGAACAGGGACTTAATCCCTATTAAACAGTACAGTAACAGTCTATACAGTAAACAAAATAGTTACAGAGACAGACGGGGAAAGATAAAACACCCCTAAGCCATAGCTTGACAGGCTCGGAACGTCGCAGTGAGGCACAATGGTTGGCTTGACAAAACTGGAGTTACCCCGACGCTCCTAGCCGCGGTCTGGTGCCTATACAGCTACATATATATATGAGCAGTGAGCTAAAGCTCAGTGAATAACATAATGCGTAAAGAGGTTTAGAATGAATGTCCTTACAGTAATGAACACAGTTCATTAAATCAGTATTTCAGTCAATCAGTTGTTCAGTCATATGTGGTACATTCATTAGCATAATAGTAAAGTAAACAGTAGGTCTTAAAAGACCGAACAGTCAATGATGGCCATCAATCAGTAAACAGTAGTGGTTCCAACGAGGGAACCGACAGAGATCTCTGTAACAGTAACAGTAATAGTAAACAGTAGTTGCTAAGGATGCCACAATACAGTTCAGAATATAGGACATACATTCATTCAATTAACAGTATCAGTTCAGAAACAGTACAGTTCAATTGTTCAGAAGATAATCATTTTTGAACATATCTTTACACAGTTGTTACTCACAGAGTTCTAGGCTACAGTAAGCTAGAGCGCGTCCCCAGTCGCCAACCCTACACAGTTAACAGATTGAACACACACTAAGCTACACAGTTGGGAAAGATAATAACTTAATCCCTAATTTGCCTCGGTGTGTTTTACATCTAAATCCTCATTAAGGTGTCTTAAACTAGACCTAAGAATGCCTAGGATGGGATGAGGATGCAAAGATGTGCACATAAAACATTTTCAGAAATCTCAGAAAAACAGAGTCCCGCTCGAACGCAGGTTTCCCCGCTCGAGCGGACATGCAACAAAGGGCCCCGCTCGAGCGACAGCTCCCCCACTCGAGCGGACTGTAAAAGTACTGGATAGGTGAAATCCCCGCTCGACGGACGCTCGACTCCGGCTCGAGCGTAAGACACATGCCCCCGCTTGAGCGTACAATTCTCCGCTCGAGCGGACTGTAAAACAGTGCAAAGTACTGGATGCTCGAATTCCCCGCTCGAGCGCCACTTTCCCTGCTCGAGCGGGAGTGCAAAATCTGTAAAATCCATATTGCACCTCCAAGCTTAAAACCAAGTTTAAATGCATTAAAATCGATCCTTTTGGGCGGAAAACCTAGAAAACACTTGTAAACACATGATATAATATGTTTCAAAGATCAATTTGTAAAATCGGAGCCCAAGGGTAGTTCAATTAAACTCATTTTCAAGCCAAATTTCAAGAACATAATCCAAACATGACATGCATGCAATTAGCTAGCTTTCAAGCTTCAAAACATGCTCTAATGAGCCAATTCCTTTCAAAAACAAGATGATTTCATGAACCTTAACTAGAACATGGACATGCATGTAACAATTTTCCATAAAATCAACTCGAAGTCAACAATACAAACATGCATGCATGAATTAAGCTATAATTCAACATGTTAGAACTAAATCATGACTTAGCTCTTCAATTTGACATGAACCATGCATGAATCAACTTAAAGACACAATCAAGAGGATGAAATTCATACCTAGGTTCCTTAATTACTAGTCTAGAGGTTCAATTTGCCAATTCACACTTCAATTCTTCAAGTTCTCTAGCCAAACTCTCAAGAACAACTCAACTCTCTCTCACTCTCTTTCTTGGTCGGTTGTAGGCAACAAAATGGCTGATGAAGTGTGTTGTTTCTAATGAATAATAAGGCTCAAATAGATATTAGGTAGTGGCCCACTCAATGGTCTAATTGTAAATAAGCCCAACGATGCAATTCAACCTTAATTAATCTAATTTAATCATACCTAATCAGTTTTCAGATAATTACACCATAAAATCACATAAATTATGATGATCATAAAACACTAATTGATTTCCGGTTCGGCCACCGATAAGGCCTTCAATTCGCATTTTAAACATACAGACATGAACAGATAATTAGACAGGTAACAGATAGAAATGCAATTCAAACAGATAGAAAATGCATTTAAACAGATACAGTCAATCAATCAGTTTCGAATTTCAGTCAGTTAGTTCAGTATTTCAATCAGTTCAATTACCCATCATAATCAATCTCAGTTTAACAGTAATCAGTAATCAATCAGAGATCAGTGATAAGGGTTGTTACACCCTACCCCCCTCATAGGGGTGTTTTGGCTATCTCTTAACTGGTGTGTGATTTACAGTGAAATTGTACAGGAATGTGCATATCAGTTGCAAGGTTGGTATCTGTTTTGGGGTAGAATTCAGTGTTGAGTATAATCCTACAGCTTTGATCATGTCTGTGTTGATAAAAACTCGTAGCTGAGGTGTTGTGCGGTTTCTGATTGCTGCTCTTTTACTTTATTTCTTTTGCTACGTAGTTTAAACCATAGCTTCAGAAAGTTCGAATATCCCCCAAGTACTCTGGACTCGAGTCGGAAGACTTTGCAAGGCTAGGGATTTTGTTCGGGGACAACCCGTGTTTACCTCACTCTCACCGGTTACATGACGGAGGAGAGCCAAACAGAGTTCGCCAATCCAATTCTTACAACAATCACCTCTCAGCTAACCTGTGTTCTATACGGTTCAAGAGTAGTCATCCACTTCCAGTTCGATTCAAAAACAGTCACCTACTCCAATGGCACAGTATCCTCCGGCCAATATGGAGGAACTGTTACTCCATCTGCAACAAACAGTTGAGACCCTACAACGTGATGCAACATGTCAGGCTAAAGCTACAGCCCGTTACGCCGAGGTCATAACCAGGCTACAGCAATAGCCACCGCAGTCGGCCGAGGCCTCTGCATCCCATGTACCCACCACAGCTATCCCAGCACCCGGAGCCACTGCTAATACCGCAAATGTTCAAGAAAACCAAGGCAATCTAGCAGAACCTATCCCGACACAAGCGTCCAGAGCCCCAGTTTATCAGACTGAGGCTCCGTTCAAATTTGAGGTTGACCTAACTGCACTCAAGGTCAACAAATTGTAGAAATTGTTCCAGAGAGCGCAAGGGGTCAATTTCATTCCAGACATAGAGGATGGATACACTGATTTTGCGGTTACATTGTCAAATCGGTTTAAAATGCCGCACATTGATTGTTTTGACAGCTTCGGGGATCCGATGGTTCACTTGCGACTGTTTTTAGACATTTTGCGGTCGATGGGCTTAACTAGACTACAGAAGCTGTCTCTCTTTGGTCGCACCATGTCGGATATAGCGGCCATTTGGAATGCTAAATTGGAAGATTCTGTCAAACAGAATTTGGAGGAGATGGTCGGAGCCTTCATTGCTCAGTACTCTTACAATACGCAGATTGAGGTCACAACTCGTTATCTTAAGGCAACACGTTAAGAGCCGAAGGAGAGTTTCTCTGAGTTTGTGACAAGATGGAGGGCCAAAGCCTCAATGATGACCATTCGACCTTTAGAAAAGAATCAGATAAGAATGGTTGTCCGGAATCTGCATGGGTTGTTGCAGAAGATGATTGTTCTACCTCTATTTGCCTTCACAGAGCTTCATGAAATGGGGGTGCAAATAGAAGATGCCATAAAACAAGGACTTATTACTAAGGATAAGGAGCCAGCCAAGAGGCCATTTGTTCACAGTTCCAATGCTTTCAGTGGTAGCACAACTGCGAGGCCATCGGATGTAAGTGTTGTCACCACGACAAAAACTGCTGACCCCTTTGCCAATATAGGCCCACAAACATCATCCAACCCTACCCAAACTCAGGGTAGGACTTTTAACCAACTATACATCACCCTATCCAAAGCCATGCAGGTGCTAGTCAAGAAAGGGCACCTAAAACCCTTAGAACCTCGCCCACTTCCTAACCCTCTTCCACCCAAACATAACCCCGCAAAGTACTGTGCTTTTTACCAGCAACACGGTCATGACACCGACTAGTGCTTTTCGATTGCGTCATGAGATTCAAGATCTTATTAACAACAAGGTTATCGCTCTACCTTAGAAACCAAATGCAACCACAAATCCAATCCCAGCCCATAATCCAGTTCTCCCATCCCGAAACCTTAACCTGATCCATACACTGGCCACTTCTTATAACCCCAGCGGATATATTACCCCCTCCCACTTACCGAAACCAATGTTGTTTATTCCTGCGGGCACAGATTTGTGCATGATGGGTGCATTTAAGCCACAACCTAAGCCTCATAATGTGTTGACAATACCCGTAGTAAAGGAGGGTCTGGCCTTGGAGGAAGGTATTGGCCTGTCAGTGAGTGTCCTGGGGACTTGTTTGAAAGGGCATACGATCCGAGTTGCTATATTACGCCAACTAGTCAAATCAGACCTAAAGTGGTGCTACCAATCTTGGTAGGCATCAATGTGGTGAGGGAGGATGGCCCAAGCCAAGGGTTGGACGACCTTGTAGATCTCGAAGAAGATCTAGACAACTTGCAGTTCTTCGACGTCGGTTTGACCTAAACGGATTAACGGATAATACCGGATGGCTGAGTGATGAGCCAAACAAGAAAGAAGAAACTAGGATGAATCTAGAGGGAAAGGAAGCAGAGGTAGCTACAGTAGCCAGAAAGGCTGATGAGAAAGGAAAACTGCCGAATGGCACATATGTGGAAAACCCAGCCCAAGAAGTGGGGGTGTTGTGAACACTGTAGATACTGAACATGAAGCTACACTGAGGCAGTTTAAAAGAGAGAGAAATGAGGACAATCGGAAAACCGTCATTGCGTGGCACCCTGTAGGGGACACGTATGATGTGAAAATGATACAAGTAGAGCCAGACAACTTTTTTTCCTTTTAAGGTATCACTGTCTTTTGGTATTACAGTAGCAATCCATGTAGCATCTTCAGTGGTCTTCCGAACCAAAGTCACATCCGGCTAATTGAGACAATCAAATCAAAATTTGGCAAATTAAACCCTTATCACTTGAGCAATACATATTATATATAATAAAAAAATATATTATTATTTTTATATTATTTATATTTATTTTTTTTTGAAATTACACACATCAAGTATGAGTATCGCTAGTAATCTAATAATTTTTTCAAATCATATATAAAATATATAAGCTTTGCTGTATTTGAGAATGTGCTCCGTGGCACTTTAAATAAGCATTATTTGACTGATGTTGCTTCTTTGTTTTCCTAATAATCTGTTCATTTCCCATTGTTTGTTTTCCTAAATAAAATAAATAAATAAATAAACCTTCTTGATGATTCTCTATTTTTACTTTTACTTCATTCTTTATTGTCATTTTGATTTGTTTTTATGTTCAAAACCTATCCAATTTTATAAGATTTTCTTGGGCTTCACATGAGATGATTCAATAATACGTATATTAAACAAGTTAGTTTCGAATTGAGATAATAAAATTGAGACAGATAAAAAATTAGTTAATTAAAAGAAATGATCAATATGATCAACATGAAAGGAGCATATAAACAACTTTATTGCTCCAAATACAAAAAAACAAAAAACAAAAGACAAAAAACAAAAAACAAAAAACAAAAAACAAAAAACAAAAACAGAACAAAAACAAAAACAAAAATATATAAAAATAAAAATTTGCAATAATTTTTTTTTATTGAGATTATGATTCCCTCATCCTGGTATTTTTGAACAATTATGCTGCAAATTCAGTCTTAATTATCTAAAAAATACTTATCATCTTATAGTTCAAATTTATTTTATAAATAAATCTCCCTCATATTCAATCCCAAACACACACTCGAATGGGTAAGGAGTAGTTAAATTGGGTTGATAGAATTATTCATTGTTTAATACAAAGTTCACACCTCACCAAGACTGTAAAAACCATTAAAAACTCTCCAACCTTCTCCAACCCATCCATACATTCGGCGAAAAAAATGGACTTCCTGAGCTTTGGACTATATCTTCTATTGTCTTTGACTTCAATTCGAGCCCTCTTTTCCTTTCTAAGAGGAACCAAACAAAGTCAAAAGCTCCCACCGGGACCCATCCCATTGCCGGTGATCGGAAACCTCCTCAAACTAGGAGACAAGCCCCACCTGTCTCTAACCGAGCTAGCCAAAATTCAAGGTCCGATCATGAGTCTGAAATTCGGCCGAGTCACGGTGGTGATCTCTTCGTCAGCCATGGCCAAAGAAGTCCTCCAAAAGCAAGATCTCGCCTTCTCCAACCGATCAGTCCCCAACGCCGTCCACGCCCTCGACCAGCACCAGTACACGGTGGTTTGGTTACCTGTCTTGAGTTGGTGGCGGACCCTCCTAAAAATCACGACATCCAACATTTTTACCCACAACAGACTCGACACCACCCAATTTATGCGACAGCAGAAGGTGGCGGAGCTTGTCTACTACGCCCGCAATTGTGGCCGAGAAGGTGTTGTTAGCACATACATAATTAAAATTTTAAATTTAAAGTTTATGAAAGCCACAATGTCAATATAAGGCTGAAAATGAATTGAATCAAAGACTTTGACTTGGTTAAAAACATTCTGTGAGTTGTATTTTGGAGTCTATAATTCATCTATTAGAACTAGTTTAAAACGACAGTTTATCTATGTCTAAAAAATCTCACAAACTATTTTCTACCCATGCTATTATTATTTAATTTATTGTTATTTAATTTTTAATTTTTAATTTCTTGAACAGGTGTTGCGGTGGATATTGGGAGAGCTGGTTTCAGGACGTCAATAAATGTGTTGTGGAACACCATTTTTTTGGAGGATTTCGCAGACCCTAGTCAAGATACTGGGAAAGAATTTAAGGACTTGGTTTGGAATATCATGGCGGAGGCTAGTAGATTCAACTTGGTGGATTTTTTTTCGGGCGGTGGCAAAGATGGATCCGCAAGGGATAAGGTGGCATATGACTAAGTACTTCTTGTACAAATTGTGTAATTAAATAACCAAATAGATTCATAATTGATAATTGAAGTTTCAGAACAAAAAAACTATACTGAAAATTATAATACATAATAAAATAAAATAGCAAAGGAAAGCAAACCAAGGCCTGCAATAGACAGTGCCCTTAAAACAGATTCGCTGTCTCACCGGTTGGGTGCTGGAGATTGTTCGACGTCTATCTCCCAGGATACGACGGTTGGACCAGCTACAACAATGCACTGACTGAGTAGTTTCAACGAATAGAACTTTGCAACACTTTCTCACAGGAAGAATATAATAAACTGAAGGAAAATTTCTGGAAGGCAAAGATAAAAAAAAATTATGGGCAAAAGGAATGAAGGAGAAAGGTCTCCTTTTATACACATGGAAGGATAAAGGAAAAGACTGCAGCAATCAAGGCCCATCACGAATGTAGAAATCAAATTTGTATTAATCTACAAAACTGATGGATTAAATCTATCATGAATAGAGGAGTTACCAGCTCTATTATACACCTAGGTTTTGTGTATATATTCCTACAGCTCACAGATCTAACTTGGCCCAAAAAGATTATGATGGATGGGTCAAGCCCAACCCCCACACTCATGAAATCCATTCCAGTCCCAAGTCCCACAGATCACGAACCCGGCCCGATCCGAGCAGGCGAATGGCGCACACGTGTGGCAATTTTTGCATAACCAACTTTGACTAAGTCCCTTCTTGAAGCATCCATGGCTCTCTTCCTTTGGAAAATTTGGATGCCTCAAAGGGCTTACACCCTTATGCAAAAAATTGGATTTAAATACCCATCAATGCTCCCCTACAATCAATATGGGATACGAGGTTTTACATCTTTCTCAACACCTCTTTCATAAGGCCAACTTAATGAGTCAATTTCTCATTCAAACCTTAATGGTTTTTTGTCATTCTTTTTGTGGTATAAAGATCTCACTATAAATAATCTAAACCCACTTTAATATTGCATGAAAATCACCAAAAAATCATTATTTTCCAACAATACTTTGGTAGTATGATTGAGCTTTTTGGGAGAGTGATCGATCGGAGGTGGAGGTTAGGAGATTAAGCAAGAGTGGTGAACAAAATGATATGATTTATATATTGCTCAATATTAGTGAAGAGTAGAATGGTGACGAGCTCGACAGAGTTCAAATTGAGCGCACGTATTTGGTTTGTTCCTTCTTACTTTTACACTTGTAGAGGGTCAGAAATTAAACTCCAAATTAAGTATAGACTCAAGTGCTAAGCTCGCCCCCTCAAGGTGACCAAGAATGACTAAAAGAGTATGGGCTAAAACTCAAGGGAAATGAGCCAACAGTGGGCCGAAGCAAGTCCAACCCACTAAGAGTTCGAACAGACTCCACGAAACAAAATGCTAAAGTGAAGTTATAGAGGGAACACATACAACGGTCAAGTTGCAGAGGAAACACATGCAGCGGTCAGCGGTCAAGTTGTTAAGATACCTTGCCTTAGTGCCGCCATTCCCTAATATTGTCGATTCCGTTGCCATCTAAAGTTGATAAGGAAAAGAGAAAGCCAAAGCAACTAAGTTGTAGAGGTAACACTTGCGACAGCCAAGTTGCGAAGGCACTTTGATTCAACGCTACCACTCCAAGTATTGTCGGTACCGTAGCCATCTAGAGTTGCTGAGGAGAGGAGAAAACTAAAGTAACTAAGTAGCAGAGACAGTACTTGTGGCGCCCAAGGTGCGGAGGTATTTTGTCGGCGCCGCCATTTCTAATATTATCGATTTTGTCATTTGAACTTGCCACACAAAATGATTGTCGTAGTAACTACAGCCACCACAACTAGCGTGTAGAGGGAACATCCTGCCAAGGTGACAGTAGATTCTGGGAGAAGTTCCCCCTCTGCAAGTTGAGACTAAAGCTTGGCACTGATAGCAAGCCCTAATACTTAGTGGTTGGAGTTGATAGCAAGCTCAGAGATACCAATTTACCGTGGCAATCCCGCGAAAATGGGAGTACGGTAACCCGAGTGTAAGGGACTCCATTTCCATTACCCAAGTGATGGACATGCCTTAGTCGCACATACAGGACTAAGGAAGCCCCCTTGGGCTTGGTACTAAGGTACAACATGGCTGATAGCAGGCTTAGTTGTGGCATTCGCCCTGGGAAGCTAGGGAGTTTGTGGTTAGGTGGCTAAGGGTGGAGGCTTCGCCAAGGTGAACACGAACATAGCTGATAGCAGGTTAATGAAGTCCTAAGAATGCATGTACTGACTAAATAGAACTGAGAAGGCAAGTGCAGCAGCAAGGTTTACCACTACAAGTGCATTTGATGAGGCTCGGGCTAACAAGGCAAGTGCAACGGCAAACACTCCCGCCGCAACTGCACTTTGCTGAGGTTCAAAAGGGAGTTGCAGCGTCAAACACTCCCATCGCAACTACACTTGCTGAGGCTCAAAAAGGTAGCTGCAGAGGCAAACAAATAGTACACGGTACATGCACAGGAACATGTGACACCTTCAGCCTGGTAGCTCAAAGCAGAATATTCTATGTGATCCTTAGGGACACCTATCTTCTCTCTATTTGGCCACTTGGTGTCCTCTTGGTACCAAGGAAAAGACTATAAACAGGACTCATTTCCCAAGGTCCAAGAAGAAGAATTTTGGGAACTTGGGGGAGATTTTGCCCATTTGTGCACTGGCATTCATTTCTGTTTGAGCTTCCTGCTTAGCCCTCACCTAGCTACTCACTCTCCAATCATTCCACCATTGTTGGACTATTAACATAGTTTTGCCTCTTTAATCATCTTCCTAATCTCAAACCCCCCTACAATATTTTATCTCTTTATGTTATTTTAATATTTATGTTTTAAATTGGGTCAATTTTGACTCTTTATTTTAAATTTTATATCAATTTAATCCAATTAATAATATTATTTATGTTTTTTTAAAGAAAATTATCACTAAATTTGTTGAGATTAATTCACTAAATTGAGTAAGTTTATAATTTTGTCCTTAAAAATATGACATATAACATTTATATGCATATTTTCTATATATAAAAAAATGTTAGGAGTTGGAATTAATTAGGTTAAATTGAGACAAAGTGATAAATTCATAATCAAAATCGAGTTAATTGAAATTACAAAGACTAAAATGACACAAGAACCAAAATACAGGGACTACCATCATAATTTGCTTTACTTTTATTACATTGAATTTGAATTGAGTAATTATTTAGTCTGACTTGGTACAAAATTGTGTTATAGGATTTATTTATAGCAGGGATAGACACAACTTTAAATACATTAGAGTGGGCAATGACAGAGCTTTTACGCAATCCAGAGACTCTAAAGAAAGCTTGAACAAATAGTTGGCAAAGGCAAACCAATATCAGAATCGGATATTGCACGCGTACCTTACTTGATGGCAATTGTTAAGGAAACCTTCATGATGCACCCAGTAGTTTCCTTCTTAATTCCTCGTAAAGTTGACTCAGACGAGCAAGTCTGTGGCTACACAATCCCAAAAAGGTCACAAGTGCTAGTAAACATCAGGGCTGTTGGCCATGACCAAAGCATTTGGCCGAACCCCACGTCATTCACGCCGGAGAGGTTCTTGGACTCGGACATTGATGTCCGAGGCTGCAATTTTGAGTTAATTCTATATGGTGCAGGTCGAAGAATATGTCCCGGGCTACCATTGGCGACAAGGATGATTTCAGTGATGTTGGGTTGACTCTTAAATTCGCTTGATTGGAAGCTTGATGGTGGGATTAAACCGGAGGACTTGGATATGGAGGAGAAGTTTGGCATGATCTTACAGAAGGCTCAACCTCTTTTTGCTATTCCAGTCCAGGGTTGACAATGTGCATTTTTTTTCCCTCTTCTTTTTTGGTTCTTCAATTCCTATACGGCAATAAGAATGGTTCTAGTGGTGTTGGGTTTGCTCATAAACTTATTTGATTGGAAGAGTGAAGGTGGGATTGAACTAGAGAACTTGCACATGGAGGAGAAGTTTAGCATTGCACCTTACAGAAGAAGGAACCAACCTCTTCTTGTTATCCCAACCCAGGGTTGACATTATGTTTTTTTCTCTGTTTTCGTACGTCAATTGGTGTGTGTGGCAATGGTCCTGGTGATGTTGGGTTTGTGTGGCCGTATGGTTTCCTTTTGTGCTTGAGTAAATGCCGGAAAAACTTTGTCGCAATTGGTATGGTAAGGTGCTTATGTATATCATTGTAAACTACATTTAAAGTGCCTCCCACTCAACTTTTATTTCTACTTTATCTGTTTTATTAAGTTGGATTTATTCCTTTCTGTTCATTTCAACAAAAAAGAATATTTTTCATAAGAAATATTTTTTTGATTTACAAATTTTAAATTAATATATTAATGATTGCATTAGTGTTGATGTTAGTGATGATGATGGTTACGGTGGATGGAGTGGTGATGTGACACCCATGTTCCGTATTATGCTAATTGGTCCTTAATTTGAATATAATTATGTATTTGTTATGGTTTTGTATGCCATTATGTGAAAATATGCAGTTTTGAATTTCTATCTGTTCACTGTAGGAATATCTGTTGGATTTTATCGCTTCGGAAATTAAATTGGAGGCCTTATCGGCTACAGAGTCCGAAATTGATTACGTCATTGTGAATAGCGTAATTTTTAGAGCCTACGGTGAAATTTAATTGAAAATTGATTCTGGTCAGATTAAACTAATTAAATTGATGAATTAAGTGCCCAAATATTTTATATTAAAATATCATATTAGTGGGGCTTGTTGTATGATAGCACTACACTCCCTTTAACTCTTATGAACTCAAAAATCTGAGCGGTTACAATTGTGAGAGAGTGAGGGCCGGCCTTAGTGAGAGAAAGGGAGAGAAATTGTGCAATTGGGCTTGAAGCTTGGAAACCTTGAAGATTTAGCTCAAGAATTGACTAGAGCTTAGAAGATTAAAGCTTCTAGGTGAGTAATTCTTAGATCATAGTTGGTAATTTTGTGTGTTCAAGCTAATTTGGTGATCAAGAGCAAGATTGAAATGAAATTGAGTTGTATTTATTGAATTGAAACTTAATATGTGCATGCATGTAAGAATTTCTTTGAAATTTGCATGTTTGAGCACAAATATGTGTAATCCATGTGAAATGTTAAAGGAAACTCATGTTTTGATCACCATTTGAGTTATTCAAGTTGAGAATGTGGCTAATTCATCACATGCATGTACAATTTGAGAAGGTATGAACTTGAATGCATGAGTTTGTTATGTTGGTGTTGAGTTTGTCACATTTTGGGCCATGCATGAAGATAAATCAAGGAATTGAGCTTCATAATGTTATAATTTTGCATTGGTACCATGTTAGTATGTTATATTTGAGATTTGAGCCTTTGCATGTAAGTAATGTGGCTGGAAAATCGATTTGAAGCTCAGGAACTCAATCTGGAATTTCCAGAACTTTGATGTCCGCTCGAGCGGGGGAACCGCCGCTCGAGCGGAGAAATCGAGCTCCCAGCATTTTTGACAGACATGGTGCCCGCTCGAGCGGGGAAGTTGACGCTCGAGCGGGGAGCTATGTAGACAGACAGTCCGCTCGAGCGGCCTAGTTCACGCTCGAGCGGGAATGTGAAGCAACCAATACTTTTGAGAGCTTAAGGGTCCGCTCGAGCGGGGAAGTCCACGCTCGAGCGGGGACCCTATTAGTTGAAATTTTGTTTTTGCATTTTGTGCTTCGTTTTCCGTTCTCTTTCACTTGCAAGCACTCTTAGGCATATGTTAAACATTGTGAATGAGCTAAAGAGATAAGAATGAAGCCTAAAGAGGAAAATGTGAATTTTGAACGGATTGAATTTTTAGTGACCCTTTTATGTTCATGGCATGTGTAGGGTCGAGTTCCAGGGCGAACCAATCAACCGATCACTGTGAGTAATATCTTGATAAGATATTTGTAGCATGTTATTGTCTAATTGTTACTTCTGTGTAAGTTTTGCAAGTTCATTAATTGATTGGTGAACAACGATAGAAATGAATAATTGGGCCAAAGGCCGATGGAAATGAATAATTGGGCCAAAGGCCGATGGAAATGAATGATTGGGCCAAAGGCCGATGGAAATGAATGATTGGGCCAAAGGCCGATTGACATGAATGACTGGGCCGAAGGCCGATTGCCATAAATGATTGGGCCGAAGGCCGTTTGTTAAACTGTTCCAATAATTGCTTATGTACTTGTTTATTTGATATTATTCACTGGGCATTCGCTCACCCTCATTCATGTAATTGTAGGTGAGCCAAGTGAGGTCCAACCCCAGCCCCAGTGAAGTCAGCTAGGAACAGCAGGAGTTTTGGGAGAGTCAGCCTTGTGTCTCACGTATGAGACCAAACCTTGCCCTTTTGTTACGTGTTTATATTCTGTCTTGTTGGCAAGGATCTTGTGTATATTGTATATAGTTTGCTATGGGTTGACTCAGTCTAGATGATCCTGTCTGTAAAGAAGCTTATGCTACTGCACTTTTGATGTGGGTTATTAACGTATATGAGTATTGTTTGTTTTGGTGTGCATATAAGCACAGCTCTATGGACAAAGTTTTGAATTTTTACTTTCGTTTGGCCCCTTTACTCTGATGAGTTATGTCTGATTTGTATTGAGGCCGTAGGTAATCTCAGGATTACTGGCTGGTTATGTCCTTAACCCTTAGAGGCGGGTTCGGGTCATGACAGAGTGGTATCAGAGCACGAGTTAATAACTCACACACTTGTCCAAAAAGAGCAATAGGCGTCTAGATAAGATCTAGGATGCATTCATGTGATAGATATGAATTTGGAAGCATTGACGGTATGCTTAAATGCTTTGATACGAGCTTTGAAGACATCATGAACATGCTTAATTATTTTGATTTGGCTAATTGTGTGCTATAAGTTGTGACCTACTTGCATTGCAAATTATCTGGATGTGTATATTCCTTGTTACGTGCATACTTGTGTATATCCTGTATGAAATATAATGCAAGTCTAATCAAATGGTGAGAACAAGAGGCGATGAATTGGAGGAATCCTCTACAGCCAGAATAGACAGGATGGAAAGATTGCTACAGGAAATGGCCGAAGTCTTGAGACAGCAACAGGAGTGGCAACAACAGTGGCAGCAACCACATCCGCTACCTCTACCTCCGGCACCTCCTGTGCCAGATAATCAGAACGATGACCGAATCATAGCCCTCACCAAAGAGTTCAAGAAAATGAAACCACCCCAGTTCCATGGTGGGTTAGATCCTCTGAAAGCTGAAGCTTGGGTCCTCGGCATCGAAAAACTGTTTGAAGTATTCCCATGTTCAGAGGCACAGAAAGTGCTTCTAGCCACCTTTATGCTAGAGGATGAAGCGAGAAGATGGTGGATGTTGATGCGTGAGAGTTACAAAGATGCTGATTGGGCAAAGTTTTAGAAATCTTTTATGACAAGTACTTTCCGCAGTGTGTTCGGGATAGAAAAGTGGCAGAATTTATGGAGCTGAAACAAGGCGGCATGACCGTAGCTGAGTATGAGGCCAAATTCACCGAATTGGCCAGGTTTGCACCACACGTGATTGACACATATTATAAGAAGGCGCGACATTTTGAAGGTGGGCTCCGAGATGATATTCTAGAAAGGGTGAACGTCTTGAAGTTGGAGACATACATAGGGGTGCTAGACAGGGCCATTATCTCAGAGGCTAATATAGCCAGGCAAGCTAAGCCAACAACAGAATGGAAAGGTAACAAAAGGCAAGGTTTCTTTTCGAAGAAAAAGTTTTCAAAGAAGCAAAATACGGGCTCCTCGAATACCTCCAATTCTTCCCGAGACGCAACCCCGTTGTGTGCCACTTGTGGTAATAGGCATCGGGGGGTTTGCTACCGTGTGATAGGAGCTTGTTTTAATTGTGGTAAGCAAGGGCATATTGCCAGAGATTGCAAACAGAACCGCGGAAAATTTGCTACTAGTTCAACAGCATCAGTCCCAAGGCCGGGAAATGTTATGGGACCTATCCCCACCGGAGATACCGTGAGACAGGGGAGAGTTTTTGCACTTGTTCCGGGTGATACACGGAATGCCAATGTCGTTGTCTCAGGTACTATCTCAATATGTAATCAGGATGCTTTTGTATTAATTGATTCTGGGTCAACGCACTCATTTGTGACATATGCATTTGCATCTAGACTGAAAAGACCCCTAGAATTGTTGCCATATTTGTTATGTGTGTCTGCTCCATCGGGGGAATTTGTGTTATGTGACTATATATATCGGTTTTGTGACATGCATATTGAGGATGTTACCTTATATGTAGATTTATTGCCCTTGAACTTTAGACATTTTGATGTAATTTTGGACATGGATTGGCTGACCAAGTATTGTGCCACCATAGATTGTGTGACAAAAAGAGTTATATTTAGGCCACCAGAACAAAAAAAAATTGTGTTTGTGGGTAACGGGGTAGTGCCTCCACCTTATTTGATATCTGCAATGAAAGCATGTAAATTGATCAGGAAGGGGTGCCAGGGTTATCTGTGCTATGTGTTGACTGAACAAACTGTGAATGTTGAGTTGAATGATATTCCTGTTGTTAGAGAATTTCCAGATGTGTTTCCAAATGAATTACCAGGGGAATTGGTAGACAGGGAGATAGAGTTTACTGTTGAGATTGTGCCAGGCACCCAGCCTATCTCTAAGACTCCCTACAGAATGGCTACTGCCGAGATGAAAGAATTGAAAGAACAGTTGCAAGACCTGCTTAATAAGGGGTTTATCCGGCCTAGCATTTCACCCTGGGGTGCACCAGTGTTGTTTGTGAAAAAGAAGGATGGTACTTTGCGCCTGTGCATCGATTATCGGGAATTAAACAAGGTAACGATAAAGAATAAGTATCCCTTACCCCGTATTGACAATTTATTTGATCAGCTACAGGGATCACAGGTGTTTTCTAAGATTGATTTGAGATCTGGGTATCATCAGCTGAAGGTTAAGGCAGAGGATGTGGAGAAAATAGCATTCAGAACGAGGTATGGTCATTTTGAGTTTCTTGTTATGCCATTTGGAGTGACTAATGCTCCGGCAGCATTTATGGACTTGATGAATAGAATTTTTAAAACCTACCTTGATGAGTTCGTTGTAGTTTTCATCGATGATATTTTGATATATTCTAAAGATAGACTTGAACATGAACATCATCTGCGGACTGTTTTACAAATACTACGGGAAAGAAAATTATTTGCTAAACTAAAGAAATGTGAGTTTTGGTTGGATGAGGTTGTTTTCTTAGGGCACGTGATCAACAAGGAAGGAATTTCAGTGGACCCGCAGAAAATAGAGGCGATTGTGAATTGGCCCACACCAACCAATGCGACAAAAGTCTGTAGTTTCATAGGCTTAGCTAGATATTACAGGAGGTTTGTGAAAGACTTTTCGAAGTTAGCAGTGCCTCTCACCCAATTGACACGCAAGGGGCAACCTTTTGAGTGGAACGAAGAAAGAGAATCAGCCTTTCGTGAATTGAAAACGAGATTGACTACTGCACCAATTTTGACATTACCTTCAGGTATGGAAAATTTTGTGATTTTCAGTGATGCCTCTTATAAGGGTTTGGGTTGTGTGTTAATGCAGAACGGAAAGGTTATTGCTTACGTCTCCCGGCAATTGAGGCCACATGAGAAGAACTATCCAACGCATGACCTAGAATTGGCCGCGGTTGTTTTTGCTTTGAAAATCTGGCGGCATTACTTGTACGGGGCAAAGTGTGAAGTCTACACGGACCATAAGATCCTAAAATACTTCTTCACACAAAAAGAGCTGAATATGCGTCAGAGAAGATGGCTGGAATTGATAAAGGATTACGACCTAGAGATTCAGTATCATCCCGGGAAGGCTAATACAATTGCTGATGCCTTAAGCAGAAAATTAACAGGGAATATGGCGTATTTGCTTACAGAACAAAGGGAGATTTTGCAAGACTTGGAGAAGTCTGAAATTGAAGTGGTAGTATGTGAACCGGGCGGAATAATAGCCGCTGTTACAGTCGAGCCGGCAATCATTGAAGAAATCAAGCAGAAACAGAAAGAGGATGAGTTCCTCAGAAAAGTAATTGATGAATTTGAGACAAGTCCGAAGGCAGAGTTCAGCATTGAAAATGAAGTGTTGAAATTTTGAAACAGAATGTGTGTTCCTGATATCCCGGAACTAAAGAAGAGGGTCTTGGATGAAGCCCACAGATCCGTATTTGCTATGCATCCGGGTAACAATAAAATGTATCGGGATTTGAAACAAACTTATTGGTGGCCTAAAATGAAGAAAGAGATCGCAGAGTATGTGTCCAAGTGCCTTCAGTGCCAGCAAGTTAAGGCTGAACACCAGAAACCAGGCGGACTACTTCAACCCCTCCCTATTCTCGAATGGAAGTGGGAACATGTGACTATGGATTTCGTTGTTGGCCTACCTCGGACTTCACGAGGTATGGATTCAGTTTGGGTTGTAGTTGATAGACTAACTAAATCCGCCCATTTTCTGCCTGTCAAAACTACGTTTACTGCTTATAGATTGGCTACCATTTATGTTGATGAGATTGTCCGTTTACACGGAGTTCCAGTGTCTATTGTATCGGATAGAGACCCGAAATTTGTCTCTAGGTTGTGGAAGAGTTTGCAGGAAGCCATGGGAACAGAACTAAGGTTCAGTACTGCATTTCACCTATAGACAGATGGACAGTCAGAACGGACGATACAAACTTTGGAAGATATGCTCCGCATGTGTGCCTTAGATTTTCAGGGGAGTTGGGAAGACTATTTGCCACTTGTAGAGTTTGCTTATAATAACAGCTTCCACTCCAGCATCGGTATGGCACCATATGAGGCTTTGTATGGTAGGAGGTGTAGATCACCTATTTGTTGGACAGAGGTCGGGGATAGAGCTCTGCTTGGGCCAGAAATTGTGTAGGATACTTCTGAGAAAATCAAAATTATTCGTCAAAGGCTCAAGACAGCTCAGGACGACAGAAGAATTATGCAGATGTTCGGAGAAGACCTCTTGAGTACGAGGTTGGTGACCATGTGTTCGTTCGTGTTTCTCCGATGAAAGGCCAAATCAGATTTGGGAAAAAGGGCAAGTTGTCGCCCCGTTACATTGGGCCGTTTCAGATTTTGGAAAGACTTGGTCCAGTTGCATATAGAATTGCCTTACCACCGGGATTTGAACAAATCCACAATGTGTTTCATGTGTCGATGTTAAGGGGTTACCTCCGAGACCCGTTTCATGTGATTGATTATCATCGGGTTGCTATTGATGAAAATATGGAATATGCAGAGTGGCCGGAACGAATTATTGACAGGCAAGTGAAACAGTTGAGAAGCAAGTCCATCACAATGGTGAAAGTGGAATGGAAAGAACACTATGGGACGGATGCTACATGGGAAAAAGAGAAGGAAATGCAACTACGCTACCCACATTTGTTTCTCGACGAAGGTAAATTAAGTTTGGAGGACCAAACTTCCTAAAGGGGGGAAGACTGTGACACCCCTGTTCCGTATTATGCTAATTGGTCCTTAATTTGAATATAATTATGTATTTGTTATGGTTTTGTATGCCATTATGTGGAAATATGTGGTTTGAATTTCTATTTGTTCACCGTAGAATATCTGTTGGATTTTATCGCTTCGGAAATTAAATTGGAGGCCTTATTCGGCTACAATCCGAAATTGATTACGTCATTGTGAATAGCGTAATTTTTAGAGCCTACGGTGAAATTTAATTGAAAATTGATTCTGGTCAGATTAAACTGATTAAATTGATGAATTAAGTGCCCAAATATTTTATATTAAAATATCATATTAGTGGGGCTTGTTGTATGATAGCACTGCACTCCCTTTAACTCTTATGAACTCAAAAATCTGAGCGGTTACAATTGTGAGAGAGTGAGGCCGGCCTTAGTGAGAGAAAGGGAGAGAAATTGTGCAATTGGGCTTGAAGCTTGGAAACCTTGAAGATTTAGCTCAAGAATTGACTAGAGCTTAGAAGATTAAAGCTTCTAGTGAGTAATTTCTTAGATCATAGTTGGTAATTTTGTGTGTTCAAGCTAATTTGGTGATCAAGAGCAAGATTGAAATGAAATGAGTTTGTATTTATTGAATTGAAACTTAATATGTGCATGCATGTAAGAATTTCTTTGAAATTTGCATGTTTGAGCACAAATATGTGTAATCCATGTGAAATGTTAAAGGAAACTCATGTTTTGATCACCATTTGAGTTATTCAAGTGAGAATGTGGCTAATTCATCACATGCATGTACAATTTGAGAAGGTATGAACTTGAATGCATGAGTTTGTTATGTTGGTGTTGAGTTTGTCACATTTTGGGCCATGCATGAAGATAAATCAAGGAATTGAGCTTCATAAATGTTATAAATTTTGCATTGGTACCATGTTAGTATGTTATTTTGAGATTTGAGCCTTGCATGTAAGTAATGTGGCTGGAAAATCGATTTGAAGCTCAGGAACTCAATCTGGAATTTCCAGAAACTTTGATGTCCGCTCGAGCGGGGGAACCTCCGCTCGAGCGGAGAAATCGAGCTCCCAGCATTTTTTGACAGACATGTGGGCCCGCTCGAGCGGGGAAGTTGACGCTCGAGCGGGGGAGCTATGTAGACAAACAGAGTCCGCTCGAGCGGCCTAGTTCACGCTCGAGCGGGAATGTGAAGCAAACCAGTACTTTTGAGAGCTTAAGGATCCGCTCGAGCGGGGAAGTCCACGCTCGAGCGGGGACCCTATTTGCTGAAAATTTTTTTTTTTGCATTTTGTGCTTCGTTTTCCGTTCTCTTTCACTTGCAAGCACTCCTTAGGCATATGTTAAACATTGTGAATGAGTTAAAGAGATAAGAATGAAGCCTAAAGAGGGAAAATGTGAATTTTGAACGGATTGAATTGTTAGTGACCCGAACCAATCAACCGATCACTGTGAGTAATTGTAACAAGCCCCACGGGGGACCTCGCTACACGCTCGAACTCGATTTTGTGTCACGGTTCTTAATCTTGAACCAAAGAGTCCAAATCCGGCAAATCGTTTTGGAAAACAGATTTTTTGAAAGAAGTGCCAAACATGGACTGCTTTGCCAGATACAGAGTCGCCACCTAAATATTTTATTTTTTGGGAAATTTAGGAAACCCTGACTCGGTGCCAAAGGCCACGTGTCCGTCATCACCAAAGTTGCCTCGCTCGGGAACTTGGGTACGATTGGGGAAGGTCACTTCGTGAGCACCCCCGCTCGCCCGGTCAAAGACCGGCCTCTACTAACCATGATATCTTTTTTTGAAAACATTGTGAGTTCTTATTCCGGTTATTAGCCTAGGTTACTATGTGATGCTCGCAGCAAACAAGTATAGACTGAGCCGCCTGAATTGGAACAAACATTTCATGTTTGTTTGTTTGAAAATGGTTTGATGGTGCTACCCGCAGGTAGGCTAAGACATGGATTTGCCACCCTCAGGTGGGCTTAGAAAAACATGATTTTGCCACTATCTAGTGGGCTTAAAACAAACAGTCAACGCATTGTCCTTAATTCAAGCAACTCAACCTCCACCCACAGGCATTCAAGGCAGTTATATCACATAAGCACATAGCCTCATGGCAAGCATGCTATCATGGCAACACTCACACGCATGCAAGGATGCTAAAGCATAAAACTCACCGAGTACTCCAAGCCAAAAACAAAACCGATTAGAAATCATGCATGATCCTAATTATACAGGAATGCCTAATGCAACGCATGCAATAATGCAACTATAGCAGGCTCGGCTTTCTAAACATGGCGTATGGAATGCTACAACTAACACGTATTCAATTTGGAATTGAAATACAAATGCAGTTTGTATGATGCGCCGAGCCCGGTGCGTGCAAAACAGATGAATGATGCAAACATGCTATCATACTGTATGCTAATTGAAATATGCCCTATATCTAACCATCATAAGTGGGTAAATAAAAGGGAAGAAAGACGTGGGGTTGGAAGACATACATCACACTCACCCACACTTATTACAATTATGCCCTCGCGCAGAGGGTCCGAATAAATAATATAGTCCCGAAATGAAGAATAATACAGTCCGAAATATACATAATACAGTCCGAATAATACAATCCGAATAATATACAAATTCTAATTATTAACAAATTAAACTAAGAAAGCTGTAAACTGGCATGCAAGCCAGGGGCTGCCTCGATTCTGATGAATGATGTATGCTGGGCTGCCTTGCGCGAAATCCACTGGGATGCCCCAATTAGCCTCTGTTTGCAATGTTTCTCGAAATGCGTGCCAGACTCCGAAAAGTTGCTGATTCTTATTTTTGCTGCAACAGAGAGCAGGAAAAGGGCATAGCAATGTATTTCACAATATATGCATGCCTCGATCCTCGTGCCACCAATCACGCATATCGATGCATGATGGCCGAGGAGTCGGATTGCACAACTCAATATAGGATGAATGCAGATGAATGCTACAACAAAAACCTAACTCCATCATGGGTAATCCGGAGTGTCGGTGACCTGGGAATTGAGACCCGTTCCGTCACTCGGAGTACGAAACGTGCCTCCTCGTTTCCCGTGCCCGGGCTAACTCCTATCCCGAACACGATGCAATATGCATGATATGCATGAATGCAACTAAAATACAATCCTAACATACACAATGCTATGAAAATGAGATGCCTCGAAATGCGTGCACACGGGCACGCAAACCGAGGCGATGATCCTAAGGCATGAAATGGCATACGCAATGCAATAGGACTTACACTAACACGAGTGGACCTCAGCCACACTCACATAAGGGGCCGTCGGATAAAAAAGAAGTGCCTCAAAATGCGTGCCCACGGGCGCGCAAACCGAGGCGATGCATACGGAATGCAAAATGACATGGAAATGATATGTAATGAGGCTAAAATGAGATGTCTCGAAGTGCGTGCCCGCGGGCACGCAAACTGAGAAAATGGCATACGGAATGCAATGATGCGAAAAATGGCATACAGAATGCAAATTGACTTATACCAACATGAGAGGACCTCAGCCACTCTCACACGGGAGGCCGTCGGATGAAAATGAAGTGCCTCGAAATGCGTGCCCACGGGCACGCAAACCGAGGCGATGGATTAAAGCATGAAAATGACATGGAAAATGATATGCAAACATGCAAATGGAATTTCAGCACTTACAAATGATGCAAAACAGTCCCAAAAGGTGGGGAAATGATACCAAATGCGCGGAATGGTCCCGAAACGCGATATTAAGCACCCGAAATGGCCTATAGCCATACTAAACATGCATAATTGGTACATGACATGCAAAACAGTAGCAAGGCAGCCCCCAAATAGCATTATTTACAGTACAAACATGGCGAAATAATGAGCATAGATAGGAACAATGGCATGCAAAAATACGGCCAAGAGAGGGGTATTGAAGCAAGTGATGTATGCGATGCTCAAATGGAAAAGTACCCTTCTACAACACTGATGAGGGACCAAAAATATGCACATTTACAGTAGATGACATCCCCCAACTCAGTATGCAAACATGGTAAAAATGCTATGCAAGAATGAGGATATATAAGGCTATAACATGAAGTACCCCAAACATTCATCAAACCAGCAAAGATCCTTAATGAAATATGTCAAGAAGATCCAAAATATGGTATTTTTCAGTACTGATGATGGCCGAAAACAGAAGCTAGATAAGCTTAAAAAAGCATGCAAAAGGGGGTCAAAGAGAGATATAAGATATTTTCAGTACTGATGATGGCGAAAACAGAGGCTAGATAAGCTTAAAAAAGCATGCAAAAGGGGGTCAAAGAGAGATATAAAGGCAAGTATAACATGGAGACCCCAAACAAGATTGATCTTTCTATTGTAGAGGCACAAAATAAGCTCACTCACAGTTCATGACATGTTCCAAAACAGACTGCATGTAGGTCAAATCATGCAAGTTTACGGTAAATTGAGAAATTATGAAAGCAGTGCATGATAGAGAGGCCAAACAGGGTTGAGCCCTTCTTCAATGTTGAATAGGGGCTCAAAATAGGCCCACTCACAGTTTAATTATGCTCAAAACAGATCACTCATAAGCTAGAAAAAGCATGCAAAAACAAGGGCAAAACATGGATTCAAAGCAACTTGCATATGGAGCATGAAAACAGGTTGAGCCCTTCTTCAATGTTGAAGAGGGCTCAAAATAAGCACAATATCAGTTCATGAGATGCTCCAAATCAGATCATACATAGGCCAAATATTCAATGCAAAATAAAGGCATACAAGAGGATATTGAAACAAGTGCAAGATGGAGGGCTCAAACAGGGTTGAGCCCTTCAACAAACATGAAGAATAGCTCAAATAAGGCCCCTTTCAGTTCTGGTCGGAGCCCAAAACAATAAGCAAATAGGCTTAAGAATTGAAGCAAAAATGAGCTCAAAAGAGGGTGAAGTGTACTTACCCTTGAAGATCAAGACTTTGGTTGCTTCTTGGACCAAATTTGTTGCCTCTTAGCTGCTGGAAAGCTCTCCTAGCTGCTGGAATGGAGTTGTGATGATAGGGCTGGAGATGATGAAGAAAAGGGCCCAAAACTTGAAGAAAATGGAGTTGTATGTATGTGTATTCTTCAATCAACACTTGTAGCTTGTGTTCTTGAGGTGGGACACTAATATGTGCAAGAAGGGAAGAGAGGAGTCCTCCTTGGAATGGAGGGAAATGAGCTCTATATTTTCCTCCATAGGGGGTCCCCCGGAGAGATATTTTTGGGGGAAATTCGAAGCACAGCTGGAAAGCTCACATCCCAGAGAAGCTGGCCGGCTAGCCACCTTTATTGGAGGTGGCCGGCCGGCCACCCCCCATGGCCGCCGGCCAAGGGCAAAAATGGAAAGTGACAATTACTGGCCGGCCACCAAAGTTGGTGTCCTCCCATGTGTGTACAACATATGGGGAATGGAACTCTGAACCAGAGAAACAACAATCCACTTTTAGGAGAGGCTCAAAAATGAAAGAAGAATTACTGGCCGGCCATGTGTTTTTAGTGTCCTCCATGTGTACAACACGAATATGTGGTTTTGGCTCGAAGAAAATGGCCCTAGGGTGTTCAACATTGCCCGGAAGTGAGAAAAACGGGCGCCGGGGGCGCCGGAAGAGCATAACAGGTCGCTGAGATAATTGTTGGCCTCCCACCCTCCAGTGACCTTCCTTATGATGAAACAGAGTTACCTGCCAAAATGAAAAAACCGATGCAAAACGAAAGCTCGGGACCAAAACACGCAGTTCGGGGTCCCGAAAACCGGCTGTTAAGCAGTGAAAGTGTGTTGGCCACGAAGTGGTATCTAAGACCCCAGTGTCCTCGTTATGATAAAACAGAGGTACCTGCCAACAATGAACAAAAACCGATGCAAAACGAATGCTCGGGGACCAAAACACGCAGTTCGGGGTCCCGAAAACCGGCCGTTAAGCACCGAAAGTGGTGTTTGGCCACGAAGTGGGTATCTAAGACCCCAGTGTCCCTCGTTATGATAAAACAGATGTACCTGCCAAGAACCGGAGGAATCGGAGATGGTTGGGTGGTCCCGAACCGAGGCACACGGCCTGACGGCTCCGAAAACTGGGAACCGGGCTCCGAAATGGGCAAAATGGCCTACGGCCACGAAATGTAGCCCACGGCCACTGAGAGATGGTCTACAGGACCTCTCCCTCCCCTTAGGAAAGAAAACAGAGAAAACCGAGTCTGGTTCGCAAACCGAGGCAAGGTACAGAAGAGAGTTCGGAAGTCCGGAGGCAGGGCACACGGCCGCGACTCTGAGACTTCTGAACGAGCACAATATGCAACACCACCGAGCGCTCAATCGGTGACGTCTGAGTCTTAAGGTCGGTCAAAAATGGGGTGTCTACAGTTGCCCCTCTTTGACAGAACTCGGAAGTCATAACAATGACGGGAGTGAATGTCAAAGCCCAGAGACGACCCATTTTTGACAAGGCCGAAGACTTAGACAATCATACAAGATGAACAGAGATATGTGCCCGCAGGCGTGCCCGCAGGCAGGGGGGGTAAAATGCAAAGTGACATGCACAGAGCCAAATGATCATGCAAATGCAACAAGCTGTAATGAGGCAAGTATTCGCAAATAGATGCAACAATTTTAAGCAAGGATGCAAAGCAACAACTACATTTCATGCAGCTAGGAATGTGGAGAATCGTTCAATTCTCGTCACGTCTCACACGGAGAAGATACGATACCTGCGCGATTCGTCTGGTCGCACCAGCCTCAAATGAACCGTACATACAATATCGTGCCTGCAAAAGAGAGAAATTCAACAAGAACAATATGCTAACAACATATATTCAATGTATTCCTGTGGTTCCGAAAGTTTGACACACGCAGTGTCGGCGAATGATGCATCGCGATGCGAGAAAGGAACGTGCGTGACAACGCATGCACAAGCACAGAGATATGGTACACCAAGAATCATGCATGACAATGCAAAATGTTGACGAGAATGCAAGTTATGTGCAAAAACACGCAAAACGAGCATAAACCAGGGTGCCCGTTTGTTGCGAAATAACGAGTAAGAAAACGCGCATTTCGGCGAAGGCAACTCAACCGCGGCCTCGGTTCACCTCCCGAGAGGTTACAACATGATCAAAAAGGATACACCTTGATTTTGATGAGTGATGATGAGACACATGTCAGAAATTGCAGCTGAAGTTCCGACGGAGCAATTTCGCGCCAGAAAGTGCACTTTTCTTGAACTTTTTCAGGTCCCGGGAACTCCGATCTTCCTCAAAATTTGCAGGGAGCTAGAGGGGGGAGTGGGGAACACCACCGGCCAGGTGGTTGCCCTAGGAGAGGCCACCGCCAGGGGCAAAAAAGTAGATGGCCGGCCAGCTAGAAAAGGTGGCCGGCCGGCCATCTGTCCAAAAGTAGGGGCATTTTGGTCTTTTGCCTCATTTCTATATATACACTCACCCATTCAATCCGAAATCACACTACAGCTGCAAAAACTTCCTCCCTCTTGCTCCTAAGCCATTTTTTCCTTTCAGATCTGCACTTTATATACGCGCTTTCAGCCTCCCACGCAAGTTGTTTTCGCGAAATCCTTCAGTTTTAAGCACTTTGAAGCGACTAAATTTTGATTTCGGAGCTTCTTTTCTCATTTTCACACATGAGGTAAGTTGTCTCAATATTTGGAAATATTTTCTCGGGAGTTGACTTTTGTTGACTTTTCATTTCCCGGGAGTTGACTTTTGTTGACTTTTTCCCAATTTTGGCTCATTTTTGCTCCTTTTTGCAGATTTCTGAAATGGCGGGTGATTTTCCTCACGGCGGAGGTCCTCCAGGCGCCGGAGATGATTTTGATATCATGACATTGCCCCCCGAGGTCCGGCCTTTTATCCCTGAGAGATATGCCCCGGCAGTGCAATCCTTCCGCGAGCGGTTTTCCGTCATTTCACTGACTTCAATGACGGGCACCCGGGGATTTGCTTCTGCGAGAGCCGGAGCAGCACCTCTCTCACGAGGCACAGAGGTATTTTACTTCATTTCCCGCATTTTCCGTGCACTTTGTAGCTTTGCCATGCTTAAAACACAGTTGTAGCTTATGACATAGTACTTTGCTTGCATCCTGAACATGTATTTTAAAACACTTGAATTTCTGAACACACGCTCATTGACTGCTTGACTGTGAACACACGGTATACATTAGTTAGATTGAACCACGGCTCATACACTGATTTGTCGAACACAACACCCGAATTTCGAAGTGAACACACGCTCACACTGACTACGAGTAGAACACACAGTCCCAACTCTGATTTTCTGAACACAGTCCAAGTTAATGGTGACCACACAACCCACACTAATTAAGAGTAGAACACACAGTCCCAAACTCTGATTTTCTGAACACACAGTCCAAGTTGATGGTGAACACACAGCCCACACCCGATTACGAGTTAGAACACACAGTCCTAGATATAAATTAAAGCGAACACGCAGCCCACTGAATTAATGATTTGAACACGCAGCCCAAAACACTGATTTACTGAACACGCACCCAGATAGATATTAAAGTGAACACGCAGCCCACGTAAATGATTGAACACGCAGCCAAAACACTGATTTACTGAACACGCAGCCCAGATAGATATTAAAGTGAACACGCAGCCCACTGATTAGGATTTTGAACACACAAGCCCAAAACACTGATTTACTGAACACGCAGCCCAGATAGATATTAAAGTGAACACGCAGCCACTGATAAATGATTTGAACACGCAGCCCCAAACACTGATTTACTGAACACGCGGCCCAGATAGAAATAAAGTGAACACGCAGCCCACTGATTAGGATTTTGAACACGCAGCCCAAAACAACTGATTTCTGAACACGCAGCCCAGATAGAATAAAGTGAACACGCAGCCCACTGATAAATGATTTGGAACACGCAGCCCAAAACACTGATTTACTAACACACAGCCCAGATAGATATTAAGTGAACACGCAGCCCACTGATTAGGATTTTGAACACGCAGCCAAACACTGATTACTGAACACGCAGCCTAGATAGAAATAAAGTGAACACGCAGCCCACTGATTAGGATTTGAACGCAGCCCAAAACACTGATTTACTGAACACGCAGCCCAGTAGAAATAAATGAACACGCAGTTCCAGCCCACTGATTAGGATTTTGAACACGCAGCCCAAAACACTGATTTACTGAACACGCAGCCCAGATAGATATTAAAGTGAACACCCAGCCCACTGATTAATGATTGAACACGCAGCCCAAAACACTGATTTACTGAACACGCGGCCCAGATAGAAATATGAACACGCAGCCCACTGATTAGGATTTGAACACGCAGCCCAAAACACTGATTTACTGAACACGCAGCCCAGATAGAAATAAAGTGAACACGCAGCCCACTGATTAATGATTTGAACACGCAGCCCAAAACACTGATTTACTGAACACACAGCCCAGATAGAAATTAAAGTGAACACGCAGCCACTGATTAGGATTTTGAACACGCAGCCCAAAACACTGATTTACTGAACACGGCACCAGATAGAAATAAAGTGAACACGCAGCCCACTGATTAGGATTTTGAACACGCAGCCCAAAACACTGATTTACTGAACACGCAGCCCAGATAGAAATAAAGTGAACACGCAGCCCACTGATTAGGATTTTGAACACGCAGCCCAAAACACTGATTTACTGAACACGCAGCCCAGATAGAATTAAAGTGAACACGCAGCCCACTGATAAATGATTTGAACACCGCAGCCAAACATGATTTACTGAACACGCAGCCCAGATAGAAATAAAGTGAACACGCAGCCACTGATTAGGATTTTGAACACGCAGCCCAAAACACTGATTTACTGAACACGCAGCCCAGATAGAAATAAAGTGAACACGCAGCCCACTGATTAATGATTTGAACACGCAGCCCAAAACACTGATTTACTGAACACGCAGCCCAGATAGAAATAAAGTGAACACGCAGCCCACTGATTAGGATTTTGAACACGCAGCCCAAAACACTGATTTACTGAACACGCAGCCCAGATAGAAATAAAGTGAACACGCAGCCCACTGATTAGGATTTTGAACACGCAGCCCAAAACACTGATTTACTGAACACGCAGCCCAGATAGAAATAAAGTGAACACGCAGCCCACTGATTAGGATTTTGAACACGCAGCCCAAAACACTGATTTACTGAACCAAATTTACTGAACACGCAGCCCAGATTTAAATTAAAGTGAACACGCAGCCCACTGATTATGATTTTGAACACGCAGCCCCCAAAACACTGATTTACTGAACACGCAGCCCAGATAGAAATAAAGTGAACACGCAGCCCACTGATTAGGATTTTGAACACGCAGCCCAAAACACTGATTTACTGAACACGCAGCCCAGATAGAAATAAAGTGAACACGCAGCCCACTGATTAGGATTTTGAACACGCAGCCCAGATATAAATAAAGTGAACACGCAGCCCACTGATTAGGATTTTGAACACGCAGCCCAAAACACTGATTTACTGAACACGCAGCCCAGATTAATAAAGTGAACACGCAGCCCAAAACACTGATTAGTTTCATTTGCACACAGCTTCTTCATTTCATTTGCACACAGCTACTTCATTCTTGTTGTACTGAACACATGTATTCATTCTGAATGCAGGTTGGCTCTCGTACTGTACGAGGATATGGCTCCACCGCCGCGAGAGAGTGGTATGCTGAGCTTCCAGAGGCGTCCGGGATCTGGTTGATCTAGCAGGGTTTGGACCATTCTGCGTGGGATTAGCACGTTGTCCTGCCAGCAGGACATTGTTAGCTGCTCTGGTGGAGAGATGGTGGGACACCACCAATTCTTTCCATTTTTCTGCCACTGGGGATATGACCATGACCCCGCTGGATTTTGCCGTACTCACCGGCCTAGACACAGGCGGTTGGCCCATACCTTATGACGAGGATATGGGTGAGTGGGAGGCTGCATGGATACATCTGTTGGGGGCTCGCCCACCTGTAGACAGAGCTTCCGGGAGAGTCCGGTACACCTGGTTCTCTTCCCGTTTCCGGAGGCCAGAGATGGAGCCTGAGTCTCCTGAGGAGATTGAGCAGTACACCCGAGGTTTCCTCATGTTCCTCTTTGGCACCACTTGTTTGCCGACAGGGGGAACACTGTTGGGCTGTATCTGCTGAGCCCTTGGTGGACCTATCACAGGTCAGACGGTATGACTGGGGTGGCGCGGCCTGGCTACCCTTTATTGTTACATGAGTGCAGCCTCTCGCGGGCGGGGAGACTTGCTTGGCGGCTATTGGAGAGCCTGGGAGGTACGTTCTGTCCTCTTGATGATTTACATTTCTGCTTCTCATTACTTGTTCATTGCACACACGGCGCACTTTGCACTCTGTATTCTGCCTTTAGCACTTTGTATTCACATTCCGCACTGCTTTTCTCAGCTATGGGTGTACGTATACTTTCCCACATTAGCTCCGGAGATGGAGGTGGCAGGAGTCCTTATGACTCCGTTTTCACTGGTATTCGAGGGCGAGCACCGAGCGAGACCTCGAGAGACTCTCTTCTACCTGCGACAGTATTTTGATACTGTGCGGACGACAGAGGTATTTCAGAACTCTCAGTTCCTTTCATTTTCATCTTTGATTGCCCTGTATATTGCTGATTTCTGATTGATTTATGCACTGGTTATCCGCAGATTACTGGCAGCCCTGGGCGGTCTTTGCGATGGTCTCCGATATCAGTATCCCGGAGGATCGAGTAATTCCCAGTATAGGTTCCTGCTCGAAGGACCAGTTGGTAGGGCATGGTTCCTGGGGGAACGCTTTCTGCGCCAGGTGTGGGGGTACGATTCTCAGGACCCTCCTGCTGTACCTCCAGCCACTATGCGGACTGCGATAGACTATCTCCCATGAGGTCATAGTGCTATGCAGGGCACCGATGCTTTGTTACATCTCATGGAGGGGGACTACGCCACCTATCGTCGTATATATCTGATGCCCCCCTTGACGGGAGTGCGTGCTCCGACACTGAGGCCTACTGATGTACCATCTTCGAGTCGTGCCCGTGCTACGGGTATCCCCTCCTCTAGCAGGGCTGGTGCATCTAGGGTAGAGGTAGTTCTATTCCTCCGATCCCTCCGTCTCTTCATCTCATGCTGGGTGGCCAGACATGCCGACCGAGTTGACGAGTTGGCGGTTCGGGACTCCTTACCAGGTCCCGCTAGAGCCTCCTCTTCCTGACCACGGATATGTCAGAGACCCTGATTCACCCCCGGTATTTACAGCTTTGATTTATCAGTCAGATATTTGGACATTCATTCCTTTACTGATAGTTTTGCATTTGTATTGCAGCCTCCAGTTGAGTACACGGACGAGCTGCTCGGGATGCTGGCCACATTCGAGGGCATGATCCTACGGAGAGAGGCACAGCTAGCCATCATGGGCGTGCAGGTACTGTCCATCTTTCCCGTATTTAGCATATTTGATAACATACTGGTTTTGAACATTCTGCTGTATTGATAGTCTGTGTAGAGCACATCTGACACACACCCCACTCACATATTGTACTTGTATCTGCTTTTCATATTTGAACTGATGCATTGAACTCTTCACTTTCAGATGCCTCCCGTATATGCTCCGTCGCAGGCCAGGCCACCCGGCCTTCTCAGAGAGGTCGAGGTGCTGGGCCATCTGGGCCCTTTCGAGGAGCTGGGCCATCCAGGCCTTCTCAGGGAGCAGGGCCATCTAGGCCTGTCCGAGGAGCTCGAGGAGCAGGGTCGTCTCGCAGACGCAGGGCACCCATTATTGAGGAGGAGGAGGAGGTCGCAGACCGTGAGTCAGAGACATCTGCTGGGGAGGAGGCTCCGGTCTTGGTTCCGGGAGTGGAGGCGAGGCTGAGGGGGATCCGGAGGATGACAGCTCTGACCCGGATGGTGATGATGGTGCAGAGGTTGTCCCGCAGAAGAGGATGAGAGGGCCTCCTCATTCCCGTTCCCGAGGATATTGATGTTATTTCCTGCTTTATTTTACTTTTGCTAGTAGTTTGTAGCACTTTGCACATTGTTAGGCAGTTTTATTCCTGTAAAACTTGTACCTTTGTTTGTTGTAAAACATGATGGAATGAAGGAATTGAATGGAAATGTGCCTTGTGTATTTACCAGCCAGGTAGGTAATGAACCGACGCAACAAATCAACAACTCGACTCACTAAGAAATAACAGAATCTTAGCAAGTTTACAACTCGATAAGCAAAGTTACAACAATGTTAACGATCGATAAACAAGACTTAACAAAATTGCGCAAGCAAAAGGTAATAACTCTAAACACAAAAAGCGACAGCTCGACAAAACTTACAAATCGATAAAAAAAGCAACAAATCGATAAGCAAAAGGTACAATAAGCGCACTTCGGTACGACGATCTGGATGATGGAACGTATCCGAAATTGAGAGAAATGGAGGCCTTCGACATCCCCGATGCGTAGAAATGCCTCAAACTTCTTTCCGGAGGGTAAAACAGGACCAATGCGTGGCCAACAAATTTTGCATTTGGAGACTAGAGGGTGGCCGGCCTACTAGAGATAGATGGCCGGGCCGGCCACCTCCCCCACAACCCCCAGAATTTTGACACGTGTCCTTTGAATAGTGTTTTACCCCCCTATAAAAGCCCCAGCCCTGGAACTAATTCATTTCATCACCGTTTCTCACAAAAATGGAGGCATTTCTCGCAGAAAATCTCACACACTGGATTTCTTCTCTAGACGGCGCGGAAAAGTTGAACTTCCGGGGTTTTGGCTTAAATGCACTATTCACGCTGCGCCGGACTCCGCTACATCTTCCTTTCCTCTATGCCGCGGCGAGGTTTTGGAACCCGGTGACGCATGTCTTCAGCTTCGGAGGGCAAGAGGTATGTCCCATTTTGAAGATTTTCAAGTTTTGATAATCGAGCGAGGTGAGGAAATCTTGCCTCACTCAATTTTGGCTATGCCCAAACCCTAGGGCGGATGTGTGGACTCAACGCACATGATGCTCGATCCCTGATTTGTAACGGGATGTGGATATCCCAGCCTGATTTACCGATTTCTCGATGCTGGTGACGCGGCGACCATCATTGGCAAGGCTTCCGGCAACACCGCCCTCTGTTTGCACTGTTATCATTTTCTGTTTGCCTCGAGCTTTGGAGGTCGACATCCGTCTGATTGAAGTCGCCAAGGTTGAGAGAAAGAAAGAGTGCATTCGCCATGACCTTGGCGGAGACGCTGATGGGCTTGGATGCTTTCTCGCCGGGGAGGAGACGACTAGATTTGCATGGGAGTCCACGCTGCTGCAGGTAATGTTTCCCACCCAAGCTCACATGTGTATTTGCTCACATCACTCGGCCTCAGGCTCGGTTTTTTCTCACAAAAACCTTCATCTTACTTTTCTCTTCATCGTACATCTCTCTTTCTTATTCTTTATTCTCATTTTATCCCTCCCCAGATATGGTTGATGGATAAATTGCAAGTTGTGGACTCTTGCCCTGCTTACTCAGCCCGCGGCTATTTCTTTCGACAACGCCTAGTTGACGCCCCTGATGAGGGATGGTGGTTTGAATGGATGTGCAATTTGTCAGACAGATCGCATTGCTTCTTGACTCACTGCGTATTCTATTTCCCATTCCGTATTCTGCGCCAGTTTGGCCATGATCAAACTTGCACACCAGAGGGGATAGAGTATCCGGGCTACATTTCCAGTTCGAGGCGCACGCTGGCTCGGCAGGCGCAGGCATGGGGAAAATAGAGAGCTCCTTGCCCTGCTTCCACTTTTAGTGCACTTTGTCTGATGAGTGCTGGGATTGGCTCAACGAAGAAGCACAGGTTGGGCCTAGGTTGGCATCAGAGGCTTCAACTAGCTCTGGCAGGGGGCGCAGGGACACCTGACTTGACTATGCCCCGGATTTATGGCTTTACTAGTACTTTCAAGTTTTCTTCTTGAGTGTAATAAAAAGCAACTTCAATTGTATGCAAGAGCAAGAGAACTCTGTTTTGAAATCATGAAATTGAAGGTGGTGGTACTGAAAATTCTCCGCTTTGGTCCAAAAATGGTCTTAGTTGTAAAAAAGATTAATTTGAACAAAGTGAACTTTTATTAAAACTTTTCAAAACATTTTCGATATGGATCAGAACTGGACACGCCTGAGATCTGTCACTGAGATGCACAACCCCGGATCCTAGCAACTGGAAAGTTGCCCCTAGTTTAGTTTGAAAGGTACCCAACACTTCATTGCAAACGGAAAGTTGCCCCTAGTCTGAATAGCACTGTACCGGGAGATCACGGCAAATGCTGATGGATAAGATGACTGAGATGATCAAATGGACAAAGTTGATCGGGAAAAGATTGTGGCTGAACTTCAAGATGAAGTTGCCTACGTATCCCAAAGATGGGAATCAAGCCTTACGTAGTTCAGGGCTCAGGTTCGCTCGGGTATTTTCACTCTCCTTTTGCGCTCTAACTTTGGCCAAGGCCGCCCTTTGCGGGTTTTCAACCTTGCGAGCTCAGTTTTTATGAATTTCAAATTTTCTGTGCTCTGAGTTTGCCTAGGTCGCCCTTTCGGGTTTTCGGTCTAGCGAGCCTCTCAGGGTGGTAATATTTCTTCAACTTGTCCATGTGATCGGTGGGGGAAAACTCCAAGCCATCTAGATCCATCAGAAACAACAGCTCCACCTGACCAGATTGACTTGATGATGTAGGGACCAGTCAATTAGGTCTGAACTTGCCTTGGGTTCGTGGATGGGAGCTCGGTTGTCTTTGAGCACCAAATCTCCTTCTTCAAATTCCTGGACTTAACCTTCTTGTTAAAAGCCCGGGCGATTCTACGTTGATAACTTTGGACGTGGTACAGTGCTTTCAACCTTCTTTCATCGAAGAGCATGAGTTCTTCAAATCTGCTCTGTTGCCAGTCTGCCTCAACTATTTGACACTCGGCCAATACTCGCAATGACGGAACCTCAATCTCAATAGGTAGAACGGCCTCCATCCCATAAACCAGAGAATACGGAGTCGCCCCAGTAGAAGTTCTGATTGAAGTCCTGTAGCCCACAGAGCAAACGGCAACTTATCTGGCCAGTCCCGGTAGGTTTCCACCATCTTCTGTGTACGCGCACTGATATTCTTGTGGCGGCCTCAACTGCTCCATTGGTTTGCGGCCGATAGGTAGATGACTTATGAAAAGCCACGTGTATTTCTCCAACAAATCAATCACCTCCTTCTTGAAGTGGGAACCATTGTCTGAAATTATTTCGTTTGGGACCCCATAGCGACAGATGATGTTGTTTCTGATAACTTTGCGACGTGCGAAGCCTTCAACACCGCATAAGATTGGGCCTCAACCCACTTTGTGAAATAATCTATCGCTACCAAGATGAACTCATGCCCATTCGACCCCTTCGGCGTAACTGCTCCGATTACATCAATTCCCCAGACTGAAAATGGCCATGGCGAAGTCATGTTGTACAGCTTTGTTGGCGGGATGTTCATACGATTTGCATGAATTTGACATTTGTGGCATCGCCGGACGAAACTAATACAATCCTCCTCCATGGTGGACCAGTAATAACCCTGTCTGAGAATCTTCCGTGCCAACATTACCCCGTTCATGTGTGCACCACATTCTCCCCCGTGGATGGCTTCCATCAGACGCTTTGACTCTTCGGCATCAACACACAGTTTATGCATTCCCAGATGACCTCGTTTTATACAGTTTACCCCCGCAGATGATGAACTGAACTGCCGTTCTTCTGATTGCTCTTTTGTCTTTGGCATTACCCCTGGCGGGTATGCTTCTTTCTCCAAGAAATTCCAGATGTCGTAATACCAGGGGTGTTCATCCTGAACTTCATCTATGGCTGCAATCGACTCATAGGCAGGTGCGAATTTCTGGTCAATGATGACTGGACGCATCCGGACTCCACATGGGATGTCTATCATAGAAGATAGAGTTGCTAAAGAATCTGCGAACCTGTTGTTCTCTCTTAGTAGATGAGTAAAACTTAGCTTCTCAAACCGAGGAATCAGCAAATCCAAGGTCTGGTGATACATCATCATATTTTCCTCCTTTACTTTCCAGTCTCCTTTAGCTTGAGACACAACAAGGTTCGAGTCCCCAATGACGTCCAACCGTCTTGCCCCTAGTTCTAGGGCTGCTTCTAAACCAGCGATACACGCCTCGTATTCTGCTTCGTTGTTCGAGACTTTGAATCGGAGTTTGAAGGCTAGAGGGATACGGGAATCATCGGGTGCTATCAGCAACACTCCTATCCCATACCCGTGTTGATTTGACGCTCCGTCAAAGTACATCGTCCAAGCTTCATCGTCGATGTGCAGAATTGATTCATCTGGAACAGGTACTCAACTGCTTCATCCCCCTCAACCGGGTGGTCGGCAAGGAACTCTGCCACTGCTCTTCCTTTCACTGACTTGCGTGTTACGTACGTGAGATCAATTCGGAGAGCAACAGCAACCAACGAGCTAGCCTACCCGTAAGCGCTGGTTTCTCGAAGAGATATTTGATGGGATCAAGTCGTGAAACCAACATTACAGAGTGAGCTAACAGGTAGTGCCGCAGCTTCCTGGTAGCCCATACCAAAGCTAAGCAAGCCTTTCCAGCGGTGTATACCGGGTTCATACTCCAGCATCTTCTTGCTGAGATAGTAGATGGCCCTCTCCACCTTGTCTTCTGATTCTTGTGCAAGCATGCAGCCCATCGTAGTTTCAGTTACTGACAGATACAAAATCAACGGTTTCCCTGGTTCTGGCAGTGACAACACGGGCGGGTTCTGTAATAGTCTTTAATCTGTTCAAATGCAGCTTGACATCGGCCGTCCCATTGGAACTTCTTTCCTTTCTTCAGGAGACCAAAAAGTGGTTCACAAGTCAAGGTTAATTTTGAGATAAACCGTCTTATGAATTGCACTTTACCCAGAAAGCCTCGCACCTCCTTTTCAGTCCTTGGTGGTGGCATTTCTAAGATGGCCTTGATTTTGGAAGGGTCGACCTCGATCCTCGACCTGTGTTGTCATCCTTTGTAATCAGAACCCCAGCATTTTTCCCGCTGTAACACCAAATGTACATTTCTGAGGGTTTAGCCGCAACCGGAATTCCCTGATCCTTTGGAAAAACTTATGCAAGGCAGTGTAGTGGCCCTCTCTTTCCTTGGACTTGACAATCATGTCGTCAACATACACCTCAACCTCTTTGGGATCATATCATGTAGTATTGTGGTCGCGGCCCGTTGATAAGTAGCTCCAGCGTTCTTCAACCCAAACGGCATTACCCCGGTAGCAGTATGTCCCCCACGGGGTGGTGAATGCAGTCTTTTCCCTATCCCGGGTGCCATCACTATCTGGTTGTATCCTGAGAAGCCATCCATGAATGAGAGCAATGCATGCCCTGCTGTGAAGTCCACCAACTCATCGATGTGCGGTAAGGGAAAGTCGTCCTTCAGACTAGCCTTGTTCAAATCCCTGAAGTCTACACACACCCGGATCCTGCCATCTTTCTTCGGCACCGGAACAATGTTGGCCAACCAAGTCGGGTACTCTGATACCAGCAGGAAGCCTGCGTCAATTTGCTTGGTGACCTCTTCCTTAATCTTGAGAGCCCAATCCGGGCGGATCCTTCTGAGTTTCTGCTTGACAGGTCGGGCCTCGGGGTCAAGGGGATCCGATGCTGATACAATCTCAGGATCGATTCCAGGCATGTCTTCGTAGGACCACGCGAAAACATCTTTGAAATCTTTTAATAAAGCGACTAAGCGCTCGCGTTCCTCGAAGACAACGTGGACCGATCTCTGGACCAGCCGCGGGTCCTCCTCAGTACCAATGTTCACGGTAATGATTTCATCCGTTAATGGCTTAACAAATCTCTCTTGCTCTTGCTCAATTAAACAGCGACTAAGCGCTCGCGTTCCTCCGAAGACAACGTGGGACCCGATCTGGACCAGCCGCGGGTCCTCCTCAGTACCAATGTTCACGGTAAACGGATTTCATCCGTAATGGCTAACAAATCTCTCTTGCTCTTGCTCAAATTAAACGTTGTAAACCGGAGGAACTTCGTCTCGTCGTTTTCTCAAAGTTTTGAAAGTCTGAATTAATACAATAATCAAGGCAAGAGAAATACTCGGAAACCACATTCACCTCATTCTCATTAAGTTCATCCAAATCGTCCAATTCTTATGTTACAAACAGACTCAAAAGAAAAGGAAAAAGACGACCTAGACAGGACTGTGGCATCCGGGTTAACATCCCCAGAAGTACCAGACTCAGACTCAGTCGAGCTGGAACCCTGATTCCGACTCACAAGATTCGGTGGAATCAGATTCCGGCTCACTACCTGACCCGGTGCTGCTGGACAAAATCCCTCCTCGTACTCAAGTTGAGAGAGGGTGCGATTGATGCATCCAAAGATAGCTGCTGGTCGGCTCGCGCCGCCGTTTCATCCCCAATCATGGAAAACCACGAAGCTATCCCCCAAGCACTCTTGGTCGATCGGAGGATCAGAGAGGAGACATGCCAGTGCTACCCCCATTTCAAATTCTGTGCCCTCAGGATCCCTGCTTGCACTGCTCAGCCTCAGTTGTGGGTCTGTCTGCTCTGTGGCAACGTCATCCCCGGATAGTTGCAGGTCGAAGAAGATTTCGAAACCTGGTACGCGCTTCTTCTCCGCGTTTATCCTGCTCTGGGAAGCCGCAAAATGGAAAATCTCCCCCTCCCGGACGAAGCGTCCGTTCAGGGTACCCTGAATGGGCCTGTGTTAAGTCAAAAGGCTTCCCAGCCTGCTTCGCTCTGGCTCTACCGGCCATTTCCTTTCCTTTCCTCACCCAGTCTTCTTTGGTGGGCAGATAACCCAGTCCAAAGGTATGCGGATTGTGTGGCACTTCGGCCAACGCAGCGACTCCTTTCCTGCCGCTCCTTCCTAATCCCATCCCGGGATATGTTGTAGCTTGTTCATGAGGTAGACGGATTGAGCACTAACGTACACACCTTCATTCACAGCCATAATATTCTGTACTACCCGGGCCTCAGCCAAAGTGAATCCTGATAAGAATACATCTTCTGTGCCATGCTCATTTCCAGGACCGGCGTAGATACCTCCGGAGGCGGATGGATTGATGAGTTCCCAAATACAGTGGCTACTCCCTTTCCATAGGGTATTTCACCATCTGATGTAGAGTGGAAGAGACTGCCTTTACTTGGTGCAGCCACGGCCGCCCCAAGAGTAAGTTGAGGTGCGGGAACGTCCAAGACATGAAATTCGATGTTGTGTTGTCCTGGACCAACCTTGTTTGAATCTTGACAATCCCCATCACTTCCCTACTCGTATTATCATAAGCTTTGATCACCTGTGAGTTGTTGTGTGAAGTCCGCGGGCTTCAACCCAACTGCATATGCTGTTCTGACTGGGCAGACATTGATGGCGGACCCGGTATCAACAAGTACCACGGTATCCATTTATCTCTACACTCCACGGAGACGTAGAGAGGTTTGTTATGGTCACGCCCTCAGGCGGCAATTCCTTGTCTGAAAAGGTTAATGCCGGGGAACCTCCTCCCGCAAAAACCAGCCCAACCAGCTGCTCTGGTGTAGTGTCTATTGAGAGTTTGCCTTGTCCATGGCAGATAGGACGGCCTGTCTGTGCACCCTTGATGCCATAAGCAGTCCCCAGATGGAGATGTCTGCTTGTATCTTCTTCAATTGCTTGAGCACAGCTTCTTCTTCAATCTGTTTCTCTTCTGTTTTCTCAGCCTCTTTATCTTTTCCAGATGCCTCAGGTTGGTCAAGGTGGGGGCTTTGAAATACCGCCCACTCCTGGTCATGTGGTCCACCTCATCGAGGTACCAAGTGTCATCTGGTTGAGCACCTGCCCAATCTTCATCCGTGTGGGCAAGACATAAGTCGTCGTCTTCCCACCACATTCCATTAGCGTTCAAGGCACCTATCTGGTTCCGACAAGTTCGTACCCTCGGTACTTTCATCCCACATGCTCACAGCATGTCCTGCTTTCGTGCTCGCAGCACTTTCAATTTCTTCATGTTCTTGGCTTTCCGATTCTCTCAGAATCCAATTCTTCCTTCGCTCCTCTGTGTTAGTACGGGTTTGTTGCTCAGTTTTCACAATTTCTGGTCCCCGAGCGAAATTCTTTGTACCGTTGTAGTGGCGCTCTCCGCGCAATCTTTCTGATCTCGGCCCTTCCGGCCATCATTGATACTCTTCGCCCCTGCCGGGCCCTGTTCTGATTGAAATTCTACAACATCTGGCTGATCATCTAACCACCCGTGACTTCTGCCGACTCCTCATAGTCGAACCAGTTGATTGCAGCATCCCCTGATTCTTGGTCGTTGAAGAACTGGAAGTTGGCAAAGTCCTCTTCCACTGTTGTCAGATCATCTGCCCCTTGTTCAAGTCTGTCCCCCCGAATCATACACAGCTCAGCTTTTTCTGGCAGCCCCACACTCAGCTTAGACTGGCCCACTGATAAGATGTACTCGCTTGGATCATAGGCTCTTCCAGCTAGACCCAGACTGTTCCATCCCAGACTCAACAATTCTGCTCTCTCTGAAACCTGCCCCGTTCCATCTTCGGTGGTCACCACCACTGGCTCAGATTGGGTTGTGAAGGTGTCCAACATGCACAAGTCAGTGCAATCAGGAAGGATCACCTCCGGCTTGGGTAGGTGAGAGGGAGTAATATAGATACTAGGATCGTAGGATACGACCCCAGTTTGGATGAGGTTGACTCTTTTGGGAGGAGGGGCTTGGTTGTGTGGTGGGAGGGGATTTGTTGTGACGTTGGGTTTTTCGGGAGGTAGAATGATATTCTTGTCGACGAGGTCTTGAATCTCGTGACGCAATCTGTAGCAACGGTCGGTGTCATGACCGTGCTGTTGGTGGTACGCACAGTACTTTGCTGGTCATGAGAGGGAGGGAGTGGATTTGCAGTGGCCTCGGTTCTAAAGGTGTCAAATGCTTCTTTTGATTAAACCCGAGAGCCTTGGACAAAGGCATGTATAGTGGAGTGAAGGTTCTTTGGCCTCTGGGCTGAAATCTCGAGGCTTGGTTACTGCTCTCGGATGTACTGGAAAAGGGTGTGGCCGCTGCGGGCCTTGGTTGGGAAGGGGGGTGGTGGTGACCATACCGACCTCAGAAGTCCTTGTGTTTGCAGCGCCACTCGGGCCTGCGTTGTTATTGCGGTTGAATGTCCTTCGGGGCTGCTCCCGGTCCTGATCGATCAAACCTTGCTTCATTGCATCTTCGATCTGTACCCCCATCTCGTGTAAATCTGAGAAAGTTGGAAAGGGGAGTACGATCATTTTCTGCATTAACTTCGGTTGGAGATTGCGCACAATCATCCGAATTTGATCTTTATCTGTAGGCCTCAAGGTCATCATCGATGCCTTTGCTCCATCTGGTTACAAAATCGGAGAAAGACTCCTTGGTTCTTGCCTCGTCGTTTCGAGATCACGTGTTGTAATCTCGATCTGTGTATTATACGAGTACTGCGCAACGAAGGCCTCAGCCATCTCATCCCAATTTCTCTTCACATCATCTTCTAACTTGGCATACCAGATGGCCGCCACCCCCGACAAAGTTCTGCCAAACAAGAAAAGCTTTTGCGGTCGGGTTAGGCCCATTGGCCTCAGGATGTCTGAAAATAGCCGGAGATGGACCATGGATCCCCGGACCCATCAAAACGGTCAATCTGTGCATCTTAATCTGTCTGGCAATGTTACAGCCACATCAGTGTACCCATCTTCGATGTCTGGGATGGCCTTCACCCCCTGCGATTTCTTGAAAAGTTTTTCCAGCTTACTCAGCTTCAGAGCTGTATGATCTACCTCGAACTCAAAGGGAGAGTCCGGGTGGTTGGGTGTAAGATTCTTGGACAGTTGAGGCAGAAGTGGGGGCGGAGCCAGCCCCGTTGGAATGTTGGTGTCCTCCTGGATGTTTTGGACATTGGGTAGGGTGTTCTGGGTGTTGGGAAGGGTATTCTGAGGGTTTGGCAGGGTATTCTGAGGATTCGGAGGATTGGGCAAGGTATTCTGACCCATAGGTGCCTGCTCGGGTAGCGGAGCCGCTGGTGGAGGAGGAACCTGATGTGAAGCAGACGCTGCATTCTGCTGTTACAGCCTAGTAATCAGCTCGGCCTGCTGGGCCATGACTGCGGCTTGTTGTTTAGAAAATTCCGCTTGACGGACAGCATCTTCTTGCATCTGCCTCATGCTCTCTTGCATCTGGCGCATCATCGCCTCTACCACTGATGTATTCTGCTGTTTCATCGGGATAACTGGTAAATGTACTTCTATGGCAGACACAGAAATTTCAGCCTGGTTGTTCACTGTCAAAGTAGCGCTCTGTCCCGGTAGTCCCTGCTCTGACACACTGCACCTCCTTGGCTTTCTTCTAGCAACTGGGGGTAGAGAGTGGAACACTGGATGTCCATCAACGAGATCCTCGGATCGGTTGAGTCGGCGACCTCGTGTCCAGAGTGCTTGGGGAGTATCTACTGGTTCGGAAGCAATCGTGCTAAAAACCTGCCCTAGCAAAAAGATAATAAAGCAAAAAGGAAATAAATAACCAGAAAAACGGGCAGCATAACAGCTTAAATTAAATACACACAACACACAGTCGGGCATACAACACGTAGTTTGATAAGCTGGAAATACACTGTCCTTAATCACTGATTACTGTTCCCATTTCACTGTTCCCCAAAACTGAATCGGATATCCGCAGACAACTGATTCTCAGATACTGACTGATGCCCGCAGGCCTGATGCCCAAACTTATAGACTGATACATGCATTCCTGTAGAGACGCACTCTAAAGCACATAACAGATAAGTGAGAGCCAAAACACCCCTATGTTGGGGGTAGGGTTTCCCTGTCCTATTTTGTCAGGAGCTAGGGTTTCACTACGCACGCAGCGATTTCAAACAACCTATAAACGGGTAAGCAACCTGTCCTAGTTTGGAATGGTCACTATGGATCCGAATATGCAGTAGGTCGAATGGTCAAAAAGGGTGCCCCGGTAAAACCAGGGTTTGTGTTCCCATGCTGTCAGAGCCCAGAGCCGATCAGCCTTATGGACATGCCTTGACAAGACAAGCCTCCGGCAATCGTTCGGGATGGCATATGGCAAACACGATGTCCTAGGCGCACCAATGCAAATGCAATGCAAAAGAAACACACAAGTGTAGTCAAAACCAGATATCATGAGTTCGAGTCAAGTTCTCTAAATCCCCAGCAGAGTCGCCTGAAACTGTAACAAGCCCGCGGGGGACCTCGCTACAGCTCGGACTCGATTTGTGTCACGGTTCTTAATCTTGAACCAAAGATTCCAAATCCGGCAAATCGTTTTGGAAAACAGATTTTTGAAAGAAGTGCCAAACATGGACTGCTTTGCCAGATACAGAGTCGCCACCTAAATGTTTTATTTTTGGGAAATTTAGGAAACCCTGACTCGGTGCCAAAGGCCACGTGTCCGTCATCACCAAAGTTGCCTCGGCTCGGGAACTTGGGTACGATTGGGGAAGGTCACTTCGTGAGCACCCCCGCTCGCCCGGTCAAAGACCGGCCTCTACTAACCATGATATCTTATTTTGAAAACATTGTGAGTTCTTGTTCCGGTTATTAGCCTAGGTTACTATGTGATGCTCGCAGCAAACAAGTATAGACTGGGCCGCCTGAATTGGAACAAAACATTTCATGTTTGTTTGTTTGAAAATGGTTTGATGGTGCTACCCGCAGGTAGGCTAAGACGTGGATTTGCCACCCTCAGGTGGGCTTAGAAAACATGGTTTTGCCACTATCTAGTGGGCTTAAAACAAACATTTGATGAATTGTCCAATCCAAGTAACTCAGCCTCCACCCACAGGCATTCAAGGCAGTTATATCACATAAGCACATAGCCTCATGGTAAGGATGCTATCATGGCAGCACTCACACGCATGCAAGGATGCTAAAGCATAAAACTTACCGAGTACTCCAAGCCAAAAACAAAAACTGATTAGAAATCATGCATGATCCTAATTATACAGAGTTGCCTAATGCAACACATGCAAAGATGCAACTATAGCAGGCTCGGCTATTCTAAACATGGCATATGGAATGCTACAACTAACATGTATTCAATTTGGAATTGAAATACAAATGCAGTTTGTATGATGCGCCGAGCCGGTGCGTGCAAGACAGATGAATGATGCAAACATGCTGTCATACTGTATGCTAATTGAAATATGCCCTATATCTAACCATCATAAGCTGGTAAATAAAAGGAAGAAAGACGTGGGGTTGGAAGACATACAACACACTCACCCACACTTATTACAATTTTGCCCTCGCGCAGAGGGTCCGAATAAATAATAATACAGTCCGAAATGAAAGAATAATACAGTCCGAATATTATACAAATCCCTAATTAATTAACAAATTAACTAAGAAAGCTGTAAAATTGGCTTGCAAGCCAGGGGCTGCCTCGATTCTGATGAATAATGTATGCTGGACTGCCTTGCGCGGAAATCCACTGGGATGCCCCAATTAGCCTCTGTTTGCAATGTTTCTCGAAATGCGTGCCCGACTCCAAAAAGTTGCTGATTCTTCATTTTGCTGCAACAGAGAGCAGAAAGGGGCATAGCAATGTATTTCACAAATATATGCATGCCTCGATCCTCGGCCACCAATCACGCATATCGATGCATGATGGCCGAGGAGTCGGATTGCACAACTCAATATAGGATGAATGCGGATGAATGCTACAACAAAACCTAACTCCATCATGGGTAATCCGGAGTGTCGGTGACTTGGGAATTGAGACCCGTTCCGTCACTCGGAGTATGGAACGTGCCTCGTTTCCCGTGCCCGGGCTAACTCCTATCCCGAACACAATGCAATATGCATGATATGCATGAAATGCAACTAAGATACAATCCTAACATACACAATGCTATGAAAATGAGATGCCTCGAAATGCGTGCACGCGGGCACGCAAACCGAGGCGATGATCCTAAGGCATAAAATGGCACATGCAATGCAAATGGACTTACACTAACACGAGTGGACCTCAGCCACACTCACATAAGAGGCCGTCGGATAAAAAAAGAAGTGCCTCAAAATGCGTGCCCACGGACGCGCAAACCGAGGCGATGCATACGGAATGCAAAATGACATGGAAATGATATGTAATGAGGCTAAAATGAGATGTCTCGAAGTGCGTGCCCGCGGGCACGCAAACCGAGGTAAATGGCATACGGGATGCAACAGGACTAAAATGAGATATGTGATGCAATATGGGCTTACACCAACATGAGAGAGCCTCAGCTACACTCACACGGGAGGCCGATGGATGAAAATAAGGTGCCTCGAAATGCGTGCACACGGGCACGCAAACCGAGGCAATGGCATACGCAATGCGATGAGACTAAAATGACATACGGAATGCAAAATGGACTTACACTAACATGAGTGAGCCTCAGCCACACTCACATAAGAGGCCGTCGGATAAAAAAAATGAGGCGCCTCGAAATGCGTGCACACGGGCACGCAAATCGAGGCGATGGATTAAAGCATGAAATGACATACGAAATGCGAAATGGACTTATACTAACATGAGAGGGCCTCAGCCACACTCACATGAGAGGCCGGAGATGAAAATGGGGTGGCTCGAAAGGCGTGCACACGGGCGCGCAAACCGAGGCAATGCGTTTAAGCATGAAATGACATGGAAAATGATATGCAAACATGCAAATGGAATTTCAGCACTTACAAATGATGCAAAACAATCCCGAAAGGCGGGGAAATGACACCGAATGCACGGAATGGTCCCGAAATGCGATAATAAGCACCCGGAATGGCCTATAGCCACACTAAACATGCATGGTTGGTACATGGTATGCAAAACAGTAGCAAGGCAGCCCCAAAATAGCATTATTTACAGTACAAAACATGGCGAAATAATGAGCATAGATAGGACAACAATAGCATGCAAAAATACGGGTCAAGAGAGGGGTATTGAAGCAAGTGATACATGCGATGCCCAAATGGAAAAGTACCCTTCTAAAACACTGATGAGGGACCAAAAATATGCACATTTACAGTAGATGACATCTCCCAAATCAGTATGAAAACATGGTAAAAATGCTATGCAAGAATGAGGATATATAAGGCTATAACATGAAGTACCCCAAACATTCATCAAACCAACAAAGACCCTCAATGAAATATGTCCATAAGATCAAAATATGGATATTTTCAGTTCTGATGATGGCCGAAAACAGAAGCTAGATAAGCTTAAAAAAGCATGCAAAATGGGGGTCAAAGAGGGATATAAAGACAAGTATAACATGGAGACTCCCAACAAAGTTGGTCCCTTATACAATGTTGTACAGGGACATAAAAAAAGCTTATTTACAGTTCATGACATGCTCCAAAACAGAATACGTGTAGGTCAAATAAATCATGCAAATTTACGGTAAATTGGAGGATTTATGAAGCAAGTGCATGATAGAGAGGCCAAACAGGGTTGAGCCCTTCTTCAATGTTGAAGAGGGGCTCAAAATAGGCCCACTAAAAGTTTAACTTATGCTCGAAAACAGATCACTCATAAGCTAGAAAAAGCATGCAAAAACAAGGGCAAAACATGGATTCAAGGCAACTTGCATATGGAGCATGAAACAAAGGTTGAGCCCTTCTTCAATGTTGAAGAGGGCCTCAAAATAAGCACAATATCAGTTCATGAGATGCTCCAATTCAGATCATACATAGGCCAAATATTCAATGCAAAATAATGGCATATAAGAGGATATTGAAAGAAGTGTAAGATGGAGGGCTCAAACAGGGTTGAGCCCTTAAAAAAAGATGAAAATGAGCTCAAAAGAGGACCACTTTCAGTATTGGTCGGAGCTCAAAACAGTGTGGAAATAGGGTTAAGAAAAGAGGCAAAAAAGTGGTGTAAAAGAGGGATTTTGAGACTTACCCTTGAAGACAAGTTCTTGGCTGCCTTTTCCTTGAAGAAAGTTGCTTCTAAGCCTCTTAAGAACTCCTCCTTGCTGCTGTAAATGGATTGGTGATGGTGTTGCTTGGAGATGATGAAGAAAAGGCACTAAACTTGAAGAAAATGGAGTTGTATGTATGTATATCCTTCAATCAATCCTTGTGGCTTGTGTTCTTGAGGTGGGAGGACACTAATATGTGCAAGAGAGGAAGAGAGGAGTCCTCTTTGGAATGGAGGGAAATGAGCCCTTATTTCCCTCCAAATGGGTCCCCCGAATGAGATATTTTTGGGGGAAAATCGAAGCACAGCTGGAGTGCACACATCTCAAGGAAGCAGGCCGGCTAGGTAACTTTACTGCAGGTGGCCGGCCGGCCACCCCCCATAGCCGGCCGGCTACCCCCTATGGCCGGCCGGCCAAGGGCAAAAATGAAAAGTGACAATTACTGGCCGGCCACCAAAGGTTGGTGTCCTCCCATGTGTGTACAACAAGACTCTATGGTTGGAATCTGGCAACTCTGAACCAGGAGAAACAACAATCCACTTTTAGGAGAGGTCAAAAATGAAAAGAAGAATTACTGGCCGGCCATGAACTTTTAGGGTCCTCCCATGTGTGTACAACACGAATATGTGGTTTTGGCTCGAAGAAAATGGCCCTAGGGTGTTCAACATTAGCCCGGAAGTGAGAAAAACGGGCGCCGGGGGGGCGCCGGAAGAGCATAACAGGTTGCTTAGACAATTACTAGCCTCCCACCCTCCAGTGATCTTCCTGATGATAAAACAGAGGTACCTGCCAAAAATGAACAAAAACCGATGCAAAACGAATGCTCGGGGGCCAAACCGCGAGGTTCGGGGCCCGAAAACCGGCCGTTAAGCACCGAAAGTGGTGTTTGGCCACGAAGTGGGTATCTGAGACCTCAGTGTCCCTCGTTATGATGAAACAGAGGTACGTGCCAAGAACCGGAGGAATCGGAGATGGTTGGGTGGTCCCGAACTGAGGCACACGGCCTAACGGCTCCGAAAACCGGGAATCGGGCTCCGAAATGGGCAAAATGGCCTACGGCCACGAAATGTAGCCCACGGCCACTGAAAGAAAGTCTACGGGACCTCTCCCTCCCCTCTGGAAAGAAAACAGAGAAAACCGAGTCTGGTTCGCAAACCGAGGCAAGGCACAGAAGAGAGTTCGGAAGTCCGGAGGCAGGGCGCACGGCCGCGACTCTGAGACTTCTGAACGAGCACAATATGCAACATCACCGAGCGCTCAATCGGTGACGTCTAAGTCTTAAGGTCGGTCAAAAATGGGGTGTCTACAGACGTATTCTTATCGGGATTCACTTTGGCTGAGGCCCGGGTAGTGCAAAATATTATGGCTGTGAATGAAGGTGTGTACATTAGTGCTCAATCCGTCTACCTCATGAACAAGCTACAACATATTCCCGGGATGGGATTAGGAAGGAGCGGCAGGAAAGGAGTCGCTGCGTTGGCCGAAGTGCCACACAACCCGCATACCTTTGGACTGGGCTATCTGCCCACCAAAGAAGACTGGGTGAGGAAAGGAAAAGAAATGGCCGATAGAGGCAGAGCGAAGCAGTCTGGGAAGCCTTTTGACTTAATACACAGGCCCATTCAGGGTACCCTGAATGGACGCTTTGTCCGGGAGGGGGAGGACTTTCCATTTTGCGGCTTCCCAGAGCCGTGGCTAAACGCGGAGAAGAAGCGCGTACCAGGCTTCGAAATTTTCTTTGATTTGCAACTATCCGGGGATGACGTTGCCACAGAGCAGACAGACCCACCAGCTGAGGTTAAGCAGTGTAAAGCAAGGGATACTGAGGGCACAGAATTTGAAATGGGGGTAGCACTGGCATGTCTCCTCTCTAATCCTCCGATCGACCAAGAGTGCTTGGGGGATAACTTCGCGGTTTCCATGATTGGGGATGAAACGGCTACGAGCCAACCAGCGGCTATCTTGGATGCATCTATCGCACCCTCTCTCACTTGGCAATACGAGGAGGGATTTTTGTCCAGCAGCACCAGGTCAGGTAGTGAGCCGGAATCTGATTCCACCGAGTCTAGTGAGTCGGAATCAGGTTCCAGCTCGACTGAGTCTGAGTCTGGTACTCCTGGGGATGTTAACCCGGATGCCACAGTCCTGTCTAGGTCGTCTTTCTCCTTTTCATTTGAGTCTGTTGTAAATGAATTGGACGATTTGGATGAACTTAATGAGAATGAACTATCTGTGGTTTCCGAGTACTTTTCCGTGCCCTTGATTTATTGCATTAATTCAGACTTTCAAAACTTTGATGAAAACGACAAGAACGAAGTTCCTCCGGTTTTACAACGATTAATTGAGCAAGAGCAAGAGAGATTTGTTAAGCCATTAATAGATGAAATCATTACCGTGAACATTGGTACTGAGGAGGACCCGCGGCTGGTCCAGATCGGGTCCACGTTGTCTTCGGAGGAACGCGAGCGCTTAGTCGCTTTATTAAAATATTTCAAAGATGTTTTCGCGTGGTCCTACGAAGACATGCTTGGAATCGATCCTGAGATTGTACAGCATCGGATCCCCCTTGACCCCGAGGCCCGACCTGTCAAGCAGAAACTCAGAAGGATCCGCCCGGATTGGGCTCTTAAGATTAAAGAAGAGGTCACCAAGCAAATCGACGCAGGCTTCCTGCTGGTATCAGAGTACCCGACTTGGTTGGCCAACATTGTTCTGGTGCCGAAGAAAGATGGCAGGATCCGGGTGTGTGTGGACTTCAGGGATTTGAACAGAGCTAGTCCGAAGGACGACTTTCCCTTACCGCACATCGATGAGTTGGTGGACTTCACAGCAGGGCATGCTTTGCTCTCATTCATGGATGGCTTCTCAGGATACAACCAGATAGTGATGGCACCCGAAGACCGGGAAAAGACTGCATTCACCACCCCGTGGGGGACATACTGCTACAGGGTAATGCCGTTTGGGTTGAAGAACGCTGGAGCTACTTATCAACGGGCCGCGACCACGATACTACATGATATGATCCACAAAGAGGTTGAGGTGTATGTGGACGACATGATTGTCAAGTCCAAAGAAAGAGAGGGCCACTACACCGCCTTGCATAAGTTTTTCCAAAGGATCAGGGAATTCCGGTTGCGGCTAAACCCTCAGAAATGTACATTTGGTGTTACAGCGGGAAAAATGCTGGGGTTTCTGATTACACAGAGAGGCATCGTGGTCGATCCTTCCAAAATCAAGGCCATCTTAGAAATGCCACCACCAAGGACTGAAAAGGAGGTGCGAGGCTTTCTGGGTAAAGTGCAATTCATAAGACGGTTTATTTCAAAATTAACCTTGACTTGTGAACCACTTTTTGGTCTCCTGAAGAAAGGCAAGAAGTTCCAATGGGACGGCCGATGCCAAGCTGCATTTGAACAGATCAAAGAATATTTACAGAACCCGCCCGTGTTGTCATCGCCAGAACCGGGGAAACCGTTGATTTTGTATCTGTCAGTGACTGAAACTACAATGGGCTGCATGCTTGCACAAGAATCAGAAGACAAGGTGGAGAGAGCCATCTACTATCTCAGCAAGAAGATGCTGGAGTATGAGACCCGATATACACCGTTGGAAAAGGCTTGCTTAGCTCTGGTATCGGCTACCAGGAAGCTGCGGCACTACCTGTTAGCTCACTCTGTAATGTTGGTTTCGCGACTTGATCCCATCAAATATCTCTTCGAGAAACCAGCGCTTACGGGTAGGCTAGCTCGTTGGTTGCTGTTGCTCTCCGAATTTGATCTCACGTACGTGACACGCAAGTCAGTGAAAGGAAGAGCAGTGGCAGAGTTCCTTGCCGACCACCCGGTTGAGGGGGATGAAGCAGTTGAGTACCTGTTCCCGGATGAATCAATTCTGCATATTGACGATGAAGCTTGGACGATGTACTTTGACGGAGCGTCAAATCAACATGGGTATGGGATAGGAGTGTTGCTGATAGCACCCGACAATTCCCGTATCCCTCTCGCCTTCAAACTCCGATTCAAAGTCTCGAACAATGAAGCAGAATATGAGGCATGCATCGTTGGTCTAGAAGCAGCCCTGGAACTAGGGGCAAGACGGTTGGACGTCATTGGGGATTCGAACCTTGTTGTGTCTCAAGCTAAAGGAGACTGGAAAGTGAAAGAGGAAAGGATGATGATGTATCACCAAACCTTGGATTTGCTGATTCCTCGGTTTGAGAAGCTAAGTTTTACTCATCTACTAAGAGAGAACAACAGGTTCGCAGATTCTTTAGCAACTCTATCATCTATGATAGACATCCCGCATGGAGTCCGAATGCGTCCAGTCATCATTGACCAGAAATTCGCACCTGCCTATGAGTCGATTGCAGCCATAGATGAAGTTCAGGACGAACACCCTTGGTATTATGACATCTGGAATTTCTTGGAGAAAGAAGCATACCCGCCAGGGGTAAATGCCAAAGACAAAAGAGCAATCAGGAGAATGGCAGTTCAGTTCATCATCTGCGGGGGTAAACTGTATAAAAGGGGTCATCTAGGAATGCATAAACTGTGCGTTGATGCCGAAGAGTCAAAGCGTCTGATGGAAGCCATCCACGGGGGAGAATGTGGTGCACACATGAATGGGGTAATGTTGGCACGGAAGATTCTCAGACAGGGTTATTACTGGTCCACCATGGAGGAGGATTGTATTAGTTTCGTCCGGCGATGCCACAAATGTCAAATTCATGCAAATCGTATGAACATCCCGCCAACAAAGCTGTACAACATGACTTCGCCATGGCCGTTTTCAGTCTGGGGAATTGATGTAATCGGAGCTGTCACGCCAAAGGGGTCGAATGGGCATGAGTTCATCTTGGTAGCGATAGATTACTTTACAAAGTGGGTTGAGGCCCAATCTTATGCGGTGTTGAAGGCTTCGCACGTCGCAAAGTTTATCAGAAACAACATCATCTGTCGCTATGGGGTCCCAAACGAAATAATTTCAGACAATGGTTCCCACTTCAAGAAGGAGGTGATTGATTTGTTGGAGAAATACAATGTAGCTTTTCATAAGTCGTCTACCTATCGGCCGCAAACCAACGGAGCGGTTGAGGCCGCCAACAAGAATATCAAACGCATACTACAAAAGATGGTGGAAACCTATCGGGACTGGCCAGATAAGCTGCCGTTCGCTCTGTGGGGCTACCGGACTTCAATCAGAACTTCTACTGGGGCGACTCCGTATTCTCTGGTCTATGGATGGAGGCCGTTCTACCTATCGAGATTGAGGTTCCGTCATTACGAGTATTGGCCGAGTGTCAAATAGCCGAGGCAGACTGGCAACAGAGCAGATTTGAGGAACTCATGCTCTTCGATGAAAGAAGGTTGAAAGCACTGTACCACATCCAAGGTTATCAACGCAGAATTGCTCAGGCTTTCAACAAGAAGGTTAAGTCCAGGAATTTAAAGGAAGGAGATTTGGTGCTCAAAGACAACCGAGCTCCCATCCACGACCCAAGGGGCAAGTTCAGACCTAATTGGACTGGTCCCTACATTATCAAGTCAATCTGGTCAGGTGGAGCTGTGGTTCTGATGGATCTAGATGGCTTAGAGTTTTCCCAACCGATCAACATGGACAAGTTGAAGAAATACTACCCCTGAGAGGCTCGCTAGGCCGAAAACCCGAAAGGGCGACCTAGGCAAAACTCAGAGCATAGAAAATTTGAAATTATAAAAACTGAGCTCGCAAGGTTGAAAACCCGCAAAGGGCGACCTTGGCAAAAGTTAGAGCGCAAAAGGAGAGTGAAAATACCCGAGCGAACCTAAGCCTGAACTACGTAAGGCTTGATTCCCATCTTTGGGATACGTAGGCAGCTTCATCTTGAAGTTCAGCCACAATCTTTTCCCCGATCAACTTTGTCCATTTTGATCATCTCAGTCATCTCTATTCATCAGCATTTATCGTAATCTCCGGTATAGTGCTATTCAGACTAGGGGCAACTTTCCGTTGCAATGAAGTGCTGCGGTACCATTCAAACTAGGGGCAACTTTCCAGTTGCTAGGATCAGGGATTGTGCATCTCAGTGACAGATCTCAGGCGTGTCCAGTTCTGATCCATATCGAAAATAGTTTTGAAAAGTTTTAATAAAAGTTGACTTTGCTCAAAATTAATCTTTTCACAACTAAGACCATTTTTGGACCAAAGCGGAAAATTTTCAGTACCACAACCTTCAATTTCATTGATTTCAAAACAGAGTTCTCTCGCTCTTGCATACAATTGAAGTTTCTTTTTATTACACTCAGGAAGAAAACTTGAAAGTACTAGTAAAGCAATAAATCCGGGGCATAGTCAAGTCAGGCGTCCCTGCACCCCCTGCCAGAGCTAGTTGAAACCTCCGATGCCAACCTAGGCCCAACCTGTGCTTCTTCATTGAGCCAATCCCAGCACTCGTCAGACAAGGTGCAACTAAAAGTGGGAGCAGGGGCCAGGAGCTCTCTATTTCCCCATGCTGCGGCCTGCCGAGCCAGCTGTGCGCCTCGAACTGGAAATGTAGCTGGATACTCTATCCCCTCTGGTGGGCAAGTCTGATCACGGCCAAACTGGCGCAGAATACGGAATGGGAAATAGAATACGCAGTGAGTCAAGCCGATCAATCGGATCCCAACCTGTCGAGACATGCTGTAGCTCATCGTCGGGAGATTGAGCCAAGGGCAGCGCCACGCAATGCGATCTGCCGACAAATTGCACATCCATTCAAACCACCATCCCTCATCAGGGGCGTCGACTAGGCGCTGTCGAAAGAAATAGCCGCAGGCTGAGTAAGCAGGGCAAGAGTCCACAACCTGCAATTTATCCATCAACCATACCTGGGGAGGGATGAAAAATGAGAGAATAAAGAATAGAGAGATGTACGATGAGAGAAAAGTAAGAAAAAGGTTTTGTGAGAAAAACCGAGCCTGAGGGCCGAGTGATGTGAGCAAATACATATGCGAGATCGGGTGGGAAACATTACCTGCAGCAGTAGTGGACTCCCTGCAAATCTAGTTGTCTCCCGGCAGTAGAAAGCATCCAAGCCCATTAGTGTCTCCGCCAATGTCATGGCGATGCAACTCCTTCCTTCTTTCAAACCTTGGGCCACCTCAATCAGACGGGCGCTGGATCCTCCAAAGCTCGAGGCAAACAGAAAATGAGATAACATGCATAAACAGAGGGCGTGTTGCCGGAAGCCTTGCCAATGATGGTCGCCGCGGTCACCAGCATCGGAGAACCGGTAAATCAGGCTTGGGATATCCAACATTCCGTTACAAATCAGGGATCGAGCATCATGTGCGTTGAGTCCACACATCCGCCCTAAGGTTTGGGCATAGCCAAAATTGGGTTGGGGCAAGATTTCCCCACCTCGCTCGGATTCTATCAAAACTTGAAAATCTTCAAAAGTGGGACATACCTCTTGCCCTCCGAAGCTGAAGACGTGCGTCACTGGGTTCCAAAATCTCATCGCGGCATAGAGGAAAGGAAGATGCAGTGAAGTCCGGCCCAGCGTGAATAGTGCATTCAAGCCGAAACCCCGGAAGTTCAACTTTTCTGAGCCATCTAAAGAAGAGATCCAAGATGTGAGATTTTCTGCGAGAAATGCCTCCATTTTTGTGCAAAGCAGTGATGAAATGAAAGAGTTCCAAAGTTGGAGCTTTATAGGGGGGTAAAACACTATTCGGGGACACGTGTCACAATTCTGAGAGTTGCAGGAGAGGTGGCCGGCCGGCCATCTTTGTTTCAAAAAGTGGCCGGCCGGCCACCCTTCAGTCCCCAGATGCAAAATGTGGCCGGCCATGCATTGGTCTTGTTTTGCCCTCCGGAAGGAAGTTTGAGGCATTTCTAGGCAACGGGGATGTCGAAGGCCTCCATTTCTCTCAGTTTCGGATGCGTTCCATCATCCAGATCGTCCGTCTGCAGTACGTTTTGTTGTATTTTGCTTATCGAGTTGTTGCTTTGTTTATCGAGTTGTAAGTTTTGCCGAGCTGTCGCATTTTGTGTTTAGAGTTATTACCTTTTGTTTATGCAATTTTGTTATGTCTTGTTTATCGAGTCGTTAACATTGTTGTATTTTGCTTATCGAGTTGTAAACTTGCTAAGATTCTGTTATTTCTTAGCGAGTCGAGTTGTTTGATTTGTTGCGTCGGTTCATTACCTGACCCGGTAAATACACAAGGCACATTCCCGTTCAATTCCATTTTTGTGCAAAATGATACGATGCGATGCTAAGAGTTTCAAATACAAACGCCTTTTCAAAAGCTGTTTCATTCCATCATGTTTTACAACAAATAAAGGTACAAGTTTTACAGAAAATAAAACTGCGTAACAATGTGCAAAGTGCTACAAACTACTAGCAAAAAGTAAAATAAAGCAGGAAATAACATCAATATCCTCGGGAGCGAGAATGAGGAGGCCCCCTCATCCTCTTCTGCGGGACAACCTCTGCACCGTCATCACCATCCGGGTCGGAGCTGTCATCCTCAGGATCCCCCTCAGCCTCACCTCCACTCCCGGAACCAAGGCCGGAGCCCCTCTCCTCAGCAGATGTCTCTGACTCACGATCTGCGACCTCCTCCTCCTCCTCCTCCTCATCAGGCTCTGCCTCTATAACATGTGCCCTATGTCTGCGAGACGACCCCGCTCCTCGAGCTCCTCGGACAGGCCTAGATGGCCCTGCTCCCTGAGAAGGCCTGGATGGCCCAGCTTCTCGAAAGGGCCCAGATGGCCTAGCACCTCGACCTCTCTGGGAAGGCTCGGGTGGCCCGGCCCGTGGCGGTGCATATACAGGAGGCATCTGAAAATGAAGAGTTCAATACATCAGTTCAAATATGAAAAGCAGATACAAGTACAATATGTGAGTGGGGTGTGTGTCAGACGTGCTCTACACAGCCTATCAATACAGCAGAATGTTTAAAACCAGTATGTTATCAGAAATATGCGAAATACGGGAATGATGGACAGTACCTGCACGCCCATAATGGCCAGCTGTGCCTCCCTCCGTAGGATCATGCCCTCGAATGTGGCCAGCATCCCAAGCATCTCATCCATGTACTCAACCGGAGGCTACAGATACAAATGCAAAACTATCAATAAAGGAAGGAATGTCCAAATATCTGACTGATAAATCAAAACTGTAAAACATACCGGTGGTGAATCAGGGTCTCTGACATATCTGTGGTCAGGAAGAGGAGGCTCTAGCGAGACCTGGTAAGGAGCCCCGAATCGCCAACTCGTCAACTCGGTCGGCATGTCTGGCCACCCAGGATGATGAAAAGTCGGTGGGATAGGTGGAATGGATCTGTGCCCACCTCTCGATGCACCAGCCCTACTAGAAGAAGGGATATTCGTAGCACGAGCCCGGCTCGAAGATGGTACATCAGCAGGCCTCCGTGGCGGAGCACGCACTCCCGTCAAGGGAGGCATCAGATATGTATGACGATAAGTGGCGTAGTCCCCGTCTGTAAGGTGTAGCAAAGCATCGGTGCCCTGCATAGCACTAATGACCTCCTGGGTAGAGAGCCTATCAGCAGTCCGCATACTGGCTGGAGGCACTGTAGGAGGATCCTGAGAAACGTACCCCCATACCTGACACAAAAAACGTTTCCCCAGGAACCATGCCCTACCAACCGGCCCCTCGAGCAGGACCCTGTACTGGGAAGTGCCCGATCCTCCAGCATACTGGAATCGAATACCATCGCCCAAGACTGCCCAGGGCTGCCACGTAATCTGCGGATAACCAGTGCATAAATCAGTCAGAAATCGGGAATATATAGGGCAAATCAAAGATGAAAACGAAAAGAACTGAGAGTTCTGAAAATACCTCTGTCGTTCGAACAGTGTCAAAATACTGTCGCAGGTAGAAGAGAGTCTCTCGAGGTCTTGGTCGGTGCGGGCCCTCGAATGCCAATGAGAACGGGGTCGTAAGAAGCCCTGCCACCTCCATCTCCGGGGCTAACGTCGGAAAATACACGTAGACCCATAGCTGAGAAAAGCAGTGCGGAATGTAAATACAAAGTGCTGAGGGCAAAATACAGAATGTAAAGTGCGTCGTGTGTGCGATGAACAAGTAATGAGGAGCAGAAATATAAATCAAGAGGACAGAATGTACCTCCTAGGCTCTCCAGTAGCCGCCGAGTAAGTCTCCCCGCCCGCGAGAGGCCGCGCTCATATAGCAATAGAGGGTAGCTAGGCCAGCGCCACCCCAGTCGTATCGACCGACCTGTGATAGGTCCACTAGGGCACTCAAAAGATACAATCCAACAGTGTTCCCCCTATCAGCAAACAAAGTGGTGCCAAAGAGGAACATAAGGAAACCTCGGGCGTACTGCTCCGCCTCCTCAGGAGACTCGGGCTCCATCTCCGGCCTCCGAAAACGGGAAACGAACCAGGTGTACCGGACCCTCCCAGAAGCTCTGTCCACAGGTGGGCGGGCCCCCAACAGATATACCCAAGCGGCCTCCCACTCGCCCATATCCTCATCATACAGAATGGCCCAGCCTCCTATGTCTAAACCGGTGAGTACGGCGAAGTCTAGTGGGGTCATGGTCAGATCCCCGATGACGGAAAAATGGAAAGAATTGGTGATGTCCCACCATCTCTCCACCAAAGCTGCTAACAGTGTCCTACTGACAGGACAATGTGATAATCCCATGCAGAAGGCCCCGAACCCTGCTGAATCAACCAAATCCCGGACAGCCTCCGGGAGCTCGGCGTACCACTCTCTCGCAGCAGTGGAGCCGTATCCTCGTACGGTACGAGAGCCAACCTGCGTTCAGAATGAATGCATATGTCAGAATCATAATGAACAAGCCGTGTGCAAATGAAATGAGTAAGCTGTGTGCAAATGAAATGAATGAGCTATGTGCAAGCGCAAGTAAATAAGCTGTGTTCGATATCAGTGGGCTACGTGTTCGCTTTATATCTGGGCTGTGTGTTCAGAAAATCAGTATTTTGGGCTGCGTGTTCAAATCTTAATCAGTGGGCTGCGTGTTCACTTTAATCAATATCTGGGCTGTGTGTTCAGAAAATCAGAATTCTGGGCTGCGTGTTCAAATCCTAATCAGTGGGCTGTGTGTTCACTTTAATCAATATCTGGGCTGTGTGTTCAGAAAATCAGAATTTGGGTTGCGTGTTCAAAATCTTAATCAGTGGGCTGTGTGTTCACTTTAATCAATATCTGGGCTGTGTGTTCAGAAAATCAGTATTTTGGGCTGCGTGTTCAAATCTTAATCAGTGGGCTGTGTGTTCACTTTAATCAATATCTGGGCTGTGTGTTCAGAAAATCAGAATTTGGGTTGCGTGTTCAAATCTTAATCAGTGGGCTGCGTGTTCACTTTAATCAATATCTGGGCTGTGTGTTCAGAAAATCAGAATTTGGGCTGCGTGTTCAAATCCTAATCAGTGGGCTGTGTGTTCACTTTAATCAATATCTGGGCTGTGTGTTCAGAAAATCAGAATTTGGGTTGCGTGTTCAAAATCTTAATCAGTGGGCTGTGTGTTCACTTTAATCAATATCTGGGCTGTGTGTTCAGAAAATCAGTATTTTGGGCTGCGTGTTCAAATCTTAATCAGTGGGCTGTGTGTTCACTTTAATCAATATCTGGGCTGTGTGTTCAGAAAATCAGAATTTGGGCTGCGTGTTCAAAATCTTAATCAGTGGGTTGTGTGTTCACTTTAATCAATATCTGGGCTGTGTGTTCAGAAAATCAGTATTTTGGGCTGCGTGTTCAAATCTTAATCAGTGGGCTGCGTGTTCACTTTAATCAATATCTGGGCTGTGTGTTCAGAAAATCAGAATTTTGGGCTGCGTGTTCAAATCCTAATCAGTGGGCTGTGTGTTCACTTTAATCAATATCTGGGCTGTGTGTTCAGAAAATCAGAATTTTGGGCTGCGTGTTCAAATCCTAATCAGTGGGCTGCGTGTTCACTTTAATCAATATCTGGGCTGTGTGTTCAGAAAATCAGAATTTTGGGCTGCGTGTTCAAATCCTAATCAACGGGCTGCGTGTTCACTTTAATCAATATCTGGGCTGTGTGTTCAGAAAATCAGAATTCTGGGCTGCGTGTTCAAATCTTAATCAATGGGCTGCGTGTTCACTTTAATCAATATCTGGGCTGTGTGTTCAGAAAATCAGAGTTTTGGGCTGCGTGTTCAAATCTTAATCAGTGGGCTGCGTGTTCACTTTAATCAATATCTGGGCTGTGTGTTCAGAAAATCAGAATTTTGGGCTGCGTGTTCAAATCCTAATCAGTGGGCTGCGTGTTCACTTTAATCAATATCTGGGCTGTGTGTTCAGAAAATCAGTATTTTGGGTTGCGTGTTCAAAATCTTAATCAGTGGGCTGCGTGTTCACTTTAATCAATATCTGGGCTGTGTGTTCAGAAAATCAGAGTTTTGGGCTGCGTGTTCAAATCTTAATCAGTGGGCTGCGTGTTCACTTTAATCAATATCTGGGCTGTGTGTTCAGAAAATCAGAATTTTGGGCTGCGTGTTCAAATCCTAATCAGTGGGCTGCGTGTTCACTTTAATCAATATCTGGGCTGTGTGTTCAGAAAATCAGTATTTTGGGCTGCGTGTTCAAAATCTTAATCAGTGGGCTGCGTGTTCACTTTAATCAATATCTGGGCTGTGTGTTCAGAAAATCAGTATTTTGGGCTGCGTGTTCAAAATCTTAATCAGTGGGCTGCGTGTTCACTTTAATCAATATCTGGGCTGTGTGTTCAGAAAATCAAAATTTGGGCTGCGTGTTCAAAATCTTAATCAGTGGGCTGCGTGTTCACTTTAATCAATATCTGGGTTGTGTGTTTAGAAAATCAGTATTTTGGGCTGCGTGTTCAAAATCTTAATCGGTGGGCTGCGTGTTCACTTTAATCAATACCTGAGCTGTGTGTTCAGAAAATCAGAGTTCGGGACTGCGAGTTCTACTCTCAATCAGGGCTGTGTGTTCTACTCTCCATCAACCTAGAGCTGTGTGTTCAGAAAATCGGAGTTTGGGACTGTGTGTTCTACTCTTAGTCAGTGTGTGTTGTGTGTTCACCGTCAAATTCGGGCTGTGTGTTCGACAAATCAGTGTTTGAACCGTGTGTTCAATTCTTAACTAATGTGTACCGTGCGTTCAAAATCAATCAATGAGCCTAGTGTTCAGAAATTCAAGTGTTTAAACCACATGTTCAGGATGCAAGCAAAGTACTATGTCATAGGCTAAACTGTGTGTTCAAGCATGGCAAAAGTATGAAATGCACGAAAAATACAGAAAATGAAGTAAAATACCTCTCGTGCCTCATAAGAAAGGTGGTGCTCCGGCTCTCGCAGAAGTAGATCTCCGGGTGCCCGATCATTGAAGTCAGTGAAATGACGGAAAACGGCTCGCGGAAGAACGTGTTCCGACGGAGCGTATCTCTCGGGGATAAAGGGGCGGACCCTCGGGGGGAGCGTCATGATATCAAAATCATCTCCGGCACCTGGAGGACCTCCACCGTGAGGGAAATTACCTGCCATTTCAAAAAATCTGCAAAAGGAGCAAAAATGAGCAAAAATGAGCCAAAATTGGAAAAAGTCAACAAAAGTCAACTCCCGAGAAAATCTTCCAAATATTGAGACAAACTTACCTCAAGTGGTGAAAATGAGAAAAGAAGCCCCGAAATCAAAATTTAATCGGTCCAAAGTGCTTAAAATCGAATGATTTCGCGAAAACAACTTGCGTGGAAGGCTGAAAAGCGCGTATAAAGTGCAGATCTGAAGGAAAAAATGGTTTGGGAAGGTGGAGAGGAAGATTTCGCAGCTGTGGGAGTGATTTCGGAATGAATGGATGAGAGATTATAAAGAAAATGGGGCAAAATGACAAAACTGCCCCCGGATTTGGGCAGGTGGCCGGCCGGCCACCTTTTCTGGCTGGCCGGCCATTTGCTTTTTGACAGGTGGCCAGCAGCCTCCCCTAGGGCAACCACCTGGCCGGCTATGTTCCCCACATCCCCACCTAGCTCCCTGCAAATTTTGAGGAAGATTGGAGTTCCCGGGACCCGAAAAAGTTCAAGAAAAGTGTACTTTCTGGCGCGAAATTGCTCCGCCGGAACTTCAGCTGCAATTTCTGACATGTGTTTCATCATTACTCATCAAAATCAAAGTGTATCCTTTTTGAGCATGCTGTAACCTCTCCGGGAGGTGAACCAGAGGCCGCGATCCAGTCGTCTTCGCCGAAATACGCGTTTCCTTACTCGTTATTTCGCAACAAGCGGGCACCCTGGTTTATGCTCGTTTTGCATTGTTGTGCACATAACTTGCATTCTCATGAGCATTTTGCATTGTCATGCATGTTTTCTTGGTGTACTGTACCTCTGTGCTCGAACATGCGTTGTCACGCACGTTCCTTTCTTGCATTGTGATACATTTACTCGCCGACACTGCGTATGTCAAACTTTCGGAATCACAAGAATCACATTGAATATATGTTGTTAGCATATTGTTCTTGTTGAATTTCTTTCTTTTGCAGGCATGATGTTGTATGTACGGTTCATTTGAGGCTGGTGCGACCAGACGAATCGCGCAGGTATCGTATCTTCTCCGTGTGAGACGCGACGAGAATTGAATAATTCTCCGCATTCCTAACTGCATGAAATGTAGTTGTTGCTTTGCATTCTTGCTTAAAACTGTTGCATCTATTTGCGAATACTTGCTTCATTACAGCTTGCTGCACTTGCATGATCGTTAAGTTACCTCTGGCTACATGCATATCGCTTTGCATTTTGCCCCCTTTGCCTGCGGGCACATCTCTGCTCATCATTGTATGATCGTCTAAGTCTTCGGCCTTGTCAAAAAAGGGTCGTCTCTGGGCTTTGACATTCACTCCCGTCACTTGTGACTTTCGAGTTCTGTCAAAGAGGGGCAACTGTAGACACCCCATTTTTTACCGACCTTAAGACTCAGACGTCACCGGTTGAGCGCTCGGTGATGTTGTATATCGTGCTCGTTCAGAAGTCTCAGAGTCGCGGCTACGAGCCCTGCCTCCGGACTTTCAAACCCTCTTCTATACCTTGCCTCGGTTTGCGAACCAGACTCGGTTTTCTCTGTTTCTTTTCCTGAAGGGAGGGAGAGGTCTAGCAGATCATCTCTCAGTGGCCGTGGGCTACATTTCGTGGCCGTAGGCCATTTTGCCCATTTCGGAGCCCGGTTCCCGGTTTTCGGAGCCGTCAGGCCGTGTGCCTCGGTTCGGGACCGTCTGACCATCTCCGATTCCTCCGGTTTTTGGAATACATCTTATTTATTCCCTTTCGAGGGACACTGGGGTCCGAGAGACCCACTTCGTGGTCGAATGCCACTTTCGGTGTTTAACAGTCTATTTTCGGGACCCCGAACTACGTGTTTTGGCCCCCGAGCATTCGTTTTGCATCGGTTTTTGTTCTTTTTTGGCAGGTACCTCTGTTTTATCATAAGGAAGGTCACTAAGGGGTGGGAGGCCAACAATTGTCTCAGCAACCAGTTATGCTCCTCCGGCGCCCTCCGACGTCCGTTTTTCTCACTTCCGGGCCAATGTTGAACACCCTAGGAGCATTTTCTTCAAGCCCAAACCACATATTTGTGTTGTACACACATGGGAGGACCCTAAAAGTCCATGGCCGGCCAGTAATTGTTATTGATCCTTTTGAACCCCTCTTTAAAATGGCCTATTCTCTCTCCTGTTTTAGAGTTGCCAAATTTGAACCACAGGGTTGTGTTGAGCACACATGGGAGGACATCTTTCTCCTATGGCCGGCCATTAATTCAACTTCCCATTTTTGCCCCTTGGCCGGCCGGCCATAGGGGGTGGCCGGCCAGCCACCTGCAACCAAAATACCTAGCCGGCCTTGATCCTCACAATTGGCACTTTACAGCTGTATAGCTGTTTTCCCCCAAAAATATCTCTATCCGGGGGAAGACTTGAGGAGGAAAACTTGGTGTCATTTTCCTCCTACCTTGCTCCCTCTCTTTGGCCTTTATAACAGCAGCTCTAACACTCTCTCAAGGGTTAGAAAACTTGCCTCAAGCACACACATTCATATCTATCTCTATCTCTCTCATTTTTCTCAAGTTTGGTGCCATTTCTCCATCACTACCAAGCAACACCACCACCACTCCATTTCCAGCAGCAAGGGGAACTTTTCAGAGGCTAGGAGGCATCCATTCCTCAAGCAAAAGGCAGCCAAGACTTGTCTACAAGGGTAAGTTGCTATTTCCCTCTTTTGTAGTCCATTTTTGCACCAATTTCTTAGCCTATTTTCTTATTGTTTTGGGCTCCGACCCTAACTGAAACTAGGCCTTTTTTGAGCCATTCTTCATGTTTGATCAAGGGCTCAACCCTGTTTGAGCCCTCCATCTTGTACTTGCTTCAATAATATCTTGTATGCCATTATTTTGCATGAGATTTCTAGCCCATGTGTGATCTGTTTTCGAGAATAATGTAAACTGTAAGTGCGCCTATTTTGAGCCCCTCTTCAATATTGAAGAAGGGCTCAACCCTTTTTGGGCCCCCTATCTTGCACTTGCTTCATAATCTCTCCTATTTACCGTAAATTTGCATGATTTGTTTGGCCTATATGTAAATTGTTTTGGAGCATTTCATGAACTGTGAGTAAGCTTATTTTGTGTCCATATACAACATTTTAGAAGGGATCAACCTTGTTTGGGGCCTCCATGTTATACCTGCCATTATACCCCTCTTTGGCCCCCATTTTTGCATGCCTTTTTAGGCTTATCTAGCTTCTGTTTTCGGCCATCATCAGAACTGGAAATGGTCATATTTTGACCCCCTGGATATATTTTATGAAGGGTCTTTGCTTGTTTGATGAATTTTTGGCCTACTTCATGTTATACCCTCTTGTGGCCTATTTCTTGCATGGCATTTTTGGCATGTTTGCATACTGATTTGGGGGATATCATCTACTGTAAATGTTCATATTTTTAGTCCCTATTCAGTGTTGTATAAGGGTGTTTTTCCATTTGGGCTTTGCATATACCACTTGCTTCATAGCCTCCCTTGTGGAGCCATTTTTGTATGCCATGTTAGCCCTATTTATGATTTCTGTTTGGCCATGTTTTGTGCTGGAAAAATGTTAGTTTTGAGGTTGCCTTGCTTCTGCCTTTTCATGTCATGTATCATTTATGCATGTTTGGTGTAGCTATAGGCCATTTCGGGTGCCAAAATTCATGTTTCGGGATCATTCCATGCATCGGGTACACTTTGGCCATGTTTCGGGACTGTTTTGCCCCACATTTCAGTGCTGAAATTCATTTGTATGTTTGCATATCATATTTCCATGCCATTTCATCGCGTATGCCATTTCCTCGGTTTGCGTGCCCGTGTGCACGCATTTCGAGGCACTTCATTTTCATCCATCGGCCTCTTATGTGAGTGTGGCTGAGGCTCTCTCATGTTAGTGTAAGTCCATTTTGCATTCTGTATGCCATTCTAGCATCATTGCATTCCATATGCCATTGCCTCGGTTTGCGTGCCCGTGTGCACGTATTTCGAGGCATTTCACTTTTATCCGATGGCCTCCTGTGTGAGTGTGGCTGAGGCTCTCTCATGTTGGTGTAAGCCCATTATTGCATTGCGTATGCCATTTCATCCGTGGTATTGTGTATGCCCGGTTGTACATTACCTCGTATAGCGTGTATGCCATTCCATGACATTGTGTATGTTAGGATTGCATATTAGCTGCATTTCATGCATGTCATGCATATTGCATCGTGTTCGGGATAGGAGTTAGCCCGGGCACGGAAAACGAGGCACGTTTCATACTCCGAGCGACGGAACGAGTCTCAATTCCCAAGTCACCGACGCTCCGGATTATCCGTGATGGAGTTAGGTTTTGTTATAGCATTCATACGCATTCATCCTATATTGAGTTGTGCAAATCGGCTCCTCGACCATCATGCATCGAGATGCGTGATTGGTGGTACGAGGATCGAGGTATGCATATATCTGTGAAATACATTGCTATGCCCCTTTCCTGCTCTCTGTTGCAGCAAAATGAAGAATCAGCAACTTTTCGGAGTCTGGCACGCATTTCGAGAAACATTGCAAAACAGAGGCTAATTGGGGCATCCCAGTGGATTTCCGCGCAAGGCAGCCTAAACTTGCAGCATTCATCAGAATCAAGGCACCCCCCTGGCTTGCATGCCAGTTTACAGTTTTTCTTAGTTAATTTGTTAATTAATTAGGGATCTGTATTATTTGGACTGTATATTATTCGGACTGTATTATTTATTCGGACCCTCTGCGCGAGGGCATAATTGTAATAAGTGTGGGTGAGTGTGATGTATGTCTTCCAACCCCACATCTTTCTTCCCTTTTATTTACCTGCTTATGATGGTTAGATTAGGGCATATTTCAATTAGCATACAGTATGACAGTATGTTTGCATCATTCATCTGTTTTGCACGCACCGGGCTCGGCGCATCATACAAACTGCATTTGTATTTCAATTCCAATTTGAATACGTGTTAGTTGTAGCATTCCATATGCCGTGTTTAGAATAGCCGAGCCCGCTATAGTTGCATTTTTGCATGTGTTGCATTAGGCAATTCTATGTATCTAGGATCATGCATTGATTTCTAATCAGTTTCTGTTTTCGGCTTGGAGTACTCGGTGAGTTTTATGCTTTAGCATCCTTGCATGTGTGTGAGTGACTGCCATGATAGCATGCTTACCATGAGGCTATGTGCTTATGTGATATAACTGCCTTAAATGCCTGTGGGTGGAGGTTGTGTTGCTTGAATTGGGACAATTCATCAAATGTTTGTTTTAAGCCCACTAGATAGTGGCAAAATCATGTTTTTTTTTCTAAGCCCACCCGAGGGTGGCAAATCCACGTCTTAGCCTACCTGCGGGTAGCAACATCAAACCATTTTCAAACAAACGAACATGAAATGTTTCGTTCCAATTCAAGCGGCCAGTCTATACTTATTTGCTGCGAGCATCACATAGTAACCTAGGCTAATAACCGGAATAAGAACTCACAATGTTTTCGAAATAAGATATCATGGTTAGTAGAGGCCGGTCTTTGACCGGGCGAGCGGGGGTGCTCACGAAGTGACCTTCCCCAATCGTACCCAAGTTCCCGAGCCGAGGCAACTTTGGTGATGACGGACACGTGGCCTTTGGCACCTGTAACAAGCCCGCGGGGGACCTCGCTACAGCTCGGACTCGATTTGTGTCACGGTTCTTAATCTTGAACCAAAGAGTCCAAATCCGGCAAATCGTTTTGGAAAACAGATTTTTTTGAAAGAAGTGCCAAACATGGACTGCTTTGCCAGATATAGAGTCGCCACCTAAATATTTTATTTTTGGAAAATTTAGGAAACCCTGACTCGTTGCCGAAGGCCACGTGTCCGTCATCACCAAAGTTGCCTGGGCTCGGGAACTTGGGTACGATTGGGGAAGGTCACTTCGTGAGCACCCCCGCTCGCCCGGTCAAAGACCGGCCTCTACTAACCATGATATCTTATTTTGAAAACATTGTATGTTCTTATTCCGGTTATTAGCCTAGGTTACTATGTGATGCGCACAACATACAAGTATAGACTGAGTCGCCTGAATTGGAACAAAACACTTCATGTTTGTTTGTTTGAAAATGGTTTGATGGTGCTACCCGCAGGTAGGCTAAGACGTGGATTTGCCACCCTCAGGTGGGCTTAGAAAACAATGGTTTTGCCACTATCTAGTGGGCTTAAAACAAACAATCAATGCATTGTCCCACTTCAAGTAACACAACCTCCACCCACAGGCATTCAAGGCAGTTATATCACATAAGCATATAGCCTCATGGTAAGCATGCTATTCATGGCAACACTCACACGCATGCAAGGATGCTAAAGCATAAAACTCACCGAGTACTCCAAGCTGAAAACAGAAACTTATTAGAAATCATGCATGATCCTAATTATACAGAAATGCCTAATGCAACACATGCAAAGATGCAACTATAGCAGGCTCGGCTATTCTAAACATGGCATGTGAAATGCTACAGCTAACATGTACTCAATTTGGAATTGAAATACAAATGCAGTTTGTATGATGCGTCGAGCCCGGTGCGTGCAAAACAGATGAATGATGCAAACATGCTGTCATACTGTATGCTAATTGAAATATGCCCTATATCTAACCATCATAAGCAAGTAAATAAAAGGGAGAAAGAAGTGGGGGTTGGAAGACATACATCACACTCACCCACACTTATTACAGTTATGCCCTCGCGCAGAGGGTCCGAATAAATAATACAGTCCAAAATGAAAGAATAATACAGTCCGAAATATACAGTCCGAATAATATACAAATTCCTAATTAATTAAGCCAGGGGGCTGCCTCACTTCCGCTGATGATGTATGCTGGGCTGCCTTTTTGGAAATCCACTGGGATGCCCCAATTAGCCTCTGTTTGCAATGTTTCCTCGAAATGCGTGCCAAGCCTCGGAAGACTGCTGATTCTTGATATGCTGCCAACAGAGAGCAGGAAAGGGGCATAGCAATGTATTTCATAGATATATGCATGCCTCGATCCTCAATGCCACCAATCATCACGCATATCGATGCATGATGGCGAGGAGTCGGATTGGCACAACTCAATATAGGATGAATGCAGATGAATGCCAACCAATTACACAATCCTCCATCATGGGTAATCCGAGTGTCGGTGACTTTGGGAATTGAGACCCGTTCCGTTACTCGGAGTAACGGAACGTGCCTCGTTTCTCGTACCCGGGCTAACTCCTATCCCGAACACGATGCAATATGCATGATATGCTGAATGCGACTAAATACAATCCTAGCATGCAACAATGCTATTAAAATGAGATGCCTTGAAAATGCGTGCACGCGGGCACGCAAACCGAGGCGACGATCCTAAGGCATGAAATGGCATACGCAATGCAAATTGGACTTACACTAACACGAGTGGACCTCAGCCACACTCACATAAGAGGCCGATGGATGAAAATGAAGCGCCTCGAAATGCGTGCACACAGGCACGCAAACCGAGGCGATGACATAAAGGCATGAAACGGCCTTAAATATGATATACAATGAAACTAAAATGAGATGTCTCGAAATGCGTGCCCACGGGCACGCATACCGAGAAAATGGCATACGGAATGCAACAGGTCTAAAATGAGATATGCGATGCAATATGGGCTTACACTAACATGAGAGAGCCTCAGCCACACTCACATAAGAGGCCGTTGGATGAAAATGAGATGCCTCAAAATGCGTGCACACGGGCACACAAACCGAGGCAATGGCATTAAGGCATGAAATGACATAGAAAATGATATGCAAACATGCCAATGGAATTGCAGCACTGAAATATGGGGGAAAACAGTCCCGAAAGATGGCGAAATGACACCAAATGCAAGGAATGGCCCCGAAATGCGAATTAAGCACCCGAAATGGCCTATAGCTATGCAATGCATGCACAATATGGACATGGAATGAAATACAGTAGCAAGGCAGCCCCAAACAAGAATTTTCCGTCTAAAACATGGCCAAACAGCAAGCATAAGATAGGGCAACAATGGCATACAAAAATGGCTCCGCAAGAGGGGTATAATTTTGATATCATGGCACTGCCCCCGAGAGTCCGCCCTTTTATTCCTGGGAGGTACGCCCCACCGATACATATGCTTCCGCGGGCCGTTTTTCGTCGTTTCACTGAGTTCAATGACCGGGCACCCGGGGATTTACTTCTGCGAGAGCTGGAGCAGCACCTCTCTCACGATGCACGAGAGGTATTTTACTTTATTTTCTACATTTTTCGTGCATTTTGTAGCTTTGCCATGCTTGAACACACAGTTTTAGCTTATGACATAGTACTTTGTTTGCATTCTGAACATGTGACTTAAACACTTGAATTGCTGAACACACGGCTCATTGATTGATTGTGAACGCACGGTACACATTAGTTAAGAATTGAGCACACGGCCCAAGCACTGATTTGTCGAACTCACAGCCCGAATTTGAAGGTGAACACACAGCACACACCGACTAAGAGTAGAACACATAGTCCCAAACTCCGATTTTCTGAACACACAGTCCAAGTCGATGGTGAATACACAGCCCACACTGATTAAGAGTAGAACACACACAGTCCCAAACTCCGATTTTCTGAACACACAGTCAGTCCGTTCATGGTGAACACACAGCCCACTAATTTTTCTGAAATTTGACACACGCAGCCCAAATACCAAGTTTCTGAACACGCAGCCCAGATTAAAGTGAACACGCAGCCCACTAATTTAATGATTTGAACACGCAGCCAAAACACTGATTTACTGAACACGCAGCCCAGATATAAATTAAAGTGAACACGCAGCCTACTAATTAAGATTTGAACCGCAAACACCACCCAAACACTGATTTACTGAACACGCAGCCCACTGATTAAGATTTGAACACGCAGCCCAAATTATTTCCTGAACACACAGCCCAGATTTAAGCGACACGCGCCACTGATTATGGTTCGAACACGCAGCCCAAACACTGATTTTCTGAACACGCAGCCCAGATTAAATTAAAGTGAACACGCAGCCCACTGATTATGATTTGAACACGCAGCCCAAAACACTGATTTTCTGAACACGCAGCCCAGATTAAATTAAAGTGAACACGCAGCCCACTGATTAGGATTTGAACACGCAGCCCAAAACACTGATTTTCTGAACACGCAGCCCAGATTAAATTAAAGTGAACACGCAGCCCACTGATTAGGATTGAACACGCAGCCCACTGATTAGGATTGAACACGCAGCCCAAAACACAGATTTACTGAACACGCAGCCCAGATTGAATTAAAGTGAACACGCAGCCCACTGATTAGGATTTAACACACGCAGCCCAAACACAGATTTACTGAACACGCAGCCCAGATATAAATTAAAGTGAACACGCAGCCCACTAATTAGGATTTGAACACGCAGCCCAAAACACAGATTTACTGAACACGCAGCCCAGATTTGAATTAAAGTGAACACGCAGCCCACTGATTAGGATTGAACACGCAGCCCAAAACACAGATTTACTGAACACGCAGCCCATATATAAATTAAAGTGAACACGCAGCCCACTAATTCATTTCATTTGCACACTGCTACTTCAATTTATTTGCACACAGCTACTTCATTTCATTTGCACACAGCTACTTCATTTCATTTGCACACAGCTTGTTACTTGCATACGGCTTGCATTTTATTGTGTGCTGAACACATGTATTCATTCTGAATGCAGGTTGGCTCTCGCGCCGTGCGAGGATATGGCTCCACTGCTGCGAGAGAGTGGTACGCCGAGCTCCCGGAGGCTGTCCGGGATTTGGTTGACTCAGCAGGGTTCGGAGCATTCTGTATGGGGTTATCACACTGTCCTGCCAGTAGGACATTATTAGCTGCTTTGGTGGAGAGATGGTGGGACACCACCAATTCTTTCCATTTTTCTGCCACCGGGGATATGACCATGACTCCACTAGATTTTGCCGTACTCACCGGCCTAGACATAGGCGGTTGGCCCATACCTTATGACGAGGATATGGGAGAGTGGGAGGCCGCTTGGGTACATCTATTGGGGGCTCGCCCACCTGTAGACAGAGCTTCCGGGAGAGTCTGGTACACCTGGTTCTCTTCCCGTTTTCGGAGGCCGGAGATGGAGTCTGAGTCTCCTGAGGAGGTTGAGCAGTACACCCGAGGTTTTCTTATGTTCCTCTTTGGCACCACTCTGTTTGCTGATAGGGGGAACACTGTCGGGTTGTATCTTCTGAGTGCCCTAGTGGACCTATCACAGGTCAGTCGGTACGACTGGGGTGGCGCTGGCCTGGCTACCCTCTATTGTTACATGAGTGCAGCCTCTCGCGGGCGGGGAGACTTACTCGGCAGCTATTGGAGAGCCTGGGAGGTACGTTCTGTCCTCTTGATTTACATTTCTGCTCCTCATTACTTGTTCATTGCACACACGGCACACTTTGCACTCTGTATTCTGCCTTCAGCACTTTGTATTCACATTCCGCACTGCTTTTCTCAGCTATGGGTGTACGTATATTTTCCCCATTATAGCCCCGGAGATGGAGGTGGCAGGACTCCTTATGACTCCGTTTTCACTGGTATTCGAGGGCGAGCACCGACCGAGACCTCGAGAGACTCTCTTCTCGGCCTGCGACAGTATTTTGATACTGTGCGGACGACAGAGGTATTTCAGAACTCTCAATTCCTTTCATTTTCATCTTTGATCTGCCCTGTATATTCCTGATTTCTGATTGATTTATGCACTGGCTATCCGCAGATTACTTGGCAGCCCTGGGCGGTCTTAGGTGATGGTCTCCGATATCAGTATCCCGGAGGATCGGGTAATTCCCAGTATAGGTTCCTGCTCGAAGGACCAGTTGGTAGGGCATGGTTCCTGGGGAACGCTTTCTGCGCCAGGTGTGGGGGTACGATTCTCAGGACCCTCCTGCTGTACCTCCAGCCACTATGCGGACTGCGGATAGACTCTCTACCCAGGAGGTCACTAGTGCTATGCAGGGCACCGATGCTTTGTTATATCTCATGGAGGGGGACTACGCCACCTATCGTCGTATATATCTGATGCCCCCCTTGACGGGAGTGCGTGCTCCGACACTGAGCCTACTGATGTACCATCTTCGAGTCGTGCCCGTGCTACGGATATCCCCTCTCTCTAGCAGGGCTGGTGCATCTAGGGGTAGAGGTAGTTCGATTCCTCCGATCCCTCCGACTCTTCATCATCTGGGTGGCCAGACATGCCGACCGAGTTGACGAGTTGGCGGTTCGGGACTCCTTACTAGGTCTCGCTAGAGCCTCCTCTTCCTGACCACAGATATGTCAGAGACCCTGATTCACCACCGGTATGTTTTACAGCTTTTTCAGCTTTGATTATCAGTCGATATTTGGACATTCATTCCTTTACTGATAATTTTGCATTTGTATCTGTAGCCTCCAGTTGAGTACATGGATGAGATGCTTGGGATGCTGGCCACATTCGAGGGCATGATCCTACGGAGGGAGGCACAGCTAGCCATCATGGGCGTGCAGGTACTGTCCATCTTTCCCGTATTTAGCATATTTCTGATAACATACTGGCTTTGAACATTCTGCTGTATTGATAGTCTGTGTAGAGCACATCTGACACACACTCCACTCACATATTGTACTTGCATCTGCTTTTCATATTTGAACTGATGTATTTGAACTTTTCACTTTCAGATGCCTCCTGTATACGCACCACCGCAGGCCGGGCCACCCGGGCCTTCTCAGAGAGGTCGAGGTGCTGGGCCATCTGGGCCCTTTCGAGGAGCTGGGCCATCCAGGCCTTCTCAGGGAGCAGGGCCATCTAGGCCTGTTCGAGGAGCTCGAGGAGCAGGGTCGTCTCGCAGACGCAGGGCACCCATTATTGAGGAGGAGGAGGAGGAGGTCGCAGACCGTGAGTCAGAGACATCTGCTGGGGAGGGAGGCTCCGGTCTTGGTTCCGGGAGTGGAGACGAGGCTGAGGGGGATCCGGAGGATGATAGCTCTGACCCGGATGGTGATGATGGTGCAGAGGTGTCCCGCAGAAGAGGATGATGAGGGCCTCCTCATTCCCGTTCCCGAGGATATTGATGCTATTTCCTGCTTTATTTTACTTTTTGCTAGTAGTTTGTAGCACTTTGCATATTGTTAGGCAGTTTTATTTCCTGTAAAACTTGTACCTTTATTTTGTTGTAAAACATGATGGAATGAAACAGCCTTTGAAAAGGTGTTTGTATTTGAAACTCTTAGTATCGCATCGCATCGCATTATTTTTCACAAAGATGAAATTGAATGGGAATGTGCCTTGTGTATTTACCGGGTCAGGTAATGAACCGACGCAACAAATCAAACAACTCGACTCACTAAGAAATAACAGAATCTTAGCAAGTTTACAACTCGATAAGCAAAGTACAACAATATTAACAACTCAATAAACGAGACTCAACAAAATCGCGTAAACAAAAAGGTAAACAAAAGGTGATAACTCAAAACACAAAAATACGACAGCTCGACAAAACTTACAACTCGATAAACAAAGCAACAACTCGATAAGCAAAATACAACAAAGCGTACTTCGGACGGACGATCTGGATGATGGAACGCATCCGAAACTGAGAGAAATGGAGGCCTTCGACATCCCCGATGCGTAGAAATGCCTCAAACTTCCTTCCGGAGGGCAAAACAGGACCAATGAGCATGGTGGGCCACATTTGCTTTTGGGGATTGGAGGGTGGCCGGCCGGCCAGGTTTTTGAATCAAGGGTGGCCGGCCTGCTAGAATAGGTGCCGGCCGGCCACCTCTCCCTGCAGCTTCCAGAATTGTGACACGTGTCCTTTGAATAGTGTTTCACCCTCTATAAAAGCCCCAACCTTGGAACTTATTCATTTCATCACTGTTTCTCACAAAAATGGAGGCATTTCTCGCAGAAAATCTCACATCTTGGATCTCTTCTCTAGACGGCTCTCGGAAAAGTTGAACTTCCGGGGTTTCGGCTTGAATGCACTATTCACGCTGGGCCGGACTCCTCACTGCATCTTCCTTTCCTCTCTATGCCGCGGCGAGGTTTTGGAACCCGGTGACGCATGTCTTCAGCTTCGGAGGGCAAGAGGTATGTCCCACTTTCGAAGATTTTCAAGTCTTGATGGAATCCGAACGCTCAGAAGAGATTTTGCCTCAACTCAATTTTGGCCCGCCCAAGCTTTAGGGCGGATGTGCGGTACTCAAACGCGCATGATGCTCGATCTCTGATTGGTAATGGCATGTTGGATATCCCGAGCCTGATTTACCGATTCCTATGCTGGTGACCGCAGCGACCATCATTGGCAAGGTTTCCGACAACACGCCCTCTGCTTGTGCATGCTATCTTATTTTTTGTTTGCCTCGGCTCCTGGGGAGCCAGCATCCGTTGATTGAAGTGCTCAAGGCTGAGGGAAGGAAAGCTGTATCGCCATGACATTGGCGAGAACGCTGCTAGGTTTGGATGCTTTCTATCGCCGGGAGACGACTAGATTTGCAGGGAGTCCACTACTGCTGCAGGTAATGTTTCCCACCCAAGCTCACATATGTATTTGCTCACATCACACTCGGCCCTCAGGCTCGTTTTTCTCACAAAACCCTCATCTTTACTTTTCTCTCTCTCTCGCACATCTCTCTATTCTTTATTCTCTCATTTTTCATCCCTCCCCAGATATGGTTGATGGATAAATTGCAAGTTGTGGACTCTTGCCCTGCTTACTCAGCCCGCGGCTACTTCTTTCGACAACGCCTAGTTGACGCCCTTGATGAGAGATGGTGGTTTGAATGGATGTGCAACTTGTCAACTGAACGCATTGCTTGGCGCTGTCCTTGGCTTAACCTTCCGGCGATGAGCTATAGCATGTTCCAGGATACGGGGATCCGGTTGGTCGGCTTGACCCATTGTGCATTTTATTTCCCATTCCGTATTCTGCGCCAATTTGGTCATGACCAGACTTCCCCTCCGGAGGGGATTGAGTACCCGGTCACTTTTCCAGTTCGAGGCGCACAGCTGGCTCGGCAGGCCGCAGCATGGGGAAATAAAGAGCTCCTGGCCCCTGCTCCCACTTTTAGTTGCACTTTGTCTGACAAGTGCTGGGATTGGCTCAACGAAGAAGCACAGGTCGGGCCTAGGTTGACATCAGAGGCTTCAACTAGCTCTGGCAGGGGGCGCAGGGACACCTGACTTGACTATGCCCCGGGATTTATTGCTTTACTAGTACTTTCAAGTTTTCTCTTCTGAGTGTAATAAAAAGCAACTTCAATTGTATGCAAGAGCAAGAGAACTCTGTTTTGAAATCAATGAAATTGAAGGTTGTGTACTGAAAATTCTCCCGCTTTGGTCCAAAAATGGTCTTAGTTGTAAAAAGATTAATTTGAACAAGTCAACTTTTATTAAAACCTTTCAAAACTATTTTCGATATGGATCAGAACTGGACACGCGCTGAGATCTGTCACTGAGATGCACAACCCCGGATCCTGGCAACTGGAAAGTTGCCCCTAGTTTGAATGGTACCCGCACACTTCATTGCAACGGAAAGTTGCCCCTAGTCTGAATAGCACTGTACCAGAGATCACGATAAATGTTGATGGACAAAGATGACTGAGATGATCAAATGGACAAAGTTGATCAGGGAAAAGATTGTGGCTGAACTTCAAGATGAAGCTGCCTACGTATCCCAAAGATGGGAATCAAGCCTTACGTAGTTCAGGCTTGGGTTCGCTCGGTATTTTCACACTCTCCTTTTGCGCTCTAACTTTTGCCAAGGCCGCCCTTTGCGGGTTTTCAGCCTTGCGAGCTCAGTTTTTATAATTTCCAATTTTCTGTGCTCTGAGTTTTGCCTAGGTCGCCCTTTCGGGTTCTTTCGCAGCCTCTCGGGGTAGTATCAACTTGTCCAACTTGTCCATGTTGATTCGTTGGGAAAACTCTAAGCCATCTAGATCCATCAGAACCACAGCTCCACCAGACCAGATTGACTTGATGATGTAGGGACCAGTCCAATTAGGTCTGAACTTGCCCCTTGGGTCGTGGATGGGAGCTCGGTTGTCTTTGAGCACCAAATCTCCTTCCTTTCTTCAATTCCTGGACTTAACCTTCTTGTTAAAAGCTCCGGGCGATTCTATGTTGATAACTTTGGACGGGTACAGTGCTTTCAACCTTCTTTCATCGAAGAGCATGAGTTCCTCAAATCTGCTTGTTTGCCAGTCTGCCTCAACTATTTGACACTCGGCCAATACTCGTAATGACGGAACCTCAATCTCAATAGGTAGAACGGCCTCCATCCATAAACCAACGAGTACGGAGTCGCCCCAGTAGAAGTTCTGATTGAAGTCCTATAGCCCCACAGAGCAAACGGCAGCTTTCTGCTGTAGCCGGCCTCAACTGCTCCGTTGGTTTGCGGCCGGTAAGTAGACGACTTATGAAAAGCCACATTGTATTTCTCCAACAAATCAATCACCTCCTTCTTGAAGTGGGAACCATTGTCTGAAATTATTTCGTTTGGGACCCCATAGCGACAGATGATGTTGTTTTTGATAAACTTTGCGACGTGCGAAGCCTTCAACACCGCATAAGATTGGGCCTCAACCCACTTTGTGAAATAATCTATCGCTACCAAGATGAACTCATGCCCATTCGACCCCTTTGGCGTAACTGCTCCGATTACATCAATTCCCCAGACTGAAAACGGCCATGGCGAAGTCATGCTGTACAGCTTTGACGGCGGGATGTTCATACGATTTGCATGAATCTGACATTTGTGACATCGCCGGACGAAACTAATACAATCCTCCTCCATGGTGGACCAGTAATAACCCTGTCTGAGAATCTTCCGTGCCAACATTACCCCATTCATGTGTGCACCACATTCTCCTCCGTGGATGGCTTCCATCAGACGCTTTGACTCTTCGGTATCAACGCACAGTTTATGCATTCCCAGATGACCTCGTTTATACAGTTTACCCCCGCAGATGATGAACTGAACTGCCATTCTTCTGATTGCCCTCTTGTCTTTAGCATTTACCCCTGGCGGGTATGCTTCTTTCTCCAAGAAATTCCAGATGTCGTAATACCAGGGGTGTTCGTCCTGAACTTCATCTATGGTTGCAATCGACTTATAGGCAGGTGCGAATTTCTGGTCGATGATGACTGGACGCATCCGGACTCCACACGGGATGTCTATCATAGAAGATAGAGTTGCTAAAGAATCTGCGAACCTGTTGTTCTCTCTTAGTAGATGAGTAAAACTTAGCTTCTCAAACCGAGGAATCAGCAAATCCAAGGTTTGGTGATACATCATCATCTTTTCCTTTTTTACTTTCCAGTCTCCTTTAGCTTGAGACACAACAAGATTCGAATCCCCAATGACGTCCAACAGTTTTGCCCCTAGTTCCAAGGCTGCTTCTAGACCAGCGATGCGCGCCTCGTATTCTGCTTCGTTGTTCGAGACTTTGAACCGGAGTTTGAAGGCGAGAGGGATACGGGAATTGTCGGGTGCTATCAGCAACACTCCTATCCCATACCCATGTTTATTTGACGCTCCGTCAAAGTACATCGTCCAAGTTTCATCGTCGATATGCAGAATTGATTCATCCAGGAATAGGTACTCAACTGCTTCATCCCCCTCAACCGGGTGGTCGGCAAGGAACTCTGCCACTGCTCTTCCTTTCACTTACTTGCGTGTCACGTACGTGAGATCAAATTCGGAGAGCAACAGTAACCAACGAGCTAGCCTACCCGTAAGCGCTGGTTTCTCGAAGAGATATTTGATGGGATCAAGTCGCGAAACCAACATTACAGAGTGAGCTAACAGGTAGTGCCGCAGCTTCCTGGTAGCCCATACCAGAGCTAAGCAAGCCTTTTCCAGCGGTGTATATCGGGTCTCATACTCCAGCATCTTTTTGCTGAGATAGTAGATGGCTTTCTCTACCTTATCTTCTGATTCTTGTGCAAGCATGCAGCCCATTGTAGTTTCAGTTACTGACAAATACAAAATCAACGGTTTCCCTGGTTCTGGCGGTGACAACACGGGCGGGTTCTGTAGATACTCTTTAATCTGTTCAAATGCAGCTTGACATCGGCCGTCCCATTGGAACTTCTTTCCTTTCTTCAGGAGACCAAAAAGTGGTTCACAAGTCAAGGTTAATTTTGAGATAAACCGTCTTATGAATTGCACTTTACCCAGAAAGCCTCGCACCTCCTTTTCAGTCCTTGGTGGTGGCATTTCTAAGATGGCCTTGATTTTGGAAGGGTCGACCTCGATGCCCCTTTGTGTAATCAGAAACCCCAGCATTTTCCCCGCTGTAACACCAAATGTACATTTCTGAGGGTTTAGCCACAACCGGAATTCCCTGATCCTTTGGAAAAACTTATGCAAGGCGGTGTAGTGGCCCTCTCTTTCCTTGGACTTGACAATCATGTCGTCCACATACACCTCAACCTCTTTGTGGATCATGTCATGTAGTATTGTGGTCGCGGCCCGTTGATAAGTAGCTCCAGCGTTCTTCAACCCAAACGGCATTACCCGGTAGCAGTATGTCCCCCACGGGGTGGTGAATGCAGTCTTTTCCTGGTCTTCTGGCGCCATCACTATCTGGTTGTATCCTGAAAAGCCATCCATGAATGAGAGCAATGCATGCCCTGCTGTGAAGTCTACCAACTCATCGATGTGCGGTAGGGGAAAGTCGTCCTTCGGACTAGCCTTGTTCAAATCCCTGAAATCCACACACACCCGGATCCTGCCATCTTTCTTCGGCACCGGAACAATGTTGGCCAACCAAGTTGGATATTCAGATACCAGCAGGAAGCCTGCGTCGATTTGCTTGGTGACCTCTTCCTTAATCTTAAGAGCCCAATCCGGGCGGATCCTTCTGAGTTTCTGCTTGACAGGTCGGGCCTCGGGGTCAAGGGGGATCCGATGCTGTACAATCTCAAGATCGATTCCAGGCATGTCTTCGTAGGACCACGCAAAAACATCTTTGAAATCTTTTAATAAAGCGACTAAGCGCTCGCTTTCCTCCGAAGACAACGTGGACCCGATCTGGACCAGCCGCAGGTCCTCCTCAGTACCAATGTTCACGGTAGTGATTTCATCCATTAATGGTTTAACAAATCTCTCTTGCTCTTGCTCAATTAAACGTTGCAAAACCGGAGGAACCTCGTCCTCGTCGTTTTCATCAAAGTTTTGAAAGTCTGAATTAATACAATAAATCAAGGGCACAGAGAAATACTCGGAAACCACATTCACCTCATTCTCATTAAGTACATCCAAATCGTCCGATTCTTCTATTACAACAGACTCAAAAGAAAAGGAAAAAGACGACCTAGACAGGACTGTGGCATCTGGGTTAACATCCCCAGGAGTACCAGACTCAGACTCAGTCGAGCTGGAACCTGATTCCGACTCACTAGACTCGGTGGAATCAGATTCCGGCTCACTACCTGACTCGGTGCTGCTGGACAAAAATCCCTCCTCGTATTGCCAAATGAGAGAGGGTGCGAATGATGCATCCAAGATAGCTGCTGGTTGGCTCGCAGCCGTTTCATCCCCAATCATGGAAACCACGAAGTTATCCCCCAAGCACTCTTGGTCGGTCGGAGGATCAGAGAGGAGACATGCCAGCGCTACCTCCATTTCAAATTCTGTGCCCTCAAGATCCCCTACTTTGCACTGCTCAGCCTCAGCTGGTGGGTCTGTCTGCTCGGTGGCAACGTCATCCCCGGATAGCTGCAAATCAAAGAAAATTTCGAAGCCTGGTACGCGTTTCTTCTCCGCGTTTAACCATGGCTCTGGGAAGCCGCAAAATGGAAAATCCTCCCCCTCCCGGACGAAGCATCCGTTCAGGGTACCCTGAATGGGCCTGTGTATTAGGTCAAAAGGCTTCCCAGCCTGCTTCACTCTGGCTCTGCCGGCCATTTCCTTTCCTTTCCTCACCCAATCCTCTTTAGTGGGCAGATAACCCAGTCCAAAGGTATGAGGGTTGTGTGGCACTTCGGCCAACGCTGCGACTCCTTTCCTGCCGCTCCTTCCTAATCCCATCCCGGGAATATGTTGTAGCTTGTTCATGAGGCAGACGGATTGAGCACTGACGTACACACCTTCATTCACAGCCATAATATTCTGTACTACCCGGGCCTCAGCCAAAGTGAATCCTGATAAGAATACATCTTCTGTGCCATGCTCAATTTCCAAGACTGGCGTAGATACCTCCGGAGGCGGATGGATTGATGAGTTCCCGAACACAGTGGCTACTCCCTTTCCATAGGGGTATTTCACCATCTGATGTAGAGTGGAAGAGACTGCCTTTACTTGGTGCAGCCACGGCCGCCCCAAGAGTAAGTTGAAGGTTGCGGGAACGTCCAAGACATGAAATTCGATGTCGTGTTGTCCTGGACCAACCTTGGTTTGAATCTTGACAATCCCCATCACTTCCCTACTCGTATTATCCTAAGCTTTGATCACCTGAGTTGTTGGTATGAAGTCCGCGGGCTTCAACCCAACTGCATATGCTGTTCTGACTGGGCAGACATTGATGGCGGACCCGGTATCAACAAGTACCACCGGTATCCATTTATCTCTACACTCCACGGAGACGTAGAGAGGTTTGTTATGGTTTGTGCCCTCAGGCGGTAACTCCTTGTCTGAAAAGGTTAATGCCGGGGAACCTCCTCCCGGAAAAACCAGCCCAACCAGCTGCTCTGGCGTAGTGTCTATGGAGAGTTTGGCCTTGTCCATGGCAGATAGGACGACCTGTCTGTGCACCCTCGATGCCATAAGCAATCCCCAGATGGAGATATCTGCTTGTATCTTCTTCAATTGCTTGAGCACAGCTTCTTCTTCAATCTGTTTCTCTCTCTGTTTCTCAGCTTCTTTGTCTTTCCCAGATGCCTCCGGTTGGTCCAAGTGTTGGGGCTTGAAATACCGCCCACTTCTGGTCATATGAGCGATCTCGTCAATATACCAGGTATCATTTGGTTGGTTACCTCCCCAGTCTTCATCTGTGTGGGCAAGACATAAGTCATCGTCTTCCCACCACATTCCGTCGACAGCCGACAAACATCTGTCCGGCTCCGGTATGATCGTGCTCGCAGCACCTTCAGTCTTTATGCCCACAGCATTTTCTGTTCCTGTGCACACAGCACTTTCGGCCCCCACATGGGCCTTAGCTTTTCTAATTCTCTCGGAATCGTCAAACCTTTGTTGTTCCAACTGCGTCAGTACAGCTGGTTGTTCAATATTCCCTGTATTTACAATCCCCAAATTCTGAGCGGAATTCTTAACGCCGGCGCTCTCCGGCGGTGGATTCTGACCCTCGGCCCTTTCGGCCATCATTAATACTCTCGCCCCTGCCGGGCCCTGTTCTGATTGAAATTCTGCAACGTCTGGCTGATCATCTAACCACCCGACAACTTCTGCCGACTCCTCATAGTCGAACCAGTTGATTGCAGCATCCCCTGATTCTTGGTCGTTGAAGAACTGGAAGTTGGCAAAGTCCCTTTCCACTGTTGTCAGATCATCTGCCCCTTGTTCAAGTCTGTCCCCCCGAATCATGCACAGCTCAACTTTTTCTGGCAGCCCCACACTCAGCTCAGACTAGCCCACTGATAAGATGTACTCGCTTGGATCATAGGCTCCTCCAGCATAATTCCCAGGCTGTTCCATCCCAGACTCAACAATTCTGCTTTCCTCTAAAACTTGCCCCGTTCCATCTTCGGTGGTCACCACCACTGGCTTAGATTGGGTTATGAAGGTGTCCAACATGCACAAGTCAGTGCAATCAGGAAGGATCACCTCCGGCTTGGGTAGGTGAGAGGGAGTAATATAGATACTAGGATCGTAGGACACGACCCCAGTTTGGATGAGGTTGACTCTTTTGGGAGGAGGGGCTTGGTTGTGTGGTGGGAGAGGATTTGTTGTGACGTTGGGTTTTTCAGGAGGCGCGATCACCTGCTTGTCGATAAGATCTTGGATCTCATGACGCAATCTATAGCAACGGTCGGTGTCATGACCGTGCTGTTGGTGGTACGCACAGTACTTTGCTGGGTCATGAGAGGGAGGGAGTGGATTTGGCAGTGGCCTCGGCTCTAAAGGTGTCAGATGCTTCTTTCTGATTAACACTCCGAGAGCCTTGGACAAAGGCATGTATAGTGGAGTGAAGGTTCTTTGACCTCTGGGCTGAAATCTCGGGGCTTGGGTATTGCTCCCGGATGTACTGGAAAAGGGTGTGGCCGCTGCGGGCCTTGGATGGGGAGGGGGAGTAGTGGTGACCATACCGACCTCCGAAGTCCTTGTGTTTGCAGCGCCACTCGAGCCTGCATTGTTATTGCGATTGAATGTCTTTCGGGGCTGCTCCCGGTCCTGGTCGATCAAACCTTGCTTCATCGCATCCTCGATCTGTACCCCCATCTCGTGTAAATCTGAGAAGGTGAGAAAGGGGAGTACGATCATCTTTTGCATGAGTTTCGGTTGGAGATTGCGCACAATCATCCGTATTTGGTCTTTGTCTGTAGGCCTCAAGGTCATCATCGACGCCTTTGCCCTCCATCTAGTTACAAAATCGGAGAAAGACTCCTTGGGTTCCTGCCTCATTGTTTCGAGATCACAGGTTGTAATCTCGATCTGTGTATTGTACGAGTACTGCGCAACGAAGGCCTCAGCCATCTCGTCCCAGTTTCTTTTCACATCATCTTCTAACTTTGCGTACCAGATGGCCGCCACCCCCGACAAAGTTCTGCCAAACAAAGAAAGCTTTTGTGGTCGGGTTAGGCCCATTGGTCTCAAGATGTCTGAAAATAGCCGAAGATGGACCATGGGATCTCCGGACCCATCAAAACGGTCAATCTGTGGCATCTTGAATCTGTCTGGCAATGTCACGGCCACGTCGGTGTACCCATCTTCGATGTCTGGGATGGCCTTCACCCCCTGCGATTTCTTGAAGAGCTTCTCCAACTTACTCAGTTTTAGAGCTGTATGATCTATCTCGAACTCGAATGGAGAGTCTGGGTGGTTGGGTGTAAGATTCTTGGACAGTTGAGGCAGAAGCGGGGGCGGGGCCAACCCTGTTGGAAGGTTGGTGTCCTCTTGGATATTTTGGGCATTGGGTAGGGTGTTCTGGGTGTTCGGGAGGGTATTCTGAGGGTTTGGCAGGGTATTCTGAGGGTTTGGCAGGGTATTCTGATCCATAGGTGCCTGCTCGGGTAGTGGAGCCGCTGGTGGAGGAGGAACCTAATGTGAAGCAGATGCTGCATTCTGCTGTTGCAGCCTAGTAATCAGCTCGGCATGCTGGGCCATGACTGCGGCTTGTTGTTTAGAAAATTCCGCTTGGCGGATGGAATCCTCTTGCATCTGTCTCATGCTCTCTTACATCTGGCGCATCATCGCCTCTACCACTGATGTATTCTGTTGTTCCATCTGGATGACCGGTAAATGTACTTCTATGGCAGACACAGAAATCTCAACCTGGCTGTTTACTGTCAAAGTAGCCCTCTGTCCTGGTAATCCCTGCTCTGACACACTGCGCCTCCTTGACCTTCTTCTGGCAACTAGGGGTAGGGAGTGGAACACTGGATGTCCGTCAACGAGATCCTCGGATCGGTTAAGCCGGCGACCTCGTGTCCAAAGTGCTTGGGGAGTATCTGCTGGTTTGGAAGCTGTAACAACGCCCGCGAGGGACCTCGCCACAGTTCGGACTCGATTTTGTTGCGGTTCTAAATCTGAACCAAAGAGTCCAAATCCGGCAAATCGTTTTGAAGAAAAAACAGATTTTTTGAAAGAAGTGCCAAACATGGACTGCTTTGCCAGATAACAGAGTCGCCACCTAAATATTTTTTAAAATGGGAAATTTAGGAAACCCTGACTCGGTGCCAAAAGGCCACGTGTCCGTCATCACCAAAGTTGGCTCGGGAACTTGGGTACGATTGGGGAAGGTCACATCGTGAGCACCCCCGCTCGCCCGGTCAAAGACCGGCCTCTACTAACCATGATATCTGTTTTTGAAAACTTGTATGCTCTTATTCCGATTATTAGCCTAGGTTACTATGTGATGCTCGCAGCAAACAAGTATAGACTGGGCCGCCTGATTTGGAACAAAACATTTCATGTTTGTTTGTTTGAAAATGGTTTGATGGTGCTACCCGCAGGTAGGCTAAGACGCGGATTTGCCACCCTCGGGTGGGCTTAGTAAAACATGATTTTGCCACTATCTAGTGGGCTTAAAACAAACATTTGATGAATCGTCCCAATTCAAGTAACACAACCTCCACCCACAGGCATCCAAGGCAGTTATATCACATAAGCAGTTAGCCTCATGGTAAGCATGCTATCATGGCAACACTCACACGCATGCAAGGATGCTAAAGCATAAAACTTACCGAGTACTCCAAGCCAAAAACAGAAACTTTATTAGAAATCATGCATGATCCTAATTATACAGGAATGTCTACTGCAACACATGCAATAATGCAACTATAGCAGGCTCGGCTATTCTAAACATGGCATATGAAATGCTACAACTAACATGTATTCAATTTGGAATTGAAATACAAATGCAGTTTGTATGATGCGCCGAGCCCGGTGCATGCAAAACAGATGAATGAATGCAAACATGCTGTCATACTGTATGCTAATTGAAATATGTCCTATATCTAACCATCATAAGCGGATAAATAAAAGGGAGAAAGACGTGGGGTTGGAAGACATACATCACACTCACACACCCTTATTACATTTGTGCCCTCGCGCAGAGGGTCCGAATAAATATACAGTCCGAATGAAAGAATAATACAGTCCAAATATTACAGATTCTTAATTAATTAACAATTAACTAAGAAAAACAGTAAACTGGCGCACAGGCCAGGGAGCTGCCTTGCTATGATGAATAGTGCCTGCCGGGCTGCCTCGGGCGGAAATCCACCGGGATGCCCTGATTAGCCTCTGTTTGCAGTGTTTCTCGAAATGCGCGCCAGACTCCGAAAGTTGCTAATCTCTGAATTTTGCTGCAACAGAGAGCAGGAAAAGGGCACAGCAGTGTATTTCACAAATATATGCATGCCTCGATCCTCGTGCCACCAATCACGCATACCGATGCATGATGGCCGAGGAGTCGAATTGCACAACTCAATATAGGGATGAATGCAGATGAATGCTAAAACAACACTTCACTCCCTCATGGATAATCCGGAGTGTCGGTGACTTGGGAATTGAGACTCGTTCCGTTACTCGGAGTACGAAACGTGCCTCGTTTCCCGTGCAATATGCATGGTATGCATGAAATGCAACTAACATACAACCTAGCATGCACGATGCTATGAGAATGAGATGCCTCGAAATGCGTGCCCACTGGCACGCGAACCGAGGTGATGACATAAAGGCACGAAATGCAATGATGGCCTTACACCAACATGAGAAGGCCTCAGCCACACTCATACGGGATGCCGGAATGATAAAAATGAGGTGCCTCGAAGTGCGTGCTCACGGGCACGCAAACTGAGACGATGATGAAATGCAAATCGGATAAAACAGAGGGCCTCGAAATACGTGCCCACGGGCACGCAAACCGAGGCAGAGGCATACGCAATGCAAACCGGATAAAACAGAATGTCTCGAAATGCGTGCACACGGGCACGCAAACCGAGGCGGAGGCATACGCAATGCCAATCGGATAAAACAGAATGTCTCGAAATGCGTGCACACGGACACGCAAACCGAGGCAGAGGCATACGCAATGCCAAGCGGATAAAACAGAGTGCCTCGAAATGCGTGCACACGGGCACGCAAACCGAGGCGGAGGCATACGCAATGCCAATCGGATAAAACAGAATGTCTCGAAATGCGTGCACACGGGCACGCAAACCGAGGCGATGATATGAAAATGCAAATCGGATAAAACCGAAGTGCCTCAAAATGCGTGCACACGGGCACGCAAACCGAGGCGATGGCATACAAGCATAAAAATGCAAATTGGGCTTACGCCAACATGAGAGGGCCTCAACCACACTCACATAGGCTGCCGTGAGATGAAAATGAAGTGCCTCGAAATGCGCGCACACGGGCACGCAAATCGAGGCAGTGACATACAGGCATGAAATGGCATGAAAATGTAGATTGGGCTTACGCCAACATGAGAGGGCCTCAACCGCACTCACATAGGCTGCCGATGAATGAAAATGGAGTGCCTCGAAGTGCGTGCCCATGGGCACGCAAACCGAGGCAATGCATTAAGGCATGAAATGACATGGGAAATGATATGCAAGCATGCAAATCAAATTCAGCCACTCACAAATGATGTAAAACAGCCCCGAAATGATACGGAATAACAACCGAAGCATGCAATCATCCCGAAAATGTGAAATTAAGCCCCGAAATGGCCTATAGCCATGCTATACATGCAAAATATGATCATGGCAGCAATAACAGTAGCAAGGCAGTCCCAAATATGGCATTTTTTCAGTACAAAACATGGCCAAATTGTGAGCTTAGATAGGGCAACAATAGCATGCAAAAATACGAACCAAGAGAGGAATTACAAAGCAAGTGGTATTTACAATGCTCAAACCCAAAAGTACCCTTTTACAAAATTAAATAAGGGCCAAAAGTATGCACATTTATAAGAGATGACAACCTCCAATTCAGTGTGTAGATATACTAAACATAGTATGCAAAATTTGGGTCAACAAGGGCTATAAAGAGAGGTACCATAAGAAAGCATCAAACAATTTTTAACCCTTAACAAAAGATGAAGAATAGACAATTCTAAGACACTTTCTAAGCCTGATGAAGACTCAAATCAGTGGCTAAGCAAGCCTAAACAAACATGCAATTTTACGGTAAATTGAAGGATTACAAAACAAGTACCAAAACCAGTCATCAAATGGCCTAAGACCCTTAACAAAGAATGAATAATGGACCAAAATAAGGCACTCTCTAAGCCTGATGAAGGCTGAAATCCGCAGCATGGTGAGCTTAAAAATGCATGCAAAATTGGAGTGGAACAAGAATTCAAAGCAAGTGATATGTAGAGCAAGAAAACCAGGTTGAGCCCTTCTTCAATGTTGAAGAGGGGATCAAAATAAGCACAATCACAGTATGTTACAAGTTCCAACTCAGATCACAAATAGGCCAAAACAATCATGCAATTTTACGGTAAAATGGAAGCATTTCAAAGGAAGTGCATGACAGAGAAGTCAAACTTGGCTGAGCCCTTCTTCAATGTTGAAGAGAGGCTCAAAATAAGCCCACTCACAGTATATAGTATACTCGAAATCAGATCACTCAAAAGCCAAACATAGCTTGCAATTTTATGGCATAAAGAGTGGTATTGAAAGAGGTATGTGATAGAAATACCAAATGAGGTTGAGCCCTTCTACAATGTTGTAGAGGGGCTCAAAATAAGCACAAAATCAGTAGGGGTCGGAGCCCAAAACTGAGAGCAAGTAGAGTAAAGAATTGATCCAAGAAAATGCTAGAAAAATGGAATTAGGGACTTACCCTTGAAGATCCAACTTTGGTGGCTTCTTGGCTTCAATTTGTTGACCCTTAGCCCTTGAAGAACACTCCTTTGCTGCTGGAATGAAGATGGTGATGGTGGTGCTTGGAGTTGATGAAGGATTTGAGCTAGAAACTTGAAGCTTTGAGCTTGGAAATGGAGGAGATGAACATGCAAGGCTCCAAGGATTTTTCTCCACCACCAAAACCAGCTGGGAGCTGCCGTTCTTATGGCCAAGAAAAGGGTTCAAAAGGATGGCCAAATGGTGGAAATATCTTGCCTCAAATATCTAGATATTTTGAGGGCACGAAATCGAGATATTTTGAGGGCACGAAATCGAGATATTTTGTTTGGCCATGAAGTGGGCATCAGAGACCCCAGTGTTCTTCGGAATGATGAAACAGAGGTACCTGCCAAAATTGAACAAAAAAATAATGCAAAACGAAAGCTCGGGGACCAAAACCGCGCGGGGTCCCGAAAAATGGGCTATGAGCACCGAAAGTGGCGTTCGGCCACGAAGTGGGTATCAGAGACCCCAGTGTCCCTCGGAAGGACCAAACAGAGGTGTCTGCCAAAAATGAACAGACATCGATGCAAAATGAATGCTCGGGGCCAAAACCGCGCGGTTCGGGATCCCGAAAATGGGCTGCCGGGCACCGGAAGTGGTGTTCGGCTGCGAAGTGGGTCTCAGAGACCCCAGTGTCCCTCGGAAGGACCAAACAGAAGTGTCTGCCAAAAATGAACAGACATCGATGCAAAATGAATGCTCGGGGCCAAAACCGCGCGGTTCGGGATCCCGAAAATGGGCTGCCGGGCACCGGAAGTGGTGTTCGGCTGCGAAGTGGGTTTCTGAGCCCCCAGTGTCCCTTAAATGGGAGTAAATGAGATGTATGCCAAAAACCGGAGAAATCGGAGATGGTTGGGCGGTCCCGAACCGAGGCACACGGCCTAACGGCTCCGAAAACCGGGAACCGGGCTCCGAAATGGGAAAAATGGCCTACGGCCACGAAAAGTAGCCCACGGCCACTGAGAGATAGTCTACGGGACCACTCCCTCCCCTCAGGAAAGAAAACAGAGAAAATCAAGTTTGGTTCGCAAATCGAGACAAGGCACAGAAGAAGGTTCAGAAGTCCGGAGGCGGGGCGCACGGCCGCGACTCTAAGACTTCTGAACGAGCACAACATGCAACATCACCGAGCACTCAATCGGTGACGTCTGAGTCTTAAGGTCGGTCAAAAATGGGGTGTCTACAGAAGCAATCGTGCTAAAAACTGTCCCTAGCAAAAGATAATAAAGCGAAAAAGAAATAAATAACCAGATAAACGGGCAGCATAACAGCTTAAATTAAATACACACAACACACAGTCGGGCATACAACATGCAGTTTGAAAAGCTGAAAATACACTGTCCTCAATCACTGATCACTGTTCCTGTATCACTGTTCCCAAAACTGAATCTGATATCCGCAGACAACTGATTCTCAGATACTGACTGATGCTCGCAGGCCTGATGCCCAAACTCATAGACTGATACATGCATTCCTGTAGAGACGCACTCTAAAGCACATAACAGATAAGTGAGAGCCAAAACACCCCTATGTTGGGGTAAGGGTTTCCCTGTCCTATTTCGTCAGGAACTAGGGTTTTACTACGCACGCAGCAGTTTCAAACAACCTATAAACGGGTAAGCAACCTGTCCTAGTTTGGAATGGTCACTATGGATCCGAATATGCACTAGGTCGAATGGTCAAAAAGGGTGCCCCGGTAAAACCGGGGTTTGTGTTCCCATACTGGCAGAGCCCGTAACCGGTCAGCCTTATGGACATGCCTTGACAAGACAAGCCTCCGGCAAACCGCTCAGGAATAGCAGATGGCAAACACGGTGTCCTAGGCGCACCGATGCAAATGCAATGCAAAGAAACACACACGTGTAGTCGAAACCAGATATCATGAGTTCGAGTCAAGTTCTCTAAATCCCCAGCAGAGTCGCCAGAAACTGTAACAAGCCCGCGGGGGACCTCGCTACAGCTCGGACTCGATTTGTGTCACGGTTCTTAATCTTGAACCAAAGAGTCCAAATCCGGCAAATCGTTTTGGAAAACAGATTTTTTTGAAAGAAGTGCCAAACATGGACTGCTTTTCCAGATACAGAGTCGCCACCTAAATATTTTATTTTTGGGAAATTTAGGAAACCCTGACTCGTTGCCGAAGGCCACGTGTCCGTCATTACCAAAGTTGCCTCGGCTCGGGAACTTGGGTACGATTGGGGAAGGTCACTTCGTGAGCACCCCCGCTCGCCCGGTCAAAGACCGGCCTCTACTAACCATGATATCTTATTTTGAAAACATTGTATGTTCTTATTCCGGTTATTAGCCTAGGTTACTATGTGATGCGCACAGCATACAAGTATAGACTGAGTTGCCTGAATTGGAACAAAACACTTCATGTTTGTTTGTTTGAAAATGGTTTGATGGTGCTACCCGCAGGTAGGCTAAGACGTGGATTTGCCACCCTCAGGTGGGCTTAGAAAACAATGGTTTTGCCACTATCTAGTGGGCTTAAAACAAACAATCAATGCATTGTCCCACTTCAAGTAACACAACCTCCACCCACAGGCATTCAAGGCAGTTATATCACATAAGCATATAGCCTCATGGTAAGCATGCTATTCATGGCAACACTCACACGCATGCAAGGATACTAAAGCATAAAACTCACCGAGTACTCCAAGCTGAAAACAGAAACTTATTAGAAATCATGCATGATCCTAATTATACAGAAATGCCTAATGCAACACATGCAAAGATGCAACTCTAGCAGGCTCGGCTATTCTAAACATGGCATGTGAAATGCTACAGCTAACATGTACTCAATTTGGAATTGAAATACAAATGCAGTTTGTATGATGCGCCGAGCCCGGTGCGTGCAAAACAGATGAATGATGCAAACATGCTGTCATACTGTATGCTAATTGAAATATGCCCTATATCTAACCATCATAAGCAAGTAAATAAAAGGGAGAAAGAAGTGGGGGTTGGAAGACATACATCACACTCACCCACACTTATTACAGTTATGCCCTCGCGCAGAGGGTCCGAATAAATAATACAGTCCGAAATGAAAGAATAATACAGTCCGAAATATACAGTCCGAATAATATACAAATTCCTAATTAATTAACAAATTAACTAATAAAAACTGTAAACTGGCATGCAAGCCAGGGGGCTGCCTCACTTCCGCTGAATGATGTATGCTGGGCTGCCTTTTTGGAAATCCACTGGGATGCCCCAATTAGCCTCTGTTTGCAATGTTCCTCGAAATGCGTGCCAAGCCTCGGAAGACTGCTGATTCTTGATATGCTGCAACAGAGAGCAGGAAAGGGGCATAGCAATGTATTTCACAGATATATGCATGCCTCGATCCTCATGCCACCAATCACGCATATCGATGCATGATGGCCGAGGAGTCGGATTGCACAACTCAATATAGGATGAATGCAGATGAATGCTATAACAAAACCTAACTCCATCATGGGTAATCCGGAGTGTCGGTGACTTGGGAATTGAGACCCGTTCCGTTACTCGGAGTACGAAACGTGCCTCGTTTCTCGTGCCCGGGCTAACTCCTATCCCGAACACGATGCAATATGCATGATATGCATGAATGCGACTAAAATACAATCCTAGCATGCACAATGCTATTAAAATGAGATGCCTCAAAATGCGTGCACGCGGGCACGCAAACTGAGGCGACGATCCTAAGGCATGAAATGGCATACGCAATGCAAATTGGACTTACACTAACACGAGTGGACCTCAGCCACACTCACATAAGAGGCCGATGGATGAAAATGAAGCGCCTCGAAATGCGTGCACACGGGCGCGCAAACCGAGGCGATGACATAAAGGCATGAAACGACCTTAAATATGATATACAATGAAACTAAAATGAGATGTCTCGAAATGCGTGCCCACGGGCACGCATACCGAGAAAATGGCATACGGAATGCAACAGGACTAAAATGAGATATGCGATGCAATATGGGCTTACACTAACATAAGAGAGCCTCAGCCACACTCACATAAGAGGCCGTTGGATGAAAATGAGATGCCTCGAAATGCGTGCACACGGGCACGCAAACCGAGGCAATGGCATTAAGGCATGAAATGACATAGAAAATGATATGCAAACATGCCAATGGAATTGCAGCACTGAAATATGGGGGAAAACAATCCCGAAAGATGGCGAAATGACACCAAATGCAAGGAATGGCCCCGAAATGCGAATTTAAGCACCCGAAATGGCCTATAGCTATGCAATGCATGCACAATATGGACATGGAATGAAAATACAGTAGCAAGGCAGCCCCAAAACAAGCATTTTCCAGTCTAAAACATGGCCAAACAGCAAGCATAGATAGGGCAACAATGGCATACAAAAATGGCTCCACAAGAGGGGTATTGAAGTAAGTGATACATGCGATGCCCAAATGGAAAAATACCCTTCTACAACACTGATGAGGGACTAAAAATATGCACATTTACAGTAGATGACATCCCCCAAATCAGTATGAAAACATACTAAAAATGTCATGCAAGAACTAGGATACATAAGGCTATAACATGAGGTACCCCAAACATTCATCAAACCAGCAAAGACCCTTAATGAAATATGTCAAGAATATCAAAATATGACTCTTTCCAGTTCTGATTATGGCCGAAAAAAGAAGCTAGATAAGCTTAAAAAAGCATGCAAAAATGGGGGTCAAAAAGGGGTATAATGACAAGTATAACATGGAGACCCCCAACAAGGTTGATCCCTTCTAAAATGTTGTATAGGGACACAAAATAAGCTTACTCACAGTTCATGACATGCTCCAAAACAATTTACATATAGGCCAAACAAATCATGCAAATTTACGGTAAATTGGAGGAATTGTGAAGCAAGTGCAAGATGGGGGGCCCAAACAGGGTTGAGCCCTTCTTTAATGTTGAAGAGGGGCTCAAAATAGGTCCTCTTACAGTTTACATTATGCTCAAAAACATATCACACATGGGATAGAAATCTCATGCAAAATATTGGCATATAAGATGATATTGAAACAAGTGTGCCATAGAGGGCTCAAACAGGGTTGAGCCCTTGAACAAACATGAATAATAGCTCAAAATAGACCTCATTTCAGTTAAGGTCGGAGCCCAAAACAATAAGAAAATAGGCTTAAGAAATGAGGCAAGAAAGTGCTACAAAAGAGGGAGATTGAGACTTACCCTTGTAGACAAGTCTTGGCTGCCTTTTGCTTGAAGAATGGATGCCTTCTAGCTGCTGGAAAGCTCTCCTAGCTGCTGGAAATAGAGTAGTGGTGGTGATGCTTGGTAGTAATGAAGAAATGGAGTTGGAACTTGGAGTTTGGAGCTTGAAATGAGAGAGATTGGGAGAGGCAATGCAAGAGGCTTCAAGGGTTTTTTGTCAACCCTAAAATCAGGTTTTGGAGCTTGGTTATAAAGACCAAAAAGGGGGGGAGAAAGGGAGGGAAAAAGTGAACCAAGCTTCCCTCCACCAGCTGTCCCCCCCGGATACAGATCTTTTGGGAGAAAAAGTTATACAGCTACAAGGCACACACCCCAAGGAACATGGCCGGCCAACCACTTTTGTTGCAGGTGGCCGGCCGGCTAGGGGTCAAAAGGGTCAATGAAAATTTCTGGCCGGCCACCAAAGATTGATGTCCTCCCATGTGTGTACAACAAGACCCTATGGTTGGAAATTGGCAATTCTGAAACAAGAGAGACAACAAGCCACTGTTAGAAGGGGTTCAAAAAGGTCAATTAGAGTTACTGGCCGGCCATGTGTTTTTAGGATCCTCCCATGTGTGTACAACACAAATATGTGGTTTTGGCTCGAAGAAAATGGCCCTAGGGTGTTCAACATTAGCCCGGAAGTGAGAAAAACGGGCGCCGGGGGGCGCCGGAGGAGCATAACTGGTCGCTGAGACAATTGCTGGCCTCCCACCCTCCAGTGATCTTCCTGGTGATAAAACAGAGGTACCTGCCAAAAATGAACGAAAACCGATGCAAAACGAATGCTCGGGGACCAAAACACGCAGTTCGGGGTCCCGAAAATAGGCTGTTAAGCACCGAAAGTGGCATTCGACCACGAAGTGGGTATCTAAGACCCCAGTGTCCCTCGAAAGGGAGTAAATGAGATGCATGCCAAAAACCGGAGGAATCAGAGATGGTTGGGTGGTCCCGAAACGAGGCACACGGCCTGATGGCTCCGAACACCGGGAACCGGGCTCCGAAATGGGCAAAATGGCCTACGGCCACGAAATGTAGCCCACGGCCACTGAGAGATGGTCTACGGGACCTCTCCCTCCCCTCAGGAAAGAAAACAGAGAAAACCGAGTCCGGTTCGCAAACCGAGGCAAGGCACAGAAGAGAGTTCGGAAGTCCGGAGGCAGGGCGCACGGCCGCGACTCTGAGACTTCTGAACGAGCACAATATGCAACATCACTGAGCGCTCAATCGGTGACGTCTGAGTCTTAAGGTCGGTCAAAAATGGGGTGTCTACAGCACCGAGTCAGGGTTTCCTAAATTTCCCATAAAAAAAATAAAATATTTAGGTGGCGACTCTGTATCTGGCAAAGCAGTCCATGTTTGGCACTTCTTTCAAAAATCTGTTTTCCAAAACGATTTGCCGGATTTGGACTCTTTGGTTCAAGATTAAGAAACGTGACACGAATCGAGTCCGAGCTGTAGCGAGGTCCCCCGCGGGCATGTTACACTAGCAAACATGAGTTACATGGCATGTACATGAAGAAAGTGAGAACTCATCAAACCAGAAAAAATCAGTGAACAAAACATGCCAAAATACGCCCAAATAAACATGGAAATGCAGCCAACGCATGCACAAATGAGGGGCTCCTTCGGAAGGGCATACAAGGGGTTATCAAGCACATGCAAGATAGACATGAAGCATGACCAAAACAACTATGGAAATCAAATATGGTAGTCCCAAAACTCACCAAATTGACCTTGAAATGTGACTTCAAAGCATGCAAGATAGGGTCTCTTTGGAAGGTCAAAATGACCACCAAACAAGTCAAGGTGAGAGGGGGTCACCTCCCTCTGATTTGAAGGCTCAAAACAATGTGCTAGCCACTGAAAATCCACTGGATTTCAGTGCCTAGAAGACCAAACAAAGCATGCAACAAGAGCTTAGGTGTAAGGCTCAAAATAAGAGGGAATCAAGCATACAAGGAAGCATATGACCTCAAATAAGAAAATTCCCTAATCAAACATGAATATGATGTCAAAACAAGACTTTTTTTAGTTTATAACAAGTCTAAAAAATGAACATAAATAGGGCTAATCTATCATGCAAAAATAGCCCTAAAAGAGAGAATAGAGACAAGGGACAGCAGCTGGCCCTAAATGGCAAAGAGCCCTTCAACAAAGTTGAATAGGGGCTCAAAACAAGGCACTTTACAGTTTACATCAGGTCTCGAAAATGAACAAAAGTGAGGCTAAATCAACATGCAAGAAAAAGGCCTAAAAGAGGGATAAAGAGGCAAGTGGTAGCAGCTGACCTCAAACAGAGAAGAGCCCTTCAACAAATTTGAAGATGGCCTCAAAAAAAGATATTTCACAGTTTATGACCAAGTCTAAAACAACTCACAAATAAGCCTAAAATATCATGCAAAAATAGGCCTAAAAAAGAGTTTAAACACAAAGGGTGAGGAGGAGACCTCAAACAGGGAAAGACCCTTAATCAAACATGGAGATGAGCTCAAAATATGACCATTTACATTTTGGGTCAGAGCCCAAAAATGCAAGAAAAAGGAGCTAATATATTGAGCAAAAAATACTAGAAAAAGGAGAAAGAGGACTCACCCTTGTAGAACCAAACTCCAACAACTTTTGGACCAGGTTTGGGAGCTCTCAACCTCTGGAAATCAGCTTCAAAGGGCTGGAATGGAGGATGGAGGTGGTAGGCTAGGGGTTGTAGTGCAAGTGGTGCAAGAAAATGGGTGTTTGGAGCTTGAACATGGAGAGTAATGGAGGAGGAAGGTTATGAGCCTAAGCCAAAAGTGTCTAACCCTTAACAATGGTGGTGGAGTGTATATTATATAGAGGGAGAGAGGCTAAGAAAAAGGAGGGGAAAAACAAATTCAAAAATGAATCCAAAACTTGTCTCTCTTGGAAAATAGGAGATATATCATCATATATAGCAAAAGCAACACTAAAGGTCGAAAATATCTGAGCTAGGGACAGCTGGAGGTTGTGGAAGACAGCTGGAGGGAAGACATCTGTCAATTTTGGGCTTTCTGGGCATAAGTGGCCGGCCTACCACCTTTTATGGTCGGCCTGCTACTTTTCAGGACAAAAATTGGTCTGCCGGAAAGAAAGGTGGCCGGCCAATGATTGGGAAGTCCAAAGGTGGCAATCCAGGTGTCCAAATTGAAGCCCCGGAAGTTAGCTTTCCAATGGCGTAAACCTTGTATTAAAATTCTTCCTGTGAAAAACGTTATGCCTGTTTTGGTGAAGCCGCGCAGATTCGGTCCAACCGGAGTAATGCCCTACTTCAATCAACCATATCTCCCCTGTCCGGAATTGGCTTTAGGAGATTCTTGAGTGCAAAATGAAGCCCTGGAAATCTTGTTTCCAACGGTGGTGGCCTCATAGATGGATTCCAAGTATGCAAATGAATAGGCCCGATTCAGCGAGGGCTACTCGACTCTCTCTTAACAATTCATGCCCATTTTCTCCCCTAACTGGGTTCCTTCCCTCTTCTCTTCTTTTCTTCAACTCCAAATCCCTAAGTAAGGCGTTTTGAAAGATTTTTCAAAGATTTCATCTCTCTTTCATTCATTTCCACTTTGTCCTTGCTCGGTTTACCGAAAAGCGCAACATTTTAACGAAATGCGAGCGTTGGAACATCGTAGAAACTTTATTTCAAAAACATTTTGAAAGAGAGGGTTTTAAAGTCTAAAATCTTTTGATCAAGATTGTTTTGGTCCAAAATGGGGTATGAAGTTGAGCTTTGACTCTCTCCTTGTCGAAGAAACTGAACCTTTCCCATGCACACCTTTCTCCATCATGTAAACCATCAGTTGCGTCCAAGTCTTAAGGGTAGTAAAAAATGGGGTGTCTACAGTTGCCCCTCTTTGACAGAACTCGGAAGTCAAAAAGATTCTCATATAAAAATTCATTTCAAATTTGATTCTCATACATTGTGTACCTTACCTTTCTAGTATAAAAGAAAAAAAGAGAATGAAACATAATACACATAAGGATATAATCGTAAATTTATTTTTTAAATAATATAATACATATATCTTTTCATCATCAATGGGATCAATTAGTCTATACAAAAATTCTTAGAACTAAATGAATCACCATTCCTTAACATAAAATTAATAAACAAATTTTCCATTAATCAACCCATGTAAAATTGGCCCACCCAATGCTTATATAGCATAGCCACTTGGTGAAACAGAAGATATTGGTACATTTGGAAAGATGAACTTGGCCATGAAGCAAAGATCAACCGTGGTCAATAAACAACTCAACTATAGTTTTGGATAAGCTTAGGGGTGGAAGACACCTCCTATTATAGAGGTGATTTTTGAAAGATACATGTTATTTTAATAATTTTTTAATTTTTTATAAAAAAAATATATAGAAAAATAAAAAAGGTGATATGACAATTTATAATAACTTTTTTGACTTCTTAACTAAAGTACTTATTTGGTTTTATTTATATATTAAACATCATCTAAATCCTCTGGTCGAAAACCATTGATAAGGTGGTATTATTGATTTTTTTTTTTTTTTTGGCAGATATATCGATGTGACTCATCTCTCCGTTAAACTCTCGATTAATTAGTTTAAGCCAAAAAGGGCCTCCACACCTACTAACCATATTTTCAACAAAATGTAATTCCAAATAAATAATAGAGTACTTTTGGCAAGCAAATGCTTCACGTACATACACAATTCCTGATGTACATTCTAGAATTCTATCTTCAGGAGATAATCTAGTCATGTCAAGTCAGGCTTGTTGAACCTTTGGTTTGCTTACCCAAATTATTCCTTGTATGAAAAAAACAAATCGAATTGCTTCATAGCCACAACTTTTGCATCAATACATAGGAATTTATTGTTGGTTATACCTCCTAACCATAGTGACATAGACAGATACTTTAGGATAAAATACATATAATAAATATATAACTGAGCGAGTGAGAAATTAACAATCTAGAGCAAATTTAAGCTTTGTGAGGGAAAATGCAAATCGGAAGGCCTTTTTCAAGATTAGGCATGGGATTGAAAACAATCTTCTCGTTAGGAATTACTTTCTCCCACTTGAACCTCTTTACCAGATTATGCATGAACACTAGTATTTCCAATCTAGCATACTCTGTTCCTGGGCACATTCTTGGTCCTCCTCCAAAAGGCACATATGTGTAAGGTACGGGTCCATATCCCTCAAACCTTGACGGGTCAAACTTGTGTGGCTCAAAGAAGAATTCTGAATTTTTATGTGTCGAGTTCGCACTCCAATATAACTGATGATTTCAAAATGAAAGAAGAAAAATAAAATGAAAATGACAAGGTAAAGTTATTAAGTAGCTTACAATTTCAAACAAGTACATAATACAAATAATCTAGTCCAGATCTAGACTAGAGGCAAGCAAATAAAATAAAGATGCTATAATTATCGGATCGACTTGATTTTTTTTATGTGATATAGACGAAGAAGAGTCTTAAAAAATGAACGGTTTGAATCTAAATGAGTCCCGTAGTGGGTCCCATTGCCCCAAACAGCACCTCTCTGGTCCAAATCTAGACCCGAGAAATTCCAATCTTATAAAACAATTATATATGAAATTTTGGTTATTACCTTGCAGCCTTTTGGAATTGAGAAACCATTGTACATGAAATCTGTCATTGCTTCTCTAAAAGCTCCTTGGAGGGGTGGTGCAAGTCTCATCACTTCACACGCTACATTCCATGAATACTTCATCTTCTTAATATCATCCCAGTTCAACAATTCCCTTGGAGCTTTTGATTTCGCAATTTCCATTTGCTCTGTTCACAACAATGCAAAATACAATCATTTGCAATTAATTTAGTAACTTTATCTTCTTGTGGATCATTTGAATCTTTGGCTTCTTAGGGAAAATTAATAAAACATTAAAAGAAACATTATATTAAATAATTGATAATTTTTTCTAAGGTGGTTCAATTGGGCAGATACTACTCAATTCGTAACATTTCTTCTAGCTATTATAATTTGGGGTTGGTTTGACAAGTTTTCTTTCAATAACATTTTGTTTTCTATTTGGGTAAATTTTGCTTGCTTCCTTTGAGATTTGAAAAAAATACGGTCATCCCCACACCTTTAACATAGTTATACCGATTTATTTTTTAGTAAAACTAAATTGATTGAAACTAATGCAGATAGTGAAATAAATAAAGATAAATATATATATTTTCATAAAAAAAAATGATGACAATGTCCATTTTTTCATTTATACAACTAAGGAATTACTAATAAAAAATTGTCTAACTGTAATGTCAATTAAATTATCAAGAGATATAAGTGTAATTTTGTCAATAATATGGGCTTAATTGTATTTTTCAAAAATTTTAAGGGATGTCAATGTAATTTACCCTTTCTAATTTTATTTACTTTTCTTTTTTTTCTTTTTTTTCCACCTTTTTTTAGATAAAGTTGTTAATGCTTAAAAGTTATTTTTGGGTTTGGGCCTGACTCACCTCCAATCTTGTGCCTACTGTGAGCCCATTATGGTCATCCTAAGTGCTACTCAAGTAGATTATTCACCTAAAAATTAAGTTGTTGGAGATTAATAGATATATAATTAAATTATATTTGTCTTTAAATAATGAGAATTTTTTTTTTTAGATCCCTAATAATATTTGTTTATTAAGATAATGACAACATAATTGTCTATATTAGTATAGGTTCTCCAAAACATACAGTGACAAAAATAACCCCATTACACCCCTTCAAATACCACCTATTACTTTTTTTTAACTCATTTAAAATTTTAAAATTTTATAACTTTTGATCTATTTTTTTTTTTAAATATAAAATTTGTAATTTTGAAATTTTTTCATTAAGATCTATGAAATAAGATGCATGATGAATACAAAATTATAAAAAGAAAAGTTGATGAAATTTTACTAACCTAAGATAGGTGAGTAAAATTTTGATGACCAAGTCAGTCTAAATTAGTGAGATTTTGGTTGGTCAATAAAATTTCGATGACCAAGTCAATGGTAAAATTTCGGTTAGTCAGTGAAATTTTAATTAGTAAAATTTTATGTAGGTCAATGAAATTTCAAATAGGATTCTAAAGATGTAATAAAAAATTATTAAATTTTAAATTTTGAAATCACTCAAATAATGTAAAAACTCACAGAAGAGAGAAACAACATTACGAGAGATACAACAATAAAGATTAAGATTTTTTGGATTATAAGGTCATTTTGGACTATATATGTTAAAATTTATCCTTATCACTTTAAGATTTCAAATTTTAGGGACTTTAACTAGCAAGTATGATTTCAAAAATAGTCTACTTATTTATTTATTTTTCTAAATAGCAGTATCAGATAACGTATGGCTATTAGTGATATGACTAAATATCGGTCTGTATCAACCAATATACTAATAAATATATAACGAGTATTAGAGATCTCAAATATTAATAAGTATTGGCCGATATTTAGAACACGATTAACACTTCTTCGAAATATCATCTAGCAACTAATTCAAAGGCCACAAATAAGGTCTCATTTAGCAACTTTCAATTTTAGTCAAAAAATTATTATAAATTATTACATTACTCTTTTTAGTTTTTTATATATCTTTTTTGTAAAAAATTAAAAAAATTACTAAAATAACCTATTCGACCCAGGTGATAATAAACCAACATTGAATTGTAGTATTAAAAAAGAAAAAAAGTTAGGAATCATAAAAAAATTTTCATGAAAATATCATGAAAGAGTTGTGATCCTTACCTTGATTAGTGTGTGATGCTTTATTCTAAGTGTAATCCAAAGGCCACAAAATTTTTATGATTATTTTTATAAAAAATTTTTTATGATACCTAACATTACTGATTAAAAAAGTGCCAAAGAGAATCCAAAACTGTACGTGCTTATAGAATAGAATAAATATGCATGCATAGATACGTACCCTTGATAAACATGAGGAAGCTCCGCAAGAAACATGACAATGGAAGCGCAGACGGAGCTAGCAGTGTCGTGGCCAGCAATCAACAAACCCAAGATTTTATCAGCAATATCAGCCTCTTTCCTGAAATTTCCATTTTCATCACTCGTCACAAGCATATGTGACAATATATCTTGTGTCGGCGAAGCCTTTCCATCTCCCAAATCAACCTTTCTCTGCTTAATAATCGCCAAAAGCTCCTTCCTAATAAACTCCGAGGCCTTGATAGCTCTCCGGAACGGTGTTCCAGGCAAATCAATAGGGATGGACAAAATTCCAGCAACCAAAATCCCAAAAGGATCGGCGAATTTAGCGACGTGGTTCGGATCATCGATGTTGATAAACAAGCGACAAGCCAACCAAAATGTGTATCGCTTGGTGAGAGGGAAAACCACCACTTCGCTGCCAACCCAATCGGAATCGAAGTGTCGCTGTGAAATGGTATCCATGACACCAATATATTGTTGTAAAGCTTCGGGTTTGAGGAAGTTTGGGAGCATTTTTCTGAGAATGATTGCTTCTTGTTTGGAAGAGGTTTGGGTTGAGGATGGGAAGACTTTGTCAATGGAGCTAGGCCACCATGCTTGGATGAGCCTGTTCTCGTTGGAGAATAAGAACTTGTTACCGGCTGCACCGGCGAACACGACTGTTGGGGAGCCTAGAAGATTTGTCTTGAAGACGTAGGATGAGTACTTGGATATGCGGTCGAATACGAATTTTTCCGGGTGACCTCTCCAGCCGGTGGCCAGGAACTCGAGGGTCCCGCCGATCAACGGCCACCCGGTGGAGCCCGGCGGGAGAGTCAGGTTTTTGGAGTTGGATTTGTAGAAGAGAGAGTGCAAGTTCAGTGAGAGTAAGAGAAAGAGAAGAAAGAGGCAGAGGAGAGAGAGGAAGACGAACTCCATATCTACTATAGTTGCCTCAACAATTCAATGGGTTGTGGAATGAGTTTGGAACCAAGTCGAGTGTTACAGTTTGAAACTCTATATTTGTCCAAAGGTTAGGGTGGTTTGGGATGATCTAAATTAATGTACTTTTTGACTTTTTATGAAATATGGGTGGAGTATGGGTTCGGTTTGAAGTTATATAGTAGAGAGGTGATGTGAGTTAAATAAGATGATGTGACTTAAATAGGATAATGACTTTTTGATTTTTTTAAGTTATGACAAATAAGGCGTTACTAAGAAATTTTTATACTCCTTTTGAAATATTTAAAAAATGTCACATCTTTTTAGAATATTTAAAGAATCTCATATTTCAAGTCATTTTTATGTTCTTTTTGAAATGTTTTCTAAATAAAAAATATTCTCATATAAAATTCATTTCAAATTTAATTTAGATACATTGTGTACCTTACCTTTCTAACATAAAAGGAAAAAAAAGAAAAAGAAAAAAAGAAACATAAAAGAAATAAAGGTACAATCATATAAATCTAATTTTTAATAATATATTACATATATCTTTTCAAAATTATTAGAACTAATTGACTTATAAAAAAAAATTTATTCCTTAATATGAGATTTATTGAAAAAATTTCCATTAATCGACCCATGTAAAACTGGCCCACCCAATGCTTATATTATTATATAGCATAGCCACATATATAGCCACTTGGTGAAACACGAGATATTGGTACATTTGGAAAGATGAACTTGGCCATGAAATAAAGATCAACTGTGGTTAATAAACAACTCAACTATGGTTTTGGATAAGCTTAGGGGGGAAGAAACCTCCTATTATAAATAGAGGTGATTTTTGAAGGAAGAGGTAGTCTTGTTTTGGGAGCAGATTATTTTATTAATTTTTTAATTTTTATAAAAAAATATAAAAAAATAAAGAGAGTGATGTAACAATTTATAATAAATTTTTTTTTATAATCTTTTTAACTAAAATACTTATTTGGTTTTATTTGTATATTAAACATCATCAAAGTCCTCTAACTGACAACCGTTAATGAGATTTATTTATTTTATTTTATTGTTATTATTATTTTTTTTGTAGATATAGATCGATGCAACTCATCTCTCCGTTAAACTCTCAATTAATTTGTTTAAGGCAAAAATGGCCTCCACACCTACTATCCATATTTTTAACAACATGTAATTCCAAATAAATAATAGATTACTTTTGACAAGCAAATGCTTCACGTACATACACAATTCCTGGTGTACATTCTAGAATTCTACCTTCTGTGAAAAACACAAATCGAATTACTTCACAGCCACAACTTTTGCATCAATATATAGGAATTTATTACTCGTTATGCCTCCTAACCATAGATGGCGTTGTTTGGAAAGAAATTTTATTTAATTTATTTTGATTTTTTCTACTAAAAGACAAATTGGTTATAAAACTAAAAAAAATAAATCCAAACAAAAAAAATTTTCTCTCACAAACATCACATCCAACCACAAAAAAAAACTCAACTATCTTCCCACACACAAAAAAAATTTCTCCAATAATATTCTATAATTAAAAAAACCTTAAAAAAACCCACTTCTCAAACACCCACATAGACAGATACTTTAGGATAAAACACGTATAATAAATATATAATTGAGCGAGTGAGAAATTAACAATCCAGAGCTAATTTAAGCTTTGTGAGGGAAAAGACGAATCAGAAGGCCTTTTTCAGGATTAGGCATGGGATCGAAAACAATCTTCTCATTAGGAATTACTTTCTCCCACTTGAACCTCTTTACCAGATTGTGCATGAACACTAGTATTTTCAATCTAGTATACTCTTTTCCTGGGCACATTCTTGGTCCTCCTCCAAAAGGCACATATGTGTAAGGTATGGGTTCAGATCCCTCAAACCTTGATGGGTCAAACTTGTGTGGCTCAAAGAAGAATTTTTATGTGCCGAGTTCGCACTCCAATATAACTGATGATTTCAAAATGAAAGAAGAAAAATAAAATGAAAATGACAAGGTAAAGTTATTAAGTAGCTTATATATACAAAGAATCCTAAAAAATAAACGGTTCAAATCTAAAAGAGACCCGTAGTGGGCCCCCTTGGCCCAAACAGCACCTCTCTAGCCTAGATCTGGATAGGAGAGATTCCAATCCCGTAAAACAATTATATATGAAATTTTGGTTATTACCTTACAGCCTTTTGGAATTGAGAAACCATTGTACATGAAATCTGTCACTGCTTCTCTAAATGCTCCTTGGAGGGGTGGTGCAAGTCTCATCACTTCGCACACTACATTCCATGAATACTTCATCTTCTTAATATCATCCCAGTTCAACAATTCCCCTGGAGCTTTTTATTTCGCAATTTCCATTTGCTCTGTCCACAACAATGCAAAATACAATCATTTGCAATTAATTTAGTTACTTGATCTTCTTGCGGATCATTCAAATCTTTGGCATCTTAGGGAAAATTAATAAAACATTAAAAGAAACATATATATTAAATAATTGATAATTTTTTCTTTATCCCATCCATCCGACTAAGGTGGTTTGATTGTGCAGATACTACTCAATTTCTAACATTTCTTCCGGCTATTATAAGTTGGGGTTGGTTTGACAAGTTTTTTTTTTTTTTTTTTTTTTTTTTTTTTTTTTTTTTTTTGATCGGCAAAGGAAAATTTCATTAACAGCAAGAAATTAAAGGTACAGGAAGACGACATGCTTTGAGAGAGATTCGGAAGTATAAAAATACTCCTACTACTGCTACTCGCATCCATACAACCAACCCCTTGGCCTCACATTTTTTTTTTTTTAAAACAAAAAAAGTTAAGAAAAACTTAACTAGAAAAAAATACAATAATCCCCACAAAAACAGCCCACAAAACCCAAAGCCACAGCCAAAACCCAAGACCAAAAAAAAAAAAAAAAATTAAAAAATTAAAAAAATAATAAAATAAAATTAAAAAACTACACTTTACCGCCCGCCTACGAATTTTGAAAACTAAATCATTCACCTAAGCAGCTTCAACTCCCAACGTCCACTGACACTCCCACGTCTGACAACTCCCAACGCTCCAAGCCCACCTGCTTCGGCTGCTAAAACTTTTCCCCAACCTGCTGCACGCTCCTTTGCACCTACCGAGGATGTTCGCTGGCCGGAAATCTCCATAGCCACCATCTCCATGGCTGGAAAACTCCATTTCTTGACATCTCCAAGCTGCTATACTCCATGCTGCTAGACTCCCAAAACCCAGCCAAGGCCCACTCCGGACAACAAGCTGCTACACCCAATGCCACACCTCACCTATGCTGTTGAACCAACCCCTTGACCTACTTTCACGGTCGGAACTTGTTTTCTGAATCAAAACTCCGTACACCACCAAGCAGCTTACTCCTCCAAACAGCAACCACACATACCAATCTACCTGAATAATATATACACCCAAGCTGCTGCCTACCAATCCCAGGCCACACGCCACCAAAACCACAACATCGAACAACCGCCGAGACACCACCAGTCATCCGGATGAAGATCACCCCTCAAACTCCCACCCGACAAGAAGCGCTCGAATGAACTCTAAGACAGATCTGGATCAAACTACAACACCCTCGTTTCCTCCAAACAAAAGCACCGAAGTAACTCCATAGATCCGAAACCGAGCTCATCCCTCAAACTCCCACTCGCAAAGAGCGCCTGAATGAAGCTCCAACCCGGTCTGGCCTTCCTCTAAACCGGTCCAAAACCGACCTCCAACAACTCTGTTATGACCCTTAAAACAATCACCCCCTGTTGAAACAAGACAAGTAACCCCAAGATAGAGACAAAAACAGACAACACAACGAACAACCCCTGAAGAAACAAAAAAGAACACAAAAGTGGAAAGAAAATGCGAGGATCAAGTTTATTATAGGCAGAATCAAGCACACATACACAAAAGAGAGCTGGGCCAGCCGACCGCCATAGCCAACGGCGACGGTCGGCCGGCCAAAAATGAGGCCGGGGGTGGAGGTTTTTAGAGAGAGGAATAGCATTTTGTTTTCTATTTGGGTAAATTACACTCACCTCCTTTGAGATTTGAAAAAAATACGGTCATCCCCACACTTTTGACATAGTTATACCAATTTCTCTTTTAGTAAAACTAAATTGATTGAAACTAATGCAGATAGTGAAATAAACAAAGATAAATATATATTTTCATTAAAAAAAAAATGATGATAATATCCCATTTTTCATGTACACAACTAACAAATTATTAATAAAAAATTGTCTAACTATAATGTCAATTAAATTATCAAGAGATATCAGGGTAATTTTGTCAATAATATGGGCTTAATTGTATTTTTGTTTTTAAATTTCAAGAAATGTCAATGTAATTTACCCTTTCTATTTTTGTTTACTTTTTTTTAAGATAAAGTTGTTAATGCTTAAAAGTTATTTTTGGGTTTGGACCTAGCTTACCTCCAATCTTGTGCCTCCTGTAATGGTCATCCTAAGTGCTACTCAAGTAGATTTTTCATGTAAAAATTAAGTTCTTGGACATTAATAGATATATTATTAGATTACATTTGTCTTTAAACAATGGAGTTTTTTTTTTGTTTAAGATTCCTAATTATATTTGTTTAGAAAGATAATGACAACATAATTGTCTATATTAGTATAGGTCCTCCAAAAAATACGGTGACAAAAGTACCCCCATTATTCTCCTTGAAATGCCACCTATTACTTTTTTTTTAACTCATTTAAAAATTGCAAAATTTTATAACTCTTGATCTAAATTTTTTCTTTTAAGGCCAAGTTTGGCAAGTTGAAAAAAAGTTAAAAAGTCAAAAAGTTACTCAAAGAGTTAAAAAGTTATCACTATTCACCAAAAGTCAACAAGTACGGCTGCACAACTCTCAATCATAATTTTTCCCTACACACTAATTTATACAATTTTTTAATACACATTTTTCCATAAAAAGTCAAAAAGTTAATCCAAACAACCATATTTTTTTCCTCAACTTTTTAATCTAAAAAAAATCAAAAAGTGCACTTATTTAAGATATCCCAAAAATATAAAATTTGTAACTTTGAAATCTTTTCATTAAGATCTATAAAACAAGATGCATGATGAATACAAAATTATAAAAAGAAAGTTGATGAAATTTTACTGACCTAAGATAGGTCAGTAAAATTTTGGTTGCTTAGTAAAATTTCGATGACCAAGTCAGTCTAAATTAGTGAGATTTTAGTTGATCAATAAAATTTCGATGACCAAGTCAATGGTAAAATTTCGGTTTGTCAGTGAAATTTTACTTAGGTCAATGAAATTTCAAATAAGATTCTAAAAATATAAATTTTACAAAAAAAAAGAAAAAAAGAAATGTAATCAAAAGTTATTAAATTTTAAATTTTGAAATCACTTAAATAATGTAAAAATTCATAGAAGAGAGAAACAACGTTATGAGAGACACAACAAGAAAGATTAAGATTTTTTAGATTATGAGGGCATTTTGGACTATATATGTTAAAGTTTATTCTTATCACTTTAAGATTTCAGATTTCATGGACTTTAACTTGCAAGCAAATTATTGGTGTCCTTAAATTCTTACACAAACTTATAAAGTGATGTCTCTCTGATTTTTACTAAAAAACAGATGGTAAATATGATTTCAAAAATATTCTATCTATTTTTTTTAAATAACAGTATCAGATAACGTATGGCTATCAGTGATACGAACAAATATCGATCTGTATCATCCAGTTTACCAATAAATATATAACGAGTATTAGAAATCTTAAATATTAATAAGTATCGGCCGATATTTAGAACATAATTAACAGTTTCTTCGTAATAGCATCTAGCAACTAATTCAAAGGCCACAACTAAGGTCTCATTTGACAACTTTCAGTTTTAATTAAAAAGTCAATATAAATTATTATATCACTCTCTTTATTTTTTTTATATATATTTTTTATAAAAATTAAAGAATTACTAAAATAACATATTTCCAAATGAGACCTAACTGATAATAAACCAATATTGAATTGTGGTCTTTAAATAATAACTTGATAAAAAAAAGTGCCAGAGAGAATACAGAACTGTACGTGTTTATAGAATAGAATAAATATGCATGCATAGATACGTACCCTCGTACACTCGTTGATAAACATGAGGAAGCTCCGCAAGAAACATGACAATGGAAGCGCAGGTGGAGCTAGCAGTGTCGTGGCCACCAATCAACAAACCCAAGATTTTATCAGCAATATCAGCTTCTTGTTTGGAAGAGGTTTGGGTTGAGGATTGGAAGACTTTGTAGACGGAGCTAGGCCACCATGCTTGGACGAGCCTGTTCTCGTTGGAGAATAAGAACTTGTTACCGGCTGCACCGGCGAACACGACTGTTGGGGGGCCTAGAAGATTTGTCTTGAAGACGTAGGATGAGTAGTTGGATATGCGGTTGAATACGAATTTTTCCGGGTGACCTCTCCAGCCGGTGGCCAGGAACTCGAGGGTCTCGGCGATCAACGGCCACCCGGTGGAGCCCGGCGGGAGAGTGAGGTTTTTGGAGTTGGGCTTGTAGAAGAGGGAGTGCAATTTCAGTGAGAGTAAGAGAAAGAGAAGAAAGAGGCAGAGGAGGGAGAGAGAGAAAAACTCCAAATCTATTATAGTTGCTTCAACAGTTCAATGGGTTATGGAATGAGTTCGGAACCCAAGTCAAGTAATACTTAGGCCTTGCTTGGAGTGTCCTAAAAAAATCAAAAAAGTTTAAAAGTTATTATTTTATTTAAATCACATTATCTTATTTAAGTAACATCACTTATCTACCATATTACTTCAAATCCAAATCATATTTTATAAAAATTCAAAAAATGCACTTATTTAGAACATTCCTGAAAATCCTATGTGATTCGTGATTAGATAAAGATTAAAATATTCCAAAACTCAAAATTCCAAAACACTCAATCTAAAATCATCAAGCACTTACGAGAGTGATTTTAGTTTGTTTGTTTTTAGGAATAAATAATAAATCAACACAAGTGATTTTATACGTGGAAAAATCACAATTGAAGAACCTTCAATTGTAATCAAAAACCACGGGCGAACCGCCACTAATCAATCCACTACAGAAGGACTACAAGGTTACAAAGAAACCATACAAATTACCCAACCTAGTCAATTTGTCTCTGAATCTTCTGTAACTCTTTCACCACGCCTTCGCCACGGAACTGATTCTGAAGTTGGTTCCACACCTCAACTTCACTTGTCGAATTAACGACTACGTAAAGAAACAAACACCTTTTGAAACTTTACGTAAAGATCTTCGGATTCCACCGAAGAGAATACTCTTGAATATTAAGTATCAACCTCTTTGATGTATGAATTTCAACTCATGAGTTTTAGAACTCTCTCAAGAACATCAAAGAAAACTCATCAAACTTTCAGAGGAAAACTTCAAACCAAACTCTAGAACTCTTGGATCTGATCTAGAAAAAGTTAGATTGGTTTTAGGAGAAACCATCTACTTATAGAAAACCAAAAAGAGTCCCAATCCTGAAAGAAACCAGTTACTAGAAAATTCCCGGATTCTGAAGCTCGCTCGAGCGAGGCTCCTCTCGCTCGAGCGAGGAGTGTATCTCGCGTGATTTCTACTAGTGACCTCGCTCGAGCCACGAGCCCTTCGCTTGAGCGAGGAAAACATCCTTTCAGGTTCAAGTGTAGACGCCCTGCTTAGCTCGAGCCACCATGCTTTTCGCTCGAGCGCACAATCATGGCCTTCAGGTTTTGCCCAGATGCAGTCCTTCGCTCGAGCGAGGACTTCCTGGCTCGAGCGAGGAAGGCAAAAAAACTCAGAAAAAATTACAACTCAATACTTAGTTTTGTGCGCGGGATTTTGACAAGATAGGTCCTAACAATCTCCCCCTTTGTCAATACCCGGACAAAACTTTTTAAACAATAGTCCTGACCAAAAGATCTAACAAAAACAATTACAACTCAACTAATGACCTAATAAACTACAACTCGATGAAAAGAAAACAATGAATCCAAACTTGAGAACCATCCAATCATTGAGCTGTATAAATAAACCGACAACCGTTGAGCTGTAAAGAAACCAACATAAGCATGCATTCCTCAAACACAACCAATCCTGCAGATTAAAACCATTAGATACATCCAGACATATATTCAACATATTAGATACATCCAGACATATATTTCAAAAATATATCCAACATATACATCCATCATATATATCCAATATCCAATATCCAAAATATACATCCATCATATATATCCAATATCCAAATATCAACATATATCCAAATCATCTCCCCCTTTTTGTCCGGGAAAAACAAAAGTAAAGAGAAAACAAACCAAAAAAAAAACAACCACTAGGAAGATGGTGGAGGATGCTGTAGCTGAAGAAGAGATAAAATCTGGGACAACATAGCACTGTGCTCATCAAGGCGAGCATCGATATGGTCAAGACGACGTGCAAGAGCTGGATCCAAATCATGAGTATCCGCTGCTGGTCCTGCATGGGCAGCCTCAACCTCCTCCTCCTCGGCAAGAGGATCATCATCATCACCTGCAACACCGGGACCACCTACATGAGAACCCCCAACCCCGGATCCACTCCCCCTAACATGGGCCTGACTCTGTGAGACGGTGAGTTTAGTAATGGGTTTGACAGGAGAAGCAAACTCGTCATCTTCAAAAACAGGGACACCAAGAGAAGTGAGAAAACGGTGAAGAAAACATCCATAAGGCAGCCCTAAAGATTTTCTACCCTCAAAGACTCCAATCATTTTAAGAACAATCATTTCGGGAAGATCAATGGGAAGGCGATGATGAATACAATATAAAACATAACCTTGATCCTGAGTAATATGAGAGGAATGAGTAGTGACAAAAATATTGGCGCACACAATGATATTGAGAAGACGGAACCGCGGAAGCAACTCATTCTGCTGAATGAGAGCACCGGCGATCCAAGTCCTAGAAACACCACACAACTCGGAAGCAACCATATCAAAATTAACACCAGACCGGGTAAGAAAAGGGAAATGACAATTAGTAACTTCAGGAAGACCAAGAAACATCTGAAACAAATCCCCAGTAATGACAAGGGACTGCTTCCTAACCCAAGTCTCAAAGGTACAGGCTTCGCGGTTAACAGAATGAATGTTACAATAAAACTCGCGAATGAGACTAAGATTTTGAGGACCAGAGAAATGTAACACTTGGTCTCCACCTAATGGATCAAATAAGGACCGAATGGGAATGATCTCAAACGCATTTGGTAAAACATTGCGTTCTAAATGAACTTTGCGAGAGACATAGGATTCTCGAAATAATTTGGCCTTTTCTTTGGATTCAAATTTGGAAGTATTGAAGGGGGGACGAGAAGCAGTCGTCTTGCGACGTTTAGAAGGCTCAGCCATGACTAACACAACCCAAGAGAATGCGAAACAAGACACAGCAGTGAACAACCAGACCAGACACACCCCATATCCCCAAAGCAAAACCAAGAAGCACAGACAGAAAACATTAGTCCATTAGAAAGAGCAGTATAAGAAGTGAAAGAAGTAAACACTGTACAAGCCATGTGAAAACATCAATCAAACATTTGAAGTCAACTCCCAATGCATAACCTCAATCAAGCAACCATCAAGCAACAGCATGATATGAACAATGTACACAGGATAATCAGATAATGGCATGATATAGAGATTAAAATGAAAGACCCAATATGAAATGCCAACACAAATCACAGATAACATAAACCAAGCATGAGGTTATCAGACCAACATAAAACCAGTAGTGCAGGCAAACATGGTGAGAGAAATGAACAACATGAAAAAAACCCAATATGAGACTAGAAAAGCCCTAAAAATCCCAATGTGCAAACAAAGAAACTCCCAAGACAAACCACCCAAATCGAAACCCTAGAAGCAATGCAAAGCAGATGAATCAAATCAAGGACCCTAAAGCATGAAGAGAAGTGAAATCAGTAGCAAAGAACAAAAAAAAAACAACACGAAAGAGGTAGAATACAAGCACAACCCCAATCCGAAATAAAGAGAAAAAAAATAAAAAAAAATAAAAAAAAACTTACCAATGAGGAAAGAGAAGGAGGAAACAGAATAAACCTTCAATCCAAGAGAGAACCTGCAATCGATCCCAGATATGGAGAACACAAAAGCCCTAGGGGAGAGAGAAGAACACGAAGAAGAAAGAAAAATGAAACCAAAAGACACCCCTGCAGATTTTAAATCGCGACAGCTCGCTCGAGCGAAGACTCGCTAGCTCGAGCGAGGGTAACAAAAACGCCAGGGTCGCTCGAGCCAAGAAAGGGTCGCTCGAGCCAGAAACACATGCTCTCAGGTCTGATGCGGAAGCAGAAGCACGCTCGAGCGAGGACCCGGTCGCTCGAGCCAAGGAATTTTTTTTTTTTTTTTTTTTAATAAAACACCTAGGATGCCCTGTAACAAGTAAGGTGACAAAGTAAATGACTTTACCACAAGGATAAGAGAATCCACTAATCATGAGTCCTGAAAACTTGAGAAAAAAAATGAAACACAAGCTCATGAAGAAAACTGATAGTATTAAATCAAAGCCACAAGCATCATGAGAATGCATAACTCAAAAACACACATGAGAGCTCATATAAATGATGTGTGTGTGTGCAATCCTTAAGAGCCACAAAGCTAGAGTTAATCCTCGTAGTGATCTGATGGCTGGACCTCCAACAAGAGTGACTGTCAATCACAGAGAAAAGTCAAACCACTAGGAATCACGGGGTATTTGTTGAGTAAATGCGGAAGCTCCCCCTCAGACAATGATCCCCTTTTTTTTTTTTTTTTTTTTTTTTTTTTAAACTTTTCTTTCTTGTGGACACTCACTGGTGGCATACACGCTCAAGAGTATGGAGACCAACCAGAGAAGAATGAAATCAAAATGATGGCCTGGTTGGTGCCTCTGAGGTAGCCTTTTCCTAATGCCCGGAAATCATGTACTGAGGGAAAAACCATGGAAGTGAAATAGGATGGTAGATGGTTAAGAGACTTAACATCACCCATGATATACCAGTATAGGTCAATTCCTCTGCAAGAGTACAAGAAACACTGTCAGTGGTCCATAGAGAACTTTGATCACTTGTGCGGAAACCCCTGCAACAGTTTATCTCAAAGATGTGTACAGAATGAGATCATGAAGTAAATGAGTATGGGCATTCAAAATGAGCTATGAACAGAGATGAATAAGATCTTATAAGCAACATGAGCAGTGTTCATATAAAATTTGATGCAAATATATCAGGACTCAATCACAATGAGATTATCACATCCAAGAACAGTAAGTCAATCACTCACACTCACCTCATATGAAAAACAGGATACAACCTAGTTACTGAGTCATTACACCCAAGGTCTTTCTAAGAAACTCAAAGCGAAGAAGATCAAGGGGTTTTGTAAAAATATCAGCTTTTTGATGCTCAGTAGAAACATGTTCCAAAACAACAAGGCCTTCGTCCACTAACTCTCGAATAAAATGATGACGGATGTCAATATGTTTGGTGCGAGAGTGTTGGACTGGATTTTTTGAAATGTTTATGGCACTTGTGTTATCACAGAAAAGAGTGAGAGTGTTCTGTTCTATTCCATAATCATGAAGCATTTGCTTCATCCACAACATTTGGGCACAACAACTCCCTGCAGCAATGTATTCAGCCTCAGCAGTAGACAGAGAGATAGCATTTTGCTTTTTACTATGCCAAGAAACCAGATTATTCCCAAGGTAAAAACACCCCCTGATGTACTTTTCCTATCATCAGCACACCCTGCCCAGTCGGCATCAGAAAAACCAGTAATTTCAGCTGTAGTATCAGTGGAAAACCAAACCCCATACCCCAAGGTCCCATTAACATACTTGATGATGCGTTTTACCGCAAGAAGGTGAGACTCTTTAGGACTGGCTTGGTAGCGAGCACATACACCGACACTGAAGGAAATATCAGGACGACTGGCTGTGAGATACAAAAGACTCCCTATCATACTCCTATAGAGGGTAGGATCAACATCAATACCAGAGGAATCTTTGGAAAGGTGAAGACTGGTGCTCATCGGAGTGCGTGCATGCTTGGAAGACTCAAGACCAAATTTTGACACAAGATTTTTAGCATACTTAGACTGAGAAACAAATATGCCCGAAGGAGACTGTTTAATTTGGAGACCCAAAAAATAAGACAACTCTCCCATCATGCTCATCTCAAACTCATGTGTCATGCAATCCGAAAAGTATTTCACAAGATGCTCAGCAGTAGATCCAAACACAATATCATCAACATATATCTGAGCAACAAGAATATGAGACTTGGTATGTTTCACAAATAAAGTCTTATCCACACTACCCCTTTGAAAATCATTATCAAGAAGAAAGGTAGTAAGTCTATCATACCAAGCCCGAGGGGCTTGTTTCAACCCATACAAAGCCTTGTCTAACTTGTAGACATGATTAGGACATTTAGGGTCCTCAAACCCTTTTGGTTGCTCAACATATGCCTCTTCTTTTAAGTACCCATTCAGAAAAGCACTTTTCACATCCATTTGAAACAATTTAAAGCCAAGGAAACATGCAACACCAAGTAAAATACGAATGGATTCGAGACGTGCAACTGGGGCAAACGTCTCATCATAGTCAATACCTTCTACTTGTGTGTAGCCTTGAGCAACCAACCTTGCTTTATTTCTCACAACAGTACCATTCTCATCAGATTTATTTTTAAAGATCCACTTGGTACCTATCACATTCATGTTTCTAGGTCTGGGAACAAGAGTCCAAACTTTGTTACGTTCAAATTGACCTAATTCTTCATGCATAGCATTGACCCAACTATCATCTAGCAGGGCTTCTTTAAAATTCTTAGGTTCAATTAACGAAACATAACACATGTGTGATACCTCATCCCGAATCTGTCTTCGGGTTTTCATTCGATCCGAAACACTTCCAATTACCTGTTGAGCTGGATGATTCAGTTTCACCCTTGCTGATGGTTTAAGTTCAGGACTTACAGTGATGGAAGCAACAGGAGTGATGTCCCTTTGAGCACTCTTGGGACTTGAACTTACCTGTGAGGATGGTGCTGTAACATTTTCTTGTGATTGAACCTCAGCTTCTCCTTGATTTGGTGGTTCAGTATCCAAGATCGGGGACTCACCATTGTCATCCTCATTTGATGCCGGAGTAGGAGAACCTGTGTCATCTATAACCACATTGATAGATTCCATTAGTGATGAAGTTCGCAGGTTATAGACTCGAAACGCTCTACTGTTGGTTGAATACCCTAGGAAAATACCTTCATCACTTCGGGAGTCAAATTTGCCCAAGGGCTCTCTATCTTTAAAGATGTAACACTTACTCCCAAAAGTTTTGAAGTATTTTACATTAGGTTTCAAACCCTTCCACAATTCATAAGGAGTTTGTAAAGTGCCGGGCCTTAAATACACACGATTTATGACATAAACAGCGGTATTTAGGGCTTCGGCCCAAAACTTTGGAGGAAGACTCTTACTAAGGAGCATGACCCTAGCCATTTCTTGAACAACTCTGTTCTTCCTCTCAACCACTCCATTTTGTTGTGGAGTAATAGGTGCAGAAAACTCATGCTTAATACCATGCATATCACAAAAATCCGAAAACGAACTATTTTCAAATTCACGACCATGATCAGTTCGGATTCTTATGATACGCCCAATAGAAACACCCTGTTCATTTTGGATTTTAAGGACTAAAGCCTGGAAAGCATTAAACGTATCAGATTTTTCCCTTAAAAAATTTACCCATGAGAATCGAGTAAAATCATCAACAGTTAAAAAAATGTATCTTTTACCTCCAATGCTTTCAGTACGAGTAGGGCCCATTAAATCCATGTGAACCAATTCAAGAGGACGTTTGGTTGTAAAGCTGTTCACCTTTTTATGAGGGGCACGGGTTTGCTTGCCAAGCTGACATGGTCCACACACATGGCTCAAATTCTTACCTAGTTTAGGTACTCCTCTCACAAGTTCTTTGTTGGCTATCTTAGTTAGGTCTCTGAAATTCATGTGACCTAATCTTTGATGCCACAGATCAATGTTACTAATGATGGCAGAATGACAAGTGAGATCATTAGTAGTAAGAATCCCATAGCAGTTATCAGATGTGCGAACCCCATGTAAAACAGTATTTCCCTTTTTATCCAAAATTTCACATTTATCTTTTGAAAACAATACTTCATGATGGGAATCACACATTTGACTAATGCTCAAAAGATTAGCTTTAAGGCCATCAACAAGTAAGGCATTATCTAGCTTGGGAAGACCAGCAACACTTATAGAGCCCTTACCAATGACTCTAGAAGTGCCGCCATCTCCAAAGGTAACAATTCCTCCTTCATATTTTTCAAGGGAGGTGAAGTAAGATTTGTTACCGGACATATGACGAGAGCACCCACTATCAAGATACCACATGTGTGAGTCACGTGCTTTTAGAGCAGTGTGAGCAACAAAACAAGTCAAATCATCTTTTCTAACCCAAATCTTTTTAGTCTTGGTGTTCCGCCTAGACATGTAAGGTTGTCTCCTAACCCAAAAAGTATTAGAATTTCTGCCTTTTTGAGACACCTTACCAAACAGTTCAAAACAATAAGGACGAATGTGGCCATACCTACCACAGTGATGACAAATAAAAACAGGTTTTACCTCCCTTTTGTTGGTCTGGCCTGTTTTTGCTTGATGAAGAAAAGAGTCATCTTGATCTACCTTCAATTTTCCCTTTGCTTGAGTCTTCAAGTTATGTGAGGTAGAGGCTTGTCCTTTGTGAGCTGTTGCACCATAGCCTAGCCCTCTTTTGTCAGAACCCATTTGTTGAGATCCGAGAATGTCTTCTAGAGATCTGGAACCTTTGTTCCATATGGCAATTGTTGCTCGAGCAATACGGAGTTCTTCATCTTTCTGTTTGACTTTCTCTTCCAATGTAGCTTGTGACAGCTCAAGACTTTCAAGCTTTTCTTCATATGTGGAATACACCTTCAAAAGTTCATTCCTTTCAGTTTCACAGGATAGGAGTTTTCCACATAAGTCTTGCCTGTCACTTGAGATCTTGATGACATTCTGTTTTGCTGTCAAGAGTTCTCCTTTGAGCCGGACATTCTCACTCTCGCATGTTTTAAGCTTGAGAGAGAGTTTGTCGTTGGTTTTAGACAAATTCAGAGATTCCTCGTACAGCTTCTCGTAAGCTTGTTGTAGCTCATCGCCATTGATCTCATCAAGGTCTTCGGATATTTCATCATCCTCTCTTTGCTCCTCATTATTCTTGACCTCGTTCACTCTAGCAACCAGGACAGATAAGTTGCTGGATGGAGGTGGAGGTGAATCTCCTCTTTCATGGAATTGGCTCAGAATTTCCCATGCATCTTTAGCCTTTGTGCAGTGAACGACCCGTTGCTGTTCTTCATTAGAAATTGCTCCACGGATAATGATTAGGGCTCTCTGATTGCCCGGATTATCTGCACTTCTGTATCTTCTTCAATGGTTTGCCAACCTTCTGGTTCAAAGGCTCTCAGAAAAGCCCTCATTCTGATTTTCCAATATAGGTAGTTGGTCCCATCAAAGGTGGGAGCATGATGCAAGTTCTGACCACGGGCTGATTCCGAAGGTTTTGGAAGAGGTTGAGAAACCGTGGACCAAAATGCCATGAAAGCACTATCCCCATCTTCACCAGATTCAGGTTCTTCGGGTTCTTGCTCCGACCCGCTTTCATCATCCCAAGTTACGGTGTAGACTTTCTTCCGATTCTTCTTCGTAGGGCATTCAAGGGATATATGGCCAAACCCTTGACATTCAAAGCACTTGACCCCTGGCCCCCTAACAACCTTCTTTTCAGTAGTTTGAGCTAATTTTGGTGGAAAGGTTTTGGGTTTGTCATTACTCTTCTCTTTTGAAATAGGGGCTCTGAAATTAGGCTTTTTTTTCAAAAATTTTTTAAACTGTTTTGTAAGCATAGCCGTCATCTCAGACTCTAAATCAAATTCAGTCTCCGGAGGTTTTGCAGTCTCATGAGTACTAGTGAAAGCCATACTTTCTTTTTGCTTTTTCTTGGAAATTTGGTGGGCTTCATAAGTCTGCAAATTTCCAACCAATTGATCGAGCTTGAGGGTATCAACATTTTGAGCCTCCTCAATGGCTGTCACCTTTGATTGGAATCTCTCGAGAAGGGACCTCAAAATTTTCCCAACAATTTTAGCTTCTGGGATTTTTTCACCGAGAGTGAAACAGGAATTCACGATATCACTGAGTTTTGCATAGAAATCATCAAACGTCTCATCGTCCCGCATAAAAAGGGTTTCGAAGGCGGAGGTGAGACGTTGAAGTTTTGACCTTTTGACAGAGGTAGTACCTTCGTGAATTGTTTCAAGGATATCCCACGCCTCTTTTGCTATTTCACACGTGCAAATTCGACGGAATTCTTCAGGTGTGACAGAGCAAAAGAGGGAGTTGAGAGCCTTGCTGTTCCAACTCGAGTTCTGATAGTCAGTTGTGTCCCATTTATCAAGGGGTTTAGGAATATCAATGCCATCAATGGTGACAATAGGTTCACTCCACCCAAAGACTACGCAGTGCCAAACTTTCTCATCGATGGATTTTAAAAATGCTCTCATCCGAGCTTTCCAATAAGAATAGTTTGTACCGTCAAGTAAAGGGGGTCTATGAGTTGAGTTACCTTCACGAATAGAATCCATAAGACTAATCACACAAAATCACACTCCTATAGTTTTGATAAAAACAAAAGTTTTTGAGAAAACAAAGAGTGACCAGCTCTGACACCAATTGAAAATCCTATGTGATTCGTGATTAGATAAAGATTAAAATATTCCAAAACTCAAAATTCCAAAACACTCAATCTAAAATCATCAAGCACTTACGAGAGTGATTTTAGTTTGTTTGTTTTTAGGAATAAATAATAAATCAACACAAGTGATTTTATACGTGGAAAAATCACAATTGAAGAACCTTCAATTGTAATCAAAAACCACGGGCGAACCGCCACTAATCAATCCACTACAGAAGGACTACAAGGTTACAAAGAAACCATACAAATTACCCAACCTAGTCAATTTGTCTCTGAATCTTCTGTAACTCTTTCACCACGCCTTCGCCACGGAACTGATTCTGAAGTTGGTTCCACACCTCAACTTCACTTGTCGAATTAACGACTACGTAAAGAAACAAACACCTTTTGAAACTTTACGTAAAGATCTTCGGATTCCACCGAAGAGAATACTCTTGAATATTAAGTATCAACCTCTTTGATGTATGAATTTCAACTCATGAGTTTTAGAACTCTCTCAAGAACATCAAAGAAAACTCATCAAACTTTCAGAGGAAAACTTCAAACCAAACTCTAGAACTCTTGGATCTGATCTAGAAAAAGTTAGATTGGTTTTAGGAGAAACCATCTACTTATAGAAAACCAAAAAGAGTCCCAATCCTGAAAGAAACCAGTTACTAGAAAATTCCCGGATTCTGAAGCTCGCTCGAGCGAGGCTCCTCTCGCTCGAGCGAGGAGTGTATCTCGCGTGATTTCTACTAGTGACCTCGCTCGAGCCACGAGCCCTTCGCTCGAGCGAGGAAAACATCCTTTCAGGTTCAAGTGTAGACGCCCTGCTTAGCTCGAGCCACCATGCTTTTCGCTCGAGCGCACAATCATGGCCTTCAGGTTTTGCCCAGATGCAGTCCTTCGCTCGAGCGAGGACTTCCTGGCTCGAGCGAGGAAGGCAAAAAAACTCAGAAAAAATTACAACTCAATACTTAGTTTTGTGCGCGGGATTTTGACAAGATAGGTCCTAACAATTCCAAATAACTCTTTATTATAGAATTATATTGAATTATCAAATATTTTATATAATACTTTTAGGTACGTACATCTACACTTATGTGAGTATTATGTTGAAAATTTGATATTTTCTTCATTCTAAAATATTAATTTTTTTAGTTACATTTTAAAAATATTAATTTTTCAAAATTATTTTTCATTTTTTTAGAATATCAATTGTCATAATTAATAAATTTAAAAGAAGGAAAAAATAAGAAATTCATGTTAAAGGGACTAATATTTTAGAACAGATTGAGTAATTTATTTTAGATCTCTAACATTTCTTTTTTATAGGAATTTGGAATTGGTTAGCTAATTTTAGAGTTGACCCCTGTGATTCGAACTATTCACCTTTTAATATTAGTTAAATAGAATATTCATAAAAAAAATTAAAATAATCGAATATTGATAGATATATGTTTGAATTATATTGTATTACAAAAAATGAATAGTTATTATTGAAATTATAATTTTCATACATTTTTTAAAAATAAATATGATTTAAACAAATAGCCATCAATGTTCAATCAATTTTTTACAAAAATTTTCTATGAACATTGCTATTCAAGTCCAAAAATTATACCTATTTTTCAAACCTAATAATGTGACAATCAATTAGGATATTAAAGGCAACAATCTCTCTCATATTTTCTCTAATTATTAATTAATTATATTACTTATATATGATTAAATCTATAAATAAATATTAAAAAAAAAGTTTATAAAGTGAACTTGTGTATCATTTTCTATTTTCTACACAACAAATCTTAAAAAGCAATTTGTATGACTAAAATCAACAGCAAAATTAACCTTAAATAAGTATCCTGAAATCGAATGGCCAACTAATGCTACACGTATTATTATTGGGTCATAGTTTCTTTCTAATCCAAAATCAAATTAGACGGTGTTGTTAGGTCGTGGTGGGCCCGAGTTTGGGCACCTCTTGTTGATCTAAATCATTCAACATGTAGAACTCATTGAATATATCATTCCTTAAAAAATCACGTTGATCCGATATTAATAGTTATTTGATCAACTTGCATTTGTTTCAATGTTAATTATAATTTTAAAAATAAGTTATAGACACAAATATAAATTGATTAAGTGATTATCAATATTTAATTAATATAATTTTTTACAAATATAATATACTTAATAAATTTTACAAATTAAACTATTTAAATTATTAAAATTAACCTAAAGTCAAGCCAACATTAGCTCGACGATATTATGTGCGTGTTTGGAAAGTGAGTTTTTATGTAAGTTTTTTTAGTTGTAAGATATCATTTAAGAAATTTTTTTTTGTGTTTGAGAAGATAGTTAGGTTTTTTTATGGTTGGATATAATGTTTGTAAGAGAAAAAGTGAAATAATTATGGTGTTGGATGTGATATTTTGTTTGAATTTATTTTTTTTTATTTTGTAAAAACTTTGTCTTTTAATAAAAAAAAACTCAAAATTTTTTTTCTCCAAACACCGCCTATATAATCCTTTTTGAGATTGAAGGAGAGTCGGACCTGATTCTCGAACCACTTTATTTAATGATTGATACAGAGAGGTCAATTCACTATTGACTTCTGAGAAGGCAGCAAAGGCCAAGTTTGGGAAGACTAAATAAGTGTACTTTTTGACTTTTCTTGTATTATGTGTAGAAAAAGTAGAGAGGAGATGTTGATTGATGTGACCCAAAAAAGATAAAAAGATGAAATAAGTGCACTTTTTTAGTTTAGCCAAACTTAGCCTAAATGGGCCAGATGAAATAATGTAAAATCAATGTAGGCCTTGATGGTAGTTGATATAATTGTTGTTTTAGTTTCATTTATTAAAAATATCAAAAATCAAAAAACAAAAGAAGTTATGTTTAGGGGTTGTTTGGGGTGTTTTAAATAAGTGTATTTTTTTTTATCTTTTTGGACTAAAAAGTTGAGGAAAAAAATATGGATGTTTGTGTTAACTTTTTGACTTTTTATGAAAAAATGTGTATTAAAAAATTATATAAATAAGTGTATAGGGGAATAAAGTAATGGTGTAGGCCGTACGGTTGGAAGCAGCGTTGTAGTGGGTGTGTAGGAGATTGATTCTCTACTTTTCGGGCATAAGTTGGTCGGTCCTGTTTGGCCCATGAGGGCCCATCACGGGTTCCGTTTTACTAATCGGAACCGTTTAAAGTGTAGAACTCATTGAGTAATATATGCTTGTAAAAAATCACGTTGATTGGATATCGATAACTATCTGATCGTGTTAGTTTTTTTTGTCAACTGTTAACTATAATACCATTCATTTTTTATACAAAACTGATTTGATCATGTTGTTAGCGATATCCGGTAGACGTGATTTTTTACAGGCATATAGTACTAGACAAGTTCTACATATTGAATGGTTCGAATTATCAAAACGGGACCCATGATGGGCCCGCACGGGCCCAACTTTTCCAATGTCATTTAGTGAATGCTTATAAAATATTTTTTTTTCCTTTCTTGGCAGTTGGTTTGACTGATGGGCCGAAAAGTTGAATTATTTTTTAATATTTATATATTAATTTTTTTATATATATTTTTTGATGAATAGTGATAACTTTTTAACTTTTTGAGTAACTTTTTGACTTTTTGTTTTTTTTAGTGGATCCCAAACCAGCCCTTAGTATAGTTACAGAATTTCTTTTATGAAATTTTAAAATAAACTAGAAATTATCTAAATCTAAATCTAAATCTAAGTCTAAATCATTACAAAATACGGAAAGTGTTTGTCTATTTTTTTTTCCCTTCTCAAAATACCTTTATAAATTTAAAAAAGAAAAGAAAAAGATGATTTGTGGCTGCTGTAGAGGTGTATCATTGGGGCTACTGTTGTATGCTAATTTGGTGTGCCTGCTGCTGTATGCTGACTTGGGGCTGCCTCCAGATGCAGTGTTATACTAATTTGGTGTGCCTGCTGCTGTATGCTAATTTGATGTTTGCTGATTAGGAGTGCAGGTTTGAGGCTGTATGCTACTGATGTTTGATATTGTTTTGGCCTTCTGTATGCTGCTGTTTAGGAGCCTGCTGGTGTATGCTACTGGTTGGCTGTTGATCTGTTGCATGGCATAAGAGGTCTGTTGGTGTATGAAGATGATTAGAGGTTGCAAATAGGTATGCTGCTGCTTGCTGCTGGTAGTCAGTGGTTGTCATTGCTGAAAAATTGCTTTTGCAGTTGTTGGAAGCTCAGTGGTTCGCTCTAGTGAAAGTTTGTATGGCATAGGGGGGCGTGCTACTGTTGCTCTGGTCTGTTGGGTGTGGTTGTCTTTTTTGTGATTGGTTTCTCATCAACTTCTGATGGTGTGATAGCAGATGATAGGACAGACTTATCAATGCCAACCTAGTTGGGATTGATTTGTTTCGTTTGGATGCTCTTTGCACTCATCGCTTTCTTTATTGATGTAATACTCTTTTGTTTCATGAATAAAATTTATCTTTTGCTGATAAAATGAAATAAAATAAAACCACCCGCCAAATAGCACATCGGAGTGCTTTGTCTTTTGCAGCTACCAAAGAATAACATAGACAACCAATTAAAAAAGAAAACAGAAAAATCCAAAGAAGCATAGTATAAGTTATTAAATTATTAAAATAAATAAATAAATAAATAAAATAATAATAAAAACACATTATAAATTATTATTATATACATAAACCGCAAGGTCTTGTTTTTCTTTTAACTAGAAAAAAAAGATACTTTGAAATGTCATCACTACATCTGTGGACACAAGTCCCAGAATTACCGGTTGCCAATTTGATTTGACCTAACTCATAGAAAGAGATCCACCAACGAGACACCAATGAAGCTCAACTACATGCCACAAACGAGTCTAAGTTTCGATTGAAGTACAAGGCGAGATCTCCTTAAAGAGCCAACTACAAAGTAGCAAATTCGTCCCCCTCCCCCCCAAATATTCGAATCTGGATCACGACTGTGGAGAGGAATGCCTTCTCCACTAGGCCACCACCCCTGATGGTTGTAGGGTCTTGTTTGATTGTGTTGTTCATGTATACACCTTGACTTGAAATCCATAGAGTTTGAATGGCCCAATATAATTTTTGAATATAAGATTTGTATTTTTAAATTAATAATAAAATAATTACTGTAATAATTTAAAATAAACAAAAAATTTATATAAAATTTTTATACATAGTGATGTGATTCATTATGAATTTTTTATTTTAAAATAAAAAATCATTAAAAATAAATTTATTTATAATAATGATATTACTATATGTTTTTATTAAGTTTTTGTTTTTATATATAAATTTTACATAAAAGTATATTTTTTCTACTCCCTGTCCCAAAATAATAGTCCTTTATTTCGTTTTTCCTTATCCTAAAATATTAGTGTCTTTTCAAAAATTGAGAAATAAAATAAAATAAATTTATTATTTTGCCTTTCTTTTAAATTCATTAATAATATAAAAAATATAATTATGACAATTGATATTCTTAAAAAAATGTACTATGAAAGGATAATTTTAAAAAAATTAACATTTTTAAAATGTAATAATTATATTATAAAAAAAATTAAATCCTCCAAAAATGATTATTATTTTAGAATGGATGGAGTATGTATTATTCACACACTTGTTAGTGTGTAAAGAGAGAGAGAGACATCAAACTATTTGCAGACCAAACTATTGAAATTGTCTTGTCTTGCCTTTGCTGGCCAACTTCAAGTCGGACGTGTCCTTGTTGAGTCCAGATCCTCTACCGTTGTTTCCTGCGGTGGCCCCTACGGTGGTTCAAAACGACATCGTTTTGAACCTTTTCTTTTCCTCTCTTTTTATATTTTGCTTTTCAGCCTCTTTTTTTGTCTGGTGTTTGAACCCTAGCCCCTCTCAGTGAGACGACGAAGGCGAGGCGAGGAGAGGCAGCGGTGAGGCGAGCGGAAGCAACAGGAGACGGACAAAGAGGGGGAGGCAACGGCGACGAGGTTCGTTTTGTCCCTTTCGTCTTCATTTTCATTTTTTTTTACCTTAGTTTGATTTTTTTTACTTAGGTCTGTTGCCATAGGTTGATTTGTTGTTCAAAAAAATAGATGCGTTTGATTTATTGAGTTTGATGATCTAAGGTTTGTTGTGGAAACAGATTTGTTGTTGATTTGAATTTTTTTCCTATTTTTTTTGTTTCATCAGCATTTGATTTTTCTTCCTCTGAGATTGATCTTGCTTACATCCTGTCTTACATTCTCTAGTCTCTGTCTCAGTTTAGTCTCTCAAATTTTCGTTTGTGCTTCATCTTTTTAAGTTGGAATAATGACATTAATAATCAATTTCTTGTTTGATAGCTGAGGAATTTTCTAGTCTCTGTCTCTATCTCAGTTTAGTCTTTCAAATTTTCTTGTTTGTAATCTTCTTACAATAATCTCAAATATCAGATTCTCAATTTTTTGTTTGATAGCTGAGAAATTTTCCATCTGACAATAATCTGGTTTTCTCATTCACACTTATGCTTGCTTTGTTTTCAATTAATGAATAATGATTAATTGAACACTGAGGCCTCGTTTGGGAACAGGCTAATTTAGTAACTTTTTGGCTATTTGGCTAAAATATGAGCTAAAAAAAACTAGTATGTTTGGGATGACTTTTTGGCTTTTTACGAAAAGATGTGCAAAAAGTAGAGAGAAAAGAGAATCTTTGACTTTTTGGTATGGGATGTTGGCTTTTTGGCTAATTTAGTAACTTTTTGACTTTTTGACTAAAAGTGAAGGTTCCCAAACGAGGCCTGAATTTGCCATCTGATTTTGTATTACTGATAGCTGAATTTGCCATCTGACTTTGTATTACTGATAGCTGAATTTTCCATCTGGTTTTCTCTTTCTGACTTGTGCTTGCTAGCTTTGATAGTTGATTAATTTTCCATCTTTTTTTCTATTACTAAACATTGATTGGCCCCAAATAACCTGAACAAGGCATTGATATCTAAATTGTAAATAAGTTGATCAAGGCATTGATATCTGAATTTTAAATAAGCTGAACAAGGCATTGATATCTCTTTCAGACTTGTGCTTGCTTTTTCAGTATCATACAAATATTTGAATTTTATTCTTTGGGTTTGTTGCAGATGTATGGGCTAAACAAAGCATTGATGCTGGATAAACTTGTAATAAATTGATTGTTTGAATGCATGGAATAAACTGATTGTTTATATTGAACAAAGCATTGTAATAAACTAATTGTTTGAATGTATGGACTAAACAAAGCATTGATTATTATTTTATTTTACATCTTTGTTTGAATGTTGTCTTAAGTTGTAATAAACTGATTGTGTCATAAAATGCTCTTACTAGGATTAACATGTCAATGGGTTCAAACATTGATGCTGGATATTTGCAAAATAAAAGATGTAAATGTGGAAAAAAAGGCAGCAGTGTACATATCAGAATCAGAGAAAAATCTAGGGAGGCTGTATTTCAAGTGTGCAGATAAGATCTGTGAGTACTTTGCGTGGGGAGTGGCTCCTACTAGGAATGTATCAAATATTCAAAGGAGAAGTAAAGCTATTCATACGAAGAATGAAGATGAGAGAGGGTATGATTATGATTTTGAGAGAATCAATGAAGTTATAAATAGATTGGAACGAGTTGAGGCAAACCAAGAAGTTATGAAACTGATTATGTTCAAAACCATAGGTCTATGCTCGTTATTTAATTTGTAAGTAGTGTCAAAGGTCACTACATCACCAAATTGAGCATAGTCCATGATCATTTGAGCATCGGCCCAAAATATATTACTTATCTACTCTTCACAATCTAATTGGACTGCATAAAAAAAGGATGAATTTTCCACAGTTTTCTTATGAAAGTAATGCAACACACTACCCGCTTCTCCATATTCTAAATCTTTTAGTCTCTTCGATCTTATGTAATTTTTTTGGTCTAATTTCGTGAAGCCAAGTGATGCTCTTCCACCAGATTCCCTACCAAATAGCTCATAAGCAGACCTAAAAGGAATTCTAGATTCTGAAGCCAATTCTACTTCAATTGCTTGGGTGGTAGATATTTTTCTTTGGGATGACAACATATGAATGCGATCTTGAGGCACAAGGTCATGATTATGATGTTCAACAAAATCATAAGCAATATATTTTCCTGAAATTCTATCTAACTTGATACTAAATCGGGCACCACAACCACATCTTACCTCTTGTCTCAGATTTTTGACAAGTGGATCTCGTTTGTCAATACCTCGACTTCCCTCTTTGTAACATACAAACGTCCGTGAAGTTATCTCCTTCGTATGTTTGTTCTTGTTTGCATAGGCCTTCCTAATACTGAAGTCCACCTTTCCCCCATAGGTATTATAAAAGTTATACGCAGCTTGTTCAGAGTCCAATGACATTCCCCCTTTCGGCTTCCAACCACAATTGGCCAACTCATCAACAATATTATTTTCTTCTATTACCTGTAATTCAATATCATAGAAATAACAAGTTTTACCCATCCCTGTTCTTGCTATTTTTTTTCTACAAATAACAAGGTCATTAATAATCAATTTCTTTGTTCTTGCTATTTTTTACACATTTCTGTCATATATATAACAACAAGGTTTAACCACATTTATACTGAATTGCAGGTACTGGAGGTGAATTGCACAAATCTGAATCATATATATATAAATGGAAGAAATTCATATATGAATCCCTAGAAAATAATATATACAAATAAATGTGATTCACTATCAAAGAGGCCTTATTTAATTTATATATGAATCCCCAAAAATCTGAGTCATATATATATAGAACAACAAATTTAACTACAACAGATCAGTCATCAAACCCAAGAATCAAACCCACTTCAAAAATCATATACATACATATATATATATATATATATATATATACATAACAGCAAGAAATGACAATGATGATGAAATAGACCTCGTCGTTGCTGCTGCAACCTCGCCTTCTCGCCATCGTATCGCCGCCAGACTCACTGTCGCCTGCCATCCTTTACGTTGCTCCTTCGCCATCGCGTTACTCTGCTATCTCTGACATCTTTTTCGTCTCTCAGTTCCTCTCTTAGTTCGCGTTCATTTCTCCGTCTCTCTCTCTCTCTCAATTTCTCACTCCGACTTTCAGTCGCCTCTTGCGTCTCTGCCTTTCTTTCTCTCTGTTAGGGTTCATTGACTGAAACAGATTGATGATGCAAAAGCAAAGAAGATGATACAGAGAACGGAAAAGAGGGGGAAATGAAAATTTTGAATTAAAAAAAAAAAAAAAACACTAAACAAAACGACGTCGTTTTGGAGACCACCGTAGAAACCATTGTAGGAAACCATGGCAGATGATCTAGACTCGTCCTTGCTATAGTCAAGGTCATGTTTGCAGCCCATCTTTCTCATCCCTGGTTTGGAAGGGTCATTATTTTAGTTGATTTTTTATTTATTTATTATTATTTAGTTATTTTATGAGATGAAAAAAATTATGTTTGAAATAATTTGTAAATTTTTTATAATAGATGGTTGTGAGAGGAAAAATGATTGATTGATGTGTAAGATATGATATTTTGTCTTATTAATTATTTTAAACCCTCATTTGATATGAGTTAATTTAGCCTAATTTTTGGCTTTTTGACTTTTGGGCTATTTTAACCTAACTAAAAAAATTATGTTTGAGATAAATTTTGACTTTTTTGTATTTGATTTGATGGTCGTGAGAGAAAAAGTGAAATAATTATAATTTAAATGTGATATTTTATTTTATTGATTAAATTAGCTTGTTTTGTCTTTATTAGTTAATTTAGTCAAAATAGCTCATACCAAACGAAACCTAACTAGTGATGTGTCTTAATTCAAATAAATAGAAATAAAATAAAATATTAATTTTATATTATGTATTACTTAAGTGGTAAGAGTACTCTTTATTTAGCTAAAGATCTCATGTTCAAATCTCACTCTTTTCTCAATTTAATTCACTCTGTTTGTTTTCAGTTTTTAAAATTCACTTTTCAGAAAAATTTGCTTTCTTATTTTTTGTATTTTTTTGTTTTTACTGAATTTTTTTTAATATTTTAATTAATTTGTTTTTTCATTTTTAGACACATCTAACATAAATACAATTAAAAGGTATAATTTTGTGAAAAAAACTTTAAAAAATTCACTAAATACCAAAAATACAATAAATAAATAAACAAACAAATAAATAAAAATTCAATATATTTTTTCGTATTTTATGTATTTATTAATTTTTTAAAATATTGTTTTACAAATATTTTACTTTTAGATATATCTAAGTAAGGTGCATCTAAAAATTTTAAAAAAAAAACTGTTTAAAATTTTAAAAATATTCACTAAAAAAAAACACGAAAAACAAACAACTCAATTTTTATAAAGCTAAATTTAAAAAACTAAAAACAAACACACTGATTAGTTTTTTATTTTTATTTTTATTTTGGAGAGAGGAAGACTTCTGAACACTAACAAAGTCTTTCACTTTATAGATTGTTTGGTTATTTCTATTTTTTAAAAATTGAGTTTTTTATTTTTCATATATATATATATATATATATTTGTTTTAGTGATTTTTCTAAATATTTTTAGAATTTATTTTTTATTTTTTAAATATATCTAATCTAGATAAATTTAAAAAGTATAATATTTATGGAAAAAAAAACTTTAAAACATTCACCAAATATTAAAAAAATAATAATAAATTTAGTACATTTTCGTGTTTTGCTGTATTTAATATTTATTTTTTTTTTAAATTTTGTACAAATTTTATAATTTTTAAGTATATCAAGATTAGACATTGGGGTGTGGACTAATGGTTTAGTAGCCACACTCTAGGGTGTGGTGAATAGGAGGTCAGTGGTTCGAGCTGATGGAGCAGCGAAGAACTTTTCAGTTGTAATAATCTAACTATATTAACATATTAACGCTATCTTTGACCCAAAAAAAAAGAAAGGGGTTATCAAGCACATGCAAGATAGACATGAAGCATGACCAAAACAACTCTGGAAATCAAATATGGTAGTCCCAAAACTCACCAAATTGACCTTGAAATGTGACTTCAAAGCATGCAAGATAGAGTCTCTTTGGAAGGCCAAAATGACCACCAAACAAGTCAAGGTGAGAGGGGGTCACCCCCTTCTGATTTGGAGGCTCAAAACAATGTGCTAGCCACTGAAAATCCACTGGATTTCAGTGGCTAGAAGACCAAACAAAGCATGCAACAAGAGCTTAGGTGTAAGGCTCAAAATAAGAGGGAATCAAGCATACAAGGAAGCATATGACCTCAAATAAGAAAATGCCCTAATCAAACATGAATATGATGTCAAAACAAGACTTTTTTTAGTTTATAACAAGTCTAAAAAATGAACATAAATAGGGCTAATCTATCATGCAAAAATGGCCCTAAAAGAGAGAATAGAGACAAGGGACAGCAGCTGGCCCTAAATGGCAAAGAGCCCTTTAACAAAGTTGAATAGGGGCTCAAAACAAGGCACTTTACAGTTTACATCAGGTCTCGAAAATGAACAAAAGTGAGGCTAAATCAACATGCAAAAAAAAGGCCTAAAAGAGGGATAAAGAGGCAAGTGGTAGCAGCTGACCTCAAACAGAGACGAGCCCTTCAACAAAGTTGAAGATGGGCTCAAAAAAAGATATTTCACAGTTTATGACCAAGTCTAAAACAACTCACAAATAAGCCTAAAATATCATGCAAAAATAGGCCTAAAAGAGAGTTTAAACACAAAGGGTGAGGAGGAGACCTCAAACAGGGAAAGACCTTTAATCAAACATGGAGATGAGCTCAAAATATGACCATTTACATTTTGGGTCAGAGCCCAAAAATGCAAGAAAAAGGAGCTAATATATTGAGCAAAAAAGACTAGAAAAAGGAGAAACAGGACTCACCCTTGTAGAACCAAACTTCAACAACTTTTGGACCAGGTTTGGGAGCTCTCAACCTCTGGAAATCAGCGTCAAAGGGCTGGAATGGAGGATGGAGGTGGTAGGCTAGGGGTTGTAGTGCAAGTGGTGCAAGAAAATGGGTGTTTGAAGCTTGAAAATGGAGAGTAATGGAGGAGGAAGGTTATGAGCCTAAGCCAAAAGTGTCTAACCCTTAACAATGGTGGTGGAGTGTATATTATATAGAGGGAGAGAGGCTAAGAAAAAGGGGGGGAAAAACAAATTCAAAAATGGAGCCAAAACTTGTCTCTCTTGGAAAATGGGAGATATATCATCATATATAGCAAAAGCAACACTAAAGGTCAAAAATATCTGAGCTAGGGACAGCTGGAGGTTCTAGAAGACAGCTGGAGGGAAGACATCTGTCAATTTTGGGCTTTCTGGGCATAAGTGGCCGGCCTACCACCTTTTATGGTCGGCCTGCTACTTTTCAGGACAAAAATTGGTCTGCCGGAAAGAAAGGTGGCCGGCCAATGATTGGGAAGTCCAAAGGTGGCCGTCCAGGTGTCCAAATTGAAGCCCCGGAAGTTAGCTTTCCAATGGCGCAAACCTTGTATTAAAATTCCTCCTGTGGAAACAGTTATGCCTGTTTTGGTGAAGCCGCGCAGATTCGGTCCAACCGGAGTGATGCCCTACTTCAATCAACCATATCTCCCCTGTCCGGAATTGGCTTTAGGAGATTCTTGAGTGTAAAATGAAGCCCTGGAAGTCTTCTTTCCAACGGTGGTGGTCTCATAGATGGATTCCAAGTATGCAAATGAATAGGCCCGATTCAGCGAGGGCTGCTCGACTCTCTCTTAACAATTCATGCCCATTTTCTCCCCTAACTGGGTTCCTTCCCTCTTCTCTTCTTTTCTTCAACTCCAAATCCCTAAGTAAGGCGTTTTGAAAGATTTTTCAAAGATTTCATATCTCTTTCATTCATTTCCACTTTGTCCTTGCTCGGTTTACCTAAAAGCGCAACATTTTAACGAAATGCGAGCGTTGGAACATCGTAGAAACTTTATTTCAAAAACGTTTTGAAAGAGAGGGTTTTAAGGTCTAAAATCTTTTGATCAAGATTTTTTTGGTCCAAAAGGGGGTATGAAGTTGAGCTTTGACTCTCGCCTTGTCGAAGAAACTGAACCTTTCCCCTACACACCTTTCTCCATCATGTAAACCATCAGTCGCGTCCAAGTCTTAAGGGTAGTAAAAAATGGGGTGTCTACAGTTGCCCCTCTTTGACAGAACTCGGAAGTCAAAAAGATTCTCATATAAAAATTCATTTCAAATTTGATTCTCATACATTGTGTACCTTACCTTTCTAGTATAAAAGAAAAAAAGAGAATGAAACATAATACACATAAGGATATAATCGTAAATTTATTTTTTAAATAATATAATACATATATCTTTTCATCATCAATGGGATCAATTAGTCTATACAAAAATTCTTAGAACTAAATGAATCACCATTCCTTAACATAAAATTAATAAACAAATTTTCCATTAATCAACCCATGTAAAATTGGCCCACCCAATGCTTATATAGCATAGCCACTTGGTGAAACAGATATTGGTACATTTGGAAAGATGAACTTGGCCATGAAGCAAAGATCAACCGTGGTCAATAAACAACTCAACTATAGTTTTGGATAAGCTTAGGGGTGGAAGACACCTCCTATTATAGAGGTGATTTTTGAAAGATACATGTTATTTTAATAATTTTTTAATTTTTTATAAAAAAAATATATAGAAAAATAAAAAAGGTGATATGACAATTTATAATAACTTTTTTGACTTCTTAACTAAAGTACTTATTTGGTTTTATTTATATATTAAACATCATCTAAATCCTCTGGTCGAAAACCATTGATAAGGTGGTATTATTGATTTTTTTTTTTTTTGGCAGATATATCGATGTGACTCATCTCTCCGTTAAACTCTCGATTAATTAGTTTAAGCCAAAAAGGGCCTCCACACCTACTAACCATATTTTTAACAAAATGTAATTCCAAATAAATAATAGAGTACTTTTGGCAAGCAAATGCTTCACGTACATACACAATTCCTGATGTACATTCTAGAATTCTATCTTCAGGAGATAATCTAGTCATGTCAAGTCAGGCTTGTTGAACCTTTGGTTTGCTTACCCAAATTATTCCTTGTATGAAAAAAACAAATCGAATTACTTCATAGCCACAACTTTTGCATCAATACATAGGAATTTATTGTTGGTTATACCTCCTAACCATAGTGACATAGACAGATACTTTAGGATAAAATATATATAATAAATATATAACTGAGCGAGTGAGAAATTAACAATCTAGAGCAAATTTAAGCTTTGTGAGGGAAAATGCAAATCGGAAGGCCTTTTTCAAGATTAGGCATGTGATTGAAAACAATCTTCTCGTTAGGAATTACTTTCTCCCACTTGAACCTCTTTACCAGATTATGCATGAACACTAGTATTTCCAATCTAGCATACTCTGTTCCTAGGCACATTCTTGGTCCTCCTCCAAAAGGCACATATGTGTAAGGTACGGGTCCATATCCCTCAAACCTTGATGGGTCAAACTTGTGCGGCTCAAAGAAGAATTCTGAATTTTTATGTGTCGAGTTCGCACTCCAATATAACTGATGATTTCAAAATGAAAGAAGAAAAATAAAATGAAAATGACAAGGTAAAGTTATTAAGTAGCTTACAATTTCAAACAAGTACATAATACAAATAATCTAGTCCAGATCTAGACTAGAGGGAAGCAAATAAAATAAAGATGCTATAATTATCGGATCGACTTGATTTTTTTTATGTGATATAGACGAAGAAGAGTCTTAAAAAATGAACGGTTTGAATCTAAATGAGTCCCGTAGTGGGTCCCATTGCCCCAAACAGCACCTCTCTGGTCCAAATCTAGACCTGAGAAATTCCAATCTCATAAAACAATTATATATGAAATTTTGGTTATTACCTTGCAGCCTTTTGGAATTGAGAAACCATTGTACATGAAATCTGTCATTGCTTCTCTAAAAGCTCCTTGGAGGGGTGGTGCAAGTCTCATCACTTCACACGCTACATTCCATGAATACTTCATCTTCTTAATATCATCCCAGTTCAACAATTCCCTTGGAGCTTTTGATTTCGCAATTTCCATTTGCTCTGTTCACAACAATGCAAAATACAATCATTTGCAATTAATTTAGTAACTTTATCTTCTTGTGGATCATTTGAATCTTTGGCTTCTTAGGGAAAATTAATAAAACATTAAAAGAAACATTATATTAAATAATTGATAATTTTTTCTAAGGTGGTTTAATTGGGCAGATACTACTCAATTCGTAACATTTCTTCTAGCTATTATAATTTGGGGTTGGTTTGACAAGTTTTCTTTCAATAACATTTTGTTTTCTATTTGGGTAAATTTTGCTTGCTTCCTTTGAGATTTGAAAAAAATACGGTAATCCCCACACCTTTGACATAGTTATACCGATTTATTTTTTAGTAAAACTAAATTGATTGAAACTAATGCAGATAGTGAAATAAATAAAGATAAATATATATTTTCATAAAAAAAAATGATGACAATGTCCATTTTTTCATTTATACAACTAAGGAATTACTAATAAAAAATTGTCTAACTGTAATGTCAATTAAATTATCAAGAGATATAAGTGTAATTTTGTCAATAATATGGGCTTAATTGTATTTTTCAAAAATTTTAAGGGATGTCAATGTAATTTACCCTTTCTAATTTTATTTACTTTTCTTTTTTTTCTTTTTTTTTCCACCTTTTTTTAGATAAAGTTGTTAATGCTTAAAAGTTATTTTTGGGTTTGGGCCTGACTCACCTCCAATCTTGTGCCTACTGTGAGCCCATTATGGTCATCCTAAGTGCTACTCAAGTAGATTATTCACCTAAAAATTAAGTTGTTGGAGATTAATAGATATATAATTAAATTATATTTGTCTTTAAATAATGAGATTTTTTTTTTTTTAGATCCCTAATAATATTTGTTTATTAAGATAATGACAACATAATTGTCTATATTAGTATAGGTTCTCCAAAACATACAGTGACAAAAATAACCCCATTACACCCCTTCAAATACCACCTATTACTTTTTTTTAACTCATTTAAAATTTTAAAATTTTATAACTTTTGATCTATTTTTTTTTTTAAATATAAAATTTGTAATTTTGAAATTTTTTCATTAAGATCTATGAAATAAGATGCATGATGAATACAAAATTATAAAAAGAAAAGTTGATGAAATTTTACTAACCTAAGATAGGTGAGTAAAATTTTGATGACCAAGTCAGTCTAAATTAGTGAGATTTTGGTTGGTCAATAAAATTTCGATGACCAAGTCAATGGTAAAATTTGGGTTAGTCAGTGAAATTTTAATTAGTAAAATTTTATGTAGGTCAATGAAATTTCAAATTGGATTCTAAAGATGTAATAAAAAATTATTAAATTTTAAATTTTGAAATCACTCAAATAATGTAAAAACTCACAGGAGAGAAACAACATTACGAGAGATACAACAATAAAGATTAAGATTTTTTGGATTATAAGGCCATTTTGGACTATATATGTTAAAATTTATCCTTATCACTTTAAGATTTCAAATTTTAGGGACTTTAACTAGCAAGTATGATTTCAAAAATAGTCTACTTATTTATTTATTTTTCTAAATAGCAGTATCAGATAACGTATGGCTATTAGTGATATGACTAAATATCGGTCTGTATCAACCAATATACTAATAAATATATAACGAGTATTAGAGATCTCAAATATTAATAAGTATCGGCCGATATTTAGAACACGATTAACACTTCTTCGAAATATCATCTAGCAACTAATTCAAAGGCCACAAATAAGGTCTCATTTAGCAACTTTCAATTTTAGTCAAAAAATTATTATAAATTATTACATTACTCTTTTTAGTTTTTTATATATCTTTTTTTGTAAAAAATTAAAAAAATTACTAAAATAACCTATTCGACCCAGGTGATAATAAACCAACATTGAATTGTGGTATTAAAAAAGAAAAAAAGTTAGGAATCATAAAAAAATTTTCATGAAAATATCATGAAAGAGTTGTGATCCTTGAATTACTTTGATTAGTGTGTGATACTTTATTCTAAGTGTAATCCAAAGGTCACAAAGTTTTTATGATTATTTTTATGAAAGATTTTTCATGATACCTAACATTACTGATTAAAAAAGTGCCAAAGAGAATCCAAAACTGTACGTGCTTATAGAATAGAATAAATATGCATGCATAGGTACGTACCCTCGTACACTCGTTGATAAACATGATGAAGCTCCGCAAGAAACATGACAATGGAAGCGCAGACGGAGCTAGCAGTGTCGTGGCCAGCAATCAACAAACCCAAGATTTTATCAGCAATATCAGCCTCTTTCATGAAATTTCCATTTTCATCACTCGTCACAAGCATATGTGACAATATATCTTGTGTCGGCGAAGCCTTTCCATCTCCCAAATCAACCTTTCTCTGCTTAATAATCGCCAAAAGCTCCTTCCTAATAAACTCCGAGGCCTTGATAGCTCTCCGGAACGGTGTTCCAGGCAAATCAATAGGGATGGACAAAATTCCAACAACCAAAATCCCAAAAGGATCGGCGAATTTAGCGACGTGGTTCGGATCATCGATGTTGATAAACAAGCGACAAGCCAACCAAAATGTGTATCGCTTGGTGAGAGGGAAAACCACCACTTCGCTGCCAACCCAATCGGAATCGAAGTGTCGCTGTGAAATGGTATCCATGACACCAATATATTGTTGTAAAGCTTCGGGTTTGAGGAAGTTTGGGAGCATTTTTCTGAGAATGATTGCTTCTTGTTTGGAAGAGGTTTGGGTTGAGGATGGGAAGACTTTGTCAATGGAGCTAGGCCACCATGCTTGGATGAGCCTGTTCTCGTTGGAGAATAAGAACTTGTTACCGGCTGCACCGGCGAACGCGACTGTTGGGGAGCCTAGAAGATTTGTCTTGAAGACGTAGGATGAGTACTTGGATATGCGGTCGAATACGAATTTTTCCGGGTGACCTCTCCAGCCGGTGGCCAGGAACTCGAGGGTCCCGCCGATCAACGGCCACCCGGTGGAGCCCGGCGGGAGAGTCAGGTTTTTGGAGTTGGATTTGTAGAAGAGAGAGTGCAAGTTCAGTGAGAGTAAGAGAAAGAGAAGAAAGAGGCAGAGGAGGGAGAGGAAGAAGGGCTCCATATCTACTATAGTTGCCTCAACAATTCAATGGGTTGTGGAATGAGTTTGGAACCAAGTCGAGTGTTACAGTTTGAAACTCTATATTTGTCCAAAGGTTAGGGTGGGTTTGGGATGATCTGAATTAATGTACTTTTTGACTTTTTATGAAATATGGGTGGAGTATGGGTTCGGTTTGAAGTTATATAGTAGAGAGGTGATGTGAGTTAAATAAGATGAAGTGACTTAAATAGGATAATGACTTTTTAATTTTTTTAAGTTATGACAAATAAGGCGTTACTAAGAAATTTTTATACTCCTTTTGAAATATTTAAAAAATGTCACATCTTTTTAGAATATTTAAAGAATCTCATATTTTAAGTCATTTTTATATTCTTTTTGAAATGTTTTCCAAATAAAAAATATTCTCATATAAAATTCATTTCAAATTTAATTTAGATACATTGTGTACCTTACCTTTCTAACATAAAAGGGAAAAAAAGAAAAAGAAAAAAAGAAACATAAAAGAAATAAAGGTACAACCATATAAATCTAATTTTTAATAATATATTACATATATCTTTTCAAAATTATTAGAACTAATTGACTTATAAAAAAAAATTTATTCCTTAATATGAGATTTATTGAAAAATTTTCCATTAATCGACCCATGTAAAACTGGCCCACCCAATGCTTATATTATTATATAGCATAGCCACATAGCCACTTGGTGAAACAGGAGATATTGGTACATTTGGAAAGATGAACTTGGCCATGAAATAAAGATCAACTGTGGTTAATAAACAACTCAACTATGGTTTTGGATAAGCTTAGGGGGGAAGAAACCTCCTATTATAAATAGAGGTGATTTTTGAAGGAAGAGGTAGTCTTGTTTTGGGACTAGATTATTTTATTAATTTTTAAATTTTATAAAAAAATATAAAAAAATAAAGAGAGTGATGTAACAATTTATAATAATTTTTTTTTAATCTTTTTAACTAAAATACTTATTTGGTTTTATTTGTATATTAAACATCATCAAAGTCCTCTAACTGACAACCGTTAATGAGATTTATTTATTTTATTATTATTATTATTATTATTATTATTATTATTATTTTGTAGATATAGATCGATGCAACTCATCTCTCCGTTAAACTCTCAATTAATTTGTTTAAGACAAAAATGGCCTCCACACCTACTATCCATATTTTTAACAACATGTAATTCCAAATAAATAATAGATTACTTTTGACAAGCAAATGCTTCACGTACATACACAATTCCTGGTGTACATTCTAGAATTCTACGAAAAACACAAATCGAATTACTTCACAGCCACAACTTTACTTTTGCATCAATACATAGGAATTTATTACTCGTTATACCTCCTAACCATAGATGGCGTTGTTTGGGAAGAAATTTTATTTATTTTATTTTGATTTTTTTTACTAAAAGACAAATTGGTTATAAAACTAAAAAAAAATAAATCCAAACAAAAAATTTTTTCTCTCACAAATATCATATTCAACCACAAAAAAAAACTCAACTATCTTCCCACACACAAAAAAAATTTTCTCCAATAATATTCTACAATTAAAAAAACCTTAAAAAAACCCACTTCTCAAACACCCACATAGACAGATGCTTTAGGATAAAACATGTATAGTAAATATATAATTGAGCGAGTGAGAAATTAACAATCCAGAGCTAATTTAAGCTTTGTGAGGGAAAAGACGAATCAGAAGGCCTTTTTCAGGATTAGGCATGGGATCGAAAACAATCTTCTCATTAGGAATTACCACTACAACAAGTTGGGTCTTGAATGACGAAAATTTTGTCTCGAAAGAGCTAATTTCGTCACTATAGATATTTGTGAGGAAATATTTTCGTCACTGGTTTCGTCATTGAATGTTTGTCACTAAAAATCACCGTGAGGAAAAATAATTTCGTCACCAATAAAATTACTTTGATGACGAAATTTTTTATCACCAATAAAACAACATTTTATCACCAAAAACTGTCATTTTCGTCACCAAATAGTTATTCAATACTGTATATATAACTTTAGTTGACGAATAAATTTGTCACATATGTTGATCATTGATGAGGAAATAATTTCGTCACGGTAAGATGTAAAGTTGACGAAATTTTTCGTCTCCAAAAGTCAGATATGGGTGACGAAATATATTTCGTGACAAAAATATATATACATGACGAAATTTTTAACCATCAAACAACAAAATCAATGAAAACTTTCATATATAAATTGTGATAAATTGTCACAAAAAATATTTATTAGCGACGAATAATCATTTTGTCAAACTAACAAGTACAGATGACGAAAATATTCGTCACTAAACTTGTTTTATATTTTATATTTCAATTTAAATTATTATTTCGTAAATATCCCTGCTTATATCACAATAGCCTTTAATGTGCTAAGAAATCCACTAGCTATTATACACCACTCCACACAAAAAATTCACTAAACAATTTATATTATAAATCAAAATATATCCATCAAACAAATTTAATAATATTCCATTAAGTATAAAAAAAAAAAAAAAAAAACAACATCATAGCAAATCCCAAAATGAACTAACGTGGAATCTACAAAAAAAATAAATAAACACTCAATCTTAATTTGCAACTAGAACTAAGTATCAGTTTACGAGAAAAAAAAAAAAATTCAAACTTAATCTTGATTTGCACGTATGCTTCCAGACGTCATCAAAAACCAATCTGCGAAGAAAATAAATAAGGAAAACATTAATATATTATCAATTACATCTAAACTCATATATAAATAATTTTATTTTATAAACGAGTTTAGTAGAAATGCATATAACAATCCAAAACTTCAAAGAGTTAAGGTGATCATTTGATGATAAGCAACACGGATAACAAAAGATGCCAAAAGATTGCAGAAATACCATATATCTCTAGTACTAATGCCAACAAGAACTAGAGAGAATCACAGGACATGTTTGAGACAAACTAATCAGCCTCACATGCCACCACTGACCAATAGCCTCATGGGCCACCATGGCTATCAACCACCTCTAAAACAAAACCTAGCAACCACTTCCCCAAACACCAAGGTTGGGTGACTCAACAACCTCATAGACAGAGTCCACCAGGCATCCACCGTACATGGCCAAACCTGACCCCAACACCTAGTGGACAAGCACCTTTCATCCCTCTCATCTTTCTCTCCCTTGCAGGGAAGTAAAATTTAAAACTCATCTCCCTCTAAGAATCTAAATATATCATATTTAATTGAGAGACACATAAGGTATTCCACATGTTATACTCTCAACCTTCATCCACGATCCACCACCAGTAATCTCAATTTGTTTTTCATATTTATTAGTACACTACACTACAGCTAGCAGCCCCTTTACTAGTGACTGTTTTTCCATAATGAAACAAAATGCTTATCTTGGGAGGGGAAAATAAGATTATCATTTTTGCCAATGGCCCCTAGATTTTAAGTAAAGACTTTGAAAGCAAGACACAAGTAGATACGGATAGAGGGAGTGCAAAAGAAGAGAGGATAGAAGAAGTCACATTGACTCCACTGTTTTAGACCTTCTTGTTGAATTTTGAAAGTAAAATGGATTCATAGGAAAATATGAAATTCTAAAGCTATCTAGCAAGTAATAAAATTGCAGTAAACAGTACCCATTTGGCAAAAATTCTTCAATATAGTGAAAAGAATACTTTTCCGTTCTCTTTATGTTTCAATTCTAAAGCTAGAGAAGGACAAAAATCATAACTTATTCTTCTTCCCATCTCTTCTCCCTTGAAGCTATCATGAAATTATAAAATTAAATAAAAATAAATATTTGAAAGAAAAAAAAAAAAAGCCACACAAGTTACAAGATTTTTTATAGCATTAGTCACATTGCCAATACAACTAGTGAACACCAGTCTACTTTTACTATTAACTGAGGTTCAATTTTCAAAATATTTCAGGATTTCTGTACAATTAAAGAAGTCAACTTTGATATTTGATGTGCAATAAAATTAAGTTTAAAACCTTACAATCAAGAGGTCGCACACCATATGAGAATAAAGAAGTTAGAGCAAGTTGAAAAGAAACAGATCGAAAAAAAAACTACTGTACAATGCCACCAAATCCAAATACCTGAAAAAGAAGGATTATAATGACAAGCAAAACTCCAATTTCCATTGAACTGCTATAACAGAAAGGAACCCAACTACTGACCACTGATGCCAACAGCAATAAAACAAAACCAAAAGCAAGACAAAGTAAACGCCATCTTTGAAACTCTGCACAAACCATAAAAACCAAAAATAAACATTGAGAGAGAGAGAGAGAACATAATAAGAATTAGACCCAAGAACTAGGAAATAAATGTCTGACCATCTTCAACTGTCAATGTGACAGGACCAGAAATTTCACCAATGAACTTAACATCAATATATCTGTCCTCATAAGGTGACATGACAGAGCTCCAAAGCCCCTTCTGGACAGCTTTCCATTAATCCTTTTCACATTGACATAAACCACGTGAAGCATTCCTGCAAAACACTTCTTCAGTGAGACAATATTCTCAACCATCATAACTATCACACTAAGATATCAGAGATAGAAAGACTTGATCAATATCTCTGAAACAATAGCAAACTGATGAGAGTGAAAAATACAATTTGGCCTGATTATTCAATCAAAATTGAGCTAGTGCAGTGCCCAACATCAAACCAAAATAAGACATGGGGTGCATGGTCAAATTTTATTGGAACAACACTAGTGTCAACCTGAAGTCATCAAGGCAAAAAAAAGAAAAGAAAAAAAAAAGGACATATTTCCATAACTTTAAATAATCCCTCCCTACTTGAAAATTACATCTCTGATTTATTGATCATTGTACAAATCAACAAACATTTCAGAAACATTAAAATTGCCCCATTTACATCCAGTTCAGATGCAATTAAGGTTTCAGACAAATGGTTCTGATTCATTGATCACTTTTCTATTTTCAGCTGATAGTAGGACTAGTCCTCTAGTTACTAAATTATACTAGGAAGATTGTGTTGATCACCAAAATAGGGAAATCAGTCCATTGGTAATGTGTCATGGATAATGTAGATAGCACAAGACACATTATTATAATGTCACGATGATGATAATTTATGCATATGCTACACCAATTCCCAGCTGCAGTACATCTGCTCTAATTAAAAAACTCATACAAATTGGTTCAACAACAGTCAAACACCCCACATTTTCCAGCTCACTTAGAGTGAGAAAAGAATCCCACAAATTGTTAACAATAAATAAAGTTTGTTTAGGTGAAGATCACCCAATCAAATCATCATACTGTCATCAAAATAAAACCAGCACAAAAATAAAACCCTCCTGTTATCATAATAAAAACTAGCACAGAAAGAATCTCAAAGAGCATAGTCTACATATTATGCATCTGAAAGCTCCTTTATCCACAGGATCCTTAACTGAGAACTGTAGAAACATTTGTTACCCTAATTTTCACCAGCCTTAAAAAGCAGATGAGCAAAAGTGAAGCTGAGCAAAAATTCTATCAACAGAGAATTCAATAATTTCCCCCCTGAAATTCTTAAGAACAATAACATACAAGTTAAAAGAAATAAAAGGCAATATGTTAAGCTGAGCCTGGGGGTATTATCAGCATGAAAATGCAACAACAAATCAGAACTCAATTGCAAAAATAACAAAACAAAGAGCAAAAAGTTATGTATGATAATATAGATCTAAGTATAAAGTCAAGAAAGTTGCAAATATTTTACTGGTTGCTAAGTAGACATAATTCACCTCCTCATTTTAAAGTACTTTAAACAGAAGCAAAAAAAATAATAGTGTTTATTATTTTTAATGGGGTACAAGAAATTGCCAGAGCCAACACAGATCAAAAGTAACAGTCCCTTGCACATACATATTTCTTGCTATTTTAAAGAAGCTTGATCCATTAAAATCTAGACTCAGTTTATCAAGAATTGTGCCCAACTTTATAAACATACAAGTTCAGTGAGAGCATGTTCTGCTCACTTAACTATCTATTTAGCCAAATTGTAAAACCTGATTGATATGTGCACATAATAAATAAAGCATGAAAAAATCAAAGCTAAAATATGCATACAGAAATATCTTGCATATACACTAGGACTTCTTAAGTAATTAAAAAATGTGAAAATGACAAACTGTTGAGGTATAATTTTCAAGTAAACATTATTTGGGGGGTATAACTCTAGCTGGTTAGAAATAGGAAAAAGTGTACATTGTTAATTCTCACACAAAACAGATAAAACCAAATAAATTTTTTTGATGGTGATGGAGCACATAATAAATACAGAAAATGTTCAATAACCTGAATGTTAATTTTCGCATGATTCTTAGTGTCGACAGAGATGCCTTTGATTCAATAATTTATTTTTTTGAATAAAAAATTATTTTAGTATATTAAAATATACTCCCACCAAAAGAAAATAAATTTCTTTTACCTTCAATTTTTTATTTTATTTTATTTTAAATAATCTGCTACAACTCATGCCCACAAAAATCTGCTATAACTAGATTTCACAAACTGAAATCTCACAAATTTTTTATGCAAGAATCAAATAGGCAAAATCAATTTCAATATATAAACAAAAAGATAATTTCTGATATAAAATTAACCATCCAATTGTCTCAAAACAATTAGGATGTAATAAATAATTTTAGAGTCAACCTCACTAAATGACTAATTCAGTAGGATGTAAAAACCATCCTAGGACACAACCACACTGAATAATTAACTAGATTGTATAAAAAACACACCCACACAGGATAAAACTTATGTCTTCTTCTTCAAAGAACAGAATGAAAACTAGAGCAAAATTGGACTCTCTCTCTAGCTTCTTTTCCTCAAATCTTCATCATTTTCCTTCATTTTTGTTTCATTGTACTCATAAGAACAATGTCTTTCACTTTCTTAAATCAAATAAAGTAAAACCAAAGTTTTTATATATTTACGAAATTTTTGCTCAAATAAAATAGCAATTGTTGCTCAAAAATGACTTCGACAACTTCAGGTCATTTGAGATTTCTTCAGTACTCACTTGATTGAGGATTTTGTAAAAATCTCTAACCAACCTCTGCTACAATACCATCAAGATAAATATACATTTCAAAAACACCATAATGGAGAGCATTACTAAATGAAGACAACTTAATTAGTCTATTTGGATCGTAGGATAATAGAACGGTAAATAGTTATCTAGATTAATATTGGTGGATTAGTTTTAAAAGGCCCATGTTTGATAGGAAACCGCCCAAGTATCAAACTTGCAACTTTGTTGTGATGTAAGGTACTTTTTGAGTAGATTCCATCATTTAGATTCTTAATTTTGTATTTTGTTTTGTTTTAGAAATTGTAATTTAATTTTATTATTTTTGATTTATTTTTAAAAGAGTTATTCCATGCCATTTGGTTTGTTGAACATAGAGTTATTCCATGCCATCTGGTTTGTTTGTAAGGCAAACATAAAGTATTTCTAACATCCAGAATTGCTTTTTGCTATCAACTAAACAATAATGTAACAGTGTTAGTGTGTTACAGCTTCATTATAAATATCATTAATCAGAATATCACAATCCAAACTCATTGATCTTAGAAATAATCTCGCTAGAAATAACTTAATATCCAAACGAATAATTAAAATAAATGTCCTTTTCGCCCAAATAATTTTGATAGACACAGAGTAGAATAATAACAAAATAAAAATACCATCTTTAGGCGGTAGACTAGAAGGAATCAAATTGCACAAATCACCAAAATCGAAACCCTAGTTTAGAAATCTAATCCTTGAGCAGAGCATTAATGGCTAACTAAATACATTAACTACAGAAAAAATTCCAAAAAATATATGAAACTTGAAAACCCATATGATAAATCAAAGCTTTTAAATCGCTCAATAAAGAAAACAATTCAAAATTTATTTAACATATCAACAATAAAGCCAGATTAGAAGCTAAAAAAATTGTGAAGATTGAAAACCCATAAAAATTCTACAACAGCTCAATCAAATTGATGGAATACAAGAAAAAATAGAGAAAAAGAACCTGCGTTTGATGTAGAGAGTGGAACCCTATTTATACAAGTCCAGTGTACAGAGAGAACAATACGCTTGCTCAGAGATGCGATGTCAGCCGCGGCGTAGAAAGACAACAAGGGCCGACGATAGTGCAGGCGCTAAAGGGGGAGTAGCGAGGGCAAAGAGCGATGACGGAGAGTATTAGGTGCGTGTGTTTTGAGAGAGATATGGAGATGATAAATGGAAAAGGAGATGATAAACAGAAAAAGGGGGAAAAAAAAACTAGAACCCTATTATTTTTCAATGCTGCTCAATACTCAAAAATTTTCCCACCAAAATTGGTGACAACATTAATTCCTCACCAAAAAAATCTCAAAAACCAAAAAATCTCAAAAATATTAAAAATTGTTAGTGACGAAATTATATTTCTCACTAATAATTTTATAATTGGTGACAAAAATTTTCCTCACCAAAAGTCTCAAAATTTTGGTGTCACTCAAAAAAATTAGAGGAAAAATCTTTGGTGACGAAATTTAATTTTTCTTCACCTAAAAAGAAGTATTTATTGACGAAAAAAAATTTCGACACCTATTATTTTTACTTTTTTGTTATATGTGACAAAATTTTATAATTCGTCACGAATTATTCTTATTTAGTGACGAAATTTATTTTCTTCACAACTTTTTGTCACCATAAGTTACTTTTGTTGTAGTGTACTTTCTCCCACTTGAACCTCTTCACCAGATTGTGCATGAACACTAGTATTTTCAATCTAGCATACTCTTTTCCTGGGCACATTCTTGGTCCTCCTCCAAAAGGCACATATGTGTAAGGTATGCGTTCAGATCCCTCAAACCTTGATGGGTCAAACTTGTGTGGCTCAAAGAAGAATTTTTATGTGCCGAGTTCGCACTCCAATATAACTGATGATTTCAAAATGAAAGAAGAAAAATAAAATGAAAATGACAAGGTAAAGTTATTAAGTAGCTTATATATACAAAGAATCCTAAAAAATAAACGGTTCAAATCTAAAAGAGACCTGTAGTGGGCCCCATTGGCCCAAACAGAACCTCTCTAGCCTAGATCTGGATAGGAGAGATTCCAATCCCGTAAAACAATTATATATGAAATTTTGGTTATTACCTTACAGCCTTTTGGAATTGAGAAACCATTGTACATGAAATCTGTCACTGCTTCTCTAAATGCTCCTTGGAGGGGTGGTGCAAGTCTCATCACTTCGCACACTACATTCCATGAATACTTCATCTTCTTAATATCATCCCAGTTCAACAATTCCCCTGGAGCTTTTTATTTCGCAATTTCCATTTGCTCTGTCCACAACAATGCAAAATACAATCATTTGCAATTAATTTAGTTACTTGATCTTCTTGCGGATCATTCAAATCTTTGGCATCTTAGGGAAAATTAATAAAACATTAAAAGAAACATATATATTAAATAATTGATAATTTTTTCTTTATCCCATCCATCCGACTAAGGTGGTTTGATTGTGCAGATACTACTCAATTTGTAACATTTCTTCCGGCTATTATAAGTTGGGGTTGGTTTGACAAGTTTTCTTTTAATAGCATTTTGTTTTTTATTTGGGTAAATTACACTCACCTCCTTTGAGATTTGAAAAAAATACGGTCATCCCCACACTTTTGACATAGGTATACCAATTTCTCTTTTAGTAAAACTAAATTGATTGAAACTAATGCAGATAGTGAAATAAACAAAGATAAATATATATTTTCATTAAAAAAAAATGATGATAATATCCCATTTTTCATGTACACAACTAACAAATTATTAATAAAAAATTGTCTAACTATAATGTCAATTAAATTATCAAGAGATATCAGGGTAATTTTGTCAATAATATGGGCGTAATTGTATTTTTGTTTTTAAATTTCAAGAAATGTCAATGTAATTTACCCTTTCTATTTTTGTTTACTTTTTTTTAAGATAAAGTTGTTAATGCTTAAAAGTTATTTTTGGGTTTGGACCTAGCTTACCTCCAATCTTGTGCCTCCTGTAATGGTCATCCTAAGTGCTACTCAAGTAGATTTTTCATGTAAAAATTAAGTTCTTGGACATTAATAGATATGTTATTAGATTACATTTGTCTTTAGACAATGGAGTTTTTTTTTTGTTTAAGATTCCTAATTATATTTGTTTAGAAAGATAATGACAACATAATTGTCTATATTAGTATAGGTCCTCCAAAAAATACGGTGACAAAAGTACCCCCATTATTCTCCTTGAAATGCCACCTATTACTTTTTTTTTAACTCATTTAAAAATTGCAAAATTTTATAACTCTTGATCTAAATTTTTTCTTTTAAGGCCAAGTTTGGCAAATTGAAAAAAAGTTAAAAAGTCAAAAAGTTACTCAAAAAGTTAAAAAGTTATCACTATTCACCAAAAGTCAACAAGTACGGCTGCACAACTCTCAATTATAATTTTTCCCTACACACTAATTTATACAATTTTTTAATACACATTTTTCCATAAAAAGTCAAAAAGTTAACCCAAACAACCATATTTTTTTCCTCAACTTTTTAATCTAAAAAAATCAAAAAGTGCACTTATTTAAGACATCCCAAAAATATAAAATTTGTAACTTTGAAATCTTTTCATTAAGATCTATAAAACAAGATGCATGATGAATACAAAATTATAAAAAGAAAGTTGATGAAATTTTACTGACCTAAGATAGGTCAGTAAAATTTTGGTTGCTTAGTAAAATTTCGATGACCAAGTCAGTCTAAATTAGTGAGATTTTAGTTGATCAATAAAATTTCGATGACCAAGTCAATGGTAAAATTTCGGTTTGTCAGTGAAATTTTACTTAGGTCAATGAAATTTCAAATAAGATTCTAAAAATATAAATTTTACAAAAAAAAAGAAAAAAAGAAATGTAATCAAAAGTTATTAAATTTTAAATTTTGAAATCACTTAAATAATGTAAAAATTCATAGAAGAGAGAAACAACGTTATGAGAGACACAACAAGAAAGATTAAGATTTTTTGGATTATGAGGGCATTTTGGACTATATATGTTAAAGTTTATTCTTATCACTTTAAGATTTCAAATTTCATGGACTTTAACTTGCAAGCAAATTATTGGTGTCCTTAAATTCTTACACAAACTTGTAAAGTGATGTCTCTCTAATTTTTACTAAAAAACAGATGGTAAATATGATTTCAAAAATATTCTATCTATTTTTCTTAAATAACAGTATCAGATAACATATGGCTATCAGTGATACGAACAAATATCGATCTGCATCATCCAGTTTACCAATAAATATATAACGAGTATTAGAAATCTTAAATATTAATAAGTATCGGCCGATATTTAGAATATAATTAACAGTTTCTTCGTAATAGCATCTAGCAACTAATTCAAAGGCCACAACAAAGGTCTCATTTGACAACTTTTAGTTTTAATTAAAAAGTCAGTATAAATTATTATATCATTCTCTCTATTATTTTTATATATATTTTTTTATAAAAATTAAAGAATTACTAAAATAACATATTTCCAAATGAGACCTAACTGATAATAAACCAATATTGAATTGTGGTCTTTAAATAATAACTTGATAAAAAAAAAGTGCCAGAGAGAATATAGAACTGTACGGTGCCGTTTGGTAACACTTACGTTTTCAGTTTTCTGTTTATATTTATAAAAATTTAAAAAACTCAAATAAAAACTTGTTTGGTAAAATTTTTGATTTATAAATCAGTGGTCTCAGTTTATAAATTTGGCCAAAAAATGTGTTTCCATTTTGAGTTTTGAGTTTTTTTTTTTTTTTACCACCTAACACTAGCCACTACCCGCCACCGTTTTCCACCACCGTCTTCCGCCACCACCACCTACCTCCCACCACCACTTGCCACCACCACTCACCACCCACCTGCCACCACCAGCCACCCACCAGCCACCACCCACCTGCCACCCACTTGCCACTACCACCCACCTCTCGCCGCCGCCGCCAACACCACCACCACCTGCCATCCACCCGCTACCACCCACCACCCGCCACTACCATCCACCGCCCGCCACCACCACCCGCCACCTACTTGCCACTAGCACTCACTACCCACCTACCACCACCCGCAACCACCAGCCACCCGTCACCACCACCCACCTGCCACCCACCCGCCACCACCACCCACCACCACCCGCCACCACTACCCACCACCCACCACCACCACCCCCACCATCACCCACCACCCACTTGCCACCACCACCCACCACCCACCACCACCCACCACCCACCACCACCACCCACTCGCTACTACCTACCACTCGCCACCGTCACCCACCTACCCACCACCCGCCATTCGCCACCCACCTGCCACCCCCACCCACCACCGCCACCGTCACCACCACCACCACCCACTCGTTACCACCCACCAACCGCCACCATCACCCACCCACCACCACCCACCATCCACCACCACCACCCACCACCACCACCACCACCACCACCACCCACTCGCTACCACCCACCACCTGCCATCGTCACCCACCCACCCACCACCACAACCCACCCGCCACCACCCACCGTCACCACTTTCCACCACCGTCTTCCGCCGCCACTTGCCACCACTTGCCATTTCTCACTATTTTTTATATTTTTAAATTTTTTTAAACATTTTGTCAATTACCAAACGCGTTTGTAGTTTATGTTTTTCTAAAAATAAACAAAAACCAGTTTATAAAATTTTTGTAAATATAAACTGAAAACGTAAACGTTACCAAACACACCCTACGTGTTTATAGAATAGAATAAATATGCATGCATAGATACATACCCTCGTACACTCGTGAGGAAGCTCCGCAAGAAACATGACAATGGAAGCGCAGGTGGAGCTAGCAGTGTCGTGGCCACCAATCAACAAACCCAAGATTTTATCAGCAATATCAGCTTCTTGTTTGGAAGAGGTTTGGGTTGAGGATGGGAAGACTTTGTAGACGGAGCTAGGCCACCATGCTTAGACGAGCCTGTTCTCGTTGGAGAATAAGAACTTGTTACCGGCTGCACCGGCGAACACGACTGTTGGGGGGCCTAGAAGATTTGTCTTGAAGACGTAGGATGAGTAGTTGGATATGCGGTTGAATACGAATTTTTTCGGGTGACCTCTCCAGCCGGTGGCCAGGAACTCGAGGGTCTCGGCGATCAACGGCCACCCGGTGGAGCCCGGCGGGAGAGTGAGGTTTTTGGAGTTGGGCTTGTAGAAGAGGGAGTGCAATTTCAGTGAGAGTAAGAGAAAGAGAAGAAAGAGGCAGAGGAGGGAGAGAGAGAAAAACTCCAAATCTATTATAGTTGCTTCAACAGTTCAATGGGTTATGGAATGAGTTCGGAACCCAAGTCAAGTAATACTTAAGCCTTGCTTGGAGTGTTTTAAAAAAATCAAAAAAGTTCAAAAGTTACTATTTTATTTAAATTATATCATTTTATTTAAGTAATATCACCTCTCTACCATATTACTTCAAATCCAACTCATATTTTATAAAAATTCAAAAAATGCACTTATTTAGAATATCCCAAACAACTCTTTATTATAGAATTATATTGAATTATCAAATATTTTATATAATACTTTTAGGTACGTACGTCTACACTTATGTGAGTATTATGTTGAAAATTTGATATTTTCTTCATTCTAAAATATTAATTTTTTTAGTTACATTTTAAAAATATTAATTTTTCAAAATTATTTTTCATTTTTTTAGAATATCAATTGTCATAATTAATAAATTTAAAAGAAGGAAAAAATAAGAAATTCATGTTAAAGGGACTAATATTTTAGAACGGATTGAGTAATTTATTTTAGATCTCTAACATTTCTTTTTTTATAGGAATTTGGAATTGGTTAGCTAATTTTAGAGTTGACCCCTGTGATTCGAACTATTCACCTTTTAATATTAGTTAAATAGAATATTCATAAAAAAAATTAAAATAATCGAACATTGATAGATATATGTTTGAATTATATTTGTATTACAAAAAATGAATAGTTATTATTGAAATTATAATTTTCATACATTTTTTAAAAATAAATATGATTTAAACAAATAACCATCAATGTTCAATCAATTTTTTACAAAACTTTTCTATGGACATTGCTATTCAAGTCCAAAAATTATACCTATTTTTCAAACCTAATAATGTGACAATCAATTAGGATATTAAAGGCAACAATCTCTCTCATATTTTCTCTAATTATTAATTAATTATATTACTTATACATGATTAAATCTATAAATAAATATTAAAAAAAAAGTTTATAAGGTGAACTTGTGTATCATTTTCTATTTTCTACACAACAAATCTTAAAAAGCAATTTGTATGACTAAAATCAACAGCAAAATTAACCTTAAATAAGTATCCTGAAATCGAATGGCCAACTAATGCTACACGTATTATTATTGGGTCACAGTTTCTTTCTAATCCAAAATCAAATTAGACGGTGTTGTTAGGTCGCGGTGGGCCCGAGTTTGGGTACCTCTTGTTGATCTAAATCATTCAACATGTAGAACTCATTGAATATATCATTCCTTAAAAAATCACGTTGATCCGATATTAATAGTTATTTGATTAACTTGCATTTGTTTCAATGTTAATTATAATTTTAAAAATAAGTTATAGACACAAATATAAATTGATTAAGTGATTGTCAATATTTAATTAATATAATTTTTTACAAATATAATATACTTAATAAATTTTACAAATTAAACTATTTAAATTATTAAAATTAACCTAAAGTCAAGCCAACATTAGCTCGACGATATTATGTGCGTGTTTGGAAAGTGAGTTTTTATGTAAGTTTTTTTAGTTGTAAGATATCATTTAAGAAATTTTTTTTTGTGTTTGAGAAGATAGTTAGGTTTTTTTATGGTTGGATATAATGTTTGTGAGAGAAAAAGTGAAATGATTATGGTGTTGGATGTGATATTTTATTTGGATTTATTTTTTTTTATTTTGTAAAAACTTTGTCTTTTAATAAAAAAAAATTCAAAATTTTTTTTCTCCAAACACCGCCTATATAATCCTTTTTGAGATTGGAGGAGAGTCGGACCTGATTCTCGTACCACTTTATTTAATGATTGATACAGAGAGGTCAATTCACTATTGACTTCTGAGAAGGCAGCCAATAACAGTAATGGTAGAGGGCCCTAATTTTTGTGGCTCAAATGGCTCGAATTTGCCAAAACGACGTCGTTTTGAGTACAAAACAACATCAAAATTGCCAAAACGACGTCGTTTTGGCAATTTTGAGCCATTTGAGCCACAAAAATTAGGGCCCCCAAACATTTTTCAGCCAATAAATGGGCCAGATGAAATAATGTAAAATCAATGTAGGCCTTGATGGTAGTTGATAAAATTGTTGTTTTAGTTTCATTTATTAAAAATATCAAAAATCAAAAAACAAAAGAAGTTATGTTTAGGGGTTGTTTGGGGTGTCTTAAATAAGTGTATTTTTTTTTTATCTTTTTGGACTAAAAAGTTGAGGAAAAAAATATGAATTTTGTGTTAACTTTTTGACTTTTTATGAAAAAATATGTATTAAAAAATTATATAAATAAGTGTATAGGGGAATAAAGTAATGGTGTAGGCCGTACAGTTGGAAGCAGCGCTGTAGTGGGTGTGTAAGAGATTGATTCTCTACTTTTCGGGCATAAGTTGGTCGGTTCTGTTTGGCCCATAAGGGCCCACCACGGGTTCCGTTTTACTAATCGGAACCGTTCAAAGTGTAGAACTCGTTGAGTACTATATGCTTGTAAAAAATCACGTTGATTGGATAACGATAGCTATCTGATCGTGTTAGTTTTTTTTGTCAACTGTTAACTATAACACCATTCATTTTTTATACAAAACTGATTTGATCATGTTGTTAGCGATATCCGGTAGACGTGATTTTTTACAGTCATATAGTACTAGACAAGTTCTACATATTGAATGGTTCGGATTATCAAAACGGGACCCATGATTGGCCTGCACGGGCCCAACTTTTCCAATGTCATTTAGTGAATGCTTATAAAATATTTTTTTCCCTTTCTTGGCAGTTGGTTTGACTGATGGGCCGAAAAGTTGAATTATTTTTTAATATTTATATATTAATTTTTTTATATATTTTTTTTTGATGAATAGTGATAACTTTTTAACTTTTTTAGTAATTTTTTGACTTTTTGTCTTTTTTAGTGGATCCCAAACCAGCCCTTAGTATAGTTACAGAATTTCTTTTATGAAATTTTAAAATAAACTAGAAATTATCTAAATCTAAATCTAAATCTAAGTCTAAATCATTATAAAATACGGAAAGTGTTTGTCTATTTTTTTTTCCCTTCTCAAAATACCTTTATAAATTTAAAAAAGAAAAGAAAAAGATGATTTGTGGCTGCTGTAGAGGTGTATCGTTGGGGCTACTGTTGTATGCTAATTTGGTGTGCCTGCTGCTGTATGCTGACTTGGGGCTGCTTCCAGATGCAGTGTTATACTAATTTGGTGTGCCTGCTGCTGTATGCTAATTTGATGTTTGCTGATTAGGAGTGCAGGTTTAGGGCTGTATGCTACTGATGTTTGATATTGTTTTGGCCTTCGGTATGCTGCTGTTTAGGAGCCTGCTGGTGTATGCTACTGGTTGGCTGTTGATCTGTTGCATGGCATAAGAGGTCTGTTGGTGTATGAAGATGATTAGAGGTTGCAAATAGGTATGCTGCTGCTTGCTGCTGGTAGTCAGTGGTTGTCATTGTTGAAAAATTGCTTTTGCAGTTGTTGGAAGCTCAGTGGTTCACTCTGGTGAAAGTTTGTATGGCATAGGGGGGCGTGCTACTGTTGCTCTGGTTTGTTGGGTGTGGTTGTCTTTTTTGTGATTGGTTTCTCACCAACTTCTGATGGTGTGATACCAGATGATAGGACGGACTTATCAATGCCAACCTAGTTGGGATTGATTTGTTTCGTTTGGATGCTCTTTGCACTCATCGCTTTCTTTATTGATGTAATACTCTTTTGTTTCATCAATAAAATTTATCCTTTGCTGATAAAATAAAATAAAATAAAACCACCCGCCAAACAGCACATCGGAGTGCTTTGTCTTTTGCAGCTACCAAAGAATAACATAGACAACCAATTAAAAAAGAAAACAGAAAAATCCAATGAAGCATAGTATAAGTTATTAAATTATTAAAATAAATAAATAAATAAATAAAATAATAATAAAAACATAGTATAAATTATTATTATATACATAAACCGCAAGGTCTTGTTTTTCTTTTAACTAGAAAAAAAAAGATACTTTGAAATGTCATCACTACATCTGTGGACACAAGTCCCGGAATTACCGGTTGCCAATTTGATTTGACCTAACTCATAGAAAGAGATCCACCAACGAGACACCAATGAAGCTCAACTACATGCCACAAACGAGTCTAAGTTTCGATTGAAGTACAAGGCGAGATCTCCTTAAAGAGCCAACTACAAAGTAGCAAATTCGCCCCCCTCCCCCCCAAATATTCGAATCTGGATCACGACTGTGGAGAGGAATGCCTTCTGCACTAGGTCACCACCCCTGATGGTTGTAGGGTCTTGTTTGATTGTGTTGTTCATGTATACACCTTGACTTGAAATCCATAGAGTTTGAATGGCCCAATATAATTTTTGAATATAAGATTTGTATTTTTAAATTAATAATAAAATAATTACTATAATAATTTAAAATAAACAAAAAATTTATATAAAATTTTTATACATAGTGATGTGATTCATTATGAATTTTTTATTTTAAAATAAAAAATCATTAAAAATAAATTTATTTATAATAATGATATTACTATATGTTTTTATTAAGTTTTTGTTTTTATATATAAATTTTACATAAAAGTATATTTTTTCTACTCCCTGTCCCAAAATAATAGTCCTTTATTTCGTTTTTCATTATCCTAAAATATTAGTGTCTTTTCAAAAATTGAGAAATAAAATAATATAAATTTATTATTTTGCCTTTCTTTTAAATTCATTAATAATATAAAAAATATAATTATGACAATTGATATTCTTAAAAAAATGTACTATGAAAGGATAATTTTTAAAAATTAACATTTTTAAAATGTAATAATTATATTATAAAAAAAATTAAATCCTCCAAAAATGATTATTATTTTAGAATGGATGGAGTATGTATTATTCACACACTTCTTAGTGTGTAAAGAGAGAGAGAGACATCAAACTATTTGCAGACCAAACTATTGAAATTGTCTTGTCTTGCCTTTGCCGGCCAACTTCAAGTCGGACGTGTCCTTGTTGAGTCCAGATCCTCTACCGCTGTTTCCTGCGGTGGCGCCTACGGTGGTTCAAAACGACATCGTTTTGAACCTTTTCTTTTCCTCTCTTCTTATATTTTGCTTTTCAGCCTCTTTTTTTGTCTGGTGTTTGAACCCTAGCCCCTCTCAGTGAGACGACGAAGGCGAGGCGAGGAGAGGCAGCGGTGAGGCGAGCGGAAGCAACAGGAGACGGACAAAGAGGGAGAGGCGACGACGACGAGGTTCGTTTTGTCCCTTTCATCTTCATTTTCATTTTTTTTTACTTAGTTTGATTTTTTTTACTTAGGTCTGTTGCCATAGGTTGATTTGTTGTTGTAGACGTCCCCGAACGCCCCGGGAGGATGACTCCCGTTTTGTTCGTTTTGTGGGTCTACTACAGTTCGGACTCAAATTGTCACAGTTCTTAATCTGAACCAAAGAGTCCAAGTCTGACCAATCGTTTTGAGAAAACAGATTTTTGAAAGAAGTGCCAAACATGGACTGCTTCGCCAGATACAGAGTCGCCACCTAAATATTTTTTATGGGGGAATTTAGGAAACCCTGACTCGGTGCCAAAGGCCACGTGTCCGTCATCACCAAAGTTGCCTCGGCTCGGGAACTTGGGTACGATTGGGGAAGGTCAGCTATGAGCACCCCCTCACGCCCGATCTGAAGATCGGCCTCTACTAACCGTGATATCTTATTTTGAAAACGTTATGTGCTCTTATTCTGATTATTAGCCTAGAATTACTACGTTATGCGCACAGCAAACAAGTATATACCAAATCGCCTAAATTGGAAACAAGCATTGCATATCCGTTTATTTGGAAAGTATTTTGGGATTTGCTACTCGCAAGTAGGCTAAAATACGGATTTCAAGGAGTTGTTCCAACTCAAACAATCGAACCTTCACCTACAGGCATTTCAAGCAGTTATATCACATAAGCAGCTAGCCTCATGGCAATCATGCTATCATGGCAACGCTCACACGCATGCGGTATGCTAAAGCATAAAATACTTACATCGTACTCCGTGCCAAAACAAGAACATGTTAGCAATCAATGCGTGATCCAAGTCCATGTTAAGTGCCTAATGCATCGCATACAAAATGTCACTTAGAATAGGCTCGGCTAATCTAAGGATGACATGCGAAATGTACAAGTAGCATGTATTCAAATTTGTTTTGAAATATAATGCAATTAGCATGATGCGCCGAGCCCGGTGCATGCAATACTGATGAATGATGCACGCATGCATAGCATAGAATATGCTAAAGTAAACATGCCCTAATACTAACCATCAAAGCAGGTAAGTAAAAGGGAGAAAGAAGTGGGGGTTAGAAGACATACACACACTCACCCACACTTATTACAAATTTGCCCTCGCTCGGAGGGACCAAAAGAATAATAGAATTCGAATAATGAATTAACTATCCTAGCTAATTAATTATTACAGACCAACTAAATTAATTAAGAAAATTAATTAATCTAAGGAAGCAATAAACAGTAGCCTCGGGAGAGGGCTCGATGCATGCGCGCTTGGTTTCGCCCGGAAATCCACTGTCATGCTAAAGATGCCTCTGTTTTCCCTACTCTGCTCCTCTGATGACTGCCAAAGTCTCAGGGTTGTTTCTCTGAGTACTATGAGATACCACCGGCTGAGGGAGAACACCACCGGCCATATAGAATGGTCACCGGCCACAACTTTGATCCATCGGCCAACAATGGTGGCCGGTCGGTACTGAATGTGGCCGGCCGGACAAAAGTTCCTGCAGAACCTGGTTTGACAGCAGCAGAGGGCAATACTTGGCATGGCAATGCATTTCAAGCAATGTATGTACCAATCATATCCCTTATCATGTTTATGACTCAAAGGGACATGGACCTCGATTCTCGGACCACCAATCACGCATTTCCATGCATGATGGCCCAAAGAATCAAGTATGCATTTTCAATTTCAAATGAATGCAAACCAAATAAACACACAAGGAGGCCCAACCTCTATCATACTCATTTCAAGAGGTCTAGCACGTATACTTATGCAATGCAATCCTAAGCATGTTGGCTAGCATGCAACATGGAAATGCAAAGAAGCATACAAAACATGTAAGGCATGAGACAATGCAACCAACAAGCATGCAAGGTACAATGTAGGTGTTTAAGCATGCAAGCAAGCATGTGACTTCATTCAATCATGCAAGTTCAAACATGCAACAACTCACCAATATGCTACAACATACAAGGAGCATATGCAACAAGCAAAGAGATGGACTTAAACATGATTTAGGCAGCCCTAACTAGGCCTAAAACAGTGGCCAAAAACTCAAGAAATGGGACCAAACACACATGCAAGAATGCATATGTTAATGAGCCAATACTTAAGCAAACAAAGGCAACTTTCAAGCACACTTGAAAGAGGCTAAGCATGGACTAAAGACATGTAATATAAGCTCTGAAATCATGTTAAGATGGTGCCAAACCAAGCAAACAAGATAGGCTAAACATGCAACAATGGTCCAAAACTTAAGGCTAACAAGCCAAAATGCAAGAGAACTATACAATGAGAGTCTTGGTCGACCAAAATAGCCAAGGACAGAGCTTAAACATGGCAAGACAAGTACAAAAGCTTCACAAAGCTAGGCCTAACACATGCTTGAATAAGGGTTAAAACCTAGATGCATGTTAAGGCAACAAAATGGCATTACAAGGCATGTATGCTAAGCAAGCATGGTGTACCAAAACCAACTAAAAACAGAGGCATATTATGACATAATAAGCACAAAAATCAGCTAAGGCATGGCCAACACATACTTAAACATGGTACTTCCTCAAGAGGCAAAAATGGTCCTTTTCAAGGACAACAAGGAGAGGGGGTGGCCCTCTCCTTCCTAGGACCTCAAGGTACCATCCTCACCTCTGAAATCCCTCAAGATTTCAGTGGTGAGGAGGCCCAAACACTATGGTCCCGGAGCTCACACAAAATAGCACAAAGCAAGGGCCAAACGAGGCTTAAGAGGGGTCAAACAACCCCAAAGCTTAAAACACTCTTAATAAACTATTTAGAGGCCTTAAAAACAGAACTTTTATGTGTTATATGTAAAGCCAAAAAACAGTTGCAAGATAGGTAGAAAAGCTTTGCAAAAAATGGGAAATAAAGGGACAAGCTTCTTACCCTTGAAGACCCTCTTCAACAATGGAGCTCCAGCAGCTTCTTTAGATTGAAACCAGCTCCAAAACTCTAAAAATAACCCTCAAGCGCCTTAGCTCCAAGAGATGGTGTGATGGTGGGTGTTTATGAGCAAAAATAAGACAAAACACACACAAGAGAGAGAGATAGAGATAGGATATAAACCAAACCCTAACCCTAGAACTCAAACCCTAAAAATGGCTGTCTAAAAATGTCTAACCTTTTGTTTAACCCCTTGCAAGAGAGAAGACCCTCTCTTTTTATATACAATTTTCTTGTAAAGCTTCCAAAGGAAGCTAATAAGAGGGAAATCCCTCCATATACGTGTATGGAGGGGGTGGCAGTGTATGCCAGCTGCCAAAAAATATCTGCAAAAGCAGATGCACAGTAGTCGGCCGGCCAAAAATGCATTTGACCAAAAAAAGGTAGCCGGCCGGCCATCTATAGTGCCGGCCGGCCAAACATTTGGCCGGTGGCCACAAAACACAGCCGGTGGCCTCAAGCCCTGGCCGGTGATGGGTGGGGATGGTCTACAAGCCCTACCCTACCTCTCAAAGGCAAAACACAAGTGTTTGGTGCAAAACCATACACACAACAGTCGAGTCGAGAGGTCTTGAGGCGAGGCGCGTTGCCAAGGCTTCCGGGAACTTAAGACGAACACAAACAAGGGTGATCACTGAGTGTTCAATCAGTGACGTCCAAGTCTTGAGGACGGTCAAAAATGGGGTGTCTACAGTTGTTCAAAAAAATAGATGCGTTTGATTTATTGAGTTTGATGATCTAAGGTTTGTTGTGGAAACATATTTGTTGTTGATTTGAATTTTTTTCCTATTTTTTTTGTTTCATCAGCATTTGATTTTTTTTCCTCTGAGATTGATCTTGCTTACATCCTATCTTACATTCTCTAGTCTCTGTCTCAGTTTAGTCTCTCAAATTTTCGTTTGTGCTTCATCTTTTTAAGTTGGAATAATGACATTAATAATCAATTTTCAATTTCTTGTTTGATAGCTGAGGAATTTTCTAGTCTCTGTCTCTGTCTCAGTTTAGTCTCTCAAATTTTCTTGTTTGTAATCTTCTTACAATAATCTCAAATATCAGATTCTTAATTTTTTGTTTCATAGCTGAGAAATTTTCCATCTGACAATAATCTGGTTTTCTCATTCACACTTATGCTTGCTTTGTTTTCAATTAATGAATAATGATTAATTGAACACTAAATTTGCCATATGATTTTGTATTACTGATAGCTGAATTTGCCATCTGACTTTGTATTACTGATAGCTGAATTTTCCATTTGGTTTTCTCTTTATGACTTGTGCTTGCTAGCTTTGATAGTTGATTAATTTTTCATCTTTTTTTTCTATTACTAAACATTGATTGGCCCCAAATAACCTGAACAAGGCATTGATATCTAAATTGTAAATAAGTTGAACAAGGCATTGATATCTGAATTTTAAATAAGCTGAACAAGGCATTGATATCTCTTTCAAACTTGTGCTTGCTTTTTCAGTATCATACAAATATTTGAATTTTATTCTTTGGGTTTGTTGCAGATGTATGGACTAAACAAAGCATTGATGTTGGATAAACTTGTAATAAACTGATTGTTTGAATGCATGGAATAAACTGATTGTTTATATTGAACAAAGCATTGTAATAAACTGATTGTTTGAATGTATGGACTAAACAAAGCATTGATTATTATTTTATTTTACATCTTTGTTTGAATGTTGTCTTAAGTTGTAATAAATTGATTGTGTCATAAAATGCTCTTACTAGGATTAACATGTCAATGGGTTCAAACATTGATGCTGGATATTTGCAAAATAAAAGATGTAAATGTGGAAAAAAAAGCAGCAGTGTACATATCAGAATCAGAGAAAAATCTAGGGAGGCTGTATTTCAAGTGTACAGATAAGATCTGTGAGTACTTTGCGTGGGGAGTGGCTCCTACTAGGAATGTATCAAATATTCAAAGGAGAAGTAAAGCTATTCATACGAAGAATGAAGATGAGAGAGGGTATGATTATGATTTTGAGAGAATCAATGAAGTTATAAATAGATTGGAACGAGTTGAGGCAAACCAAGAAGTTATGAAACTGATTATGTTCAAAACCATAGGTCTATGCTCGTTATTTAATTTGTAAGTAGTGTCAAAGGTCACTACATCACCAAATTGAGCATAGTCCATGATCATTTGAGCATCGGCCCAAAATATATTACTTATCTACTCTTCACAATCTAATTGGACTGCATAAAAAAAGGATGAATTTTCCACAGTTTTCTTATGAAAGTAATGCAACACACTACCCGCTTCTCCATATTCTAAATCTTTTAGTCTCTTCGATCTTATGTAATTTTTTTGGTCTAATTTCGTGAAGCCAAGTGATGCTCTTCCACCAGATTCCTTACCAAATAGCTCATAAGCAGACCTAAAAGGAATTCCAGATTCTGAAGCCAATTCTACTTCAATTGCTTGGGTGGTAGATATTTTTCTTTGGGATGACAACATATGAATGCGATCTTGAGGCACAAGGTCATGATTATGATGTTCAACAAAATCATAAGCAATATATTTTCCTGAAATTCTATCTAACTTGATACTAAATCGGGCACCACAACCACATCTTACCTCTTGTCTCAAATTTTTGACAAGTGGATCTTGTTTGTCAATACCTCGACTTCCCTCTTTGTAACATACAAACGTCCGTGAAGTTATCTCCTTCGTATGTTTGTTCTTGTTTGCATAGGCCTTCCTAATACTGAAGCCCACCTTTCTCCCATAGGTATTATAAAAGTTATACGCAGCTTGTTCAGAGTCCAATGACATTCCCCCTTTCGGCTTCCAACCACAATTGGCTAACTCATCAACAATATTATTTTCTGCCATTACCTGTAATTCAATATCATAGAAATAACAAGTTTTACCCATCCCTCTTCTTGCTATTTTTTTTCTACAAATAACAAGGTCATTAATAATCAATTTCTCTGTTCTTGCTATTTTTTACACATTTCTGTCATATATATAACAACAAGGTTTAACCACATTTATACTGAATTGCAGGTACTGGAGGTGAATTGCACAAATCTGAATCATATATATATATATATAAATGGAAGAAAATCATATATGAATCCCCAGAAAATAATATATACAAATAAATGTGATTCACTATCAAAGAGGCCTTGTTTAATTTATATATGAATCCCCAAAAATCTGAATCATATATATATAGAACAACAAATTTAACTACAACAGATCAGTCATCAAACCCAAGAATCAAGCCCACTTCAAAAATCATATACATATATATATATACATAACAGCAAGAAATGACAATGATGATGAAATAGACCTCGTCGTTGCTGCTGCAACCTCGCCTTCTCACCATCGCATCGCCGTCAAACTCACTGTCGCCTGCCATCCTTTACGTTGCTCCTTCGCCATCGCGTTACTCTGCTATCTCCGACATCTTTTTCGTCTCTCAGTTCCTCTCTTAGTTCGCGTTCATTTCTCCGTCTCTCTCTCTCTCTCTCTCTCTCTCTCTCAATTTCTCACTCCGACTTTCAGTCGCCTCTTGCGTCTCTGCCTTTCTTTCTCTCTGTTAGGGTTCATTGACTGAAACAGATTGATGATGCAAAAGCAAAGAAGATGATACAGAGAACGAAAAAGAGGGGGAAATGAAAATTTTGAATAAAAAAAAAGAAAAAAAAAACACTAAACAAAACGACGTCGTTTTGGAGACCACCGTAGAAACCACTGTAGGAAACCATGGCAGATGATCTAGACTCGTCCTTGCTATATTCAAGGTCATGTTTGCAGCCCATCTTTCTCATCCCTGGTTTGGAAGGGTCATTATTTTAGTTGATTTTTTTTTTTTATTATTTAGTTATTTTATGAGATGAAAAAAATTATGTTTGAAATAATTTGTAAATTTTTTAGAATAGATGGTTGTGAGAGGAAAAATGATTGATTGATGTGTAAGATATGATATTTTGTCTTATTAATTATTTTAAACCCTTATTTGATATGAGTTAATTTAGCCTAATTTTTGACTTTTTGACTTTTGGGCTATTTTAACCTAACTAAAAAAATTATGTTTGAGATAAATTTTGACTTTTTTGTATTTGATTTGATGGTCGTGAGAGAAAAAGTGAAATAATTATAATTTAAATGTGATATTTTGTTTTATTGATTAAATTAGTTTGTTTTGTCTTTATTAGTTAATTTAGTCAAAATAGCTCATACCAAACGAAACCTAACTAGTGATGTGTCTTAATTCAACTAAATAGAAATAAAATAAAATATTAATTTTATATTATGTATTACTTAAGTGGTAAGAGTATTCTTTATTTAGCTAAAGATCTCATGTTCAAATCTCACTCTTTTCTCAATTTAATTCACTCTGTTTGTTTTCAGTTTTTAAAATTCACTTTTCAGAAAATTTTGCTTTCTTATTTTTTGTATTTTTTTGTTTTTACTGAATTTTTTTAATATTTTAATTAATTTGTTTTTTCATTTTTAGACACACCTAACATAAATACAATTAAAAGGTATAATTTTGTGAAAAAAACTTTAAAAAATTCACTAAATACCAAAAATACAATAAATAAATAAACAAATAAATAAATAAAAATTTAATATATTTTTTCGTATTTTATGTATTTATTAATTTTTTAAAATATTGTTTCACAAATATTTTACTTTTTAGATATATCTAAGTAAGGTGCATCTAAAAAATTTAAAAAAAAAACTGTTTAAAATTTTAAAAATATTCACTAAAAAAAAAACACGAAAAACAAAAAACTCAATTTTTAAAAAGCTGAATTTAAAAAACTAAAAACAAACACACTGATTAGTTTTTTATTTTTATTTTGGAGAGAGGAAGACTTCTGAACACTAACAAAGTCTTTCACTTTATAGATTGTTTGGTTATTTCTATTTTTTTAAAATTGAGTTTTTTATTTTTCATATATATATATATATATATATTTGTTTTAGTGATTTTTCTAAATATTTTTAGAATTTATTTTTTATTTTTTAGATATATCTAATCTAGATAAATTTAAAAAGTATAATATTTGTGGAAAAAAAAACTTTAAAACATTCGCCAAATATTAAAAAAAAAAAAATTTCAGTACATTTTCGTGTTTTGCTGTATTTAATATTTATTTTTTTTAAATTTTTGTACAAATTTTATAATTTTTAAGTATATCAAGATTAGACATTGGGGTGTGGACTAATGGTTTAGTAGCCACACTCTAGGGTGTGGTGAATAGGAGGTCAATGGTTCGAGCTGATGGAGCAGCGAAGAACTTTTCAGTTGTAATAATCTAACTATATTAACATATTAACGCTATCTTTGACCCAAAAAAAAAAAAGTATATCAAGATTAAGTAAATCTAAAAAGTATAAAAAAAGAAAATAAAAATAAAAAAGGCACCCAATCAGAATACCAAATTTTTGAAACTCTTCACCAGATACTTATATACGGAGCAATCTGTAAACAAAATGATAATACAGACAACCAAATAGCATGATACATCATAAATGGCTTTACCGGTATTCTTAAAGGATGGTAGGACGTTCTCACACTTACTCAACAGAATGAAATTCTTAACTCTGTTAAGAATGAAATAGATCCAATCACTGGTACCACTAGAAATAGGAAAGATGTTGTCTACACCCTAACCCAGACTATCATTTTACACTTTGTTGGACTCGAAGTCGCTAATAGTAATAGAGGTCGTGAACTTCTCCAAAATTTACGATGTCCATCTTTAACCCATTTCAGATGGTGTAAAGATGTTTTCCTACTCAAAGTCATGCAACGCGTAGATGCTAATAGTGACCATTAGAAGGCCAAATTTATTGATGGCCTCCCTAATCTCTTTGTCGAGAAAATTAGAAAAAAAAAAAAAAAACTCAGAGATCGTCACAATGGTATGACTATTCCTTATAATCATTGTGCTTATGGCCAACTTATTGGTCATATCATTGAAGAAGGTCTATCTTTATGTAATGACCTTGAACTCTAGTATCTTATGAAAAAACAAAATCTTAGAAGTAAAAAGGAGCTTTGTGAATTTTGTGACCAATTCGCCAATGACACTAAAATTCAATACCCCTCTAAATCTAAGAGACCCAGATAGATTAGACCTTATCGAAAATCCTCCAGAAAATCCTACTTTAAAAAGTATAAGGGTTCTTCTTACTAGCAAAAGCCTAAGACACTATATAAAGGCAAATAGAAATCTAGTGCTCAGGAGAATAAATCTACAGCAACTTGCTACAAATGTGGCAAAATAAGACACTATGCTAATAAGTGTAGGACCAAACAAAAACAGAAACTTAACCAGAAACTTACCCAACTTTCTAATGAGCTTTCTCTTGATGAAGGTCCCAAACAATATGCAACATTTTGCTTAACTCTTCTGACTTTGACTCTGAATCTGATCTCGAAGATGAGCTTGCTAAGCTCAATTCTGCATCTGAGTTCGACAACTCTCCTGATGATACTCCGCGTCCCTGTACCACCAGTTATCTGAATCTAATTACAGAATCCAATTATTGGAAAGCCATTGTCGAAATGACTGGTCTCAACATTGGAGGACCTAGTATTCATGTGTTAATAGATAATCAAAAATCTATTCTAGAATTAATTGACCAAGTTAAGGATCCAGAAATGAAGTTGAAACTTTTAGAAGTTTGTTATCAAACCCAAAAATCCAAATAAGTTCTCCTTGTAGAACATTACAGTATGCGCGAGATTATGGATTGGATGAGATCCTCTTCCTCTGAAGAAAAACCAATAACAATCCAAGATCTCAAAATGGAGATTAATGCCCTAAAAGCAGAAGTTAAAAATCTAAAATCTTCTAACCAGACAATTAATTCAAAAATTCTCAAAATTAACAACTAGATATCTCAAATACCTCAAAAGAATAAGGGTATAATTACAGAAGAAACTCCAGAAAAGAAGGATAATCAATATTTATTACTAATGAATCAAGTCACCTTTCAGAAATGATATATCAGAATTACTTTTATCATAAAACCAGGCTTTATTATTAGAGATGCTATAGCTCTCGTTGATAGCAGATCTGATATGAATTGTATCTAAGAAAGATTAGTTCCAACCCAGTATTTTGAAAAAACCACTTAGTCACACACCAGTGCAAGTGATAACTAGATGAAAATCAAATACAAACTTCCAGAAGTTCTTACCTGTTATCAAGGGATTTGTCTCCCTACTTCTTTTATTCTTATCAGAAACATGTCCTAAACAATTATCTTAGGGGCTCCTTTGCTATGTCTATTAATGCCAATAGACAAGGTTGATTCAGTAGGAATTTCTATCACTATTAGAAACCAAACCATTGTGTTTGAATTTATTGCAGAACCTTATACCAAAGAACTTGATCAAATGAAGGATTTGTTTAATTTTAAAGAAAAACAAATAAATTTTCTCCAGAAAGAAATTATTTTCCTAAGTATTGATCAAAGGTTACAACAACCATCTCTCCAGAATAAAATTAAAATGATTGAACATGAATTCCAATCAGAAGTCTGCAGTGATATTCCCAATGCTTTTTTTGATTGTAAGAGGCATACAGTGTCTTTCCCGTATGAACCAGACTTTGACAAGCGTCGCATTCCTACCAAAGCTCACCATAACCAGATGAATAAAGAGTATTTAAAACTCTGCCAAACAGAAATTGCAAATCTTCTTGAGAAGAAGTTAATTAGAAAAGGTTACTCCCCTTGGAGTTGTACCGCATTCTATGTAAAACAAAAATGCAAAAAAAGAACGAGATGTGCCAAGATTGGTAATTAATTATAAGGCTTTTAATGATGCCTTAAAATGGTTAGGTATCTTCTTCCGAATAAAAAAAGATCTTTTAGATCGTCTCCAGGATGCTGTCATATTTTCTAAGTTTGACATGAAATCAGGATATTGGCAAATCTAGATAGCTAAGCAGGATAGATACAAAACTGCTTTTACAGTACTTTTTGGGCATTTTGAATGGAATGTTAGCCGTTTGGATTAAAAAATGCACAATCTGAATTCCTGAATATTATGAATGATATTTTAAATCTATACACAGAATTTACAATTTATTATATAGATGATGTTTTAATTTTTTTCATCTTGAACAGCATATTAAACATCTTAATATTTTTAAGCATGTTGTTTCCACAAATGGTTTGGTGATTTCTGCACCTAAAATGAAACTTTTTCAAACAAACGTTAGATTTCTTGTCCATAATATTCATAATGACACTATTATCCCGATAGATCGAAATGTTGAATTTGCTTCTAATTTTGTTGATGAAATTAAAGATAAAACTCAACTCCAACGGTTTTTTGTTAGTTTAAATTATATTTATGATTATTATGAACATTTGGCACAAGATGCAACTATTCTTTATTCCAGATTAAGAAAAAAAATCTAGCACCTTGGATTGAAGCACATACTCGAGCAGTCCAGAAAATTAAGCTTAAAGCTAAACAACTTCCTTGTCTTGCTTTAGCAAATCTAGCATGGAAGAACATCGTGGAAACAAATGCTTCTGATATAGGATATGGTGGTATCCTTAAACAGTAAATTCAAAAACCGAAAAAGAAGAACTTTTAAGATTCACTTCTGGTGTTTGGAAAAATGCTTCTTTGAATTATCTGACAATTTAGAAAGAATGTTTTTCCATTGTTAAATGTGTTCTTAAATTCCAGGATGATTTATTAAATCAACATTTTTTTAATCAGATTTGATTATAGTTCGACCAAGGCAATTTTAACCAAGGATGTTAAAAATTTAGCCCACAAACAGATATTAGCCACCTAGCAAAGTTTACTTTCTGTATTTGATTATGATATTGAACATATCAAAGGAGAATCCAACTCCTTACCAGATTATCTAACCGGAAAATATTTGTAGGGCTCATAAGTGGCGGCCGTGGCAAAGGCCGGGGTAATCGCGGTAGAGGACGTAGACACTTGCGTCACCAGCAAAACCTCTAGGATACCTCTGAGTATCCATGGATTATAGTTAAGTCGAAAGGCCAATCCAGTAAAACTCCATAGGGAGAATCCAGTACTATGAAAGAAACACTTCTTTCTAATCCATAAAACACTTTCATCCCCACATCTCTTATGGAGGAAACAATACTCATTATTGAGAAACATGATGAACAATGGATCATGGGAAATCAAGAGGTGGTATCTTACCATTCAAGCTTTTCCCCCTCATTTTGACCAGTATTGCTATGTCTATGAGCAAATTCTCATAGACACTGCTTCAGTTGAATTTAACTATACCCTTGTGAATCCCAATCCCCGTGTCAAGCACCTAGTTGGTATCAGAGACATGTTTATTACAATTCATATTAAGTTTATACTTTACTTAAATTATTCATATATGGTCACCAATAAACATCATGAATACTAAAACTTCAGCAATTACTTCCATAGCTAATACAGTAGCTTCTACATCAGAGGCAGCAAAACTTGTGGCTTACCAAGATGTGAAGGTACCTTGTAAGACATATTCTAGAGGTTCTAAAGTAGATTGTCTAGACGAGTTAGGTAAATCTACTCTATAAGATGGTGTAAACCTGGAGCTAGTACTAGACATACCTCTAGTCAAAGGTCAACGGTCAACGGAATTGGAGGTATACATTTCCTCCTTGTGTTTGAATGACTTGGTTAAGAGTTTGATGTACTATAGGCCTTGTTGGAACAGTATTTGGTATTTGCCAGTTTTCTAGAAAGGTAATATCCTTTCATAGTATCAAACAATCCTCTTCGCTTCAGTAAGGCTATCATTAGAAATATTATGTCTATTTCTGCTTGGGGGATACACCATCATACTACCAGACAACTAAGCATTAAATCAAGATAATAGAAATTTGGTTACTGGGATTATATTGATGCTTTTTTTAAAAGCATTTTATTATCAAAATCCAATTAATAATCATTCTTGATTTTTCAAAATTTTCCAAAATGTGTTAAAATCCACTATACCCAATTAGTTTTATCTTTGGTGGAATAAATTTGATCCACCTACGGATATTTTACCAGAAGCACTCAAACCAGAATTCAGTGAGTGGCAAATTGCCTATTTTCACACTCCAAGCAAACGAGAAATTACCATGTTCAAATCTTGGGTTATTTTTGTTATTAACTTTGGCATCCCTTGGATTTGGAAATAGGATTTTCAGTGTGACTATATGCCAACTAGCATTCCCTGCTTGAAAAGAGTATTTTATGCTAAGTGGTGGAGTAAAGGTATGGATCCTTACCAAGAAGAAGAATTAAAGTTAATACTAAAGCTTGATGGGATATGGCCCCCAAGGCCATTCCCATTCAGTATCATCCAGCAATCCATTTTTGGATATCCAGGAGGCTCTCCGCCAACAATTTCCAAACATTTCACAAATAGAACTAATTGTTAAAAGTATGGACTATATAAAGGAGAAATTCCTTCAAACCATTACTAGCTGATGCCAATCCAGAGATGATACATCCATGTACATTGTGTCAGCTCACAGTGATGAAGATGAAGCAGAAACCACACTAGCACCAGTTGCTTGATCCGTGTGTAGTAGCGAAGATCTAGTCTTAGCCGAAGAATCACAAAATCCAAATGACGACATTATTGCTACATAAATTATTGGAGATTTTTGGGATTCTCTCATAGGCATGATCTTTGATGCCTTAGCAAAAGACAAGACGGAAAAAGGTAAAGCCTGATTTCTCGCCACCAGAATTCCTTTTCAGCTAAGTGTTGGCACAAGGCGACAACCAACGGTTAAAGCAAATAATGCAACTTTCAGAAAAAAGCACATTCCTTGTCTGCCATCTAGAAAAAGAGCCTCCAACTGTCTCGCTCCATGACAAAAGAGATAAGATTCCCACCAAGGCTAAAGATGAGGATGATCGACTCCAAGCTATTCAGGTATAGCGATTCCGGTTTTGACCCGACTCTTGTTTTATCCCAGACTCTGGTTTAATGGTTTCATATTGTTGTTTACATCTTGCTTCCCTTGTATCTCCTTAAATTTGGCTTTGGGATTGTTGTGGTTGCGTTTGGGACAGGTTGGTTGCTTAGTTTCCAAACTCTTGTTGCCCATAATTTTGCTCCTCCAAACTCTTGATACATCCATGCACACTGTGTCAGCTCACAGTGATGAAGATGAAGCAGAAACCACACCAACACCAGCTGCTCGATTCATGTGTAGTAGCGAAGATCTAGTCTTAGCCGAAGAATCACAAAATCCAAATGATGACATTATTGCTACATAAATTATTGGAGATTTTTGGGATTCTCTCACAGGCATGATCTCTGATGCCTTGGCAAAAGACAAGACGGAAAAAGGTAAAGCCTGATTTCTCGCCACCAGAATTCCTTTTCAGCTAAGTGTCGGCACAAGGCGACAACCAACGGTTAAAGCAAATAATGCAACTTTCAGAAAAGTAGATTCCTTGTCTTCCATCTAGAAAAAGAGCCTCCAGCTGTCTCGCTCCATGACAAAAGAGATAAGATTCCCACTAAGGCTAAAGATGAGGATGATCAACTCCAAGCTATTCAGGTATAACGATTTCGGTTTTGACCCGACTCTTGTTGTATCCCGGACTCTGGTTTAATGGTTTCATATTGTTTCTTACATCTTTCTTCCCTTGTATCTCCTTAAATTTGGCTTTGGGATTGTTGTGGTTGAGTTTGGGACAGGTTGGTTGCTTAGTTTCCAAACTCTTGTTGCCTAGAATTTTGCTCCTCCGTTCAAGCGACACTTCTTGCACTCGAGCGGGCTTTGTGAACTCTTAGTAGTCTTGCAGGTCTACAAAACTACTGGGATAATGTATTCTACACTTAAGAAGCGGTGTTTGCTATGCTCGAGTGGCCTTTCTTGAGATCAAGCATTGATCTGTTGTCTGCAAAATTACTAGGAGTATGCATTTTGCTCTCGAGCATCACTTCTTGTGCTCGAGTGGAACAACTTATTTTGTCTGATGCTCGAGTGTCACTTCTCACGCTCGAGCAGAATGTGCATATATCAATTTGTAACAGCCACTTTTTACATCACTTTTCATCTCCTTCTCTCTCTAAAACATTTCAAAACCCTAGATCTTGAGTTACACTAGGGTAGATCAATTGGGTTCTCTACCCTAGTGTCTTTGGGAAAAAGGTAGAGCTCCTCAAGGGCTACATTTTGATCTGAATACAACTTGGTTTCAACGTCTTTGGAGTTCCTACATTGCTTTGCTTGCCTTCTCACCATGAGGTAGGGATTTTCTACACTCTCCTATGATTTTTAACTTAGTTATTTGTAGATTGTGTAACTAAGGTTGGGATTTAGAGGATTTTAGACAAACTTAGGGTTTTAGTTTAACATCAAAAGAGGGGTTTTCAAATGAAGATATTGAAAATGGTTATGGGTGTAGATATGAGGTTGTGTTGTGTTAAATTTGTTGATTTTGACACATGGGGTTGGATTTGGAAGGAAATGGAGTTTTTTCCGAAAATGTTTAGAAGAATTATTTTGTATAAATAATGAAATTGGTATTGGGAATGTGAAATTAGATGGATGTTTTTATGAATAGTGGAGTTAGTTACTCGTTATCTCTCATCTATGGAAATTTGGATAGTTTATCTGTTTTGGAGATTGTATATCTGTTTAGAAATATCTGTTTTGGGCTATCAGTGGAGGATAACTATGATTGTTGTAGAAATTGCATGAGGATTAGGTGAACTGGAACTAACCTCTTATTTGTTGTCATTGAATATGACCACGTGTTAATACATTGTATATGTATGATGTTTGGGAGGAGAAAGTGGATGTACTCCATGTTTGGGAGAATAAAGGGGATGAACTTCATTAAATTAAGTTGGCCTGTGTGTCTAGGGTAAAAGTCCCAAAAACCGCGCGTATACATGGGTGCCGATTTCCGCCGATAAAATTTCCATAAAATGGAAAATGGAAGTGTTTGTATGATAATTATGTTAGTTTGAGACCTACTGAGCTGTGTCCTTAGTTTGGTGTCTGGAATGAATGGAGTTGACTCATAAATTGAGATAAAATGAATTGAGATAACATGAATTGTGATGTAAAGCTTGGCATGGCATGGTTTTGTAAAAGAGTTGTAAATGGTTTTATCATGGGCATTGGACATGCATCTAATACTTATATCTTTGTCAAGAGTCATATATTGTGTTAGATTGTTTCTACTGGGCTTTGGCTCACCCTACTTGAGAAAAACATTTTCAGGTGCTGGTGATATGCCTCCGCCAAGGACTTAGCTTGGGAGGATTATGGAGCTGAAGGCTCACTTTTGTTTATTTTGTACTTACTTGCTTTTCAAGCCTAGGGTTTTATTTGTATTGAGCTGATGACTCTTTTTGTTGTAACCAAGCATGGTCTTGAAAAGATGTAAGCAATTAGGGCATATGAATATCTGTTTAGCTTTCATTTCTTATTTTATCTTGTAACACATACTGTACATTTAGGATGAACGGTTTATGAATGTATATTGCATGTGTCACCTTTTGTATATTAACTTTGCTTAATGAAAGTTTCTTATTTTATTTATATCACTTTGTACTATTGGTCGGAGTTGGATTCTTGTAATTATTTTGGGGGCATTAGAACTTGGTATCAGAGCGTACTAGGTTTGAATACTTTGGGTACACGGGAAGTGGTTAGTACCACAATGGGTTTGTCTCGCTTGATAGAGACTTTAGTACGAATGATGTGTGCTTATATGATAACATGCTTATGTGATTATATGAGTATGAGATTTAATTTCTAGGATATTGATTGAGTCTACGAGTTTCTAGAAGTCCTATTAGAAGAGCACTTGACTTGATCACTGCTGTTTCTAGTTGGAACTCTGGCAACGCCGTGGGACGGTCATTATCTAGGAATAAAATTCGTATGTATTTACGTGATTACGTGCTTCTGTGGAGTGAATTACGGTTGTCCACCGCATTAGGACGTGAGTGAGTTAGCTTCGACACATTTTTAAATTTGCTAATCTATTATGTTACCTTCATTAGGATGTGAGGATGTAGATGTGGTGGTGGTAGGCATGGTAGGCCTAAGAGGCATGATGTGCCTTTACCGGATGAAATTCCGGTGCAAGAAAAAGGGGTTGGTCAGGCCAATGTGGTCAAACCAGTTGGTCAACAGGCTATGGGTGCCTTGGCCCCCGAAATAGCTGGAGCATTACGAGAGTCTATGGACATTCTTAGGGCTGAGAATCAAGTCCAGGCCCAAGTAGTAGAGGTAGGGTCGTCGTTCTTGAAGTGGGAGTTTTTCCGGTCAAATTCGGATGAGTTTGTGAGTGATCCCAAGAAGCCACTGAAGGCAGATGAGGGGCTGGAGTAGATAGTAAAAACATTCGAGATGCTTGGCATCGAGAGACGACCACTTGTGAGTGACCTTGGCATCCTTCCAGCTGAAGGGAGATACGGGTCAGTGGTGAAAGTATATGCGTGGGCACATTGGGGTGACTTGGGAGGCTTTTGTCAGTGCCTTCCAGGATAAGTTTTTACCTCCCACGGTTAGGGAGAAGTTGATGGGCCAGTTCTCCAAGCTGGTGCAGTTGAACACTCTGGTGGCCGCGTTTGAGGCCATATTTACTAGCCTCTCTAGGTTTGCACTAGAGTTAGTGGCAACAGAGAAGTGACGTTGTTTGGAGTTTGAGAAGAGGTTGAGGATTGGGCTCATGTTTAAAGTAGCCGGGTCAATAATTACAGATTACGGACGCCTTGTGGTGGCGGCGGCTCATCTTGAGACCATAATGCAGATGGAGGAAGAGAGGATGAAGGTCTCTAAGAGGAGTCAGGATGTTCAGGGGGACAACAAGAGGCAAAGGGGTCCTACCCCACAGCAGTCCCAGGGAGCTTAATCAAGGTCCACTTTTTTGGTGCCGAGTTCATGCTTCGGAAGAGGTGGTCAGGGAGATTTCGCTTGTTACAAGTGTGGCTAGTTGGGCCACAAGTCTCCAGCTTGCTCGTAGAGAGGAGGAGGGCAATGGTCTGCATCTTCTTCGGCTCGTTTTCAGAGCCAAAGTCAGGGGAAAGGGCAACATGAAGAGATTTTGCCCTCAGTTGGGTGGAACACCCGATGCGTATGGTTTGAGATAGACACAGAGCCACTAGTCAGTACAGTCAGCATAGGCTTCGAGGGCCAATCAGGGAGCCTCTCCGGCTTAGTCAGTGCATCAGGTTTACGCTTCAAGGGGTGAGCAGGTTGAGCAGAGACCTACAGGGCATGTGTATGTTGTTACCACACTAGATCTAGTACTAGCGCCTTCGGTAGTGAGAGGTACCTTCTTGTTTTGCAATTCAGTTGCTAATGTGTTGATTGATATGGGTGCATCCCATTCATTTATTTCGTCTGTATTTGCATCAGTTTTGGGGTTAGAGTTGGCTCATTTAGCATCCCTTATTTGTGTAGAGTCACCTATTGGTAGTGGGGTTGTTTTGAAGCAGGGATGTCGGGGTTGTGACATAGAGGTTGCCGGTCGTCGACTTCCTTTTGCATTTGTATTGATTGACATATCTAGCTTTGACGCTATTTTTGGTATGGACTAGTTATCATCATATCGGGCTGTTATAGATTGCTACCATCAGAGGGTTCCTGTATGTACCCTGAGCGGTGATTGCTTTTATTTCTTGGGGGACCGGGTTGGTAGAGTCTTATCACTGGTGTATGTTTCACGTGGGCGAAGTAAGCTTAGTTGCCTTCTTGCTAGCTTCTTGAGTATTAAGTGTGATGAAGTCCGAATCGAGTTGCCTAGGGTGGTTTGTGAATACCCGGATGTTTTTCCGGAGAATCTTACCAGTTTGCCACTTCATCGAGAGATCGAATTTGCTATTGATTTGGTGCCTGGCACGGCACCGATTCCTATGGCACCGTATAGGTTTGCACCTGCTAAGTTGAGTGCGTTGAAGATTCAACTCCAGGAATTGTTAGATAAGGGTTTTATTTGCCCTAGTACTTCACCTTGGGGAGCACCGACCCTTTTTGCCAAAAAAAAAAAGATGGTGCGTTGCGACTTTGTATAGATTACTGGAAGTTGAACCGAGTGACTGTCAAGTACAAGTACCCAATACCTCATATAGATGATCTGTTTGATCAGTTGAAGAGGTCTTGTTGCTTTTCTAAGATAGATTTGAGATCGAGATATCATCAGTTGAGAGTAAGGAAGGAGGATATCCCAAAGACGGCATTCCGTACGCGGTATGGCCATTACGAGTTTCTAGTGATGCCCTTTAGGCTAACTAATTCACCAGCTGTGTTTATGAATTTGATGAATCGGATCTTCTGTGAGTTCCTAGACCATTTTGTGGTCATTTTTGTGGACAACATCTTGATTTACTCACCCTCTTAGGAGGAGCACGAGGAATACTTGCGGGTAGTACTTGAGTTACTTAGAGCCCACAAATTTTATGCTAAATTTGGGAAATGTGAATTTCTATTGAGAGAGGTTAAGTTCTTAGGCCATGTGGTATCTAGGGAAGGGGTGATAGTAGATTCTTCCAAGATAGAGGTAGTGCAAGATTGGGAACAACCTAAGAATGCTTTCGAGATCCGTAGTTTCTTAGGATTGGCCAGGTACTATCGTTGATTTGTGAAGGATTTCTCTAGGCTAGCCTCACCATTGACTAGACTGACGAGAAAAGGGATTAAGTTTGTGTGGAGTAAGACTTGTGAGAAGTCTTTTCAAGAGCTTAAGGTTAGACTTACCACTGCTCCAATTTTGATTATTTCGGATAAGGGTTTGGGTTATTCGGTGTATTGTGATGTCTCACGGGAAGGTTTGGGTTATGTATTAATACAAGAAGGAAAGGTAATAGCCTATGGCTCGCGGCAGTTGAAAACACATGCGAAAAACTACCCTACTCACGACTTAAAGTTAGCGGTGGTGATCTTTGCCTTGAAGATTTGGAGGCATTACCTGTATGGTGAGAAGTTTGAGGTGTTTTCTGATCACAAGAGTTTGAAATATTTGTTTACACAGAAAGACTTGAATCTGAGGCAGAGAAGGTGGATGGAGTTTATAGAGGATTATGATTTTGAGTTACATTATCATTCGAGAAAGGCCAATGTTGTGGCCAACGCCTTGAGTAGGAAATCCATTAGCAGTGTAGCTTGTATTGCCGTTTGGGAATTGGAGATGTAGGGTGCTATTGGGGAGTTTGACTTACGTCTTGGAGAGTCTGTTGAGTCTGCGACCTTATTTTCGGTAGTTGCATAACCTACGCTTGTGAATCAAGTGATAGAAGCACAGAAGGGTGACCTCGAGGTACAATCCCTCCAGGAGAAGATCTCCAGTGGGAAGGTAGAGAAGGGCTTGAACATGTACTCCGAATCGAGTGTTAGATACCTTGATCGTCTCTTCGTGCTGGAGTCTTGTCGAGAGGAAGTACTCTAAGAGTTTCACCATTTACGCCTTACGGTGCATCCGGGAGGCACAAAGATGTATCATGATCTTAGTCGCTAGTTTTGGTGGAGGGGTATGAAGAAGGATGTGGCCGTGTTTGTGTCAAGGTGCCTTACTTATCAGTAAGTGAAGGCCGAACATTAGAGGCCATCAGATTTGTTACAACCCTTACCTATAGCCAAGTGGAACTGGGAGCATGGCACGATGGATTTTGTTGTGCACCTTCCGGGGACTCAACAGGATAGTGATTTCATTTGGGTGGTAGTTGATCGGTTGACTAAGTCATCGCACTTTATACACATGCGTGTAAGTGACTCGGTAGATTATCTTGCCGATCTTTATATTAGGGACATAGTGAGGTTGCACGAGGTCCCAGTGACCATTGTTTCGGATAGAGATCCGCGTTTCATAGCTCAGTTGTGGAAGAGCCTATAGAGTGCTTATAGACACCCCATTTTTGACCGCCCTTAAGACTTGGGCGGCTCAGGTTGATCATTCAATGATGAAAGTTACACTATGCAAATGTTTGATTTCTTTAGCAAGAAGAGCTTTTAAATCCCGACTTTACACCCTATTTTTGATTAAAACTATTTTAGACCAAAACCATAAAACCCTCATTTTCAAAATATTTTTCCAAATGTTTCTATGATGTTCCGGGGCTCGTATTTTATTTAAAATATTACACTTTTCGATAAACTGAGCAAGGACAAAATGAAAATAAATGAAAAGGAGTTGAAATCTTTGAAAAATCTTTAAAACCTCTTATTTATAGGTTTGGAGTTGAGGAAATAGGAGGGAGGGAAGAAAACTAGTTGGGGGAAAAGTTAGGCATTAATCCATTAGGATATAAACGATCATCCTTCACTAAATTAGGCATATCTCTTTGCACACTTATAATTTAGATATGAGGCCACCACCATTAGAAAGTAGACTTCCCGGGCTTCAATTTAGACTTAAGAATCACCTAAAACCGAGTCCAGATGAAGGAGATATGCCTGTTTGAAGTTGAGCCTAAAAGCAAATTTTTGTCTGGCTGGCCACTAGTGGCTTGCCAGCCACTATTAGTGGGTGGCCGCCCCCTTTTCATGGCCTTCCGGCCACTTGTGTCAAAAAATAGATCTTTTTACCAACTGTCTCCACAGATGCATGCACCACTCCAGCTGTCTCTATACTGATATTTCCGAGATATCAACCTATGTTTCTATATATACTTGACCTTCCCTCATGTTTTGAAGGTTAGAAAAAATTCCTTAAGGACCATAACTTGCATGAAACTCTCTCTCTCTCTCTATCTTGCAACCTACACTCTCTCTTTACACTTTCTAATCCAAAAATTTAGCTCTTTTTACTGAGGTTCTTGAGCTCAAATCTCAGCCCTTGAGAGTGAGAACTTATGGGGTGTTTTGGCTCTCTTTTAACTGGTATGTGCTTTACAGTTGTACAAGAAAGGTCATATCTGTGACACAGTTGGTATTTATTTTGAGGTAGAATTTAGTGGGGAGTACATTCATTCAACTGTGATCATATCCGTTCAAGTGAAATTGGGCTGAGGTGCTGTCTGTTTTCTCTTTTGCAAGGTAGTCCTAGAACATAGTTTCAGAAGGCTCTGATATCTACCTGGTACTCTGGACTCGTGTTGATAGACTTTGTCAGGTTGGAGATCTAGTTCAGGGGCAACCTGTGTTTGCCTCACGGTCACCAGTACAAGACGAAGGAGGATTAGGCAGAGTTCGCCAATCCAGTTTTTTATAGCGATCACCTCTCAATTCACCTGTGTTCAGTCCAGTTCGAGAACAGTCATCTGCTTCTAGTTTAGCACTAGTGCAGTCACCTATTTCAATGCCACAGTATCCCCCGGTAAATATGGAGGACTTAATACTTCAACTGCAATAGACAATTGACACATTATAGCAGGACGCGACCCGTCAGGCCGAGGTTACGACCCGTCAGGCCGAGGCTATAACTAGGCTACAACAACAACAAAAACTGTAGCTAGTAGTGGCCTCTACATCACATGTGCCCACCGCAGCTATTCCTGTGCCCGGTGCCACTGCTAATACTGCCGCTGTGCAAGATCTGTAAACCCAGGGTAATCTAGTTTTTCCAGTCCCAGCAGAACCTATCCTGGCACAAGCTTCTAAAGCCCTGATTTATCAGACCGAGGCGCCATTTGAATTTGAGGTTGACCCGACCACACTCAAAGTCAACAAACTGGAAAAGTTGTTCAAGAAAGCACAAGGGGTCAATTCCATTCCAGACATTGAGGATGGATATATTGAATCTGTTATCACTTTGTCAGAGTGGTTTAAGATGTCACATATTGACCGTTTCGATGGCTCTGGAGATCCAATGGTGCATCTGCGCCTGTTTTGTGATATTCTGCGACCAATGGGTTTGACCAAACTTCAAAAGCTGTCGCTATTTAGCCGAACCATGTCTGGTATAGCTGCCATCTGGTATGCTAAATTGAAGGACTCTGTGAAACAGAGTTGGGAGGAGTTGGCCAGATCTTTCATCGCCCAATATTCCTATAACACGTAGATCGAGATCACAACTCGCGATCTTGAGGTAACGCATTTGGAATCAAAGGAGGGCTTCTCAGAGTTTGTTATTCGATGGAGGGCAAAGGCGGCTATGATGGCAAATAGTCCTCCAGAGAAAGAGCAAATGTGTATAATTGTCAGAAATTTGCATGAAAGGCTATTATAGAAAATGATAGTCCTCCCACTATTCAACTTTAAGGACCTCCATGAAATTGGGGTTTAAATCGAGGATGCCATCAGACAAGGGATCATTGTGGAGGGTAATGAGCATATGAGGAAGAATGTTGTTCGCAGTTCCAATGCTACTACTAGTGGTAGCATAGCTGCGAAATGCTCAGAAGTAAGCACTGTCACCACTCTCATCAAAAATCATTTTCTTGATAATAGCCAAAAACCAACCACTTCAACTTGGCCCCAAGCTCGAAATTTCCATCCTCTTTGTGTGTCTCTCTCTCAAGCCTTGCAAATTCTGCTAGAAAAAGGGCACCTAAAGCTCTTAGAACCCTAACCCCTTTCAAATCCTTTTCCATCAAGACATGACCCCACTAAACACTGCGCCTATCATCAACAACCGGGTCATGATACAAACCATTGCATCCACCTCCATCATAAGATTCAAGATCTTATTGATGAAGAGATCATAGCTCCACCGAAAAAACCTCAGGCCACCACTAACCCATTACCTCCACACCTCAACCTAATCTATACATTGCCATCCACCTACAACCCCATCATATACATCACCCCAGCCCATTTACCCAAGCCTGAGGTGTTCATTCCAGAAAGCATGTACTTGTGTGTGATGGATGCAATTGAACCCCAATCATCTCCAATCCATGAGCCCACTACTTCTGAGCTGTTGAGCATGATTGAAGATCTTCAGAGAACTGTGGCAGATTTAGCCTTTGGGATTTTGGCTCCATCATCGGCCACATCACATGCCATGAATTTCATGTCAAAAGGCTCCCTAATCTTGGGACGAGCTGCAGTTGGAAAGGGCCAACCCAAAGCTATCTCAAGTTTGGGTGATCACATGTCAACAACAAATGGGCCTCGCTCCGATATAGTCACCTAATCCCTTGGCAAAATTGAAGCAAGTGGCAAGAACAAGGTCGGGGCAAGTATCGATCCTGATGCACATCTCCGATGGGCTATAGATGCTTTTGTGGCTAAGGGGCTGAACAAACAGCAAGTGCTTGTAGTTGTTGCAAAGACTGTGGATGACACTTTTGGCACTCAGGTTAGGGGCATTTTGAATTTGGTGGTAAGCCATGAAAAGAAATGTCATACCAGAAACACCCATTTCAGCTCCAATCCTACACCTGTAGGAGGTCTTCTCAAAACCCAATCAATACTTGCCAACCCCTACGTCAATCCTCACAGGACTGGTAACCGCACCTTCAAACCCCTTTACATGACCTTGTCCAAAGCTCTCCAAATCCTCATAGGACAAGGCCATCTAAAACCCCTTGACCCTCGGCCTCTCCTTGATCTCCTTCCAGCCAAGTATAATGCTGCCAAGTACTGTGCCCTCCGTCAACAAACTGACCATGACACTGACTGTTGTTTTCACTTTCACCATGAAATTCAAGACTTGATTGACAATAAGGTCATCACTCCACCAGGTCCTGTAAAGTTTATCGGCGCTGGACCACCTGCTGATGGCGCTCATTTTACTCCAAATGTGGTGGATGGCACGCACTTTTTAACACTTTGAAAATGCTGTTTATTTTACTTTCGGACTTGGGTATTGAGTTAGTCTTGTTGCGTCAGAGTCAGGTGATTTCAGGGGTGTTACCTCGGACATCACTGTCTTGTTTTGTGTTTGTCTTTTACACTCTTTCTTTTGAGTCTGTTTCTATCATTGAGCTAGTTGAGCCAGAAGTTCTGAATGAAACTGCAATACTTTTCACCTACTTCTCTGTGCCTTTAAATCATTGCATTGACCAAAGTTTTTCAAAACTTTTCTAACACTGTGATGAAAACAAAGAGGGAGGAATTTCTCGAGATTTGTAAAAATTTAATCAACTGAGAGGAAGAGAGCCGCGCTAAGCCCTTAATGAATGAGATCATGTCTGTTAATATGAGTACTGAGAATGATCCTGGCTTGATCCAGATTGGCTCTACACTGTCTTCAGTAGAGCATGAGCGACTAGTCGCTTTATGAAAAGATTTCAAAAATATGTTTTGTGTGGTCCTATGAAGATATGCCTGGAATTGATCTTGAGATTGTACAGCATAGTATCACTCTCGGCCTCAAGACTCGACCCTTTTGCTTTCAAACTTTGATTTAGAATGTTCAACGATCAACCATAATGTGAGGCTTGCATGGCTGAATTGTAAGCAACTCTTGAACTAGGGGCAATAAGGTCGGATTTGATCAAAGGAAGCTTGCATAGCCGGATGAGAAGTGACCCTTAAACTAGGGGCAAAAAAAAGGTTAGATATGCTCGAAAATTCAAAACTAGTAAAAGGGAGAAGAAAGACGTGGGGTTAGAAGACATACAACTTATTACAACATTGCCCTCGTGGAAGAGGGTGCGAATCAAAGTCCAACAGTCCGAATTAAACTAATTATTACAAAACCGAATAAATAAATAAACGAGGCTAATTAACTAGCTAACTATGCTATTACAATAGGGATAATTTAGATAAATAAACTAGCTCTCTAAGCTAAGTAACTACAACAATTACAAAGGGACAATAATAATAATTACAACACTTAATAATTAACGAGACTAATTACAATAAACAATATTAAATTAATTATAACAACAATTACAATGTAAGCGAGGATGCGCAAGAATTGTATGCATGCGTATGCACAATGTTCAAGAACAGCTCTGTCTGTCCCATGCTTGCTCTGTTTCACCTTAGCCACCGCCCTCTGTTTTCTGCAAAAATACACTGCTGACCAAACATTAAGAACCGACCGGCCCTCAATGAAGCCTGGCCTGGCCTAAAGAAGGCCGGCCGTGCCTCAATTTTGTGCAAAACTCTATTTTGTGTTCTGGAGTGAAAACAGTGCAGACAGAGTTGTTCAAGCCCTGTTTGTCCCTTTCTTCCTTCTCTGTTATGGGAATGCCTCGGGAGAATGTTAGAATTGTTTCCAAAACCATCAATGAGCAAATTGATTGCTTGATGATTTCGGATACAATTTTGGACAAAAATCAATGAATACAATGAATATGACCACTCCTCCCTCTTTATCATGGAATGAACTCAAAAAAAATGAAGTAGAGACGCTTCAAGAATTATCAAAATGCCATGAATTAGCGTGTGGCCACTCTTGACTCGATAAACTTGGCATAACGTCCGGCCAAGCCCAAGCAAGATGACTCATTTTCTTTATGTGTGTTGGTTGCTTTTAAACCAATTCTTTTAGTCATTTCCATTCTTTAGTCCATTTGTCCAAAGTGATGATTAAGTCCTCTAAAAGGAGAGAAGCATCAAATGGGAAGTAATTCTCAACATGAAAGAGAGATTACGCCGTTGACAATGAATTTCCGTAGAGATTAAGCCATTAAGCGTGAATCTCTAGTTTATGTGTTGAATGACCATCAACCAATAGAAACAACTCTCAAATGAAAGAAAGGAGTAGCAAATTGATTCTTAAAATGAGGTTATTACTATGAAAGTTAGACAAAGAAAGGCTAAGAATAACATAAAACAAGCTATGTACAAAGACCAATTCTACAACAAAGGAACTAATCAAAGCTTAAATCAATTAAATAGACCAGAACAACCCTAAACCAGTCTCTAATAAGCCAAAACAATGGCTGAAAATGCAAGAAAAGAACTTAAAAAAGGCTAAACAAAAAGTAAAGATACTAAAGCTATGTAAGCAAAAACAAGGAGGGGTGGCCAACCCCTCCAATTTCAAGACTTCAGATCATGTTTTTTGGCTATGGTTCAACTTTGAAAATTAGTTCAAAAATCAAAGGAAAAGAGCATAAAGGAACCAAGGATTGAGCTATCAAAAATAGGTGCAAGTAAGGGTGTTAACCTTACCACCTTTGGTAGATTATCCAAACCCAAGTTCTAACACTTAAAATGGATGCAAAACAGCCCAAGAATACAAGAAATAGGCAGAAATGAAGTAAGAAAAAGCAAGAACAAAAGTTACAAACTTATACCTCTCAAAATGGAGTAAGCTTTGGCTGATGATCAAACTCACTCTTGACGCACTCTCAAGCTTGAATTATGCTTCTCAAGGGTCAACCAAGGCACTAAGATGATTAGTCAAGGTTGTATATTTTGTATATAGATGATATAATGAAGGTAGGTTAACTCAAAGGTAGCTTGCAATGGAAGAAGGAGGAAGAAGGAGCTCTCTCTATGTGTATAGGCTTTCTCTCAATTGTTCAACCCTGAAAATAGAGGTATATGGTCGTATTTATACAATTTGAGTAAGAAACATCATAAATATCTTCAAAAATGGCCAGTTGGTGGCCTCTCGCCCAGAACAATGTTTCTCGCTATTGAAGCCTGGTCGGCCCTCAATAGCCACAGTCGGCTCTAAATGAGGCATGGTTGGGCCTCAATGAATTCCCCTATTTTTCTATTTCAGGCTCAACACATGGTGGCACAAGGTGTAAAAAGGGATTTCTTGGGTATGATTAGCGGGAATATGGAAGGTTTGGGGTTATTTCGAAGCTTGAACAAGACTCTTTCGTTGAGACCTCGAACCACGCATAATACCACTTTCATCATCGAGTGTTCCGAGTAAAGCGCTCGAGCCTTACGGGCAGTCAAAAATGGGGTGTCCACACTGGGTCATTTCTCAAGCCAATGAAGATCGGTAAGAAAGCCAAATCCCAGAATCTGAAAGAAGAAAATTTATTGTTGAAGGACAATCGAGTTCCTATCCAGAACAATAGAGGAAAATTCAAACCCAATTGGATGGGCTTTTACATCATCAAGACTATTTAGTCAAGAACAACAACCATTCTCGTGGATTCAGATGGCTTAGAGATGGTACAACCAATGAACATAGACAAGGTAAACTTTTCTATCCTTGAGAGGCTCGCTGGGCCGAAAACTTGGAAGGGCGACCCAGGCAAAAGTTAGAGCAATGAAAAAAAAAAAAGAGAAAAAGAACAAAAATGGAAAAAATGGAAACAAAGAAAAAAGAAAAGGAAAAGAAGAAGAAAGAAGGAAAAAAAGGAAAAAATAGAGCTCAGAAGGTTGAAAACCCAGAAGGGCGGTTTTGGCAAAAGTTAGAGTGTACAAAGAGAGTGTTAATACCCAAGTGCACCTTAATTGAGAACTACGTAAGGCCTGATTTCCATATTTAGGATACGTAGGCAACTTCATCCTGAAGTTTGGCCCCAACCATTTTTAGGTTGCTTGGCTCATCCATGTTGATTGGCTTGTTCAACTCAACTATCCTATCCATGTCCAATTGGCTCATCTTCGTTCAAATTCGGTTGTTCTATTCCAATAAAAGATTCAGCTGCAAGACAAATCAAGTTCGGATTTGAGGTTGTGCATCTCAAGAGTTAATTCCACGTTGGTTGAGCAGTGGCCATTTGCAAAAACAATTTTGAGGATTTTTTTTTTTTTTTTAGTGAAGTTGACTAATTTTCTCTTGGACCCAAAGAAAGGAAAATTTTCAGTGCTCATAGCTTGACTTACATGATTTCAAAGCAGAAAGTCGAACAAACATGTTAATCTAACTCTCATGTTGGTCAAAATTGTTTTTGGTAGACAGCCAAAAAATAAAAAATGGTCAAAATAATGAACTAGGGGCATAGTTGAGTCAAGTTTTTCTGTCTTTTTCCCATTATCAATGCACTCACTAGAACAATGAGAGTTAGATTAACATGTTTGTTCGACTTTCTGCTTTGAAATCATGTAAGTCAGGCTATGAGCCAATCAACATAGACAAGGTAAACTTTTCTATCCTTGAGAGGCTCGCTGGGCCGAAAACTCGGAAGGGCGACCCAGGCAAAAGTTAGAGCAATGAAAAAAAAAAAAGAGAAAAAGAACAAAAATGGAAAAAATGGAAACAAAGAAAAAAGAAAAGGAAAAGAAGAAGAAAGAAGGAAAAAAAGGAAAAAATAGAGCTCAGAAGGTTGAAAACCCAGAAGGGCGGTTTTGGCAAAAGTTAGAGTGTACAAAGAGAGTGTTAATACCCAAGTGCACCTTAATTGAGAACTACGTAAGGCCTGATTTCCATATTTAGGATATGTAGGCAACTTCATCCTGAAGTTTGGCCCCAACCATTTTTAGGTTGCTTGGCTCATCCATGTTGATTGGCTTGTTCAACTCAACTATCCTATCCATGTCCAATTGGCTCATCTTCGTTCAAATTCTGTTGTTCTATTCCAATAAAAGATTCAGCTGCAAGACAAATCAAGTTCGGATTTGAGGTTGTGCATCTCAAGAGTTAATTCCACGCTGGTTGAGCAGTGGCCATTTGCAAAAACAATTTTGAGGATTTTTTTTTTTTTATAGTGAAGTTGACTAATTTTCTCTTGGACCCAAAGAAAGGAAAATTTTCAGTGCTCATAGCCTGACTTACATGATTTCAAAGCAGAAAGTCGAACAAACATGTTAATCTAACTCTCATGTTGGTCAAAATTGTTTTTGGTAGACAGCCAAAAAATAAAAAATGGTCAAAATAATGAACTAGGGGCATAGTTGAGTCAAGTTTTTCTGTCTTTTTCCCATTATCAATGCACTCACTAGAAAGGGCACAACTGAAGTTAGTAGCCGGTGGGGGGGCAAGTGCTCTCTCGTCCTCTAAGCAGTGAAGTATCGAGCCAAGTGCAAAGCACGAACTGGAAATGAAGCAGGGTATTCAACCCCCTCATCTGGATGGGTCTGATCACATCCAAACTGGCCAAGGGCATTGCCAAGTGATGTTAGTTACAGATTTGTTGCATATTTAGTCGCACCACAACCCCTCTGTGGGAAAGCTCACTAGTTGCCAGCGAAAGAAGGAGAATCTAGCAGAGTACTAGGGGCAAGGGTCCACAACTTCCAGCTTATCCATCAACCACTTGGGAAGGGATAAAAAATAAGAGAGATTAAAGAATAGAGAGATGTGCACTGAGAGAAAAAGTGAGGAAAAAGGCTTTTCAGAGAAATATAGATTGTGGGCCAAAGTGATGTGAGAACCATAAATAAGAAAGGGTGGGAAACAATACCTGGAGAAATAGTGGGCTCCCTGTGAACCGAGAGGTTTCCCACCAATGGAAAACATCTAAGTGTTGTGTTTGTTGTTTTTGTTTGTCTCGATTCTTGTTTTGAGTCGTTTTGATTTCGGTAGGTGTAAATCGATGCGTTTAAGTTATTTTTACTTTGTTTTTCTTTTGTTGAGTCGTGGTGTACTGTGGTCAGTTGTAGGCTCAATACTCGGTTAAGAATTCATTCTTGGTTTTAATTTCAAAATAAATCGTTTTGTGCTCAGAGTGCCGTGCCATTCTCAACATGATGTGCAAAACAGGATTCTTTCTTTCATAAATTCCTGGGTCCAACCCAGGTCAAAAGAGATAGCAACAGAACCAGGACCTATCTGAAGCTACATAGGTTCCAAACTGCAAAGCAAAAGAAAAACAGGGAAAATTAGAGCATCTGAGTTTGTTTCAACTTCAGCATTTTCCGGGATTGCATTCTGGAGGCACTTTTTCAGGCCTTATCATGTCTCTGAAGTATGAGTGTACCTCGATCTCAAGCTCAAAGCCTACTTCAAGCCAGAATGGCGATCAAAAGTGCTATTCTCGAACATTATTCCCTACCAGAGGCATCTTGGCTGTGTTTGCAATGAGTTCATAGGAAACCAACTGCGACGGTGGAAACTAGAGTTCGAGTGGCAATGTCTAGAACACAAAGGTTTGGAATTTCTGAGACTAAAGTTTGGTTTGAATACCTAGGGGTGTATCCCTGGATTAAAATTTATATGGCAGCCCCATAGGTTGAGGTAGCTTGTATATGCCTCAATTCTGGATATTGAACCTAGTCTGTCACCTCGTTGGAGAATAAAGAAAGTTGTAAGTATGATCAGGAAGCAAAGCGGCATTCGTGGCTTCCACATGCAGATGTCGCCCCTTGTCAGCATTTGAGGACCTTTGAACTGTGAGTTGAAGGTAAGAGTTCGAAGAACATAAGAGGGAGGTCCCCGTCAGAGTAGAGCGGTTCATCACTACTCACCTCATGAGGTGCTTTCTAAAGCGCCACTTTGTTTGTTTATTACATTCTTTAAACATCATCCACTACATTGCTTGTCACACATATCATGTTATCTATCGCACTTATTGCATTTATTTGCATCTTGCGTTATCTTGTATCATTTATCCTTTTACGCTGAGCAGCGTTTAGGATCATTGTTTCTCGGGACTTTTCTCAGGATGTGTGGGACACGACCCTGAGCAGTTTTCTAGACCTCTTCTCACGATTTCAGCATGGTTTGAGTGTTCCCTTCCTCACATGATTTCATCATGTTTGGAATTTATCTCAGGACGTGTGGAACGTGACCCTAGGCGATTTTCTCAGGACCTCTTCTCACGATTTCAGCGTGGTTAGAATGTTTCCTTCCTTACATGATTTTAGCATGTTTGGAGTGTATCTCAGGGTGTACAGAGACGTGACCCTGAACGGTAGGACCTCTTCTCACGATTTTAGTGTGGTTTGAGTGTTCCCTTCCTCACACGATTTCAGCGTGTTTGAGATTTGTTCTTCCTCTTCTCACGATTCTAGTGTGGTTGAAGTATGTCACCCTATTCATCCACTACATTATCCATCGCATCCATTATATCATGCCATTTTATCACCTGCATCCTTTTCATGTTAAGCTTAATTTGGCAAGTGCTTATACCTTTCCCTCGTTGAAACATGGTTTTATCATGTGTAAGTACCCATGCTGCGTTGAGGCCAGTATTAAGGGTGTCAACATTTTTTCTATGTTAGACATGGTTTGTTTTGTGTCTATACCTTTTCTAGGTAAAATGTGGTTTAGCCTACTTCTTATTCACTGCATCCATTGCATCCATTGCATTGTACTTTATCTTGTAGCATTCAGCATATAGAGTCATTATCTTTCCCCAACAGATCATTCCTCCCAACAGATCATTCCTCACTTATATCATACCACCCAATTACTTGTACTCTTTCTCTTTCTACGAAAAACATAGTTTTGCATGTGCTCGTACCCCATTCACGTTGAAACATGGTTTTGCTATGTGTAAGCATCCATGCTGCGTTGAGGCTAGTATTGAGGATGTAGGCACTTAGCCTGTGTTAGGCGTTGTTTAGTTGTGCGCACTTTTTTTCTATTTAAAATGTAGTTTGATTTGCATCTCTATTCCTTTATGGTATTTGTGCATTTTGCACTGCTTGTGGTTTGATTATTTTGTTACATTGTGTATCATTTTGCATTCTGCCCTTGAACTACGCTGGTTTGATTCCTTGCAATGGGATATGTAGGTAACCCTTAGGTTCAACCAATTGCATCTGCATTTTGATTGTTTGCCTAAGTCATACGGCCTTGTCAACATGGGTCATCTTCGGACTTTGACATTCACTCATGTCATTTCATGACTCTGAGCTTTGTCAAAGAGGGGCAACTGTAGACACCCCATTTTTGACCGCCCTTAAGACTTGGGCACCTCAGGTTAATCACTCGATGATGAAAGTTACGCTATACAAACGTTCGATTTCTTCAGCAAGAAGAGCTTCTAAATCCCGACCTTACACCTCATTTTTGACCAAAACTATTTTAGACCAAAACCTTAAAACCCTTCTTTTCAAAATATTTTTCCAAATGTTTCTACGATGTTCCAAGGCTCGCATTTCGTTTAAAATATTACACTTTTCGGTAAACCGAGCAAGGATGAAGTGGAAATAAATGAAAGAGAGGTAAAGTTTTTGAAAAATCTTTAAAGCCTCTTATTTATAGGTTTGGATTTGAGGGAAATAGAAGGGGAGTGAAGAAAATTAGTTGGGGGAAAAGTTAGGCATCAATCTGTTAGGATAGAAATGAGCAACCTTCCCTAAATTAGGCATATCTCTTTGCACACTTAGCATTTAGATGTGAGGCCACCACCATTGGAAAGTAGACTTTCGGGGCTTCAATTTAGACTCAAGAATCACCTAAAACCGAGTCCAGAAGAAAGAGATATGCTCGTTTGAAATCGGGCTTGAAAGTAGATTTTTGCCTAGCCGTCCACTATTAGTGGGTGGCCGCTCACTTTTAGTGGCCTGCCGGCCACTTGTGTCAAAAAATAAATATTTTTGCCAACTATCTCCACAGATGCATGAACCACTCCAGCTGTCTCTGTACTGATATTTCCGAGATATCAACCTATGTTTCTATGTATTCTTGACATTCCCTCATGTTTTTAAGGTTAGAAAAAATTCATTAAGGACCATAACTTGCATAGCACTCTCTCTTTCTGTCTTGCAACCTATGCACTCTCTCTCTACACTTCCTAAACCAAAAATTTAGCTGTTCTTGCTAAGGTTCTTGAGCTCAAATCTCAGCCCTTGAGAGTGAGAATTTGTGGGTTTGTTAACAAAAGAGTTACTTTGCTTCAAGAATAGGAGAAACCCAACATTAGTGGCCAGCAGGCCACCTTTACTGGGCAGTAGGCCACTATTAGTGGGTGGCCGGCCACCACTTTTGACCTGCTGGCCACCTTTTTCAGCCAGGCAGTTCCACTTTCTTCACAGACTAGAGCAGAGGTTGAGGTGTAAAAAAAATAGTGCAGAGGCATTCTTGGGGGGAGAAATTCATGGGCATGCATAAGCCATTTCCTTGCTCCTCGGGACCCGTTACATTTGTTAATAGTAGTATGTTGTACAACTTGTAATCAATTACTTAGTTAATTAGTTCCTTATGTAACTAATGAGTTAGTTTAGTTGGTTAATTGGTATTAATTAGTTAGAGTAGCTAGTTGATTTATAATTATTTAATTAGCTAGAATAGTTAGTTAAATTCATTGTTGTAATAATTAGTTAAGTAGCTTAGCTAATTCATTCATTCGGACCTTCCTTCGTGAAGGCAAATTGTAATAAGCGTGTATGTCTTCCAACCCTACATCTTCCTCCCTTTTATTTATTTTCTTATGATGGATAGAATAGAACATTATGTTTCATTTAGCATATTCCATGATTTGCATCCACTTGTCTTGCATGAATCGAGGCTTGGTTCATCATTCTAACAAAGCATTGCTATTTATTACTTTGTTGAATACGTGTTTAAAGCGCATGCCATCAAATTGATTCACATGTTATATTAGTAGCTGAGCCTATTAATTGCATATTGTGTGTGTTGCATTAGTCATTTTGCATTAATTAGGGGCATGCATGTTTTCTAATTAGTTTGTTCGTTTTGGCTCACCTCGGAGTATTAGGTGAGCATTTATTGCTTTAGTATATTGCATGAGTGTGATTATTGCCATGTTAAGCATGATTACCATGAGGCTAATTGCTTAAGTGATAAATTGTTTAAATGCTGGTGGATGGAGGCTAATTGCTTAAACTAGAATAGTTTGAGCGAAGTACATAGGAGGTCACTTTTTCAAGTTTCACATATTCAAACAATTTTCAAACAAACTTGAAATCAAATGTTCCAATTTTTGCAAATTAGTCTATACTTGTGTGCAACACATAGTAACAATAGTCTAAATAATCGGAATAAGAGCATATAATGTACATAAGAATCACATCATGATTAGTAGAGGCCGATCTTTGATTGGGTGAGTGGGGTGCTCAATTCATGACCTTCCCATCTCGTACCTAACTTCCCGAGTCGAGACACTTTGGTGATGACGGATAAGTGGCCTTTGGCACGAGTCTCGGGTTTTCTAAATGTCCCAGAAATATTTAGGTGGCGACTCTGTAATTTGGCAAAGTAGTCCATTTTTGACATATTTGATTCAAAATTAATTTTCCAAAAGATTTGCCGAATTTGAACTGTTTTGTGTTTATCTATTTCACATTGCACTTGTGGAATCATATTCAGAACCACAAGAGTTCGAACTGTAGGACTAGTCGTATCTGAAAGGAGCACAAAAAGCGAGCTACAGTGTCTTGGGCACGAGATTGACCTTTAGCACTGCGTATCATCCTCAGACTGACGGGCAGTCAGAACGTACCATTTAGATTTTAGAGGATATGTTTCGGGGTTGTGTCCTTGACTTTAAGGGTTCGTGGGAGAGGCACTTGCCCTTAGTAGAGTTTGCCTATAATAATAGTTTCCAATCGAGTATTGGCATGACACCATTTGAGGCCCTGTATAGTCGACCGTATAGATCCCCTGTGTGTTGGGCAGAGGTGGGTGATGCACCTATGTTGGGTCTAGAGTTAATCCGAGAAACGACGGAGAAAGTTGCACTTATCCTTAAGAGGTTGGTTACAGCCCAAAGTCGCCAGAAGAGTTATGTCGACCGTAGGAGGAGACCTGTAGACGTCCCCGAACGCCCCGGGAGGTTTAAGTCCCGTTCTGTTCATATTGGGGTCACTACAGTTCAAGGACTCAAATGTCACGGTTCTCAATCTTGAACCAAAGAGTCCAAATCCGGCAAATCGTTTTGAAAACAGATTTTTTTGAAAGAAGTGCCAAACATGGGCTGCTTCGCCAGATACAGAGTCGCCACCTAAATATTTTTTAATGGGAAATTTAGGAAACCCTGACTCGGTGCCAAAGGCCACGTGTCCGTCATCACCAAAGTTGCCTCGGCTCGGGAACTTGGGTACGATTGGGGAAGGTCACTTCGTGAGCACCCCCGCTCGCCCGGTCAAAGACCGGCCTCTACTAACCATGATATCTGTTTTTGAAAACATTGTGAGTTCTTATTCCGATTATTAGCCTAGGTTACTATGTGATGCTCGCAGCAAACAAGTATAGACTGGGCCGCCTGAATTGGAACAAGACATTTCATGTTTGTTTGTTTGAAAATGGTTTGATGGTGCTACCCGCAGGTAGGCTAAGACGCGGATTTGCCACCCTCAGGTGGGCTTAGAAAACATGATTTTGCCACTATCTAGTGGGCTTAAAACAAACAGTCAACGCATTGTCCCAATTCAAGTAGCACAACCTCCACCCACAGGCATTCAAGGCAGTAATATCACATAAGCAATTAGCCTCATGGTAAGCATGCTATCATGGCAACACTCACACGTATGCAAGGATGCTAAAGCATAAGTACTTACCGAGTACTCCAAGCCAAAACAGAAAACTTATTAGAAATCATGCATGATCCTAAATGTACAGGAATGCCTAATGCAACACATGCAATAATGCAACTGTAGCAGGCTCGGCTATTCTACATGGCATGTGAAATGCTACAACTATCATATACTCAACTTGGAGTTGAAATACAAATGCAGTTTGTATGATGCGCCGAGCCCGGTGCATGCAAAACAGATGAATGATGCAAACATGCTATCATACTGTATGCTAATTGAAATATGCCCTAATCTAACCATCATAAGCGGGTAAATAAAAGGGAAGAAAGACGTGGGGTTGGAAGACGTACATCACACTCACCCACACTTATTACAGTTATGCCCTCGCGCAGAGGGTCCGACTAAATAATACAGTCCGAAATAAAAGAATATTACAGTCCGAAATTACAGAATATTACAGTCCGAAATATACAGATTTTCTAATTAATTAACAAATTAAACTAAGAAAGCTGTAAACTGGCATGCAAGCCAGGGGCTGCCTCGCTTCTGATGAATGATGTATGCTGGACTGCCTTTGCGCGGAAATCCACTGGGATGCCCCAATTAGCCTCTGTTTGCAATGTTTCTCGAAATGCACGCCAGACTCCAAAAAGTTACTGATTCCCGGTATGCTGCAACAGAGACCAGGAAAAGGGCATAGCAATGTATTTCACAAATATATGCATGCCTCGATTCTCGTGCCACCAATCATGCATATCGATGCATGGTGGCCGACGAATCGGATTGCACAACTCAATATAGGGTGCAATGCAGATGAATGCTACAACAAAACCTAACTCCATCATGGGTAATCCGGAGTGTCGGTGACTGGGGAATTGAGACCCGTTCCGTCACTCGGAGTACGAAACGTGCCTCATTTCCCGTGTCCGGGCTAGCTTCTATCCCGAACACGATGCAATATGCAATCCTAACATACACAATGCTATGAAAATGAGATACCTCGAAATGCGTGCACACGGGCGCGCAAACCAAGGCGATGATCCTAAGGCATGAAATGGCATACGCAATGCAAATGGACTTACACTAACATGAGCGGACCTCGGCCGCACTCACATAAGAGGCCGTCGGATAAAAATGAAGTGCCTCGCAATGCGTGCCCGCGGGCACGCAAACCGAGGCGATGCATACAGGATGCAAATGACATGGAAATGATATATAATGAGGCTAAAATGAAATGTCTCGAAGTGCGTGCCCACGGGCACGCAAACCGAGAGAATAGTATACGGAATGCAATGATGCGAATAATGGCATACAGAGTGCAGAATGGACTTATACCAACATGAGAGGGCCTCAGCCACTCTCACACGGGAGGCCGTCGGATAAAAAAGAGATGTCTCGAAATGCGTGCCCACGGGCGCGCAAACCGAGGCGATGCATACGAAATGCAAAATGGGCTTATACCAACATCAGAGGGCCTCAGCCACACTCACACGGGAGGCCGTCGGATAAAAAAGAGATGCCTCGAAATGCGTGCCCGCGGGCGCGCAAACCGAGGCGATGCATACGAAATGTAAAATGGGCTTATACCAACATGAGAGGGTCTCAGCCACACTCACACGGGAGGCCGTCGGATAAAAAAGAGATGCCTCGAAATGCGTGCCCGCGGGCGCGCAAACCGAGGCGGTGCATATGAAATGCAAAATGGGCTTATACCAACATGAGAGGGCCTCAGCCACACTCACACGGGAGGCCGTCAGATAAAAAAGAGATGCCTCGAAATGCGTGCCCGCAGGCGCGCAAACCGAGGCGGTGTCATACAGGTATGAAATGGCGTGCAAATGAAACGTGGCATATGGTATATGAAAAATGCAAATTTCAGTAGCTATAATGATGCACAAATAGCCCCCGAATTATGACAAAATTACACCCGATGCTCGAAATGCAATGTTATGCACCCGAAACGGCCTACAGCCCTACTAAACATGCACAATATGGACATAACATGTAAAACAGTAGCAAGGCAGCCCCTAAACTAGCATTTTTTCAGTACAAAGCATGGCCAAACAATGATCACAAGTATGGCAAAAATAGCTTGCAAAAATGGGGAAAAAGAGGGAAATAATGAAGCAAATGATATATACAATGCTCAAACTGAAAAATACAGTTCTACAACATTAAAGAGGGACCAAAAATATGCACATTTCCAGTGGGTGACATCCCCCAATTCAGTATGTAGATATGCTTAACATAGCATGCAAAATAATGAGCCAACAAAGGCTATAACACGAGATACCAAAAGGATGCATCAAACAGCCTTGGACCCTTAACAAAACATGACAAATGGGCCAAAATAAGACTCTTTCCTAGCCTGATGAAGACTCAAAACAGAAGCCAAGAAAGCCTATCAAAGCATGCAATTTTACGGAATCAAAGATGGTATTACATGAAGTACCAAAAACATGCACCAAATGGCCTCAGACCCTTAATAAAACATGAATAATGGGTCATTTTAAGACACTTTCTAAGCCTGATGAAGACTCAAAACAGAAGCCAAGTAAGCTTAAAAAGGCATGCAAAATGGGGTCAAAGAGAGGTATAAAGGCAAGTGTAACATGGAGACCTCAAACCAAGTTGATCCCTTCTACAATAGTGTAGAGGGACACAAAATAAGCTCAATATCAGTTAATGGCATGCTCAAAATCAAACTTCAAATAGGCTAAAGAAACCATGCAATTTTACGGTAAATTGGAAGAATTACAAAGCAAGTGCATGATAGAACCACCAAACATGGTTGAGCCCTTCTCCAATGTTGAATAGGGGCTCAAAATAAGCCCACTCACAGTTTATATCAGGCTCTAAAATGGATCACTCATAATCCAAACAAAGCATGCAAAATATTGGCATAAGAGGTGATATTGAAGGAAGAGCATGATAGAGGTACCAAACAAGGTTGAGCCCTTCTACAATGTTGTAGAGGGGCTCAAAATAAGCACAAAATCAGTAGGGGCCAGAGCCCAAAACAGTGAGCAAGTAGGATAAAGAATTGAAGCAAAATTGTGCAAGAAAAAGGGAATTAGAGGCTTACCCTTGAAGATCAAGCTTTTGTTGCTTCTTGGCTTCAATTTGTTGCTTCTTAGCCTCTGGAAAACACTCCTTTGCTGCTGAAATGGAGGTGGTGATGGTGGTGCTTAGGGTTGATGAAGGAATGAACTAGAACCTTGAAGCTTTTTTGAGTTTTTGAGGATGAAAATGGAGGCAAATGGCTAAGAGTTCTTGAGGAGAAATTTTGTAACCCTAACAAAGGAGCTGTCCAGCCCCTTAAATGGATCAAAAAGGGTGTAAAAGGGGAGGGAAATGCACCCAATCTTTCCCTCCCAAAATATCCCCCGGAGGGCTGGAATATTTTGAAAAGCAGCTGGACAGCTGTAAAGGGTTGAAAAGCAGGAAGCTGGTCGGCCAGGTAACTTTCTGGCAGATGGCCGGCCGGCCACCCCAACTGGTCGGCCAGCCACTCACCCTGGCCGGCCGGCCATGGCCAAAAATGAAGCAAAAAATTACTGGCCGACCACCACTTTTTAGGGTCCTCCCAGGTGTGTAGAACAAGGTTCCAAGGTTGGAATTTGGCAACTGTGAAACAGGAGTCACAACATTGAACTTGAAGGAGAGGCTCAAAAATGAAAAAAACAATTACTGGCCGACCACCACTTTTTAGGGTCCTCCCAGGTGCCCTCATCACAAATATGTAGCTTTGGTTGGAAGAAAATGGCCCTAGGGTGTTCAACATTAGCCCGGAAGTGAGCAAAACGGGCGCCGGAGGAGCATAACTGGTTATCTGGGATAATTGCTAGCCTCCCACCCTCCAGTGATCTTCCTGGTGCTAAAACAGAGGTACCTGCCAAAATTGAACAAAAACTAATGCAAAATGAATGCTCGGGGGCCAAACCGCGAGGTTCGGGGCCCGAAACCCGGCTGTAAGCACCGAAAGTGGCATTCGGCCACGAAATGGGTATCTGAGACCCCAGTGTGCCTCGTTATGATAAAACAGAGGTACCTGCCAAGAACCGGAGAAAACGGAGATGGTTGGGCGGTCCCGAACCGAGGCACACGGCCTGACGGCTCCGAAAACCGAGAACCGGGCTCCGAAATGGGCAAAATGGCCTACGGCCACAAAAAATAGCGCACGGCCACTGAGAGATGATCTGCTAGACCTCTCCCACCCTTCAGGAAAGAAAACAGAGAAAACCGAGTCTGGTTCGCAAACCGAGGCAGGGTATGGAAGAGAGTTCGGAAGTCCGGAGGCAGGGCGCACGACCGCGACTCTGAAACTTCTGAACGAGCACAATATGCAACATCACCGAGCGCTCAATCGGTGACGTCTGAGTCTTAAGGTCGGTCAAAAATGGGGTGTCTACAAGACCCTTGTCTTTTGATGTAAGAGATCATGTCTTTTTGAAGATATCACCTAAGAGAGGCTTGATGAGGTTTGGAAGGAGTGGGAAGTTATCCCCTCGATTTATTAGGCCTTTTGAGATCCTTGACCGGATTGGAGAGGTAGCTTATCATTTGGCCTTGCCGCCACAACTTTTCGGGGTTCATGATGTGTTTCATATTAGTATGCTTTGAAAGTATGAGCTGGATCCATCGCACGTATTGGATTGGATTGACTTAGAGGTAGATGAGGATGCCTCGTATGAGGAGAGACTAGTGAGAGTCTTGGATACTCGGGACCAAGTCTTGCGAGGTAAGACAATTCCCTTAGATAAAGTATTGTGGAAACATTATGGGGTTGAGGAAGCAACTTGAGAACATGAGTTGGAAGTTCGTGAGAAGTATTCGGACTTATTTGCTGATGTTTGAACATGTATTGAAATTCTGATTATGTTAATGGAATATGAAAGCATTGTATATGTTTTGAGGATATAGAAACATTGTATATGTTGTTTATGTTTTGGAAATGCTAGTTTATTAGAAACATTGTATATGATTTGGAAATATGAATTGTCTATTCAGTATTGAGAATTCGTTTATCATGTTGATGGGATTGAATGACCAGAGAATGGGTCATAGTGATGGAATTGAATGATTATCATTATGGTTGTAGTTGGTTTTAACTTAGTTTTAAAACTTGATTTGAAATTTTGGGGACGAAATTCTTTAAGGGTGGAGGTTATAGCGATTCTGGTTTTAACCCAACTCTTGTTGTATCCTGGACTCGGGTTTAATGGTTTCATATTGTTGTTTACTTCCCTTGTATCTCCTTAAATTTGGCTTTGGGATTGTTGTGGTTATGTTTGGGACAGGTTGGTTGCTTAGTTTCCAAAGTCATGTTGCCCAAAATTTTGCTCCTCCGCTCGAGCGGCACTTCTTGATCTCAAGCGGGCTTTGCAAACTCTTAGTACTTTTGCAGGTTTGCAAAACTACTAGAGAATGTATTCTATGCTCGAGTGACGTTTCCTACGCTCGAGCAGGTAGGCGCTCGAGCAGCCTTTTTTGAGATCGAGCGTTGGTCTGTTGTCTGCAAAACTACTAGGAGTGTGCATTCTGTGCTCGAGCAGAACAACTTATTCTGTCTGACGCTCGAGTGTCACTTCTCACGCTCGAGCGGACTGTGCATATATCAGTTCGTAACAGCCACTTTTTACATCACTGTTTTATCTTTTTCTCTCTCTAAAACATTTCAAAACCCTAGATCTTGAGTTTCTCTTTCTAAAACTCACAATCTCTCTACATTTTCATCTAGATCCATTGGGTTATCTACACTAGTGTCTTTGGAAAAAAGGTAGAGCTCCTTAAGGGCTACGTTTTGATTTGAATACACCTTGGTTTTGGCATCTTTGGAGTTCCTACATTGCTTTCCTTGCCTTCTCACTTTGAGGTAGAGACTTTCTACACTCTCCTATGATTTTTAACTTAGTTATTTGTAGATTGTGTAACTAAGGTTGGTATTTGGAGGATTTTAGACAAACTTAGGTTTTAGTTTAAAATCGAAAAAGGGGTTTTCAAATGGAGGTATTGAAAATGGTTATGGGTATAGATATGAGGTTGTGTTGTGTTAAATTTGTTGATTTTGACACATGGGGTTGGATTTGGAAGGAAATGGAGTCTTGCCCTAAAATGTTTAGAAGAATTATTTTGTATAAATAATGAAATTGGTATTGGCAATGTGAAATTAGATGAATGTTTATATGAATGGTGGAGTTGGTTACTTGTTATCTCTTATCTATGGAAATTTGGATAATTTATCTGTTTTGGAGATTATATATCTGTTTAGAAATATCTGTTTTGGGCTATAGGTGGAGAATAGCTATGATTGTTGTAAAAATTGTACGAGGATTAGGTGAACTAGAACTAAACTCTTATTTGTTGTCATTGAATATGACCGTGTGTTAATACATTGTATATGTATGATGTTTGAGAGAAGAAATGGGATGGACTCCATTAAATTAAGTTGGCCTGTGTGTCCATGGTGAAAGTCTCGAAGATCATGCATATACATGGGTGCCGATTCCCGCAGACAAAATTTTCACAAAATGGCCAATGGAAGTGTTTTAATGATAGTTGTGTTGGTTTGAGACCCACTGAGCTATGTCCTCAGTTTGGTGTCTAGAATGAATGAAGTTGACTTACAAATTGAGATAAAATGAATTGAGACATATTGAATTGAGATAATATGAATTGTGATATAAAGCTTGGCATGGCATGGTTTTGCAAAAGAGTCATAAATGGTTTTATCATGGGCATTGGACATGCATCTCATACTCATATCTTTGTTAAGATTCATATATTGTGTTAGATTGTTTCTACTGGGCTTTAGTTCACCCTACTTGGGAAAAACATTTTCAGATGCTGGTGATATGCCTTTGCCAAGGACTTAGCTTGGGAGGATTGTGGAGCTGAAGGCTCACTTTTGTTTATTTTGTACTTACTTGCTTTTCAAGCCTAAGGCTTTATTTGTATTGAGCTGATGACTCTTTTTGTTGTAACCAAGCATGGTCCTGGAAATATGTAAGCCATTAGGGCATATGAATTTCTGTTTAGCTTTCATTTCTTATTTCATCTTGTAACACATGCTGTAGATTCAGGATGAGCGGTTTATGAATGTATATCGCATGTGTCACCTTTTGTACATTAACTATGATTAATGAAAGCTTCTTATTTTATTTATATCACTTTGTACTAGTGGTCAGAGTTGGATTCTTGTAATTATTTTGGGGGCGTTATATCAGGACACGCCACATGTCTTCACTATTATCTCTTTTGATTTCAAAATTTGTGTATAAAAGGAAAGGCGTCACCCTTGTTGAAGCATGGACAATTTTTAGTTTTTCTTTTGAAATCTCCCCTCCCTCCCAATCTCTCTCTAACCTGTAATAATAAGTAGATGTACTGCCAGTTTGGAGCAATAAAAATATTTTGTAAGTATTTATTCCATGAATGCCTGTTGAATTACTTGTTTATTTGTGTGATACATTAGCATTTCATAAACATAGACGTTCTTTATATTTAAACTTACTTTTAGATAATTATTTATGACCATCTATAATACCGGTACTTGCAGAGCTTGATCATCAAATAGCTCTTACAGAACAGTAGATCCAAGAGGAGATCTGCCGTTTAGCGGCCTTTCTTAGCTCTCCTTCCCAATAGTAGAACAGTATATGCAACCATGTATGGCATAATTTGAGTGAAGTATAATTTCAATATGGGTCATAGTATTCTTGGGCTTGTGCTAATTCGAGACTGATCAGATTGAGGGTAAGTAGGATGTCACCCAAGTCGCGTATAGGGTTTAGGGCCATTGTTGCAGTGATTGCGTTTAGGTTTGGTTCCCCGTAAGCTATTGACAGATGTGCTTATCCTAATCCCTATGTCAAACACCTAATTGGTATCAAAGCCATGTTTATTACAATTCATATTAAGTTTATACTTTACTTAAATTATACATATATGGTCACTAGTAAACATCATGAACACTAAAACTTTAGCAATTACTTTCGTAGCTAATATAGTAGCTTCTACATTAGAAGTAGCAGAACTTATGGCTTACTAAGATGTGAAAGAACCCTTAGACAAATGGACAATTCCAAATGTCAAATCAGATACAATTTATAAAATTGGAACTTTTGAATTCACTAGTAAAAAGTTGATCAAAACTTTTGAGCATGCAGCTCCCTTTAAGAATAATGATGAAATAATAAATTACTTCATATCCAGGATCTTGCACCCTTTTCAAAAAATACAGATACATTCATATAGGACTTTTTCAGATAGCCTTCAAGCCTTTAACCTTGTTAGGCCAGAATACCAGTATCTAGTGTACCCTTAGAGATAGTAGATGTACTAATTGGCAAGCTTCCCTTATGGGCGCCATTGAAACCAGTTTATCTTTTGGATCAGTTTATTTTCATATATATCCAAATTTAAGTGTGTCACTTTTTGACCCAAATCTTTCAGAAGTCTTAGAGCTAAGAGTTCTTACTTATGGTTATGAGTATTTACCAGGATCACCTCCCATAGTTGCAATCTTTAGGATCCATTTGAAGGTTTTGACAACCTTAAATCTGTACAACAGAAGACGTAGCGAAACATGCCATACTGTTCTGATAGACACCAACCTGTTTAACTCCCAAGTAGTAGTCCCCAGAATGATACCATGGAAGGATATTACCTTTCCAGAAAACTAGCAAATACCAAATGATGTTCCAACAAGGCCTATAGTATGTCAAACTCTTGACCAAGTCATTCAGACACAAGGAGGAAATGTATACCTCTAATTCCGTCGACCTTTGACTAGAAGTATGTCTAGTACTGGCTCCAGGTTTACACCATCTTATATAGTAGATTTACCTGACTCGTCTAGACAATCAACTTCAGAACCTCCAGAATTTGTCTTACAAGGTTTGCCCTCCAAACCACCTAGTGAACCACCACTACAATCTGTAATTCAGAAAATTCATATTTTTGAAAACCAAATACCTCATGGAGTGTATAACACCAGTAGGCCATCATATGATAGGGAAAGCCCTATGACCAGTGACATGAATTTTGAGATTTGATGGATTTTGCACCAAGTAGTGAAACTCGTCGTCTTATTAACCAAAATTCATGCAACCCAAATCCCAAGAATTTAGACAGTGGTACTTTAGCTATCACAATCCTCAACAGCTTGAGCGATTAAAAACCATTATTATTTTCATCTAGAAAAACAACAGAAGATTATCTTTTTTCCTGAGTGGTATTTTGAATTTGCCACTGTTATGGAACTTCTTCCAGAACCATAGTTTAATGACTTAGATGATTTACACAAGACTTGGTTGACAACAGAAGGGAAAAGTTTCAAATCGATACATCCTCCACCACAGTCCTTAGAGCTAGTGCCTAGCTTAGCTTCCTTTTCTAGTGCCCCGTTGGTTATTATAGCTTTTGTTAAACCAACTGATACTCTAGAGAAAAGAGACCCTATAAAGGTTATTGTGGCTTCCATTTTTCGCGCCCCATTTCGGAAGGTTTGAAAGAAAGGCCTCACAGTTCGGACTCCCACGGTTCTGAATCTAATCTCACAAGTGCAATGTGAAATTGATAATCACCAAAGAGTTCAAATCTGGCAAATCGTTTGGAAAATTGATTTTAGGATAAAAAATGCCAAAATTGGACTGCTTTGCCAAATATAGAGTCGCCACCTAAATATTTTTTGTTTTGGGAAAATTTAGGAAATCCTGACTCGTGCCAATGGCCACGTGTCCATCATCACCAAAGTTGCCTCGGCTCGGGAACTTAGGTACGAGAGGGAAAGGTCATGAATTGAGCACCCTTGCTCGCCCGATCACAGATCGGCCTCTACTAATCATGATATGATATTTTATAAACATTATACGTTCTTATTTTGGTTATTAAACTAGCTTTACTATGTGATGCGTACAAGCAAGTATAGACTAGTTTGCTCGATTTGGAACAATTCAACTCATGTTTGTTTGCGAAAATGGTTTGAATTTGCCACCTCAAGTGGGCTTAAAAATGTGAATTTGCCACCAAACATAGTGGGTTTAAAACATGATTTGCCACTCAACAAAGTGGGCTTAAAATGCACATTCGTTGACTTGTTCAAATTCAAACAACAAGCCTTCATCCACAGGCATTTAAACAGTTTAGCATTTAAGCACATAGCCTCATGGCAAGCATGCTAATCATGGCAATATTCACACTTATGCAAGTATGCTAAAGCATAAAAACTCGCCTATACTCCAAGCTAGGAAAATATGAGTTAGTAAAATATGCATGATTCCTAACTATACAAGATGTCTAATGCAACACATGCAATACGCAATTAATAGGCTCAGCTACTAATATGGCATATGATTTGATTTGAACAACATGCGATTAAATACGTATTCAAAGAAGATATTGAAATGGCAATGCAGTTTGAATGATGCGCCGAGTCTCGGTGCATGCAATACGAATAAATGGATGCGAGCATGCGATATGCTAATTAAAATATGTCCCTAATCTAACCATCAAAAGCAATTGAATAAAAGGGTGAAAGACATGGGGTTGGAAAACATACATACATGCACGCACACTTATTACAACATTACGCCCTTGCGAAGGAGGGTCCGAATGAATAAGCTAACCAACTAGCTACACTAATTAAGCTAACTAATTATTACAAACCGAATTAATTAACTATTCTAGTTAACTAATTATTACAAACCAAAATCGAATAACTAGTTAAACTAACTAATTATGTACAACACTTAATTAGCTACAACTAATTACTTACAACACGTATTTGATCTATTCTAATTAAACTAATTAGCTAATCCCGAGAAGTGAGGGACGCATGCATGCTCGAATTTTCACCTGAAAAGCCACTGCCTTGCTGCCGAAAGCCTCTGTTTGCACATATGAACACCAATAAAGCTGTCCACTTCCGGAACACCTCTGCTCCACTTTACCAACAAACTGTAAAAATTTCACTGATGGCTGACAAGGGGCCAGTCGGCTATCAATGGTGGCCGGTCGGCCACTACTGGTTTGAACTTCCTTGCTGTAACAGAGAGCAAAACAGAGCAAAACAGTGTATTTCTCAAGGGTTGTTTGCACACTTTGCCTCTCCTTTTCACGGGGAAATCAAAGAAGGGACAAAATTTGGTTAACGAACTATCAATCAAGCAATTTCATTGCATGATGGCTTGTGAAACCAATTGTGCAAATTTCAATAAATACAAAATGAGACCAAAGAGACCATCACCCTATCAAGCATGATCAAGGGCAATGGAGAGTATGAAATGTCTCATTTTCCTTGTGTTCAAATTAACATCCGATTTAAACACATGCAATGCAACACAAAGAATGCTTATCATGCCTCTTTTACTTGCCAATTTTGTTTACTCATTTTAACTACCAAATCATTCATTAATTCATTAAGTCCATTGGTGAGTGTCCTCTAATGGAAGGAGGGCTCAAGCCACAAGTTGTTTTGGGCATGAAAGAGGCATTACACTACTGGTAATGAACCCTCTAAGGGATTAAACCATTAGGTGTAGCACCTCCATTTCACACTTAGGCAAACAAGTGGTTTAAAACCACTTTCAAAGAAAAACCAAAAGGTGAAGAAATGAGGGAGATTGCCGAGATTATAAGTGATGAAATGAAGTAGAAAAAATAGTAAAACATGCAATCAACTCACATCAATGATGGTTAAAGCCTTAAAACACTAAGCTAGTGAAAGTTGTTACACTACAACTATGCAAAACAAGACTCAAACGAACTAACCAGCCCAAAACAGAGCTAAAACAGGTTATTTCAGAGGCTAAAACATGCTGGACTTGAGCTAAGTTAAGTTAGAAAAACATGCTAACATGTGAAGTTAACTAGGCATGCAAACCAGACACAAGGAGGGGAAGCTAACCCCTCCAAATTTGGACCTCAAAATAAGTTTTTTGCCACTGAAATACCTCTGAAATTCAGTGGTTAAGAGGCCCAAAAAAGTCGATTTGAAAGTGATGAATAAAGGCACAAAAGCTTTACAAACTAATAAGCAAGAAGGGTGAACCACTTCTTAACTAAAAAAAAAGGCTCAAACCAGAACTTTTAGGCTACAAAAATAGAGTTTTTCTTAGTTCAAAACCAGCCCCAAAATAGCAAGAAAAGATGGTAAAACAAGCTTGCAAAACAAAGTAATCAAGGTAAGTAACCTACCTCTTGAAGCAAAGGGCAATTCTAGGCACAAAACCAAGCTAAAACTACCTTCAAGAGCTCCAAGAAGACCCCAAGTAACCTCAACTCAAGGGTAAGAGGATTTGATTTAGGATGTGTATGCAAAAGTGTAGAGAAAACAAGCAATTAGGCACAAAATTGTAAGAGAGAGAGAAATCTAGAGAGAGAGAGAGAGAGAGAGAGAGAGAGATAGATTTTTGCTCTAAATTTTTCTAACCCTTCAAAATGGCAGAGGAACCCCCCTATATATAGAAAAACATGCCTTTAGCTTAGAAACATCCTACCATACATGTGTAGGGAGATGCAGCTAATTGTGCTAACAGTTGGCACAACTGTCAACAAATATCTGGAAAAAGAGACTGGTGGCCGACAGGCCACACCAATGGCAGACAAGCACAAGCCATGGCCGACAGCCTTTGGTGGTGGCCGACAGGTCACTACAAGTTCTAGGCACCAAGTTTTGATCCAAAAACAAGGCATAGAAAGGACAAGGTCTAAAGGCTCAAAGACAGGGCATTCCGCCGAGAACTTCGGGCACTCAAAACGAACACATGCAACCATAGTCATCAAATGCATAAGTGATGACGTCCAAGTCTTGAGGATGGTCAAAAATGGGGTGTCTACAGTTACTGACCTTACTCCTCTCATCAAACAAAATAATTATACCAAACTGCACCTTCAAACAGTAGGAAAACAACTAACCATAATTGAAGAATTAGTTATTGAATTAGTTAAACATCAAAAAACTAGTTCTAAACCAGAAAAAGATCTTCAACTAGTTAGTATCAAACCACCTTTAGAGGTTTCAAACTTTAAGTTTAAACCTCCTAAACAGAATGATGAGTTTATTGACGTTATTATCAATAAAATGAAAAATATTTGCATAGGATCTTCCAGTCAATGGATTAATATGCTTTCTCAGCAACAACCTACTCCTCCTTTAAACAGTGAAGAACGAGATAACCTGATGCCATCACAAATCTTTGAAATCTAGAATAGTTTCCAGGAAATGCAATCTGTTAACAAGACTTATTTTTCCTAACAGATCTCTCGTATGGCCTTAACAAGACCAAGTAGGTATTACTATTCTAGACTTACTCCCAGGATATACTGCGGATGTTTGGTGGGGCTTTTTTGAGCCAACTTATGGCTTCTGACTTTTAAAAATTTATTTTGGACTGTTTGGTTAAACTTATTTCAAACAGTTTCTGATTCTAACAACTTATTTTAAGTCAAAAAAGTTGATTCTGAGAAGCTGCTCACCACTTGCTTCTGATTATCAGCTTCTACTGTGGACATGTTAATTCACGGTTATACTCTTAGATTTTTTTATTTTTTATTTTTTTAAAAATAGAAAAAAACCCAAATGGACTATAAAATATTATTATTATTTTTTATGAGAAATGTAGACAAATAGTAAATAATAAAAAATAAAAGTTAATTGAAAAAGCTACTTCACAGTTTATTTAACAAACACTGCTCTGCAACTTAAATCTATAATCCAACAACTATACTAAACAGATTAACAGCTTCTGATTAAAGTCATAATCTATAATCTGTTAAGTTATAATCTGTAATCTGTTTTAACAGCTACACCAAACAGGACCACTTTATAAAGAAGATTTTCTTCACACTCAAAAATCCTATCATGAGAAGACCATTTATGGACTTCAAGTCAAGGTGTATACATGAACAACACAATTAAACAAGACCTTGCAACCACCGGGGTGGTGGCCTAGTGGAGAAGGCATCCCTCTCCACAGGCGTGGTCCAGATTCGAATCCTAGGGGGGCAAATTTGCTACTTTGTAGCTAGCTCTCTACAAAAATCTCGCTCTATACTGTGATCAAAACCTGGGCTCATCTATGGCGCGTGATTGAGCTCCATTGGTGCCTCGATGGTGGGTCCCTTTCTATGGGTTTGGTCAAATCAAGCTGGGGCTTTTGCCCACGAATGCAATGATGACACCTCAGAGTATCATTTTTTTCTAGCTTAAAAATAAAAAAAAAATAAAAAGCAAGACTTTGCAGTTTATGTATATAATCAGGGTGTTTGGCAAAGGCTTTTTTTGGCTTTTTGGATTAAAATTCATAAAATGACAAAATAGGCTAAAATAGCCAATAAGACAAAATATCACATCAAACCCATAATCATTTCACTTTTTCTCTCACAAACATTATATCTAACTACAAAAAAATTCAACTATCTTCCTAAACACAAAAATTTTAGCCCACTAAAATAGCTAAAAACTAAAATAGCCTACTAAAATAGCAACTTCCCAAATGTGGGGGCTGAATAAATTACGTGCTCAAGAGGTTCAAACAGAGTGCCGAGAATGATAGTAAGGCTAACTAAGCGTGATCAAACCTATTGAATAAAAACAAGGCCGAGTAAAATCCAGCCCATGGGCCAAATATGCCGAATAATTTCTGATGTACCTGGGGGTCCCAGATATGATACTGAAAGGGTGGGCCCCAGGAGAGCGATATAAAAAGAAGAAGATCGACCAAAGAGAGGTTTGTGCGAAAAAGATAGAAAATAACTTGAGATAGAAGTAAATTGGAGAGAATATTGACTTATCCGTTGGAGTGCTAATTCTGACACCCCCGACCAGAGTGTTCTTCTATTTTTCAGGTAGCAATCAGAGGATCGAGGACATTTAACTCGATTCCGGAGTATTTCTAAACCACTTCACCACAATTGGCGCTGTCTGTGGGAATACTCAAGTGCGTCCATGATAGGGGTGATAGATGATCCTCCGATAGTTGCTGACAATGTTACACTAAGAGATGACATTACTCCAAGAAACATGCTTGGACCAGAGAATATCACCGCACGATGGGCCTTGAACTTCGACCTAGTAGCTCAAACCTCACCCTCAACTTCTATGCAAGAGACTGTGCAGACGATCATGGATCAAGCAAAATGAAACGAACAGTGTCTAGAAGATATGATGGCTGAGAACGAGTGCTTGCATAAGGAATTAGCCATGGAGTTAGCCAAATCCCAATAGGCTGTACTTCATGACCGGGGTCGATCCCCATAAAAGAAGAAGGATGATTGACGGCGTCGACTTCAGAAATATGATAATAGTAGTGATTCCAACTCACCATCTCAGGAGCCCAGAAAGAAGGGGCGAGTCGATGTATCGAGCTCATCCAAAGGAAGTCCTTATGTAGGGCATAGGCAAGGGAAGGGGAGTGATGATTCAGATGAAGAGGACATGCACGACCCTTTCGTAAGACGCATTGAGAGGGCTGTGCTGCCTAAAAAGTTGAAAGCACCAACTTCACCCTATACGACGGAAAATCAGATCCCACTGACCACATTCGTCATTATAAACATGCAATGATGTTGCATGCTGATGATGAAGCCCTTATGTGTCGAATGTTTCCAAGTAGCCTGGGATCGTTGGCCGTGAGATGGTACTATAAACTGGAGCTGGCATCAATAAGAAGCTTTCATTAACTCCAAAAATCCTTTAGGGCAAGATTCGTCACCAACGAAGTTCAACCAAAGCAAGCTAACTCTCTCTGGGCAATGCAAATTAAACCAGAAGAGACCCTTCGTGAGTATTCGGCGCGCTATTGGGAATGTTTCAACTTAGTGGATGATGCCTGCAATGATTCCATGGCCATTACTACCTTTAAGATGGGATTACACCCTGACAGTTCTCTCTGCAGTTTGTTGACCAGACGGCCTCCCAAAACAGTCCGGGCGCCAATGAAAAAAGTTGAAGAATATTGTAAGGTGGAAAATGATGCCTTGCGCATCAAGGCCGGACAGGAAGCCGTTAAATCGGCTTCATCTGGTCTGGTTTAGCCGATAAATGTCGTGCCATCAAGGAGCCCCGAGCCTCTTACTTGGACTAAAAGAGACAACTGGCGTGATTCGCACCGTTCAAGCGTCCAATGTTCACACCGTTTAAACAAACAATATCAAGTGGATAGCAGGTGCTCAAGATGTTTGGATAAGAAGTATACGAAATTGGTGGAGCCGATCAGTAAGATCCTACCAAAAGTCTAACATCTTCCTTTCTTTAAGTGGCCATCCAAGATGATCGGACCCCCTAATACAAGGAGAAGGGATAAGCAGTGCAAATATCACAAGGACCATGGCTATGATACTAACAGCTACTACGCACTGAAGGATCACCTGGAGTAGTTGGTACAAGACGGCCGGCTGGTGTAACACGTCCGAAAGAACAATCCATCGAATGCAGTAGCCTTACGGCCGGATTCACCTCCATTTGGTGTAATTCACATGATCTATAGCCTACCATTGTCAGCCGAGGTACATACAGTTCAGCTGCAACCTAGCCCACCCAAGCCAATCACACCAGCCAAACGGCCACACAAAACTGGCAGGATAAGCTTTGATGACACTGACCTAGATAGGGTAACTCTCCTCCATACTGATCCCCTCATTGTCGAGCTACGCATGAACAGATTTACAGTTGAGCGTGTTCTCATCGATCAGGAAAGCACCTCAGAAATAATGTATTACAAGATGTTTGCCAAACTCGGCTTCACTGATTCGGATCTGCTACCGGCCGATTATCCTTTGTTCAGCTTTAATGCCAACCCCGAGTATTCTTTGGGAAAGATCACACTACCAGTATGGGTGGGCACCGGATTAGTAGACATGGAATTTTTGGTCGTAAAACTCCTGTCACCATACAATCTAATCATGGGAAGGACTTGGTTGCACACTATGCAGGCTGTGCCGAGAACCTACCATTAACTACTCTGCTTTTCGACTGAGTACGACATTGAGCAAATTTGGGGTTCTCAGAAATCGGCACAGGCATGCTATCTTATTGCTGCTACAAAGAGACCAAAGGAACTAGAAGTGAACTTGATTGAAATACCGGATTGAGAGAGCCTCAAGGACATTGGGACAATCGCTAGCGAAAAGGCAACTGAAGACCTTGATTGGATCGAAATCAATGGGAGTCCTAATAGATTCTTCATGATTGGCATTTCCTTGAACAAAGTTGATAGAGGTGAGCTGGTGTCCTTCTTACTCGGCAACCTTGATGTGTTTGCATAGACATCGTACGAGATGCCAGGGGTGGACCCAGTCGTGGCCTAGTATCGTTTAAACGTTGATTCAAAAGTCAAACCAGTCATTCAGAAAAGTCAGCGGTCAGCCGTGGAGCATGCATCGGCTATTGTTGATGAAGTTGACAGATTACTTGATGCCGGGGCAATTCGTGAAGTCACTTATCCCACATAGCTGTCCAATACCGTGGTTGTAAAGAAGAAGAATGGATCTTGGCGCGTTTGTGTCGATTTCACATATTTGAACAGGGCCTGTCCAAAGGATTGTTTTCCTCATCCCAGAATCGACCAACTTGTAGACGCAATGGCACATCATCAGCGCATGAGCTTCTTGGATGCCTATAGGGGTTATCACCAAATTGTCATGCATCCAGAGGATCAAGAAAAGACTGTATTCCTCACCCCAAGAGGAACCTATTGCTACAAGGTCATGCCCTTCGAACTGAAGAATGCGGGGGCAACTTACCAGAGACTAGTTACCACTATGTTCAAGGAACAACTCGGCCGCACCATGGAAGTATACATCGATGACATGGTGGTGAAGTCCAAGGAAAAGCACGACCATCTAGCCGATTTAGCAGAGACCTTCGACATTCTCTAAAAGTACAAGATGAAGCTGAACGCCTCGAAATGTGCATTCGGGATCGGATCTGGCAAGTTTCTCGGCTATATTTTGAACCATCGTGGAATAGAGGCCAACCTGAGTCAGATCACAACAATTATAGAACTCGGCTCCCCTTGGTCAAAGAAGTTCAGAAGTTGATGGGGATGGCCGCTGCCCTGAATAAGTTTATCAGCCGTTCCTCAGATCGCTGCCGACAATTGTTTTACACATTTCGACAGGCCAAAGCATTTGAATGGACTCCCGAGTGTCAGGCCGCACTGGACGGCTTAAAAACTTATCTCCAATCAGTGCCACTCTTGGCAACTCCATCGGCAGCCGATCTGCTCATCTTGTATCTAGCGGTATTTGACCGGGCGGTCAGCGCCGTGCTACTAAAAAAAGAACTCGGGGAACAGTTACCAATTTACTATGTAAGTAAGGCTATGGTCGACGCTGAAACGCGATATCTACCACTGGAAAAGCTCATTCTTGCTCTCGTGGTGGCTGCAAGAAAATTGATGCACTATTTTTAGGCTCACACCATAGGGGTATTAACGGACTATCCCCTCCAGTCAGCGCTCCGCAGCGTGGAAGCATCAAGACGAGTCTTGAAATGGGCTTTGGAACTCGGCAAACATGATATCCAGTTTTTGCTGAGAACCGCCATCAAGGGGCAAGTGCTTGCCGACTTTGTAGCCGAGTTCACGAGATGCCATGCCGACTTCAAGTCCGATCAAGTGCAACCTAAACCCGACTGGCGAATATATGTTGGAGACATTTGGCAGATGTACTGTGACGGATCATGCAACCAATGTGGCAGCGAGGTAGGCATAGTAATCATGACCCCCGAAGGGGCAATAATCAAACAGTCGGTCAAACTGGGCTTTGATGCATTAAATAACGAGGCCGAATACGAAGCATTGCTAATCAGCCTTTGTAACGCACTTCACCTTGGTGCACGGCGGTTGCTTGTTTTCTGTGACTCGAAATCAGTCATTAACCAGTTGAAAGGGGAGTATACAGCTAAAAATGACCGCATGGAAACCTACATGAAAATGGTGAATTCCTTGCTCACGAAATTTGACCACCACGAATTGAATCAGATAGCCCAGTATTAAAACACACATGCGAATGACCTTGCTTGCCTAGCCTCCGCCATTAACTCAGAAGTCAAATGAACAATTGAAGTAAGGTTCATCCTAAAGCCGAGCATCTCCTCTTCTGAACCAGTTCAGGTTAACATCATTGAACCAGGACCAAGTTGGATGGACCCTATGGCTGCATTCCTTTCCTCAGAATAGCTCCCAACGGATAAGAAAGAAGCCCATAAACTGCGCCTTGCCATACTACCTGGATCGGCAGGGAAAACTTTACAAAAAAATCTCTCTTTAGGTCGTATTTGGAATGTGTTCACCCAGATAAAGTTGATGAACTCTTGGCTGAGGCTTCCAATAAAGTGATCCTGGACGGCATCAAGAAACGGTTAGAAAAAGCCAAAGGCAGGTGGGTTGAAGAATTTCCCAATGTGTTGTGGGCTCATCGTACTACTCCAAGGTGATCTACTGGGGAAACGCCGTTCGCTTTGTGCTTTGGAACCCAACCAATTATCCCCCTGGAGATCGGCCTACCCCCGCTGAAATCCAAGGTTTTTGACATGGGCCGTAATGACATGATGTTGGCCTTAGATCTGACCCTGATTGAAGAATGCAGAGATCGTGCTCTTGCATGCATGGCGCGGTATCAGCAGCAGCTCGCCAAGTCATATAACCAATGCGTATAGTTGCGTCATTATACACCTGGAGAATTGGTCCTCAAGAAAGTGCTTCCTGTTACTAAGAATCCGGCAGACGGTAAATTAGGCCCTAACTGGGACGGCCCTTATCAAATTGATTCAATCACCGGAACAGGGGTGTATCGGCTTTCAAACATGGCTAGCAGAAGTTTGCCACGTCCCTGGAATTCCACACATCTGCGTGCATTTTATCATTAAGCCAACTTGTACGGCGTGCTAGTTTGTTTCTAATTTTTGTTGCTATGTTAATGTGTACACATTTACGAATTCCTCAATGCAGTGTCCTTTTTAACGTCGTCTCGTTAATAATGGCTTGAAAGCCTCCAAATTCGGAGTGCCCGCCGAATACGCCTCTGAATTTAGAGCGCCCTTCGTGGATATCACGTTTGAGCAGAATAAGCCTCCGAATTCGGAGCGCCCTTCGTGGATATCACGATTGGCCCATGCAAAGACTTTGAATTTGGAGCGCCCTTCGTGGATATCACGTTTGGGCTAAATAAGCCTTTGAATTCTGAGCGCCCTTCATAGATATCACAATTAGGCCGAATAAGCCTCCGAATTCAGAGCGCCCTTCGTGGATATCACGATTGGGCAAAATAAGCCTCCGAATTCGGAGCGCCCTTCGTGGATATCACAATTGGCCCATACAAAGACTCTGAATTCGGACCGCCCTTTATGGATATCACGATTGGCCCATACAAAGACTCCAAATTCGGAGCGCCCTTCATGGATATCACGATTGGCCTATACAAAGACTCCGAATTCGGAGCGCCCTTCATGGATATCACGTTTGGGCCGAATAAGACTCCGAATTTGGAGCGCCCTTCGCGGATATCACGTTTTGGCCGAGTAAGCCTCCGAATTTGGAGCGCCCTTTATGGATATCACATTTGGGCCGAATAAGCCTCAGAATTTGGAGCGCCCTTCATGGATATCATGATTGGCTCATACAAAGACTCTGAATTCGGAATGCCCTTCGTGGATATCACGATTGGCCAATACAAAGACTCTGAATTCAGAGTGTCCTTCACGGATATCATGATTGGCCCATACAATGACTCTGAATTCTGAGCACTCGTCGTGGATATCATGATTAGCCAATACAAAAACTTTGAATTCGGAGCGCCTTTCGTGCATAACCACAAACGACCGAGTAATCCTCCAAATTCAGAAGGCCTTTTATATTTGGTAATAGAATGGCATGGACTAACATACAATTGTCACAAGTAGATACAAACATTAAACAAAGCAATATAGCAAATATTTATTTATTTCACTGAAGGAGTACAAATACATGGCTTTTGACAAATTCAAAAGTACAATAATATGTGTATTGATGTCTAAGTCTTCTCCGGCTCGGCACCCTCTTCATTGTCGATTTTCTTGGCATAGTAAGCTTCGAAGGGAAAATTGTAATTCTGATATAGAGGTGACGCCGAATCGACACCAGTGGCCTATAGAGCCTTAATCCATCCATGCTTGAATCCATGATTTTCACATCGGCAAACATCATCAACTAACTTTTCCCTAGTCTTTTCAATACCAATTTTTCGGCCGTCAAAAAAGCCTTGTTCATAGGCCCTCGTTCTTCTCGCTTCTCTTGTGAACATGCTCGCCATATCACGATCGGCAATGGCATGATCAAGAAGGTAGTGGTTTACTCTTTCTGTCACGATCGGGCTCGTTTGACTCACTGACTGTGTTTCAGAAGCCTTAGCTTTTTTCAGCTTGTTCTCGGCCTTTTCTGCACGATGTTCCAAGCTCCGAATGCGGCCGTCTTTCTATTCTATCTCTCTTCGTGCGACACGATGGTGCATTCTGATTTCGTAAAAGGTGTATAGTCCCTTTACCGCTCCATGGATGCCCTCACAAAAAATTTCGTAATCAGGCCGATCGACCATTGATTGTTGGACTTCGGGCGAAAAAATTTGTCGAGTAAACTCGACTGCCACATTTAGGTTGCGGATAAAAGAATCTGCTTTTGTTATCGATTTATTCCCAACAAAAATCGAAAAACTCAACAAGCATGATGGCATGTTGGTTTCGTTTCGCAAAAGGGGAGAGCTTCCTCGTTGTTGCCTTTCCTTTCTTGGTGACTTCTCTACCCCGCCCCCTCTTGGAGACCTACTTCAACAACGGAGGAAGCGATGCATCTCACGCTCCTCTGATGTCCTATTACCCGTTTGTGCAGGTTCGCCACCTTCTCAATTCATTTCTAAATCCAGTTCAGCTAGCGTCCTGCCCTCCCCTCTGCTGTTAAAGAATACTCTTCTTGACATACAAATTTCCTCAGTTCGACACAATGCTCTTTTCCCTCTCGCACTATGTTGAATTTGAGCAAAATATATTTAACAACAGCGCAAGACCCACAAGCCTAGCCCCCCTCGGTGGCTTATTAATTATGGATGCAACGTTCCCGAAGCGACCGCTTCATAGCATTTTGTCGAATAACTACAATGCCCTAACTGATCCCATGAACTATACATATTCGGCCATTATGAGTGGTCAACTCGGGCAAGGGAAGAATTATCAATCTATTCGGCCTATTTTCAAAGCATTTCACCGAATAACTACAATGCCCTAACCGAAGCCATGAACTATACATATTTGGCAGTTATGTTCAGTGATCAGCTGGCAAGGGAAGAATTATCAATCTATTCGGCCTATTTTCAAAGCATTTCGCCGAATAACTACAGTGCCCCACCTGATCCCATGATATATAAATATTCGGCAGTTATGTTCAGTGATCAGCTAGGCAAGGGAAGAATTATCAATCTATTCGGCTTATTTTCAAAGCATTTCGCCGAATAACTACAGCGCCCCACCAGATCCCATGAACTCTGTATATTCGATAGTTATGTTCAGTGATCAGCTGGGGCAAGGACATAATTATCAATCTATTCGGCCTATTTTCATAGCATTTTGCCGCATAACTAAAATGCCCCACCCGATCCCATGAACTATACATAGTCAGCAATTATGTTTAGTGATCAGCTGGGGCAATGACAGATTTATTATATTGGGTGTATCTCAGTTGAAATGACATTTGTTTTTTCAACATTTAATGATAACATTCAATAAACTGTGTACATCCGCTTTATACACTTGTCATTTTCCCGAATTAAGATATACAAGTCATGATCTCAGTTGAAATGACATACTTTTGTTTTTCAACATTTAATGATAACATTCAATAACAAAATGGACATTTTCATTAATAAACTGTTTACATCCACTTTATACATGAAAATGTCCTACATCTGAAATAAACTGCTAATAAAAAATAAATAAAAGCTAACAAAAAACAAATAACGGCTATCTATTACAAAACTGCCGATCAAGGGTCCAGATCCTCTGGATCCGATTCCAACGGTTCGACTTCCAGTTGTTTGTAAGGAATTGGCTGATCCAGAGTCACCTTAGCGGCCGCCAAAGCCTTCAGCCATCCATGCTTGAAGCCTTGATTCTCGAACTTTAAGGCTTCATCAGTGTAAAGCTCCTTGGCTGCGTCCGCCTCAGCGCGCTCCTTCACCTTCTTCTTAGACTCAAGTTCGGTCTTCAGCGCTGAGACTTCTTCTTGAACCAACTTCAGAGAGCCGTCCATCAAGTTTAAACCTTCTTCGGCGGCCCTGAGGAGCAAATTGGTGTGTTCAACTTTCTATTGAGCAGCCACTGCCCTCGCCTGCTTTTCTTTGGCTTTTTGTAGTTGCTGTAGACAGATTGATGAGGGCTACAGTGACCTTGCCCTTCACTTCTTCCAACTGACGCTCAAGGACGCCGAATCACTCCACAACGTCGTAATAACGACAGTCGATCTTTGGAAGCCTTCCCACCGTCTGGAAAAGCAATCAAATTAGTTTGGACAAGAATACAAATTTAAGTTATTTGGAAATTTGAGGTTTTCAACTTACCAAAATGGCCGAATGAGCAGCCAAAGCAATTGAGATTACGTCCGGCTCAGCACGAAAAGTTGCTCGGTCCGAAGGCAAAGAAAGGGCCAAAGCTACACTCAGGGCCACGGCTGGATCTTTGATCGCTGAGCCACTGGCAAGAACCAGCGCTTTCTTCATCCTTGGTTGGATAATGAACGCCTCAGCCAAATCATCTTCGATGGGCGGCGTATCCACCCTTGGCCATTTTTCGATTGGCACCTCTTGCGAATCGATCACAGCGTCGACAGGGTGCTTCTGCCTTGTGAGATCGGCTTCCAGGACTTCAACTTGATTTTATTCAAGAATTAACTCGGCCATTGTTGTTTCGCGAGCCATTTCTTCCTGACACACCTCGCCAGTTGGCGTTATTTGGCTCTTCCCTAACCCACCGGCCTATATTCCGGCCGCCATCTTCTCTGCATTTCGTCACCTGGCAAACTGGGTAAGCGACTCCGAGTTCATCTCTTTGGCTTCGAATTAGGCTCCAAAAAGATTCTCTAAGCTGGTGAAGATATCGTCCTCTGGAGTAACTAAATCTACTTGGCCAGAAGTAGAAGGAAGGTCAGCGTATTGGTCTGCGTCGATATTCTCAAATGCCAATTCAATTTCTCTATTCAACTCCTGGTCCCCTGCATGGCCCTCTGATTGTGCGTCTTCACTAACCTCCCCACCGGTGTCAGAACCTTCGATGCCAATGTCCCTGAGACTTTTGTAGCTAGGGAAAATGAGTGCAGTATGATGTCGTTCGTGTGTCGGCACAGGAATATTATATGTTGCCGAAAAAGTGGAGTAAGTTGGGTCGTATCTTAGCAAGACATGGGTTACATGCCCTTGTCCTTAAAGGTTTGCACCACCTTTTTAATTAAGGACCGTCTTCACTCGGTCTAAAACGGCTTCTTCCGTGGACAACAATGCTTGTTTCAAATCATTGCCTGCAAAAGACAAATGATCAGAATAGTATTTAAGCTAAATAAACTGTTTATTTTAAGACATGTTAGCAATTCTAGCAGGCAACCTGGTTCGCTCTTTTGCCTGAGAATTGGGTCTTGGTGATCTTCTCCCTCGCCGAATTCCCAATTACCTCGGACTGTGACTATGACATCATTAGCCCTTTTGCTAGAGCTGGCGAGCATGGTTACCAAATGATGGCCAACGTCCTTGGCTGTTAAAAAGTAACGGCCTTGCTGACCGGTTGATTTCGCTATAACGTAGCAGTGTCGAATAATTGGGATTTCTAGGTTAAGACCTAGTCTGCGATTCAATTCCACTATGCCCATAAGAATACGGTAAAAGTTCACGTTTGGCTGGGAGGGAATTAATCCCCAGTAACGCAGGACTGTCTTAAAAAGAGGATGGAGGGGAAATCGAACTCTACCCTCTACGATTGCCAAAAGAGGAAAATTAATGGTGCTAGTGTCAGCCCTCTCCATGTCCACTATGTTGTCTAGAATGAAGGATAAGTGAACGTCGTCTGGAATGGAAAAATGACGACGGAAGGCTGCAACTCGATCCTAAAAAAGAAGGGCTTTCAAATGCCTCGCCATTCAAGATGAAACGAAAATAGCGTATACAAAAAATGAAAGCAAAAATACACAGGGAAATTGGAATGAGGAATAGAATGAGAAGAGAGACGGGACTTATAGGATAAGGAGACAAACAGTAAGAGGCGAGGTTGCAGAGGTCTAGAAGGAGGTTAATATGAAGGATGCTCGAAGGTTGACAGTAACTTTCCAATTTAAGAGTATACGGGCGTAAAAAATGTCAAATAGCTTTTCGATTCAAAAGTATACGGAGGTACAGATTTCAAAACACATTAAATGAATGTCAGATACGAAGGGGTGGGAAGCTGTAATGATTCAAGTAGTGCGTCAGCTCTGACGAATTAGTATGAAAAGAAGTGTAACCGCCGTATCTGTCTTTCAAGAGCTCTTGCTTTGATTGGCAGAGAAACCAAACATGCCGAGTAAATTTTTTATTCGGGTGCCGAATAAGTTATGTGCTCAAGAGGTTCAAACAGAGCACCAAGAATGATGGTAAGGCTAACTCGGCGTGATCAAACCTATTGAACAAGAACAAGGCCGAGTAAAATCCAGCCCATGGGCTAAATATGCCGAATAATTTTTGATGTACCTGGGGGTCCCAGATATGATAATGAAAGGGTGGGCCCTAGGAGAGCAATATAAAAAGGAGAAGATCAGCCAAAGAGAGGTATGTGTGAAAAAGATAGAAGATAACTTGAGATAGAAGTAAATTAGAGTGAATATTGACTTGTTCGTCGGAGTGCTAATTCCGGCACCCCCGACCGGAGTGTTTATCCCCTTTTCAGGTAGCAATCAGAGGATCGAGGACGTCTAAGTAGATTCTGGAGTATTTCCAAACCACTTCACCACAATTGGCGCCATCTGTGGGAATACTCAAGTGCGTCCATGACAGGCGTGACCGATGATCCTCCGATAGTTGGGCCACCATGACTCAACAACACTGTCTAATTTGATTTTGAATTAGAAAGAAATCATTACCCTATAATAATACGTGTAACATTAGTTGGCCATTTGATTTCAGAATATTTATTTAAGGTTAATTTTCCTGTTGATTTTAGTGATATGAATTGCTTTTTAAGATTTGTTGCATAGAAAATAAAAAAATGATATACAGTTTCATTTTATAATTTTTTTTCTAGATTTAATGGTATATAAGTGATATGATTACTTGATAATTAAAAAAGATATGAGAGAGAGAGTTGTCTTAAATATCCTAGTTGATTGTCACATCATTAGCCTTGAAAAATGGGTCTAATTTTTGGATTTGAATAATAATGCTCATAGAAAATTTATATAATGTATGACGATTATAATTTTAATAATAACTATTCATTTTTTGTAATACAAATATAATTCAAACATATACCTATTAATATTCAATTATTTTAATTTTTTTCATAAATATTCTATTTAATGACTAAAAGGTGAATAGTTTGAATCACAAGGGTTGGCCCTAAAATTAGCTCACCAATTCCAAATTCCTATCAAAAAGATTAGAGATCTAAAATAAATTACTCAATCCATTCTAAAATATTAATCCCTTATTTTATTTTTCATTGTCCCAAAATATTAGTTCCTTTAACATGAATTTCTTATTTTTTCCCTCTTTCAAATTTATTAATTATGACCATTGATGTTCTAAAAAAAATGAAAGGTAGTTTTGAAAAATTAATATTTTTGAAGTGTAATAATTGTTTTTTTTTTTTGATCGGCAAATGTTAGTTGTTAGTTGTTAGATTAGCACTTATGGGAGAAAATCTCCCCACCCTTGGCAAAGCACCTAGGTGCTTGCACTCTCTTAATTCAACCCCCTAAGGGGAATTGATCCCATAACCTCCTTGGGACTAAGCCCTAAGAAAGGCATGGTGGCCAATTAGGCTAGGCCTAGTTGGTTTTGAAGTGTAATAGTTGTACTACTAAAAAAAATTAGATTCTTGACACAGGGGTTAAGATAAGCATGTCTGCCAATGGCTTACTGGAAACCAGACCTAAACCCAATCATTGCAACAATTGCCCTATACCCCAATATGCGATTTGAGTGACGTCTCACTTACCCTCAATCTGATCAATCCTTAATTAGTACAAATCTAAGAATATTATGACCCATATTATAATTATATTGAACTCAAATTATGCCATACATGGTCACATATACTGTTCTACTATTGGGGGAGCCCTAAGAAAGGCCGCCAAACAACAAATCTCCTCTTAAATATGCTGTTTTGTAAGAATTATCTGATGATCAAGCTCTACCAATACTGGTATTATAGATAATTATTTAAAACTAAGTTTAAATATGAATAACGTCTCCACACTAAAACTTTATATCCATAAAGACAAGCTTCTAGAAAATAACCAACATAGAAAATACTATTTGTTCAATTCATTTCCTGAAACCCACTCTCTTTATCTCTCACTTGTCATCTTTCTTTCTCTCCTCTCTCTCTCTCTCTCTCTCTCTCTCTAGAAACCAAGCCAATCTCTTTCATTCGCCAACTCTACTGCCACCACCATCTCGAGGGCTTCAAAGTCATCAACGTCCATTACCATCATCGTGTTGGAAATTTTGGTTTTTTTTATAGGCTTATTTTGGGCAAACTTTGAACCCAAATTTGAGTGGGTCCCAAATGTCTTTTGGGGTGGGTCCAAAGAGGTGACGTGTTCTTTGCCGCATGGCAAGTCACACAGTGAAGACGATTCGTCAAAACCATTTATGAGTGAATGGGAATTTGACGCTGTTTTTGGGTTCGTGGAATAGAAAATTAAAGAAGTAAAATGTGGGTTTCCTTGAAATGGTTATCCTACATTGGAAACTTAAGAGAACTTATATGTGTATATAAGTTCTAGATGGCAACACTTGGGTTGGGTCTCAAGGGGCACCCCAAGTTTGTAGAAGGAAGGAGTTATGGACAAATTGAACCTTGGCTCAAACCACCACACGCGCGGGCGCGCCGCCGTCCGTTCGACCGGTTGGTCGGTGTAGACACCCCATTTTTGACCGTCCTCAAGACTTGGGCGTCATCGTTTGAACACTCGATGATCACCCCGTGCTCGTGTTCGTTTTGAGTTCTCGGAGGTCTCGGCTACGCGCCTTGCCTCAAGATCTCTCAACTTATCTGTTTTGTGCTTGGTCATGGACCAAACACTTGTGTTTTTGCTTCTAAGGGAATAAGGTGGCTTGTTTGCCATCCCCTCAGCCCAACGGCCATGGCATGAGACTATCGGCCCCTTTTTCTTGCCACCAGCCAAGAGTGTTGGCCGGTCGGCACTATATTTGGTCGACCGGCACTTGTGTTGGTCGATCGGCCATTTTTGGTGGCCGAACCCTGTTCATCTGCTTTATGCAGATATTTTATGCCAGCTGGTGCAGCTGGCATCCACAATTAACCCCCTCCATACACGTGTATGGAGGGATTTGCTCTTTGCTTGGCTTCTCTTGGAAGCCTTAGAATTTGAGCCTCTATAAAGAGGGAGCCCCTCCTTCCTCCTTTAGGGTTCAAAAAATTTGTTCTTGAGAGGATAGATATAAGATTGTATCTATACTTCCTTGTTTAACCTTGTTTTGTGCTCAAAATAGTAGTATTGTCTTACTATTGTACACAAACACACACTAGAACACCATCCTTGGTTGCTGAGGTGCTAGGAGGTTGATTTTAGTGTTCTTGGGTTGGTTTGACCTCAAAAAACTTGCTGGAGCCTTGTTCTTGAAGAGGTTCTTCAAGGGTGAGAAACTACCCTCTTTATTCCCCATTTTTGCACAAGCTTTTAGCCTATCTTGCATGCTATTTTGAGCTTAACTTATAATTGATAAAAGTTTTGATTTTGCATGCTTTTGATCTTTGTTTAAGGTCTCTTTGAGGTTTGGGGTTGTTTCCTCCCTCTTAGGCCTTGTTAGGCCTTCTTTTAGGCCATCCCTTTTGGCCATTGTTCTTGTCATTGTATGACCTCTCTACCACTGAAATCCAGAGGATTTTCAGTGGTGGAGAGGTGGTTTTGGTGTCCCAAATAGGAGAGGGTCATCCCCTCTCCTTGTTGTCTTTCATGCTTGCATAAATGGCTTATGTTTGTGGCTTGTATGCCTAGCTTGTTTTAGCTTTATTTCAGTATATATTAGGCTTTGTTTTGCCATGATATAGCACTATTTTGACTTGGTTTAGACATACCATCCATGCTTTGTATACTTGTCTTGTAATCTCATGATTTGCCTTAACATGCACCATCCTGTAACATGTCTTTTTAGCATGATTTTGGCTTAACTTCATGAAGCTTCTAGCTTTGTTTTAACATGCTAAAGCTCTGATTTTGGTTTTTTTGGTCGTCCATGACTTGCTTTGTATAGCCACCATGTAATCTAGCTTGTAGGCTTTGAGTATTGAATCCTTTGACATGCTTTACTTGGGCCATTTCAGTGGTTTGGCATCACTTGTCATGTTATTTCAGTCCATATAGTATGCTCAAACACTTGCATTTATCACTCCTTTAATGCTTTGAAGGGTTTGTGTTTTATGCCTCTTGAATGGTCCATTGTGTATGCCACCATGCTTAGGTCTTTGGGATGCCATCTAAGTGGGTTTTTGGGCTCATTTTGACATGTCATAACTCTGTTTTTGGTTGCTTAAATCATGCCATGTTTGGCTTTGATAGGTGTAGTGTACCACCTCTTTGTGGCCTAGTTTGCTTCATGCTTTTGGTCCTTTATTCTAGTATGTTTTGGCTTCTTTCCTTGCATGTTTTAGGCTCATTCCGCCATGATTTAGGACTGTTTTGGGTCATGCTTGCCATATGCTCTTTGTTTTGTGTAGCTTTGGTTCAAGTCCCTTCACAAGCCTTAGGCTTTGAGCCTTAAGTATGCCATGCTTGATTTGTCTATGTGATTTGGCATCACTCCTAGCCTCATTTCAGAGCATGTAATGTTGTTACATCGGCATGCTTTCCATTCCTTTTAAGTGTTCTTGAAAGTTGCTTTTTTATGCCTTAGTTTTTTAGGCCAATTGGTATGCATGTTTGTATGTGTATTCCATGCCTTTGTCGCATCATTTTGGCTGCTGATTTGGACCTATGTGAGAGCTGTCCATTTTGGTTTAAGTCCATTCCCGCATGTTATTGCATGCTTGCCTTGCATGTTGTCGTATGCTTGCATGCTTGTTGCATATTTGGTAAATTGCATGTTGTAACATGATAGTTCAATTATGTCTTGTTGCATACTTAGTCCATGACATGTTGTTGCATGCCTAAATTGTAATGCATTTGGCATGCATTCTCTTTTTAGTTGCTTTAACATGTTGTCACATGTTGTTGCATGTTTGTCATTGGCATTGTTGTTACATGCCTTGTATGCTTATTTGTTTAGGTTATATGCCTATTGTACATTGCTTGTTTGCATGCTCATGTTGCATGTTTGTTTGCATGTTCATGTTACATTAGCTTGCTTGCATGCCTAGGTTGCATAACATTAAGCATGCATCCCTTGCCCCTTGATAAACCATGATAGAGGTTGGGGGTCCTTCATGTGTTTTGTGTGCATTTCATTTGACATTAAAATGCACACTTGGCACCTTGGGCCATTATGCATTGAAATGCGTGATTGATGGCCCGAGGGTCGGGAACCATACTTCTTTGAGTCTCAAACATGATAAGGAGGGTGGTGGTGCAATCATTTCCTTGAAAGTGCATTGCCATGCTCTGTCTGTCCTCTGCTGCAGCAAAACAGGTTTCTGCAGGAAGAGATGGCCGGTCGGCCATCTTCAGTGCCGGCCGGCTATGTATTGTTGGCCGAGGTCCCCACAAATGGTCGATGACCAGTTCCTCTTGGCCGGTGGCCTTGAAGTTTAGCCGGTGACATCCCACAGTGCTCAGAAGGTGATTCAGAAGCATCCATGAGACTTGCACAGTTTTCAGAGATGCAGAGCAGTGTAAACAGAGGCAACATGACATGGCGATGGATTTCCAAGCGAAGCCGAGCATGCATGCATTCGTCCCTCTTCCCGAGGCTGCTTTACTGCTTTCAGTAGTTTAATTAATTTGTTTAATCAGTTAAGTGTTGTGTAATAATTAGTTAGCTCGTTAGTTAGTTAATTATTCGATTTGTATTATTCTTTCAGTCCCTCCGTCGAGAGGGCGCAATTGTGTAATAAGCGTGCGCAGCAGTGATTTAGACCCCCTCAAACTTCAACCCCCACCACCCCCACACACACGTGGCAGGTGGTGATTGGAGGAGGAGAAAAAAAAAGAAAAAGAAAAAGAAAAAGTGACCAATCAAAAAAGAAATGGGGTCAAAAGGGGGTGCGGGAAAAGGGGTCCCAATCTTTATTCTAAGCGTGCGTGCGTGTGATGCATGTCTTCCAACCCCACGTCTTTCTCCCTTTTACTTACCTGCTTATGATGGTTAGTTCTAGGGCACGTTTCAATTAGCATCCTTATGCTATGCATGTTTGCATTCATTCATCTGTATTGCATGCACCGGGCTCAGCGCATCATACTAACTGCATTGTATTTCAATTCTAAGTTGAATACATGCATCGAATTGTCGCATCTCACATGCCATTTTAGATTAGCCGAGCCTATTCTAGTTGCATTTTGCTTGCGATGCATTAGCCATTTTAACATGGACTTGGATCATACATTTGTATTCTAACATGTTCTTTGTTTTGGCTCGGAGTACACTGTGAGTGTTTATGCTTTAGCATCTTGCATGTGTGTAAGTGTTAACATGATAGCATGCTTACCATGAGGCTAATTGCTTATGTGATATAAATGCCTGAATGCCTGTGTGTGAAGGTTGGATTACTTGAATTGGAATAATTCGTGGTTTAGCCTACTTGCGAGTAGCAAGCTTCAAACCGTCTTTAAACAAACAGATATGCGATGCTTTGTTCCAAATTAGGCGATCTAGTCTATACTTGTGTGTTGAGCGCATCACATAGTAATTCTAGCTAATTAACTGGAATAAGAACACATATGTTGTCAAAACTCGATATCATGCTTAGTACATGCCGATCTTCGGATCGGGCGAGCGGGGGTGCTCATAGATGACCTTCCCCAATCGTACCCAAGTTCCCGAGCCGAGGCAACTTTGGTGATGACGGACACATGGCCTTAGGCACGAGTCAGGGTTTCCTAAATTCCCCCAAAATAAAATATTTAGGTGGCGACTCTGTATCTGGTAAAGCAGTCCATGTTTGGCACTTCTTTCTTAAAAATCAATTTTCCAAAACGATTTGTCGGATTTGGACTCTTTGGTGATTTATCGGTCTCGCATTGCACTTTGCGAGATTAGATTCAGAACCATGACATTTGAGCCCGAACTGTGGTAAACATGAAGCCCGAGGGCGCGTCCACAGTCGGGCCGAGCCGTGCCGGGCGCGGGTGTGGGTTGTGGGTCTAGTTGATTCTAACATTAATTTTTTGGACAAAATTTATTTGAATTTTTTCAAATTCTTGCAAGAAATTATTTGAATTGCAAAATTGAAATTAATTCAAATTTGAATTCAATTTTTTTGTCCAAAAAAATTGTGCCTCTTTCAAGTCCAAATTCCACAACAGATTAATCTGTCCAAACAGGTTTTGAAACTATTTTGCACTGGACAGATTCTGTTATTTCTGAACAGATTTAAATCTTCCCAGACAAATTTGAATAGATTCAAACTGAGGTTCAACAAGTTCAAAATATTCTAACAGATCGGAAAAACTGCCCAGCAGTTCTGGACAGTTTTATAACTGCTGTAGTTAATAGATATGTTGCAAACTGGTTCTGCACCTATTCAATTTGAAAAAAGATCTGTTTAATTCAAATAATACCTGTTCAGTCAGTCACAATTTGCCTATAAATACCAACCATTTCCAACAGTCTTTTGGGGATTCGAAAAATTTATTTGGTTGTTGTCCAGATATTTCTCTTTTACATATATTCTACATATTATTTTAGGAAAATTTCTTAAAGTATAGAACGTAAGGTTTTTGTTTGCTGTAAAAATTATTTGGAGTGCTATTACAATTTGTGAAGATCATTGTATCCTAGGAGATAGACGCCATTTTTCCGTAAGCAATGTAGCGGGGCGAATCTGTCTTAAGGACATAGTGTCACACACTCGACTTGATCTTTTAAATATTTATTCAGTTCGATAAAATAAATTCTGTAAGTAATTTATTTTTTTTATTTGTTTGATTTGTTTCAATTTATTTATTGTACACAGAAGATTGTTCCAACAATCTTAAGACAAATTCAAATTATTCTATTTATACAGAATTTTTCGTTTGTTTCTTTTATTCTTTTCTTCTTCTTACATAAATTATTTTTTGTGATTTTACAAAATAATATTCTGGTTGGAAAAATAAGTAGTAGTAATATATTGTTTATTTTTTTTGACAACTAGTAATAATATATTGGTGTCATTAACAATTCAGAATATATATTTGTGAAGTTAGTCATGAATTAATTTTTGATTTTCAGAAATTATTTCTGAGTTTTCATTAATTAAAATTCTGTTTCAGTATTTTAATTTTTGAAGTGTTATAGAAATTTAATTTTCTGTGTGGAATTAATTTGTTTAAATAAAATTTTATTTTATTTTCAAATTAATTGGAAATAAAAATTACAATTCTTGTTTATTTTATTTTTACAGAATTTAATTATGTAGTTTTGGTTTAAATTTTCTGTGTAGAATAAAATTCTAATTATAATTTTGTTTTATAATTTAAAATTCATGGCTATTGAAACTGGTCAAACTAATGCTCAAACAAGTACTAGTGTGGTGGCTGCAATTGCTCCAATCTCTCCTGGTGTGACTGTGCCAATCAATCACAGTGAGAAGCCAGAGAAGTTCTCAGGAACTGATTTTAAAATATGGCAGCAGAAAATGCTGTTTTATCTTACTACTCCAAACCTGGCGCGTTTCCTCTGTGAGAATGCTCCTACTCTGAACGAGGATGAAACTGACCAGCAAGTGGTTGCTGCAGTTGATGCCTGGAAACATGCTGATTTTCTTTGCCGAAACTACATCTTGAACAGACTTGACAACATATTATACAATGTCTACAGTCCTATCAAAATGGCAAAGGAACTTTCGCAGTCATTGGGAAAAAAGTACAAAATAGAAGATGCTGGCTCAAAGAAATTTGTGGTTGGCAAATTCCTCGATTTTGTGATGGTTGATTCCAAGACTGTGATCAGCCAAGTTCAAGATCTCCAACTCATTCTGCATGACATTCATGCAGAAGGCATGTCTCTCAGTGAATCCTTTCAAGTTGTTGCCTTAATTGAAAAATTACCACCGCAAAGCAATGTCTTTAGAGGAATTGATTGTGCGTTTGAGGATTGAAGAGGACAACCGCAATTCTGAAAAGCGGGCTGGTAAGCATCCAATGGAGTCTAAGGCAAATGTGGTGGAACATGCTCCAAAAGCAAAGAAATTGAAGTTTTCTAGAGAAAGTTTCTCACAAGGCTCTAAAAGGGGGGGGGGGGGGAAACTAAGAAGTACAAGCTTAATGGCAAGTGTTACGTTTGTGACAAAGAGGGACATAGAGCCAAAGATTGTCGTAGCAAGCGCAAAGGCAAAGGAAGATCAAGCAAGAAGCCTGCTCAAGCCAATATGACCGAAGTGGACAAAATTTCCAATGGTGTAGATGACATAAATCTTTCTGCAGTTGTTTCTGAGGCGAACCTTGTCGGAAATCCTAAAGAATGGTGGGTGGACACTTGTGCTACTCGCCATATTTGTGCTGACAAAAAGATGTTCACTTCTTATTCTATAGTAGACAACGGTGAACAACTTTTTATAGGCAACTCCTCAACTTCTAAAGTTGAAGGATAAAGAAAGATTATTCTGAAGATGACATCTGGAAAGGAACTCACTCTCAACAATGTGCTGCATGTACCGGACATTAGCAAGAACATTGTTTCCGGATCTTTGTTGAGTAAAAATGGGTTTAGGCTAGTTTTTGAAAGTGACAAGTTTGTACTTACCAAAAACGGGATGTATGTAGGAAAATGTTACATGTCTGATGGCCTTTTCAAAATGAATGTAATGACTGTTGTACCCTCTGTTATTAATAAAAATACATCTTCTTCTTACTTGCTTGAGTCTTCAAATTTATGGCATGGTAGACTTGGACATGTTAATTATGGATCTTTTGCTAGATTAATTAATATGGAATGTTTTCCTAAATTTGACATTGATTTAAATTATAAATTTGAAATTTGTGTTGAGGCAAAATTATCCAAAACTCCTTTTCATTCAATTGAGAAAAGTACGGAACCACTTGAATTAATTCATAGTGACATTTGTGATTTTAAATCAATTCAAACTAGAGGTGGGAAAAAAATATTTTATCACTTTCATAGATGACTATACTAGATATAGTTATGTTTATTTAATTTGAACCAAGGATGAAGTTTTGGAAACTTTCATTCAATATAAGAATGAAGTTAAAAATCAACTTGGTAAGAAAATTAAAAAACTTAGAAGTGATAAAGGTGATGAATATGAATCACCTTTTGGTGAGTTTTGTAAAGAACATGGAATAATTTATCAAACCACCGCTCCTTATTCACCTCAAGAAAATGGAATTACTGAAAGGAAAAATAGGACTTAAAAAAAAATGATGAATGCCATGTTAATAAGTTTTGGATTACCTTAAAACTTGTGGGGGGGAAGTAATACTTTCTGCTAATTATATACTTAATAAAGTACCCCGAAAGAAAGTGAATCAAACACCTTATGAAATGTTGCATGGAAGAATACCATCATACAAATACTTAAAAGTGTGGGGGTGTTTGGCTAAAGTGGCTATTCCTAGTCCTAAAAAGACTAAGATAGGCCCTAAAACCGTTGATTGTATTTTCATAGGTTATGCTAAGAATAGTAGTGCATATTGGTTTTTGATTCATAAGTCAAAACATTCCGAAATGCATGTAAATACTATTATTGAATCTCAGAATGCATCATTATTTGAACATGTGTTTTCAAATAAGACTGGACAAGAGACTAGTAATAATAAAAGATCTTATGATGCTATTACTAGTCATGATCAAGAATAAGAGTAAGAGATAGATCAAAATGAGGAAGAGGAACCTAGGCGTAGTAAATGTGATAGAACCTCAAAATCTTTTGGTCCATATTTTCTAACATTTTTGTTAGAAAATAAGCTTTTAACTTTCAAAGAAGCTATGTCCAGTCCTGAAGCTCCTTTATGGAAAAAAGATGTAAATAGCGAAGTTGAATCCATCCTGCAAAATCACACTTGGAAATTGGTGGATTTACTACCAGGTTGTAAACCTCTTGGGTATAAGTGGATTTTCAAAAGAAAAATGAAAGTGGATGGATCAATTGACAAATACAAGGCAAGACTTGTGGTCAAAGGTTTTGGACAAAAAGAAGGTCTTGATTACTTTGACACATACTCATCGGTTACTAGAATAACATCCACTAATAACGACTTTATCTCTCTCTGCTCTGTGTGTTGCCTTAGGCCTAATAATAGTTGCAGATCTGCCACGGAGGAATATGAAGTGGATGTGGATGGTGGCTATAGTGGTGGACTTCACTTGTACGTCAAGGTCCTGATCTAAGTTGGAGGGATAGAGCCCGCCACCGCCTCTCTCTCAACTCAATCCAATGCTCCCTCTCTCTCTCTCTCTCTCTCTCTCACAATACTCAGTCTTAATCTTTTATACTCTGGCAAGGTCTCCGACGATCCGATCAATGAGATCAACGACGTCCATGATAGACTTCTTAGAGATTGACGACAACCTTCTCTGGCACGCAGATCTGGTAGCACAACCAACATCAGTGACCTCGCAAGCCTCTCGTCCTCTCTTTCTCTTCTCTCTTTAGCGGTGAAAAGTGTTGATGGAGGTCTCTGGCCAAGCTCTGGTGTAAAGATGGTTGACAAGGTATGTCTCTTTATGCCGTCGACACTACATACAAAGTCAGTCTGAAAGCACCTAACGGGGCAAGACACCGAAACCACCATACCAACACAGCAATCGTCACCGATCTCTTTACCAAGAATTTACATTGAATCTTTTATTTTTTATTGTGTGTGTGTGTGTGTGTTGTTGTTGTTGTTGTCTCTATATGTATGTATGGTTTACCTGTAGAAGTACTTTGAATAGATAGGTTATTGTTGTTGTTGATGATGGTGATGATGAAATCCCAACAGATCTGGTCGGAGAGATTTTCTTATTGTTTGGTTTAGAAGAGAGTGAGATTTTATTGTTTGGTTTGGAAGCGAATCAAGAATAGATGGGATTGATTTCTTCTTCTTTGGAATCCTCTTTTTGTTCAATTTTATGAATGTTATGTGAAATTTTATTATTTACAGATTCAATTTGGGTTCATTTTCAACAAATAGAAAAAAAATGTTATAGAATTTTCATAGACAACTTGAACAAGTAGAATTTTTTAATAGATAGATTTTGTTTGGACAAATATTTCAACAGATAAGGGAAATTTGAATTGAAAAGATTAAAAAATTAAACAGATAGGTTAAAAAACTTGAACAGATAGGAAAGAAAACTGAACAAAGAGGGAAAATTTGAACATAAAGGAAAAAAATTGAATAGATAAGGAAAATTTTGAACAGATAGATATAAATTAGAACGGATAATCAAAAAAAGTTAATACATAAAAAAAAGAGTCCATAGAAAAATTAAGGGGTAAAATTATAAATAAAATGTCCTCAAAAATAATAAAATGTACTTCTCACTATAATATTTCACAAATGGTGGACCTGTCACCCACAAAAAATATCACTGGACCTTATACCTATATCCTCTTTAGGTTTGACTTTTCAACAATTTTCTTACCAAAAAAATAAAGATAAAAGTAAAAATTGATTAAATTTTTTTTAAAAAATTACTTAAAATATAAAAATACAAATTGAAAAATTAAAAAATCATTTTTGAAAATTTCAAACCAAATATATTTTTGTACAAATTGTTTTATTTTTGTAAGTTTTTCTTTTCATTATGGAACTTGTTTCCTATGCTTTCCTATATTCAACAATAATGTTAGGAATGCATAATTGAATACAAAATGTATATAGATAGATAGACAAAATTTTACAAGATTTGTTGATGGAATCTACTTCTCAAAATCTTGTCATCTAATGAAGAATGATTGTTTCATTGATGAATGATTGATCACGTTGTTTAATATGTACAGTATAATCAACAATGCCATGTATAACTTCTTATAAAAGTCATAAAAGTTTTATGTTTTGTTATAACTATCTCTTTCCGATTTGTGAAGCAAATATTGACTACTACTTTTTCAAATCACTTTGAAAGACTTGCAATCCATCAAGCGAACAAAGAGTGTATTTGGTTGAGATCTATGATTCAATATTTTTGGAAAAAAAGTGGAATGTCCGCAGTCAAAGGTGCCCCGACAATATTGTTTGAAGATAATGTCGTATGTATGACACAGATCATAAGAGGCTATATCAAAGGTGACCAACTAAACATATTTCTCCAAAATTCTTTTATACCCACGAGCTCCGAAAGAGCGGAGATATTGATGTTTAACAAATAAGGTCAAGTGAAAATATGGCACATTTATTCACAAAGATACCACTCTTGATAACATTCAAGAAACTAGTGCATCTCATTGGAATGCGTCGACTCAAAAATCAATTATTCAATATTGAGGATGAGTCATCATACTAATGATTGTATTCTTTTTCTTTCAACTAAGGTTTTCTTCAGTAAGGTTTTAACGAGACAATCTGAATGTATCCAATATCACTTTATGGAACACAAGAATATTGTACACTTTTCCCTTCACCTCCCACTGGATTTTTCCTTGACAAGTTTTTAACGAGGCATATTTTTAGTGTATAGTCATCAAAGAGGGAGTGTTGTGAAATGTGTGGCTGACCACAATAAATGTGGTAGATGGAATAGTGATGAAATAGTGTTAACTATGAATATGGTAAATGAAATGGTAGTAGGAATAGTATTTTCACTATTCAAGTTTTGTTATACATATGCCATCGAGTTTGTAAAGAGAAGAAGAAGAAGAAGAGGGGTGAAGCAAAGGAGAGAAAGAAAGTAGAAAGGAAAAGAAAAGAAAAGGAGAAAAGGTGAGGACTATACTGAGATGTACAATTAAATCATTAAATAGAATATATAAATAGATCTTGAACATCCATATTTAAAGGTTCCTAAAGAACCAAATTTCAGTTGCTAAAGAACTTAATTCTGTCTAGGATAATACTTGAGACCACCCATTCCTCATTCCTAAAAAGACTACCACCTCAACATCCACCTCATTTAAAACTCCAGATCGAAAAATTCTTGAGAATTTAACAATTTGAGAAAATAGAGATGCTGTTTATCTAGAAGAATTTAGATGAAAATCAATTCTTTTTACTATATCTAATTCTACGAGTAGCCTAGAAAGAATAAAAAATAAAGATAAGGCGATTAGACGAATGTAGTACACAAGAATCTCGTATTAAAAAAAATGTTTGTGGTCAAAAGATTATGCATACAAATAGTGTTTTCTTTGGTATTGGCAAGTGTTTACGAAAATGCTACTAGATTTTGCGTACATAACACGAAGAAAAAGAAAAAAAAAAACAATCATCATCATTAAAAAAAATCTAATCAAAGAAAAACTTCAAACCTTATTTTATATAATAAATATAATATGAGACAAGTAAATAAATACAGAAATAAATAGTCCTCAATTAATTTCAAAAAGTTTAGATGAATAGTTCTAGGAAAAATTATGTAAATAGTCCTTATAGTTTACACGATGTGTCAATTTGGTCCCTATAGTTTCAATTTGCTCGATTTTGCCCCTTAATTTAACGAATTGTGTCATTTTAGTCTAATAAATAATGGTTGTTAAGTTGATTTAACCGAAAGTCAAACAATGCGTCAATTTGGTCCTTGTATTTTCCACAATGTGTTAATTTGGTCATTGTCAAAATTGAGAAAATTATAACAAGAAGGACCAAATTGACACATCGTGTAAGGTACATGGACCAAATTGACACATTGTTTGACGTTCTGTTAAATTAACTTAACAACCGTTATTTATTAGATTAAAATGACACAATCCATTAAATTAAGGGGCAAAATCGAGCAAATTGAAACTACATGGACTAAATTGACACGTCGTGCATGGACTATTTGCATAATTTACCCATAATTCTATAAAACTTAATAAGTAAATAAAATAGAGAAAAAGAAACACCTTCAATGTTTGTGATGGATGAAAAATTGTGAGAAGATCAATAATATTTAGTTAGGCTTCAAATTTCTCCTTCTTTGAATTTCAATCAATCTTTATGCGAGTGTCTGTCGCTTTTCTTGCTTACCTTCAGTGTTTGTGATGGATGAAAATTGTGAGAAGATCAATAATGTTTAGCTAGGCTTTCAATTTTTCTTTCTTTGAATTTCAACCAATTTTTACATGTATGTCTGCGGCTTTTCTTGCTCTAGGGCAAAGCTCTGTTTTTACCCCAATCAACAAATACAGGTAAGGAGGGATATTTGTACCCAAAAAATCATTAAGTATGTTTAATTTCTCAATACACCCTATTAAATTATTTAGGGTTATAAGTTACTCCCAATACACCCTATGTTATTTTTTTCTTCTTCAAATTATCATTCAAGATACATCCAAATAATAAACAAATTAAAAATCTCAAATTATATCGCTTTAAAAAACTCTTTCAAAAATTCTTAAGCAGATTTCTCATTATAACTATTTTTTTTAGTCACATACAAAAACGGTGAAACTGGCTACGAAGAATGACGAAAGAGGATGATGAATTTCAACCACACAAAGCCAAGTTGGCCTTGAATAAGGGCTGACTTATTTTGTTCACGATTTGTATAACTTTTATTTATCTATATCTATGAATGAATGATCTTGATCTTTCTCAGAATATATATATATATATATATATATATATATAATAGTTCAAAACTAAAATTAGCAATATTTTTATGTTTGTGGGTAAATAGGGATTTATGAATAGGTTAAAAAAAAGAAAGAGGAAACTTGATTGGAGCATCGTATTTATATATATATTATTATTATATACCTGTCACTCTTGCACTCACTGTTTGGTACAATTTCAGGGATTTGATACAATAATAATTTTGATTTCAATTTTACAAATAGGCAACAAAAGTTGAGTTGAATATGAAAAATATATATGAATAGTTTGAGTGCGCCATAAGGAAAAAAATAATATGCGGCAGAAGATGAATAGTTTCCTAGGCTCTTCTTGTTGATCTTGGAGAAGGAGGAATCTCTGAGAATGGTGTTTGACAGAAGATGCAGTGTTGGTGAGTGGGTGTTTTCTTTCCGAAGGCCTTTACGGGCTTGGGAGGAGGTAGGGGTGGCCAGGCTCAAATCTATCCTGGATGAAGCTCCGCTTCCCGTAGTTAGCTCTGGTGATTGGCTTTGTTGGTTTCCATCTGCGGCAGGTCAGTTTTCTGTTGCATCTGTCTACAATAGGTCAACAAATCAGGTTGTTTCTGCTGTCCCTTCCTTTATCTGGAGTACATCCTCTCCTCCTAAGACTTAATTCTTCGCTTGGCTAGCTTGGAAGGGTAGGATTAAATCAGCTGCTTACTTGCAAACGATTGGTGTGTTAGGTGTTAATGCTAGTGTTTCCTGTGTCTTCTGTAATTCAGCGGTTGAAACACTTGATCATGTGCTCCTGTTCTGCCCCTTAGTTTGGGAAATCTGGTCTAAGTTGGTCAGTTGGTGGGGTTTGTCTTGGGTGCCTAGATCGGTTGAAGGTCTTCTAATCTGGTGGTCTGGCTTTAGGTTCTCAAATGTAGGTAGGAAGATGTGGCTGTCTTTATCTCTTGCTATTTTATGGGCTATTTGGAAAAGTCGGAATGAATGTAAGTTTCAGGGGGCTCAACCTGCTTCCAAGCTGGAATCTCTGCAGGAGGAGATTAAGATCAAGGTTGTAATGTGGGCTAAATATCATTATCCAAATTGTGCATATTCTGTTCATGATTTGGTTAACAACATTCATCTTCTTAGCCATCCTTCAGTTGGCTGTTATTCCAAGGGTGTAGCAGGGTTCTAAGTGTCAGTGCTGTTTATTCCAGGGTGCTGTTTGGTCTGCTGTGATGGTTGGATTGATGGTCTGCTGTGTTGGTTATGTTGTTGGTCTGCTGTGTTGCTTGGTCTGTTGTGTTGCTTGGCTCCGCTGTTTCGGTTTTGCTCCTTGGTGTTTTGATGTTTGTTCTGTTTTGTTGTTGTGGTGGTGTTGGTTGGAACCTGCCCAACTTGGATTTTCTTTCTTTCCTTTTGTTGATGCTTTCTTGTAAGCTTTGGTTCTTCTATTTTCATCAATAAAATGTTCTTTGCTAATCACAAAAAAAAAAAAAAAAAAAAAAAGGAAAAAAATAATATTTTATTTTATAATTTAATGTGTTTCTTATTAGTAAATTTACATTAGGATATACTATGAATTAAAATTTTAAATTTTATTTGAGCATACAAAATTATTATTTTAGTGCAAATAGAATCACTCATAAGTAAGTCAAGCTTTAGTTTTTATTATTTGGGGAACTTACAGATAAGTAACATATACAAAATTCAAAATCTATCTAGTCTCAAAACAAAACATTTGTACCAATTAGTCCTATATATTTTTAACCGTTACCAAAAAAATCCTATTTAAAAAAAATAAATAAATTTAAAGACGCTGTTACATCCCACCACCACCGGCCTTCCGTCAGACATGGTCATCAGAGACTCGCCAAAATGTTCAACATCACTGAGAAGTCGCCAGAATATCACCAAAAAATCGCCAAAGTATCGCCGAAATGTTATGAACGTCATCGGAAGTTGGAATGTCTACAATGTTCGCTGGATGTCAAGAATATCGCTAGAGACTCATCAGAATATCTAGAATATTGTTGGAAAAGAGAGAGAGAGAGAGAGAGAGAGAGAGAGAGAGAGAGAGAGAGAGAGAGAGAGAGAGAGAATAAGCTAAGAAATTAAAGTGAAAAAACATAACAAAATGTGCTAAATATTGAGAAATGAAAGAAGAAAAAAACTTAAGAACAACAAATAACAACAATGAAGAAAATAAATAAACATGTTATTTTCAATTTTTGTAGGATTTAAGCAAATAATTTTCAATATTGATCAAACTGAAAAACAGGTTTTGAAATTGTAAAATGTTACTTTGAAACTGTAAATTGTTACAGTTACAGTTTCAAAGTTTGATTCTAGTAAGTATTTATGTTTATTAATCAAATTGAAAAACATGTTATGAAACTGTAAAATTTTGCAGTTCTAAAAAAAATTATGAAACTGCAAAATTTTACAGTTCTAAAGAATGATTCATTTCAGCACAAAAAAAAATAAATAAATAAAACTGTATAATTTTACAGTTTCACCGCCCATAATTAAAACTCAAAAACAACTTGTTCAAAACTTGAAAATTTTCTTCATTATAACAGGAAAGTAGAAATGTGTAGGAGAAAAAAAAAATATTAAAACTGAGAGACCGAAGGAAAGAGACAGATATAGAGAGAGATGCTTATACTCCGACAACTATTTTTTAGTTTAGATCTAGTCGGATATAGCGTCGATCTATTCAAATCTAACGTAGATCTAAGTAGATCTACTTATCTTCTTGGTTGGAAATTCATCTCTTTCATTGTCGGTGAGCACGAAGCAAGGAATTGGTACTCGGTGGTTGCTCGTGAACCCTAATCAATAGTGGTCATCGGTAACTGTAGATTAGAAAGAGAAAGAATAGAAGGAAGGTGTGATTGTGGTCGTGGTCGTCGTTGACGATATCAAAAAAAAAAAAAAATAGATAAAGAGAAGAAGTAAGGTGTAAGGAAAGAGGAGAAAATAAATGGATATAGGACGTTTTGGTCTATCTAAAAGGTTTTAGGATTAAATAGAATACACACTTTTCAAAAAGAATTTGTGGGCAATTTGCCCTTATTATTTAAATTTAGGCCTTACAAGTTTTTAAAATATGCATTAGGCCTCAAAGTTTTGGACCTTTCTGATGAAATTTGGACTTCTTATTAAAAATAACTTTGAACATAGGCCTTTTTTTTTTAATAATGAATTTCTAATTGAGAAATTCAGTCAAAACCCCTCAATTGGACCCTTATTTGGTGAAAATGATAGCCCAATTTATTTTGTTTCATAAACCCCCTAAAAAGACGCATAATTGAGTAATGACAAAGTAAAATATATTTTCTTTTTCTTAGACAATATTACCCGAGTAACATGTTACTATCAAACAGAGTAACATGTTACTGCTTCTATCAATTTCGACAGTAATAACTTTTTTTTTATTATAAAGAATTTCATAGTCAACATGGATCTTATTTGATAGATCTTGATGAGAGGATTTTAAAAATATTAACTTTATTAAAAAACAGCATCTAAATCAAAAGTTATATTATTTTAAAGTTTAACATTTTGGTAATAGTGGTATGCCTTGGATTTTTTGAGAAAAAACTTTGTGTGCTTATCCTTAATACATTAAACTTTTATTATGAGTGGGTTTTGACGAAATCCCCCTTTATAATTTAGATTGCATTTTATTTATTTCCAACTTCGATCCTTCAAAATTTGTGTGGGCCTTTTTTTAATGGGCTGGTACAAATATACATAATTTTGGGATCCTATTTTTAGTCTATTTTGGGGGGCCAAAGCGGCTACTTTGTCGACTTGCTCCCAAAATTCAGCCTGGTCCCAAGAACTGCATAACAGTCACCATTGTGTATTGTGCACAACAGTTACACCAAGTCTATTTAACTCAAACTCAAAGCTCTTCTCTCACATCATGGAGATTATAAAAAAAATATATACCAAACATGTTGGATACTGTTAAATGTGACATTTACTAAAGCCAAATAAAAGAAATATATTTTTTTTCCCAATAAAAAGCTATGGCTGGTGAAACTTATTTTTTTTTATTAAAAAAAAAGTGATGGTTACACATGATAATTTATATTTACTAGTTTTATATGTTTATATATATAATTTGAGTTTCGGGTGGTTTGGTATCTTTGTTGAAACCCGTTCAAATTTAATTTGGGTTTTTGAATTTAAGTCCATGCTATCACCAAATTAAGAAAATATATGTTGCTCAATCGTTAAAAAGAAAATCAGTTTGAAATTGGGTTGCTCGGATTAAGACCGCCTAAGTTTGCAGCTCTAACAAGGGGTTGAACATTACATGGTTGAGTTTATAAGATATAGCAATTCGGGCTTAGACCCGATTTATTATTATTTTTGAATCCGAGAAACCATGTTCGTGATCGTCGTTCTTTTCTCTTCATATTTGGTTTTGGCTTTGGGGGTTGACACTGCCCTTTTATCTTTGTTTTGATGAGCTCCAAGGGTCGACACCAGTGTTGGAAGGGTCAAAACCATCTTGCTGCTGTGTTCTTGGAATAGTTACTGAAATTTGGTGTCGACACCGGCCTTGGAGGTGTCGACACTTGTCTTTTGTTATTGGCCTCAAGGGTCGACACCAGTTTGGAAAGGGTCAACCCTTGTCTACTGCTCAATATGGGTTTGGTTGCTGAAATTTAGTGTCGACACCCTGGGTCCAAGGGTCGACACCTTGGTTGCTACCAGCATTGTTTTCTTCACTTCTTCCTGAAGGGTCGACACCAGTCTGGGAAGGATCGACCCCTTTGAGTTCTTTTCCAGATTTTTGGTCGGTTTTGGGCCTTATTTCTTGGGAATTTTGACTTGTTATTTTGGGTTGACTGTGGGACTTCATTTCACTTTGACCTAGCACTATAAATAGGTCCCTCACTTAACATTTTCTTCACTTTATCTTCTCTTTTCCCTCTCTAAACCGTAAGACACACACTCTCTCTCTCTCTCTAAAATCACTTCTCACTCAAAGATCTTTAGATCTACTCACTTGGAAACATCTCCTCACCTTGCTTCTTTGAGATTAAGTGTAGAGCTTGTCAAGGGCTTCGTTTTGATCGGAGCAAATCATTGTTTCATCACCGTCAACTTTTGGGCTTTTCTTCCTTTTCCTTCTTCTAAGTTTGAGGTAGTGATTTTCTACACTCTTCTATGGGTTTTAACTTAGCTATTTGTATTGTACAAACAATATTGTGATGTTTTGAAAGTTTTGAACAAACCTAGGGTTTAGGTTAAAATCAAAAGAGGGGTTTACAAAGAGATATATTGGAAATGGTTATTGGAGTGAGTATGAGATTGTTGTAGTAAAATTGTTGATTTTGACATTTAGGTTGGATTTTGGAAGAAAAAGGTAGTTTTCCCTAAAATGCCTCAAATGTTTATTTTGTATAAATAAAATGGAATTAGTATTGAAAATGTGAAATTGGATTAATGGTTATATAAATGGTGGAGTAGGATATGTATAATACCTATGGAATTTGGATGATTTATTTGTCTTGGAGATTGTATTTTTGTTTAGAAATATCTATTTTAGGCTATTGATTGATGATAGCTATGACTGTTGTAAAAATTGCATGAGAATTAGGTGAATTGAAACTAATTTTCTCATCCATTTATTGAGCCTTGTCACATCTTAAATACATTGCACATGTATGATGTTTAGGAGAAGAAAGGAGATGTACTCCATGTTTGGGAGGAGGAAAGGGATGTACTCCGTTGAATTAAGTTAGTTGGACTATCCAGGGTGAAAGTCCTGAAAACTATGAATATACATGGGTGCCAATTCCCGTGGATGAAATATCTGTAAAATGGCAAATAGAAGTGTTTTGTATGATGGTTGTATTGATTAGAGACCCACTGAGTTGTATCCTCAGCTTAGTTGTCTGAATAGAATAGAAAGGACTCATGAATTGAGATAGCATGGATTGAATATGAGTTCGATATAGCATGATTTTGTAAAAGGGTTATAAATGATTTTTTCATGAGCATTGTATATGCTTGCTACACTTATATCTTTGTTAAGATCCATATATTGTGTTAGATTATCTTTACTGGGCTTTGGCTCACCCTATGTAGGAAAAATATTTCAAGTGCTGATGATATGCCTCTACCAAGACACTTAGAGCAAGAGCTTCTTTTATTGTGGTTGTTATGTATAGCCAAGGGCTTAAATGTATTGGATTTAAAGTCCACTTTTGTTGTAACCAAGCTTCGTCTTGGAAATATATAAGCCCTCAGGGCATTTTTATCTATTTATCTTCTTTTCTCTCCTTTAACTAGCAACATATGCTATAGATTCAGGGCTAGGCTTTATGAATGTATGATGCATATGTTTCTCTTTTGTATATCGTATTAAATTAATGGAAGATAACCCTATTATTGTTGTTGTCATATATTGGATATTGTGGATGGATCATTGTAATTATTTCGGGGCATTACAACTTGGTATCAGAGCGTATTGGGTTTGAATACTTTGGATACATGGGAAGTGGTTATTACCACAATGGGTTTGTCTCGCTTAATAGAGACATTAGTATGTATGGTATGCTATATGATAACATACTTATGTGATTATATGGATATAGGATTTAGTTCCTAAGATATTGATTGGGTATATAGGTTTCTAGAAGTCCTGTTAGAAGAGCATTTGATCACTGCTACTTCTAATTAGAACTCTGGCAATGCTACGGGACGGTCATTATTTAGGAAGGAAATTCGTATGTGTTTATGTGACTACGTGCTTACATAGAGTGAATTACTATTGTCCACCGCATTAGGACACGAGTGAGTTAGATTTGGCACATTTGTAAATGTGCTATTCTTCTTTGTTACCTTCATTAGGATGTCAGGACGTAAACGTGGTGGTGGTAGGCATGGTAGACCTAGAAGGCATGAGGTGCCTTTACTAGATAAGATTCTAGTGCAAGAGGAAGGGGTTAGTCAAGCCAATTTGGCTGAACCAGTTGGCCAGTAGGCCATGGGCACCTTAGCTTGCGAAATGGCAGGAGCATTGCTAGAATCCATAGACATTCTCAGGGCTGAGAATCTAGTCTAGGCCCATGTAGTTAAGGCAGGGCCATCACTCCTGAAATGAGAGTTTTTTTGGTTGCATCCGGACAAGTTTTTAGGTGATCCCAAGGAGCCACTAAAGGCGGATGAGTGGCTAGAACAAATGGTGATGACATTTGAGATGCTCAGCATCAAAGACGGAGGTTTGAGAGTGACCTTGTCATCCTTCTAGTTAAAGGGAGATGCGGGTCAATGGTGGAAGTCCACGTGAGGGTGCATTGGGGCGACTTGGTAGGCTTTCGATGATGCCTTCCAGGATAAGTTTCTACCTCCCACTGTTACGGAGAAGTTGAGAGATCAGTCCTCCAAGCTTGTGCAGTTGAACACTCCAGTGGCCGAGTTTGAGGCCACGCTTACTAGCTTGTCGAGGTTTGTACTAGAACTCGTGGCGATTGAGGAGCGGCGTTGTTTAGAGTTTGAGAAGAGGCTAAGGACCGGGCTTATGTTCAAAGTGGTCGGGTCCATGATTAAAGACTATGGACGCCTTGTGGAGGTGGTGATGCATCTTGAGACCGTGATGTAGATGGAGGAGGAACGAATGAGAGGCTCTAGGAGGAGTCAAGATGTTCAGGGGGACAGTAAGAGGCAGAGGGCTTCGAACCCACAACAATCCCAGGGAGCTCAGTCGAGGTCTACTTTTCCATTACTGAGTTCGGGTTCTGGAAGAGGTGGTCAGAGAGATGTCACTTGTTTCAAGTGTGGCCAGTTGGGCCATAAGTCTCCAACTTGCTCGCAGAAGGGAGAAGTGCAACGATCTACATCATCTTCGGCTCGTTCTCAAAGCCAGAGTCAGGGGAGAGGGTGGCCACTTGCTTGTTACCAATGTGGGCAGGCAGGGCACATGAAGAGGTTTTGCCCATAGTTGGGTGGCACACTTAGTGCGTTTGGTTCGAGGTAGATACAGAGTCACCAACCTACACAATCAGCTCAGGCCTCGAGGGCCAATCAGGGAGCCTCTTTGGCTCAGTCAGTGCATCAAGCTTATGCTCCGAGGGGTGAGTAGGTTGAGCAAAGACCTATAGGGCGTGTGTATGTTGTTGCCGCACCAGACCTAGTACCAGTGCCTTCAGTAGTGAGAGGTACTTTCTTGTTATGCGATTCCATTGCTAATGTGTTGATTGATACGAGTGCATCCCATTCATTTATCTCGTCTGCATTTGCATCGGCTTTGGGGTTAAAGTTGGCTCGGTTAGCATCTCCTCTTAGTGTAGAGTCACTTATTGGTGGCGAGATTGTTTTGGAGCAAGGCTGTCGGGGTTGTGACATAGAGGTTGTCAGTCGCCGACTTCCTTTTGCATTTGTATTGATTGACATGCCTAGTTTTGATGCTATTTTGGAAATAGACTAATTGTCATCGTATCGGGCTATCATAGATTGTTACCGTCAAAGGGTTACTATATGTACCTTGAGCGATGATTGCTTTTATTTCTTGGGGGACCGGGTTGATAGAGTCTTATCACCGGTGTATGATCCCCTAGGCAGAGTGAACTTAGTTGTGTTCTTGCCAACTTTATAGGTAATGAGTGTAATGAAGTTCGTGTTGAATTGCCAAGGGTAGTTTGTGAATACCCAGATGTTTTCCCTGAGGATATCTCCAGTTTACCACCCCACCGAGAGATCGAGTTCTCTATTGATTTAGTGCTTGGCACGGCACCGATTTCTATGGCACCATATAGATTTGTACCTGCCGAGTTGAGTGAGTTGAAGATTCAACTCCAAAAACTGTTAGATAAGGGTTTTATCCGGCCTAGTACTTCACCTTAGAGAGCACCGACTCTCTTTGCTAAAAAGAAAGATGGTGCATTGCGACTTTGTGTCGATTACTGGAAGTTGAATCGGGTAACTGTTAAGAACAAGTACCCAATGCCTCGTATAGATGATTTGTTTGATCAGTTAAAGGGGTCTTGTTGCTTTTCTAAGATAGACCTGAGATCGGGTTATCACAAATTGAGAGTAAGGGAGGAAGATATTCGGAAGACGGCATTTCGTACGTGGTATGGCCATTACGAATTTCTAGTGATGCCCTTTGGGCTAACCAATGCACCAACCATGTTTATGGATTTGATGAACTGGATCTTCCGTGAGCTCCAAGACTGTTTTGTGGTCGTCTTTGTTGAGGACATCTTGATTTACTCACCCTTTGAGGAGAAGCATGAAGAACACTTGCAAGTGGTGCTTGAATTGCTTAGAGCCCATAAACTGTATTCTAAGTTTGGAAAATGTGAATTCTGGTTGAGAGAGGTTAAGTTCTTAGGTCATGTGGTATCTAAGGAAGGGGCGACTGTAGATTCATCTAAGATAGAGGTAGTGCAAGATTGGGAACAACCTAAGAATGCTTTTGAGATCCGTAGTTTCTTGGGGTTGGCTGGGTATTACCGTCAGTTTGTAAAAGATTTCTCTAGATTAGCTTTACCATTAACAAGATTGACAAGGAAATGAATTAAGTTCGTGTGGAGCGAGACTTGTGAGAAGTCTTTTCAAGAGCTTAAGGTTAGAGTTACCATTGCTCTAGTATTGATTATTCCGGAGAGGGGTTTACGCTATTCGGTGTATTATGCTTCACGGGAAGGTTTGGGTTGTGTATTGATGCAAGAGGGAAATGTAGTAGCTTATGGCTCACGTCAGTTGAAAACACATGAGAGGAACTACTCTACTTATGACCTAGAGTTAGCAACGGTGATATTTGCCTTAAAGATTTGGAGGCATTATTTGTATGGTGAGATATTTGAGGCATTTTCTAATCACAAGAGCTTGAAGTATCTTTTTATACAGAAGGACTTGAACTTGAGGCAGAGGAGGTGGATGGAATTTATAGAAGATTATGATTTCGACTTGCATTATCATCTGAGGAAGGCCAACGTTGTGGCCGATGCCTTGAGTAGAAAATCCATTAGTAGTGTAGCTTGTATTGCTATTCGGGAGTGGGAGATGTTGGGTGCTATTGGTGAGTTTGACTTACATCTTAGAGAGTCCGTTGAGTCTGTGACCTTGTTTTCGGTAGTTGCACAACCTACACTAGTGAACCGAGTGATAGAAGCGTAGAATAGTGATCTTGATGTAGAAACCCTCCAGGAAAAGATCTCCAATGGGAAGGTAGAGAAGGGCTTGAATGTATATCCCGATTCGAGTGTTAGATACCGTGACCGTCTTTTCATGCCGGAGTCTTGCCGAGAGGAAGTACTCTGAGTGTTCCATCATTCACGCCTTGCAGTGCATCCGGGAGGCACAAAGATTTACCACGACCTTAGTCGTTAGTTTTGGTGGAGGGAAATGAAAAAGGATGTGGCCATGTTTGTATCGAGGTGCCTTACATATCAACAAGTGAAGGCCAAGCATCAGAGGCTAGCAAGTTTGTTGCAACCCTTGTCTATAGCTGAATGGAAGTGGGAGCATATCATGATGGATTTTATTGTGGGTCTTCCTAGGACGCAGCGGGGTAGTGATGCGATTTGGGTGGTAGTTAATCGGTTGACCAAGTCGGCGCGCTTTATACCTATACGCGTGAGTGACTCGGCAGATTATCTTACTGACCTTTATATTAGAGACATAATGAGGTTGCACGGGGTCCCTGTAATGATCATTTTAGATAGAGATCCACGTTTCACGGCTCGGTTGTGGCAGAGCCTACAGAGTGCCTTGGACATGAGGTTGACCTTTAGCGCTGCATACCATCCTCACACTGACGGGCAGTCCGAGCATACTATTCAGATCCTTGAGGATATGCTTCAGGGTTGTGTTCTTGACTTTAAGGGGTCATGGTAGAGGCACTTGCCCTTAGTGGAGTTTGCCTATAATAATAGCTTCCAGTCGAGTATTGGCACGGCACCGTTTGAGGCCTTATATGGCCGACCATGTAGATCCCCTATGTATTGGGCCAAGGTGAGTGATGCACCAATGTTGGGTCCAAAGTTAGTCCGGGAAACGACAGAGAAAGTTGCACTTATCCGTAAGAGGTTGGTTACAGCCCAGAGTCGCTAGAAACATTATGCCAATCGTAGGAGGAGACCCTTGTCTTTTGAGGTGGGAAATAATGTCTTCTTGAAGTTATCACATAGGCGGGGTTTGATGAGGTTCGGGAAGAGTGGGAAGTTGTCCCGTAGATTTATTGGACCATTTGAGATCCTTGAGCGGATTGGAGAGGTAGCCTATCGCTTGGCTTTGCCGCCACAGCTTTTCGGGGTTCATGATGTGTTTTATATTAGTATGCTTCAGAAGTATGAGCCGGATCCATCATATGTGTTGAATTGGACCTACTTAGAGGTAGATGAGGATGCCTCGTATGAGGAGAGACCAGTGAAAGTCTTGGATACTCGAGACCAAGTCTTGCGAGACAAGAGAATTCCCTTGGTAAAGGTATTGTGGCAACATCACGGAGTTGAGGAAGCAACTTGGGAACATGAGTTGGAAGTCCGTGAGAAGTATCCAGACTTATTTTTTAATGTTTGAACATGTATTGAAATTATGTTATGTTAACGAAATATGAAAACGTTGTATATGTTTTGAAGATATGGAAACATTGTATATGTTGGTTATGTTTTGGAAACACATGTTTAATATAAACATTGTTTATGTTTTGGAAAATGTGAATTGTACTTTCAATGTTAGAACTTGTGTATCGAGTTGATGGGAATGTATGGCTGGGGAATGGATCATGATAATAGAATTGATTAATTATCATTATTGTAATTGGTTAAAACATAATTTTAAAACTTAATTTGAAATTTCGGGGACAAAATTCTTTAAGGGGAGGGGGAGATTATAGCGATCCGGGCTTTGACCCGATCCATTTATTGTTTTTGAATCCGCGAAGCCATATTTGTCATGGTCGTTCTTTTCTCTTCATATTTGGTTTTGGCTTCGAGGTCGACAACGCTTTTGTTAGGGTCGACACTGCCCTCTTATCTTTGTTTTGATAAGCTCCAAGGGTCGCCACCAGTGTTGGAAGGGTCAACATCATCTCGCTGATGTGTTCTTGGAATAGCTAATGAAATTTAGTGTCAACACCGGCCTTGGAGGTGTCAACACTTGTTTTTGTTGTCGGCCTCAAAGGTCGACACCAGTCTGGGAAGGGTTGACCCTTGTCTACTACTGAATCTGGGTTTGGTTGTTGAAATTCAGTGTCGACACCTTGGGTCCAAGGGTCGACACCTTGGTTGCTACCAACATTGTTTTCTTCACTTCTTCCTGAAGAGTCGACACCAGTTTGGGAAGGGTCAACCCCTGTGAGTTCTTTTCTAGATTTTTAGTCGATTTTGGGCCCTACTTCTTGGGGATTCTGAGTTGTTCTTTTGGGTTGACTTTGGGACATCATTTCACGTTGACCCAGTACTATAAATAGGTCCCTCACTTAACCTTTTTTTCACTTTATCTTCTCTTTCAACTCTCTAAATTGTGGACACTCTCTCTGTCTCTCTCTCTCTCTCTTTGTCTCTCTAAAATCACTTTTTCGCTCAAAGATCTTTAGATCTACTCACTTAAAAGCATCTTCTCAGCTTGTTTCTTTGAGATTAAGTGTAGAGCTTGTCAAGGGCTTTGTTTTAATCGGAGCAAATCATTGTCATCACCGTCAACTTTTGGGCTTTTCTTCCTTCTCCTTATTCTAAGTTTGAGGTAGGAATTTTCTACACTCTTCTATGGGTTTTAACTTAGCTATTTGTGTTGTACAAACAAAATTGTAATGTTTTGAAAGTTTTGAACAAACCTAGGGTTTTGGGTTAAAATCGAAAAGAGGGGTTTACAAAGGGATGTATTGGAAATGGTTACGAGAGTGAGTATGAGATTGTGTTGTTGTAAAATTGTTGATTTTGACATTTGGGTTGGATTTTTAAAGAAAATGTAGAAATATCTGTTATGGGCTATCGGTGGTGGATAGCTATGATTGTTGTAGAAATTGCATAAGAATTAGGTGAATTGAAACTAATTTTCTCATCCATTTATATTGAGCCTTGTCACATCTTAAATACATTGCACATGTGTGATGTTTGGGAGAAGAAATGAGATGTACTCCATGTTTAAGAGGAGAAAGAGGATGTACTCTATTGAATTAAATTGGTCAAAGTGTCTAGGGTGAAAGTCCCAAAAACTATGAATATACATGAGTGCCGATTTCCGCGGATGAAATATCGGTAAAATGGCAAATGGAAGTGTTTTGTATGATGGATGTATTGATTAGAGACTCATTGAGTTATATCCTCAGCTTGGTTGTTTGAATAGAATGGAAAGGACTCATGAATTGAGATAACATGGATTGAATATGAGTTTGATATAACATGATTTTGTAAAAGAGTTATAAATGATTTTATCACGGGCATTGTATGTGCTTGCTACACTTATATCTTTGTTAAGATCCATATATTGTGTTAGATTATCTTTACTGGGCTTTGGCTCACCTTATGTGGGAAAAACATTTTAGGTGCTGATGATATACCTCCGCCAAGGCACTAGTTTGGGATGATCTGGAACAAGAGCTTCTTTTGTTGTGATTGTTATGTATAGCCAAGGGCTTAAATGTATTAGATTTAAAGTCCACTTTTGTTGTAACCAAGCCTCGTCTTGGAAATATGTAAGCCCTCAGGGCATTTTTATCTGTTTATCTTCCTTCCTTTCTTTTAACTGGCAACATATGCTATAGATTCATGGCTAGGCTTTATGAATGTATGATACATATGTTTCTCTTTTGTATATCATATTGAATTAATGGAAGATAACCCTATTATTGTTGTTGTAATATATTAGATATTGTGGATAGATCATTGCAATTATTTCAGAGTGTTACATAACAAATAAAAAATTGACACATAAACTGTATGTCATTAAGGTAAAATTGTGGGATTTATTCAAATTTTTCATTTTGCTAATTTCCATTCTAAATCCTAACAATCTACATAAGTTTATACAAATATACATTCTTAATTTTTGAGCAAATTACCCACAAGTCCTTTTTGAAAAGTGTGTATTCTATTTAATTCCAAAACCTTTTGGGTAGACCCAAAACTCCTGTGCCTATTTTTATTCTCCTCTTTTTCAGTACCTTACTTCTCCTCTTTATCTCTCTTTCTCTAATATTCTGCGACAACCACGACCACACATTCCTTCTTTTCTTTCTCTTTCTAATCTACAGTCACTGACGACTGGTGACCACCACTAATTGGGGTTCACCGACAACCACTGAGTGCCGACTCCATATTTTGCGCTCACCAATGGCGAAGGAGATGAGTTTTTGACAAAAAAGATGAGTAGATTTACTCAGATCTAAGTAGATCTACATCAAATCCAACTAGATTTAAACCAAAAATAATTACTGGGGTATAAGCCTCTCTCTATATTTGTTTCTTTCCTTTGTTCTCTTAGTTTTTTTATTTTTTTGTACTACACACTTCTATTTTTTTGTTTTAATGGAGAAAATTTTCACGTTCTGAACGAGTTGTTTTGGAGTTTTAGTTACAGGCAATGAAAATTATAAAATTTTATAGTTTCAGTTTTTTTGGTGCTAAAATGAATCATTATTTAGAACTATAAAATTTTGCAGTTTCATGATATGTTTTTCAGTTTGATTAATAAGGATAAATGCTTAATATAATTGTGTTTTGAAACTATAACAGTTTACAGTTTCAAAGCTTACTTTTCAATTTGATCAACATTGGAGTTTATTTGCTTAAACTCTACAAAAATTAAAAATAACATATGTTTTTTTTTCCCACTATTGCTGTTTATTGTTATTACATTTTCTTTCTTCTTCTTCTTTCAATTTATCAATATTTAGTAGATTTTGCCATGTTTTGTCGCTCTAATTTCTCAATTTTGTGTTCAAGCAATATTCTGGATATTCTGGTGAGTCTCTAGTGATCTTCTTGACGTTCAGAGAACATTCTAGACATTTTGGCAATTTCCAATGATGTTCAGAACACTCCAGAGATACTTCGTTGAACTTTCGGCAATACTCCGCTAACTTTCTAGTGATGTTGAACATTCTGGCGAGTCTTCGGTGAACGGCTAGTATAAATAACATAAACACGTAGATTTATGTATGGTAATTTTCAACCATTGTTTGTGTGGTGGTATTCAAACTATGGGTAGTACTCCATGTCAATTCTGTGGAGTAGTGCATTATTTGGTTGAAAATTGGTAGATCGGATTAGAAGTCCAACCGAACTCAATGTCCTTCATATGTGGGATTTTTTTTGTCAATTTAAAAAAATAATGTATCAATTCCTACGTATGATGAGGCATTTATATTTATGTTTAAGCATTAAAATTCAAAAAGTAGATTGAAACAATTACATAAAATAATTGTAATTCATATACATGGTTAGACTTAAAACTATTAAATATATAATTTACCAGGTTGTTTCACTTTTTTCATGTGTATGTATGTAGACGCCACTTTATAATTAAAAGATAAACAAATAAAACACCCAACCAACATTGTAATATTATTATTATTATTTAAGGTGAATAAACAAAACATCAAACTAATATTGTAATATTATTATTATTTTGAAATAAATTAAGTAACGGAAATTAAAAAATAAAAGTATTTTTACAAGATTCATTCATTCTCTAGTTTGATCCTCTCTGCGATTAAATTTTCATAATTTATTATATTGCTATTTTCCATTTCATATTGATCTTCGCAATTTTGAACTTCTTCTGCTATGATCTTTCTAGATGTGCAATCATTGTCATTCATCGAAAAGCAAGTTTTAGCACCTTGTAAATTTGGCATATCAATTTCTTTGTCGAGTACGACGTTCTGAAATTGCATTTATAATAAATCTTTTCATTAGTAACCGTAACAAATCATGAATACTTTTTTTATTTGTTCATCGAAATTGACTTACAAGTTCATACCATTGGTATTGTCCATCTCTTTTTTTTTTTTTTTTTGGTGGATGAGTATTTTGTTTCCCTGTTCTGACTAATAATCTGGAAAAATAAATTTAATTAAAACCAAGAGTACAAATATTAATATGAGCTACACATGAGAAGGGGAAGTGCCTATATTGAACTAATTGATAAAAAAAGAAGAATCAACAAGCATCAACCAATAAAAGAATCGAACTTATTTCACTTAAAAAATTTAACTTAGACCAAAGTAAAAATTAGTTATTTTGGAGGAAAATTTAATCAATTCGTATGTATTAATATGTGAGTTTGAAAAGCCATAAAGTAGAAGAGAAATTACCCTTATATATATGTTCAAATGTTTAAACATTAATTAAGTGTTAAAAAACACAACAGTAAAAAAAATGGAAACTTTAAGTGTTTTTAACATTAAAAGTTTAAATTCTTACAGATGAGAATCTTGGTGCATTCCAAAAGGCATTCTACTTTCAAAATTACAATCAGGTAAGAGTTAATCAGTTAATATTATCAAGTGATCGACATGGAAGAGTTAATTTATCAAAGAATAATAGTTTTTACACCCACAAGATAATCAAAAGAATATTAGGAATGAATATTCATAAAATTAAAGTGGGAGCGCAAGGAAAATTAACATCTGCAGGTGGATGTCGATCAACAAGCTAAAAGGCTAGAAGGTCATGGAAAAGGCAACCATAAAAGTATTGACTAATTAGTGTAGTATTTCTTTCTAATAATTCAACAGTTTTGGACAATGCTTTGAAGATGTTCTCCTCTTCTGATATCACGAAAGCCATGTCCAAATCTGAATAAACCTAGAATAATAAGTTGGCTACCATTATTAGAAGAGTAATTCAACCCTTAAACACGTAAAAGTGAATCTGAAATCATTGTAAGGACTCTCTGGTTTAGTTTAAGCACAACAGAAAAAATCAAATAGAACTTTGAACGAAGAACGAAGAAAACAAATAGGCTGCTACTTGTATAAAGTCTAACCTGATAAGTGGGCGGTTTGTCTACGAATTAGAGTGGGCTATGATGTTTTTATATGTTTGTACAACCACTGGGTTGTCAAACAAACTTGATCGAGAGACAATGTGGTCGACTGCTTGGTTTTGAAATCCGAAACAGAGTTGGTAACAAAGAATTAAGATGTTATAATTCAAAATAACAAATCAGCTTAAAAAAAAAAAAGTAAAAAAAAAAAGAAAGAAGAGTGAGTGAATTGAGACTACTCAGCTCACTATTAGTGGTTTTAACAGAATCACTTACTCAAATTGATTGTGAGATTGTACGGTTTAGATAATACCTTTGAGTGGTTTAAAACCATTTTCAATCAGTAGAGGATATTGTATGTAACCCATGAAGCCGTAAGCACTTGTCCAAAAATTTATTTTATTGGACACAAATATTATGAATAATGATGCATATTATAATACAAATAGTATAATTGGACATGAGTCATGAGCCTGAAACAGAGAACTTGATAACTTCACAAAGCACTAATATAGTACCAATAATGTAAAGATATTCAGAAAAGTCAAACCTTTTGGAAGAAAAGCTCTGCGAATCATCCAAGCTGTTTAATGGTAGATTGTGATGTTTCAAGGTGTTTAATTATTTTAAAGTGTTTGAATTTCGAAAGATGTGTGACTGCTTTTGGTTTTGCTGATGTTTAATAAGTTTGGAAGGATATTTTTGAGATACGTAAAAAGTAGAAAACATGATAATTTTTTACTTTTATAATAGTAACAGTAATAGATAATGAGATGATTTCTAACTATTTCAAATAATACAATGATAAAAAATGACTTGTCTGATTTATTTATCATCCTCATAAAAGTCTGTCTTCACAATGTTGGTATAAAAAATTATTTTATTTAGTCTTGTATCGAAATTAAATCAAATTTTTATACAAACAACTTGGGCCCCTTAAAAGCATTTCTGGTTCCGCCTCTGCACTTTATGAAAACGTTTCTATTAAACATGTTTTGGGATTGATATTTTTTCATTTTGTTTTATTAAAATATTTACTATTATTTTATTTGATAAATTTAAGAAAACAAAAAACTACCTAGTACGGAGGTAAAAGTTAATCAAGGGTGAAATATTAATAAATCTCAAAATATGATTTTTGAACTGTTTAGTTTTTTTTTTTTTTTTTTTTTAATGAACCCAAAGATACCATTAAAGTGAAAATTACACAAAAGGATAATCACTTACATGTTTGGATTTAATTTTTTAGGAATAAAATTGGATTTCTTCAAATGTAAAATTACAAAATTTGAACAATCCTCATTATAGAAGTTTTGGAATTTCTTTCCTTTTGGAACAAATCATACATTATGAACAAAACTGTAACATTCAAATGCAACACACTAAAAAAACTCTTTACTGTACTTTTTCCAAATGTAACACTTCAATGTAAAAAAATAAATAAATAAATAAATAAATAAATTCCTGTACTTTTTCCAAAGGATAAATTACACTTTGCCCCCCATAAAATTTCACCCATTTTGACCCTTTAAGTTTGATTTTTTCCACTTTCGCGCTTCATATTTGCAATTCTTCTCACTTTGGCCCTTTAAGTTTAATTTTTTCCATTTTGACCCTTCATGTTTGCAATCTTTCCTACGTTGGCCCTTCATATTTGCAATTCTTACCACTTTACTCCTAAACTAACTTCCATCCAAAAAATTAATAAAATCTGTCACTTCACCAACACATCAACTCCATGTGATGTAAAAAATTCACTAAAGATGCAAAAAATGAAAATAGAAAAAAAAAAAAAAAATTTGAATTTTTTTTTTAGTCCTGAGTGAACCTTTTTTTCAAATTTATTCATAAACATTATTACATTACAGATGTATCTATATTAGATGCACCTAAAAAAATATAAACAAATTTAACTAAAAAAGAAAAAAGTTTACTAAAGACGGAAAAAAATGAAAATATACTGACTCAATTCTGAAATTTATCATTTTTTTCGTCTTTGGTGAACTTTTTTCTTTTTTTAGTTAATTTTTTTTAAAATTTTTTTTAGGTACATCTAAACTAGATGCATCTCTAATGTAATAATATTTATTAATAAAATTGAAAAAAAAAAAGTTCACCAAAGACTAAAAAAAAAATCCAATCTTTTTGTTTTCTATTTTTCATTTTTTGCATCTTTAGTGAATTTTTTACATCATGCGTGGAGTTGATGTGCTAGTGATGTGGCAAATTTTGTTAGTTTTTTAGATGGAAGTTAGTCTATGCGCAAAGTGGGAAGGATTGTAAACATAAAGTGCCAAAATAGGAAGGATTGCAAACATGAATGGCCAAAGTGAGAAAAATCAAACTTAAAAGGTCAAAGTGGAAAAGATTGCGAACATGAAGGATCAAAGTGGGAAAAATTGCAAATATGAAGGGCCAAAGTGGGAAAAATCAAACTTAAATGGCCAAAGTGAGAAATGGGTGAAACTTTAAGGGGCAAAGTGTAATTTACCATTTTTCCAAATATAACACTTTAATCAATGTAATTACAAACATAACACTCCAATATAACATACTCCAATGTATCACACACAAAAATACTAAAAAAATCCTTAGAGTACTTTTTCCAAACATAACACTCACAGTTTGAAACTACTAAGGAATTTTTGTACTCCTTTTGGAATGGATTGAAAAATCCCACATTCTTTTAGAATGGTTTGAAGAATCCCACATCTTTTTTGTGGAGTTTTTTTTAGTGTTATTGTGACGACCCTGACATGCATATCATTATTGCATATTATTTCATTAAGGGAGTTTGCATGTTTATGTGTTTAATTTTGGTGTATATATATCTGTTTAATTATGGAATATCTGTTAGAATGCCTACCTTGTATCAGAAATTAAAGGCCTAAACGAATTCAAAAACCAAAATTGGCTAGTTCAATAGGCTAATTAGAAAATTTAAAACCATAAGTTTGTGTGGGAGCCGGATAAATGTGGACGCAGATAGGCCGAATATATATTTAGATAATCGGTACATGTTATACTGGCCCCCGTCTTGTACGTTCTAGACGCCAAATATCCTAGTCGGCCACAAAGCCAGCTAAGCGAGGGGCCGATCGGAAGTTGGAGTACGACGAAGGAAGGGCCGAGTGAACAATCACACGACAGATTAGTAATGGGCCCCATCCTGAGGATTGGGAGCGTATATAAATAGAAGAGCAATAACCAAAGAGAGGTATGTGAGAACTATTATGCTTAACTTAAGATACAAGTAACTAAGAGAGCATACACTGACTTAACCGTCGGAGTGCTAATTCTGGCACCCTCGACTGGAGTGTTCATTCCTTTTTAGGTTGCTAGCTGAGGATCTCGAGCGTCCCAGTGGATCAAAAGAGTATTTCCAAACAACTTCCCCACAATTGGCGCCGTCTGTGGAAATACTCAACTACATCCATGGCGGGCGTAACGAAAGACCCTCCGATAGTGACTGACGAAACCACACAGAGAGATGACCTCACTCCAACAAACATGATTGGACCGGAGACTATCGCCGCAAGACGTGCCTTGAACTTCGACTCACTTGCCTAGAACTCACCTTCGACTTCAGCACATGAGACAATGCAAGCGATCATGGAACAGGTGAAGCAAAACAAACAAAGGTTGGAAAACATGATCGTTGAGAACGAACGCCTCCGTCCAGATTTGGCCCTGGAAGTAGCAAAATCCAAGCAAGCTGCACGCCAAGATCCTAGATGACCTCTGAGAGAAGATGGTCGACAACCTCGAGTTCGAAGACAAGAAAATGACAGTGATTCTGACTCATTATCCCCGGAACCCAAAAGGAAGGGACGAGTTGAAACCACCAGCTCCTCCGAAGAGAGTCCGCGTGCACGCCATAAGCGAAGGCGAAATGGTTCAGGCGAAGAGGACCAGCATAATCCCTTTGTGCGACGGATAGCGAAGGCAGTACTACCCAAAAAGTTTAAAGCCCCATCGTTCACCCTGTACGACAGGAAATCAGACCCCACTGATCACATCCGACATTACAAGCAAGCTATGACGTTGCATGCGAACGACGAAGCCCTCATGTGTCGAATATTTCCGAGCAGTTTGGGACCGTTGGCCGTCCGATGGTATTACAAATTGGAACCGGCATCGATTAAGAGCTTCCATCAACTCCAAAAATTCTTTCGGGCAAGGTTCATCACCAATGAGGTCCAGCCGAAGCAGGCCGATTCTCTCTGGGCAATGCAAATCCAATCAGGGGAAACATTACGGGCGTATTCGGCGCGCTATTGGGAATGCTTTAATCTTGTGGATGACGCCTACAACGACTCCATGGCCATCACCGCCTTTAAAATGGGGTTGCATCCTAATAGTGCCCTCCACTGTTCCTTGACTAGAAGGCCCCCCAAAACAGTATGGTCGTTGATGAAGAAAGTCGAGGAATATTGCAAAGTTGAAGATGACGTACTGCGGGTCAAAGCCGGGCACCAGGCCATCTAGACGGCCCCATCCAAAATTATTCAGCCGATAAGTTCGATACCATCACGGAGCCCTGAACCACGGGGCCGGGCTAAACGAGACAAGAGAAATTCGCGCTGATCAAACGAGTAATGCTCCCACCGAGCTAATGAACAACTTCAAGTGGATAACAGGCCTGCAAGGCACGCAGCCAAGAAATATACGGAGCTGTTAGAGCCGATCAGCATGGCTATGACTAAAATTCAACATCTGTCGTTCTTCAAGTGGCCGCCCAAGATAGTGGGACCTGCCGACACAAGGAGACGAGATAGGCGGTGCGAATATCACAAAGATCACAGTCATGACACCGATAGTTGCTATGCTTTGAAAGACCACCTTGAGGAGTTGGTACAAGACGGTCGACTCCAGCAACACGTCCAAAAAAACAACTCAACCAAAGCAGTTGCCCTAAGGCAAGATTCACCTCCACTCAGCGTAATCCATATGATATACAATCTGCTGACAGCCCCCACCGTACATTCAATTCAGTCACATCTTGGTCCCCAAAAGCAAATCACACCAGCAAAATGGCCCTATGAAGCTCCGAGTATTACCTTCGACGATTCTGATTTGATAACCCGCCCCCACATTGATCCATTTGTCATCGAACTACGCGTGAACCGATTCACCGTTGAACGCGTTCTCATAGACCAGGGGAGTACTTCGGAGATTATGTATTACAAGACCTTCATCAAACTCGGGCTCAGTGAGTTAGACCTGTCTCCAGCTTCCTATCCGTTATTTGGCTTCAATGCTAATCCAGAATATCCGTTGGGAAAGATCACACTACCAGTTCAAGCGGGCTCCCGAATAGTGGATGTAGAACTCTTGGTTGTGAAGCTTCCTTCGTCGTATAATCTCATCATGGGACGAACTTGGCTGCATACAATGTAGGCCGTACCAAGCACCTATCATCAACTACTCTGTTTCCCGACTGAACGCAGCATTGAACAAATCCGTAGCTCCCATAAATCGGCACAAGCTTGTTACCTCCTTGCCGCAAAGACTCCAAGAGAGCTGGAAGTGAATTCTATTGAGGTGCCGGATCCCGAGAGCCTCGACGATGTTGGACGGCTCCCCACTGAAAAGGCCACGGAAGCCCTGGATCGAGTTGAAATTGACGGGGATCCTGACAGGTTCTTCATGGTCGGCGCCTCCTTAAGTAAAACTGATAGGCAGCAGCTAATTACCTTCTTACTCGGCAACCTAGATGTATTCGCGTGGTCGCCGTATGAAATGCCGGGAGTAGATCCATCTGTTTCTCAGTACCATTTAAATGTTGACCCCAAATGCAAGCCGATTATTCAGAAAAGTAGGCGGTTAGCCATAGAACACACAGCTGCCGTTGTTGAAGAAGTTGACCGGTTGCTTGATGCCGGGGCAATTCGGGAAGTGACATATCCTACATGGCTGTCGAATACTGTGGTGGTAAAGAAGAAAAATGGGACATGGCGAGTCTGTGTGGACTTCACGGATTTAAATAAAAGCTTGCCCCAAGGATTGTTTTCCTCTCCCCATAATTGACTAACTAATAGACGCCACGGCACGCCATCAACGTATAAGCTTCCTTGATGCCTACAGAGGCTACCATCAAATCGCTATGCATCCAGAGGACCAAGATAAAACTGCATTCCTCATCCGAAGAGGAACCTATTGCTATAAAGTTATGCCTTTTGGGCTGAAGAATGCGAGGGCAACGTACCAAAGACTAGTCATTGCCATGTTCAAGGGGCAACTCGGCCGAATTATGGAAGTGTACATTGACGATATGGTGGTCAAGTCTAAAGAAGAGCAAACTCATCTGGCCGATCTGGAAGAGACATTCGGCATTTTACGCAAGTATAAAATGAAGCTGAACGCTTCCAAGTGTGCATTTGGGATCGGATCTGGCAAATTCCTTGGCTACATTGTCAACCACCGAGGAATCGAAGCCAACCCGAGGCAAATCACAGCAATCTTGGAACTCGGCTCCCGTCGTTCGGTGAAAGAGGTTCAAAAGTTGATGGGGATGGCCGCCGCACTCAATAGGTTCATCAGTCGTTCCACAGATCGCTGTCGACAATTCTTTCATACTCTACGACAGGGTAAGGCCTTTGAATGGACCTCTGAGTGCGAAGCCTCTTTCAACGGCCTAAAGACCTACCTCCGATCAGTTCCACTCTTGAAAACACCTTCAGCAGGTGACTTGCTCATTTTATATCTGGGGCATACCGTCGGGGTACTAACGAACCACCCCCTCCAGTCAGTACTCCGTAGTGCAGAAGCATCAAGGCGTGTTTCAAAGTGGGCTCTTGAACTCGGCTAGTATGATATTCAGTTTCTGCCTAGAACCTCAATCAAGGGGCAAGTGCTTGCCGACTTTGTGGCCGAATTCACTGGGGGTCTTGCTGACTTCAAGTCTGATGAAATTCAACCTAAGCCGAATTGGAGAATTTATGTTAGGGACATTTGGCAGTTGTACTGTGATGGATCGTCCAATCAACGCGGCAGCGGGGGCCGGAGTAGTGATAATGGCTCCCGACGGGGCAATAATTGAGCAAGCTGTCAAACTCGGCTTCGAAGCATCGAATAATGAGGCCGAATACGAGGCCCTGCTAACCGGCTTGCGGAATGCACATCTCCTCGGTACTCGGCATCTACTTATATTTTACGATTCAAAACTGGTGATCAATTTGCTAAAGGGAGAGTACGTGGCAAAAAAACGACCGTATGGCCGCTTACATGAAAACGGCAAATTCCTTGCTGGCAAAACTTGACCATCATGAATTGAACCAAATAACCCGTGATCAGAACACACGCGCAGACGCCCTGGCTTGCCTAGCCTCCGCCATTAACTCAAAGATTAAATGGACAATTGAAGTGGGTTTCATCCCTAAGCCGAGCATTGGCCCTTCAAAGGAAGTCTAGATCAATGTCATAGAGTCAAAGCCGAGTTGGATGGACTCTATTGCTGTAGTCCTATCTTCCGAACAACTCCCATCGGATAAGAAAGAAGCACACAAGCTGCGAAACAAAGCCCTGCGATACTATTTGGATCCGCAAGGAAAACTTTACAAAAAATCCCTTTCTGGCCCGTACCTAGAATGCGTTCATCCGGGTAAAGTCGAGGGACTACTGACTGAAATACATGAAGGTAGCTATGGTGCCCATTCTGGCAGGCGCTCTTTGGCCCATCGTGCTGTTACACAGGGTTATTATTGGCCGACAATGAGAGCTGATGCTGAATGTTTCGTGAAGGAATGTGAACAGTGCCAAAAGTTTTCTTCCTTAACCCATTTGTCTGCTGAAGAGTTAAGTTCTATAACCTGTCCTTGGCCGTTCGCCCAATGGGGACTTGACATCGTCGGACCACTACCTCGCACCCCAAGCAACAAGCGATTTTTGATTATCATGACGGATTATTTCACAAAATGGGTAGAAGCGGAGGCACTAACGCACATTCAAAATTCTAATGTGAAGCATTTTGTATGGAGAAATATCATAACGCGATTCGGCATTCCAAGAGCACTTATTTCAGATAACGGCACCTAGTTTGATTGTGGTGTCTACCGAGAACTCTGCAGCAAGTATGGTATTCGACCCTATTATTCCACCCCAGCTTATCCGCAGAGTAATGGCCAAGCTGAAGCCTCCAATAAATCTATTTTAGACGGCATCAAGAAAAGGTTGGAGAAAGCTAAAGGCAGATGGGTCAAAGAATTGCCAAGTGTGTTATGGGCTCACCGCACTACTCCGAGGTGGTCCACTGGGGAGACGCCGTTCGCTTTGTGCTTCGGAACACAGGCAATCATCCCCTTGGAGATCGGCCTCCCAACCTTGAAATCAAAAGTTTTTGATTTGGGCCGAAACGATATGATGTTGGCCTTAGATTTGACTCTGATTGAAGAACGAAGAGACCGTGCCCTTGCATTCATGGCACGGTACCAGCAGCAGCTTGCTAAGTCATATAATCAACATGTTCGACTGCGCCGCTACACACCAAGAGAGTTGGTCCTGAAGAAAGTGCTTCCGATTGCCAAGAATCCGGGTGACGGAAAATTGGGTCCTAACTGGGACGACCCCTATCAGATCGACTCAATCGTGAGAGTAGGGGCATATCAGCTCAAAGACATGTCCAGGAGAAGTCTGCCACGGCCTTGGAATTCCACGCATTTGTGTAAATTCTATCATTAACCCGACTTGTGGGGCATGATACTTGTTTTGAATGTTCGCCGTGTACAATTTTCATTTTTTGCAATACAAAGTTCGTTGTTTCCTCACTGAAATTTAGCTTATTATAACAAGTCTTCTGACTAAGCCTCTAAATTCGGAGCCCCATCAGTGCATGACACTTTTGGGCCGACTAAGCCTCCGAATTTGGAGCGCCCTTCGTGGATATCACGATTGGCCAAGATAAGTCTCCAGATTCGGAGCCCCATCAGTGCATGACACTTTTGGGCCAATTAAGCCTCCGGATTCAGAGCACCCTTCGTAGATGTAACGATTGGCCAAGTCTCCGAATTCGGAGCCCCATCAGTGCATGACACTTTTGGGCCGATTAAGCCTTCGGATTCGGAGCGCCCTTCGTGGATATCACGATTGGCCAAGATAGGTCTCCGAATTCGGAGCCCCATCAGTGCATGACACTTTTGGGCCGATTAAGCCTCTGGATTCTAAGCGCCCTCGTGGATGTCACGATTGGCCAAGATAAGTCTCCGAATTCGGAGCCCCATCAGTGCATGACACTTTTGGGCCGATCCCCATTAGTGCATGACACTTTTGGGCCGATTAAGCTTCCGAATTCAGAGCGCCCTTCATGGATGTCACGATTGGCCAAGATAAGTCTCTGAATTCGGAGCCCCATTAGTGCAAGACACTTTTGGGCCGATTAAGCCTGCGGATTCGGAGCGCCCTTCGTGGATATCACGATTGGCCAAGATAAGTCTCCAGATTCGGAGCCCCATCAGTGCATGACACTTTTGGGCCGATCCCCATTAGTGCATGACACTTTTGGGCCGATTAAGACTTCAGATTCGGAGCGCCCTTTGTGGATGTCACGATTGGCCAAGTCTCCGAATTCGGAGCCCCATTAGTGCAAGACACTTTCGAGCTGATTAAGCCTCTGGATTCGGAGTGCCCTTCGTAGATGTCGCGATTGGCCAAGTCTCTGACTTCGGAGCCCCATTAGTGCAAGACACTTTTAGGCTGATTAAGCCTCCGGATTCGGAACGCCCTTCGCCGATGCCACGATTGGCCAAAACAATTATTATTAACAAAGCATAGACGCAATAAACAAAAAATGGCAAATATCATAAACAACTTTCTAGCATTTAAAATGATACATTTTATTTATTTGATCAAGATTACATGATTTACATTCGAAACTTGCGTTAAAAACGCTACAATAGAATCATATTTATTTGGCGTCGCCTTCGTCGTCGCTCTTTCCGACTTCGTAAGCCGCAAAAGGCAAATCGTTACTCTGGTATAACAGCGATGCCAAATCAATGCCTCCAGCTCGGAGAGCCTCAGCGGCACACAGGGCCTTGACCCACCCATGCTTGAATCCCTGATTCTCGCACCGACAAACTTCCTCGACGAGCTTTTCCCTCGTCTTGTCTATCCTAACTTTTCGGCCGTCGTGGAAGCCTCGTTCATAGGCCACGGCCTTCGCGTTCTCTATTGCAAACATACTTGTCGTATCTCGATCGGCAATCGCATGACTTATCAGCCGTTGCGTCACCCTTTCATCCACAATTGGGTTACTTGGGCCGGCCGAATGTGTCTCGGCAGCCTTGGCCTTCAGTTCACGCTCAGTCTTCTCTGCGCGAGCTTCTAAGTTCCGAATGCATTCATCCTTCAGCTCTATCTCCCACCGCACGGCACGTAGACGCATGCCGATTTCATAGGCAATATACAGCCCTATCACCGCACCATGGATGCCCTCCCGAAACACTTCAAAATCTCGTCGACCGACCATTGACTACTGGACTTCGGGTGGAAATATCTGTCGAGCGAACTCGACCGCCACAGTTGGGTCGTATACAATTGAATCCGCCTCCGTCATTGGTTTGTTCCCCACAAAAACCGCAAAACTCAACGGGCGCAGTGTCATACCGGATTCTCCCCTTGAGCGCGGTTGAAGAGAGTTGCCTCGTTGCTGTTTCTCCATTCTGGGTGACATACTTCGACGACGTGGGGACTGTTGTCTCCCCCGCTCCCTCGACATCCTACTACCTGTGCGCATAGGCTCGCCACTACGATTCATCTTTGCGTCAAGCTGAGCCAATGTCCTTCGCTCTCCTCTACTGTTAAAGAATAGTCTATTTGACATTCACACTTATCTAACCTCGACTGAGTCGAGTTCAAATGCACTAATGGGACGTACGCGCACGAAGCACTCATCCCATTTATTCCCTATGGGCGCACCACCCCCAAAGTGATTTCATTAATGCTAGACTCCAAAAGCCCGACGCCGATTGAATCATCTGCCCCAGCCGCTCCATGAGCCAATATCATTTGCCGTCAGGGTTTATGCACTTACTGGAGCAAGGGCAGATTCATTAATCTGATCAGCTGTAGGGCAAACCCTTGCGCCAACCAATTCAAGTGCCCCAGCCGCTCTATGGGCCAATATCATTCGGCGTCAGAGTTCATGCACCTGCTGGGGTAAGGGCATATTCATCAATCTGATCGGCGGTAGGGCAAACCCTTGCACCGACCAAGTTGAGTGCCCCAGTCACTCCATAGGCCAATATCATTCAGCGTCAGAGTTCATGCACCTGCTGGGGCAAGGGCAGATTCATCAATCTGATAGGCTGTAGGGCAAACCCTTGCGCCGACCAATTTGAGTGCCCTAGTCGCTCCATGGGCCAATATCATTCGGCGTCAGGGTTCATGCACCTACTGGGGCAAGGGCAGATTCATCAATCTGATCGGCCTTAGGGCAAACCCTTGTGCCGACCAATTTAAGTGCCCTAGCCACTCCATGGGCTAATATCATTCAGCGTCAGAGTTCATGCACCTGCTGGAGCAAGGACAGATTCATCAATCTGATCGGCTGTAGGGAAAACCCTTGTGCCGACCAAGTTGAGTGCCCCAACCGCTCCATGGGCCAATATCATTCGGTGTCAGAGTTCATGCACCTGCTGGGGCAAGGGCAGATTCATCAATCTGATCGGCTATAGGGCAAACCCTTGCGCCAATCAAGTTTAGTGCCCCAGCCGCTCCATGGGCCAATATCATTTGGCGTCAAAGTTCATGCACGAACTAGGGTAAGGGCAGATTCATCAATCTGATTGGCTATAGGGAAAACTCTTCTGTCGACCAAGTTGAGTGCCCCAGCCACTCCATGGGCCAATATCATTCGGCGTCAGAGTTCATGCACCTGCTAGGGCAAGGGCAGATTCATCAATCTAATAGGCTGTAGGGCAAACCCTTGTGCCGACCAAGTTGAGTGCCCCAGCCGCTCCATGAGTTCAATGCCCCAGCCGCTCCATGGGCCAATATCATTCGGCATCAAAGTTCATGCACCTGCTGAGGCAAGGGCAAATTCATCAATCTGATCGGCTGTAGGGCAAACCCTTGCGCCAACTAATTTGAGTGCCCCAGCCGCTCCATGGGCCAATATCATTCGGTGTCAAAGTTCATGCACCCGTTGTGGCAAGGGCTGATTTAGTAATATAATTGGCTAGACGCCAAATCCGTAAGCCGTTTTACTTAGTTTATCGAATTTCCATGCACCTTTATAAATTGTTAACTGCTGATTCTTTTAGTTATTTGGCTAAAGAGCGAAGACGCAGAGGGTGTTTAATTGATTCGGTTCACCTATCGGGTATACTACTTACTCATATAATAAACAGAGAAGCATAAAGAATTATCATTAACAAATTAAAGACAAACAGTATGTGCAATCAAATGGAAAGCATGAAAAATTTTCATTAATAAATTGAGCGCTAACAGCAGCCATTTTACACATGAAAATTAGCTTACATTTAACAAAATGAAAATCTACTAACAAAAACCTACGAGAGCTGTGCATCTAAGATGCCTACCAAAAACCAAAATATGCCTTAAATCAATTTTCAAGGTCAGACGCTTGTGGCTCAACGTCCACCTGCGCGTATGGAATCGGCTGCGCCAATGTCACATTCGCAGCAGTGAGGGCTTTGATCCAGCCGTGTTTGAAGCCCCGATTCTCGAACTTCGGCACTTCTTCCACGTAGCTTTCCAAGGCGGCATCCTTCCCAGCTTGGAACGCCTTGGAAATCTCAGAGTCAGCTATTTGCTTTGCCTTCTTAGATTCTTCCAAGTCAGCTTCTAGCTTGGCGATTACCTCCTTGGTTAATAGGAGCGCATCTTCGCTAGCCTTGGTCCTCTCCTCGGTGGCAAGCCTCAATTGGTTAGAATTCCTCGCTCGCTTGCTCGGCCTCAGAGTCAGCTCTCGCTCGTTCCTCCCCCGCCTACGCTGCCTCATAATCGACTGTCTAAGATGCTATCACAACCTTGTTCTTTTCATTATCAATTTCAGCTTTCAAGAAGCCAATCTGTTCTATTGCGTCATGTTGACAGCGGCCGATCTCAGCTATCCTACCCACCATCTCCAAAACAAGGAACTAGAGTTATAACAAACAAATGAAGAGAAATATATTTATATATATGTGTGTATTAAGATGGGAGGATGCAGATAAGGCAAGTAATGTACCGATAAGGCCGACTGAGCGGCCAAAGCAATTAGCATTAGATCCGGCTCTGCGCAGAATGTGGCTCTGTCAATCGGCAGGGATATTGAAGAGGCCATACTTAGGGCTACAGCCGGATCATTCAACGCCGACACATTAGAGGCAATCAGCATGTTCCTTATCCGTGGTTGAATAGTGAACGGCACAACCAAGTCCGATTCCTCAATACGTGGCCGTTTGTCGCTTTGGCCCTCGTCCTGCGTAGCTTCTTGCTCAGCGGGGCGCTTTCCCCCCCTTTGCTCAGCCTTGTGCGTCCATTCCACCTGCTCCATCTTGGTGGTTTCGGTCTGAGCCATTTCTTCCGCAATAACATGTGAAGATTCAATGACCGTGGTGGGTGGAGTTTCCGATAAGACGGCCTCGGCTCTCTTCCTGGCAGCCATCCTTTCGGCGTTCTTCCTCTGAGCAAGTTGCGTGAGCGATTCCCCAGCCATATCCTTAGGATAAGCACCAGGAAGATCTCCCAAGTTCGTAAAAATATCTTCGAATGAGACGTCCCCTCGGCCTGACGGGGATGGAGGGTCGGACGAATTGAGTCTGGCTTCCTCAAAGGCCGAGTTAACAGCTTCGTCTACCTTGGCTGGCAACTGGTTCTGGTCCTCGGCAACCGGTTCGGCTGCCTGTTCTTCCACGTGTTCCGAATCGGAGGCTTCTAAACCAATCTGTCTTAAGTTTTTGAAGCTGGGGAAAATAAGGGCTGTAAGATGATAGTCGCCTCTTGGGATTGGAATGTTATCTGCCGCCGAAAATGTCGCGTAAGTCGGCTCATACTGCAGGAGAATATGGGCCGCCCTCCCTTGCTTTTGAAGGTTTGGACGGCCGACGAACTGTAATGCGATTTTAATCTCTGTGAGTACAGCGTCATCATCTGAAACCAACACTCTCTTCAAGTCGTTGCCAGTATAAACAAAACGATAAGTACACAGATGGAGAGCTGAATACAGATATGGTAATAAGAGAAACAAAAATGAGCTATATGGCCACCTGGTTCGCCTTTTCGCCTTGGGATGGGATCTAGGCGATCTTCACCCTCGCCGAATTCCTAGTTGCCTCGGACAATGACCATCACGTCATCAACACGCTTGCCAGAGCTGGCAAGCATAGTCACTACGTGATGATCGGTATCCTTGGCCCTAAGAAAGTAGCATCCCAGCCGGCCAGTAAACTTGGCTAGGGCATAACAATGCTGAATGGCAGGTATACCTAGGTTAATTCTAAGATGCTGGTTCAGCGCTATAATCCCCATTATGATGCGAAAAAAATTCATGTTAGGCTAGGAAGGGATCAAACCCAGTGTCGAAGGACGGACCTAAGGAATGGATGAAGGGGGAAACGGACTCCGCCCTCAGCAATTGATAAGAGAGAGAAAACGATTGTGCTTTGATCCTCCCTCTCCATATCAAGGGCGCTGTCTGTCACAAGCGACAGATGGACGTCGTCGGGGATAGAAAAATGGCGTCGAAAACCAGAGACCCAATCCGCAGAGAGGAGGTCTTTCAAATGCTTTGCCATTTTCGTCAGTCTATCGAGTACGTAAAATTAAAAACAAACAAGGAAATGTGATTCGAAATGAAAAGGAAGAGAACTTACAAGAGACGGAAAAGACAATGAAGAATGGACAGAGGCTACAGAGGTGTATCGGAAGGCAAACCAAGACCTTCAAGTATTCAAAACAATATACACGCATTCGAAAAGACAACAAAATTTTAAATCATAATAATAAATGGAAGAAGTGTACGAAAGGGTGGGAAGTTGTAATGATGACCGTAAAGCGCGTGCGTTTTGACACTCGCATTGGAATGAGGTTAACTGCCGAATTTCGGCTCTGACTTTTCAAGTTCGAAACCAAACACGCTAGCCAAATGTTGTTAATGGAGTGTTTGGGGGGCAATTGTGGGAGTCGGATAAATGTGGGCGCAGATAGACCGAATATATATTTAGATAATCGGAACATGTTATACTGGCCCCCGTGTTGTACGTTCTGGACGCCGAATATCCTAGTCAGCCACAAAGCCAGCTGAGCAAAGGGCCGATTGGAAGGTGGAGTACGACGAAGGAAGGGCCGAGTGAGCAATCACACGACGGATTAGTAATGGGCCCCATCCTGAGGACTGAGAGGGCATATAAATAGAAGTGCAACAACCAAAGTGACGTATGTGAGAACTATTACGCTTAACTTAAGATACAAGTAACTAAGAGAGCATACACTGACTTAACCATCGGAATGCTAATTCTGGCACCCCCGACCGGAGTGTTCATTCCTATTCAGGTTGCTAGCTGAGGATCTCGAGCGTCCCAGTGGATCAAAAGAGTATTTCCAAACCACTTTCCCACAGTTTGATTAAAATTTAATTCAGATTAAAATAATTAGAGTTAAGTTAGATTAATTAACCTTAAGCCTACTTAATTAGTCTAACCTAATCTAACCTATATATATATATTATAAGCTAAGAGAATGAACTCATAACATTACATTTGTGCTAAACTTTTGATTGAGTGAGATCATTTAAGAGAGTGAGAGAGAGAGAGAGAGAGAGAGAGAGAGAGAGAGAGAGAGAGAGAGAGCTCAAGAACTTGAAGAATTGCTTGGCGGATTGAAGAGTTAAGAAGAAGAAGTCAAGTTTTTTTGAAGAAAAAGCTTAGTTGAAAACTCTAGGTATGAAATCCAACTTCAAGTCTTGATAATAACTCATCTATGTAGACACCCCATTTTTGACCATTCTCAAGACTTGGATGTCATCGTTTGAACACTCGATGATCATCCATGCTCGTGTTTGTTTTGAGTTCTCGGAGTTCTCAGTTGCGCGCCTTGTCTTAGGATCTCTCAACTTGTCTGTTTTGTGCTTGGTTGTGGACCAAACACTTGTGTTTTTGCTTCTGAGGGAAGAAGGTGGCTTGTTTGCCATCCCCCGAACCCATCGGCCAAGGCTTGAAGCCATCAGCCTTGTTTTCTTATATTCGGCCAAAAGTTTTGGCCGATCAGCACATTATTTGGTCGGCCGGCACTTATATTGGTCGATCGGCCATGTTTTCTGGCCGAACGCTGTTCATCTGCTTTATGCAGATATTTTATGCTAGCTGGCACAGCTGGCATGCACAATTGACCCCGTGTATGGAGGGATTTGTACCCTTTGCTTAGCTTCTCCTAGAAGCCTTGGAATTGAATTCCTATAAGAATGGAGCTCCTCCTCTCTTCTCAAGGGTTCAGAAAAATTAGGTTAAAGTGATAGATTTAGTTTTTGTGGGAGCCGAATATATGTCAAAATCAGAAGGTGCATACCATTGGAAGACTGTTATTAATCGGCTGTATCCTACGAGAATGGAAAGCCGAATATAATATATGTGCCGAATAAGTGTAGACCCTTAGAGCCGAATAATAGAAAGGACAATGATTAAAAAGTAGGCACTGGCCCCGAGGACCAAAAGGAACATGTATAAATACAGGAACAATTGATTGAGAAAGGTATGTAAGAATCACTTCACTTAACTTAGAAAACAAGCTATCTTGAGTGTCTGAACTGACTTGCCCGTCGGAGTGCTAATTCCGGCACCCCCGACCGGAGTGTTTGTATCTTTTCAGGTGACTAGTTGAGGATCACTAGCGTCTCCCAGGATCTGAAGAGTATTTCCAAACCACTTCTCCACAGTTTTGTATCTATCTTACCTTGTTTGATCTTGTCTTGTACTCAAAAGTGTAGTATTGTCTTACTATTGTACATAAACACACACTAGAATACCATCCTCTTGGAGCTGAGGTCCCTTGAGGTTGATTTCAGAGTTTTTGGACTGATTTTGATCAGAGAAAGTAGCTGGAGTGGTGTTCTTGAAGGTGTTCTTCAAGGGTGAGCATTCTTGCTTTAGATACCCCATTTTGGCTTGAGCTTTTAGCCCTTCTTGCTTATTGTTTTAAGCTTAACTATAAACTACAATAAGTTCTGTTTTTACATGCTTTAGATCTTTGATTAAGGTCATTTTTGTGTTTGGGATTGTTTACCCCCTCTTAGGCCTTGTTTGGCCTTGTTCTTGTGCTTTATTTTTAAGCTTTGAGATCATTTTGTTTTAGAGGGTCATCCCCTCTCCTTGTTGTTTTGAATGCTTGCATAAATGGCTTATGTTTGTAGCATGTTTGTTAAGCTTGTATTAGCTTCATTTCAGCAAGTATTTGGTATTATTTTGCCATGCTTTACCTCTATCTAAAGTTGGTTTAATGGCTTCTTGATGCTCCATATACTTGTCTTGTAATCCCCTTATTTGCCTTAACATGCATCATGCTTTAAGCCATGTTTCTAGCATGATTTTGGCTCAACTCCATGAAGCTTTTAGCCTTGTTATAGCATGCTAGAGCTCTGATTTGAGTTGTTTTAACCATGTATGCCATGCTTTGTATAGCCACCATGCATTTTAGCTTGTTAGCTTTGAGAGTCCAAGTCACTAACATGCTTTACTTGGGCCATTTGAGTGATTTGGCATCACTTTTTATGTTATTTCAGTCCATGTTTCATGCTCACATGCTTGCACTTATCACTCCTTTAATGCTTTAAGGGTTTGTGTTTTATGCCTCATGAATGTGTCATTGTGTATGCCATCATACTTAGGCCTTTGGGATGCCATCTAAGTGGGTTTTTGGGCTCATTCTAACATGCCATAACTCTGATTTTATTGGCTTAAGTCATGCCATGTTTGGTTTTGATAGGTGTAGTGTAACACCCTCTTTGGTAGCCTTGCATGCCTCATGTTTTTTGACGTTGTGTTCTAGCTTGTGTTGGCTAGTTTCGAGCTTGCTTTTGGTCTTGTTTAGACCTACCTTGGGGACTGTTTTAGGTCCCCTTGGCCCTTTGGGGCTTGCTTTGTGTGGCCATGGTTTGAGTCCCTTGGCTAGCCTCAAGCTTTGGGCTTTCTTGCATGCTTTACTTGTGTAGTTTGATTGGTTTGGCACCTTTCCATGCATGATTTCAGAGCTTAACATGTTTGTCACATGTCCAAATTTGTCTCTTTTAAGTGTGATTAAGAGTTGTCCTTTCATGCCTTAGTCTTTAGGCCAATTGGCATGCATGTTTGTATGTACCTTTGCCTTCATTTCCCTAGCATTATGGCCACTGATTTGGACCTATTTGAGAGCTATCCATTTTGGTTTAAGTCCATCCTTTGCATGTTGTTGCATGCTTGCCTTGCATGTTGTCGCATGCTTGTTGCATATTTAGTACCTTGCATGTTGTTGCATGCTAGTATGTGGCATGCTTGTCGCATGCTTATCCCTTTATCATGTTGTCACATGCTTGTCGCATTTTGTATGTTGTTGCATACTTGTCCACCTTTGCATGCCTTGCATGCTTGAATGTTCATGTTGCATCTTGTATACTTGTTTAGGTTACATTGCATTTGGCATGCTTGTCACCATTAGCCTTGTATGGCATTGTCATTAACATGCTTACGTTGCATTGGATTTGCATCATGCTTGGGTTCCTTGCATGCGTGCTTGCATGCTTAGGTTGCATAGCATTGTATGTGCATCCCTTGCCTCTTGATCAAGCATGATAGAGGTCGGGGCCCCTTATGTGTTTTGGTGTGCATTTCATTTGATATTAATTGCACATTCGACTCCTTTGGCCATCATGCATTGAAATGCGTGATTGATAGTCTGAGGGTCGAGAACCATACTCCCTTGAGCTCATGACATGATAGGGAGGTGGTTGTGCACACATTGTCTTGTAAATGTATTGCCATGCTCTGTCTGTCCTCTGTTGCAGTAAAAGAAGCAGTCAGCAGGAAGGGATGGCCGGTCGGCCATCTTCAGTGCCGGCCGGCTACAAATTGTTGGCCGAGAGCCTAATTTTTGGTCAATGACCAGTTTTCCTTGGCCGATAGCCCTATCTCTTGGCCGATGGACTCTCAGCATGTCCCTAAGGTGGTTTAGAAGTGTCACGGAAGTTGGCACAATTTTCAGAGGTACAGAGCAGTGCAAACAGAGGCAACATGAAGCATGGCGATGGATTTCCGAGCGAAGCCGTCCGAGCATGCATTCATCCCTTATCTTGAGGCCATTTTAGTGTTTTAATAACTTAGAATAGTTATTTATTTCGATTTGGTTGTGTAATTAATTAATTAGCTTGTTAGTTAGTTAATTAGACGATTTGTATTATTCTTTCGGTTCCTCTGTCGAAAGGGCGCAATTGTGTAATAAGCGTGCTTGTGTGTGATGCATGTCTTCCAACCTCCACTTCTTTCTACCTTTTACTTACCTGCTTTCAGTGGTTAGTTCTAGGGCATATTTCAATTAGCATCCTTATGCTATGCATGTTTGCAATCCATCCATTTGTATTGCACGCACTGGGCTCGGCGCATCATACTAACTACATTGTACTTCAATTCCAAGTTGAATACATGTATCCAGTTGTCGCATCTCACATGCCATTTTAGAATAGCCGAGCCTATTTCTAGTTGCACTTTGCATGCAATGCATTAGCCATTCTGGCATGAATTAGGATCATGCATTGATTTCTAACTAGTTTCTTGTTTTGGCTCGGAGTACACTGTGAGTGTTTATGCTTTAGTATCTTGCATGTATGTGAGTGTTAACATGACAGCACGCTTTCCATGAGGCTAATTGCTTATGTGGTATAACTGCTTGAATGCCTGTGGGTGAAGGTTGGATTACTTGAATTGGGATTCATTGAAATCCGTGTTTTAGCCTACTTGCGAGTAGCAAACTTCAAACCATTTTCAAACAAACAAATATGCGATGCTTTGTTCCAAATTAGGCGATCTAGTCTATACTTGTGTGTTGTGCGCATCACATAGTAATTCTAGCTAATGAACTGGAATAAGAACGCATGTGTTTTCAAAAACTAGATATCATGCTTAGTAAAGGCCGATCTCTGATCGAGCGAGCGGGGGTGCTCATAGATGACCTTCCCCAATCGTACCCAAGTTCCCGAGCCGAGGCAACTTTAGTGATGACGGAAACGTGGCCTTAGGCAACGAGTCAGGGTTTCCTAAATTCCCCCAAAAACAAAATATTTAGGTGGCGACTCTATATCTGGCAAAACAGTCCATGTTTGGCACTTCTTTCTTAAAAATCAGTTTTTCAAAATGATTTGCCGGATTTGGACTCTTTGGTGATTTATCGGTCTCGCATTGCACTTTGTGGGATTAGATTCAGAACCGTGACATTTGAGTCTAAACTGTAGTAGCAAAGCCCTTGGGCGCGTCTACAATCTAGTAAATGAATTCATGAAGATTATGAACTTAATCACAAGAAAATGGTTGAATAATGTTGAATTGAGGCTAGAGCATACATGCATGCATAATTCTATTATATTTGACCATTTTAAGCTTGAGTTTTAGTATTCTTGTTAAATTGAGAGATAAATTTTACATGCATTAAAGAATTACAAGTTTTTAAGAGTTTAATTTCATGTTTTGAGGTTTTGTAAAGAGTTTGAAAGAAATTCCATACATGCATAGAGATTTGGTTTCAAATTTGACAATTCATGGTATGTTTGAGCTCATGGTTTCAAATTGAGTTCATACATATGTTTTTCTATGCATTTTCAAGAGTTTGGTACAACCATGCAAGCTTTAAACTTAAATATTCATGTTTTGAGACTTGAACTCTGTTCTGGAAAACCCAAAATTTAGCCACTTCGCTCGAGCAGTGAAGTTATTGCTCGAGCACACTTTGCATGCATCTAGTATTTTTGCAGAAATATTGCACATAGCTCGAGCGACCGAATGTCTGCTCGAGTGAACTCATCTTTCATTGCACTTGGCTCGAGCAACTATCAAGCTTAGATTTTGAACATCCAGAACTTTTACAAACCATGCAGACCTCTCTACCCTGTTTTAGCAACTTTTGAAAAATGCTTTCAAGTGCATACTTTCATTCCCATGCTCTTTTAGGCATTCTTAGGCATCATTAATGAGAGAATAAGCCAAAAACTCTTTTAAGAAAATTGAATTAAGATGGAATGTTTGATTAGACAATGTGTTTCAATGTGTATCTTTGTTATGTATTTTGTATAGGTGGTCATCCGAAGGTTAACGTCAGTTCAAACCTGCAATGAGTAATATCTCTATAAAGATATGTTCGAAAAGTATTTTGAATTGTTCAAGAATGATATTTTGAAATCTTATTTTGTTATGTATGAATGAATGTCGTTTTTGAAAATTGTATTTGTGGCATCCTTTAGTGAGGTCCTTGTCTGGGGGACACAATATCATGGCCTATTGGATTAATTGAAACACAGAGATCTCTAATGTTAGACCCTAGCGGTCCATATTGAATTACCTGTTATGGTTCTATTGATTGACCCGTTGTGATCCTATTGAATTGAGCTTAATGGTTCCATTGGCTTCGACACATCGGTTTATTGTTATTCCATTGGATATTACCACGTGTAATGATTTGCAATGGATATTGTTGAAACAGATGATTTGTCATGACCCAAACCCGCCCTTACAGGTTTAGCGTCGTAACCGGCCAATAATCCGAAGATTACCAATGGCCTCAAAAACAAAATTCAAAATATTTAAATATAATGGGGGCCTGAAGCGAAAGCAAAACAAGAATAATAATGTCCATTGAGCTATGCATACATGATCAATTGTAGTAATTACACACTTTTATATATACATGTACGAAGACATATCTTATAACATATCTCACACACTGCATGAAGGACTTTAACAAAATACAAAGGCTAACTCAAGCTTGACAAAATAAAATAAAGCCTCTACACAAAGGTACTCATTGGGTGGCCTGACAAAGAGGCAAACTCTAGGGCAAACTCTAATGTTGATCCTCCAATTGCTTACCTACATTTATATATATATATATAAAGAACGAGCTAACGCCCAGTGAATAATACCAAAGTAAAGAGGCTATATGAATGAGATTCTTAATTAAGTAAATCACATTAATATATATTACATGTAAATCAAAATTAGAATGACATCAGGTCCATCATTTCCATATTCATATCTATGTGCATATTCATATTCATGATCATAATCACCTTTTCGCTCAAACGGCATTTGGCCCATTACATTCATATTCAAACGGCCTTTGGTCCATCATAATATTCAAACGGCCTTTAGTCCATCATTATATTCAAACGACCTTTGGCTCATCATAATATTGAAATGGCCTTTGGCCTATCATATTATTCAAACAACCTTTGGCCCATCATAATATTCAAACAGCCTTTGGCCCATCATTATATTCAAACAGCCTTTGGCCCATCGTTATATTCAAGCAGCCTTTGGCCCATCATTATATTCAAACAGCCTTTGGCCCATCGTTATATTCAAACAACCTTTGGCCATCATAATATTCAAATGGACTTGGGCCCAAAACATATTCTTTACAGAGCCTTATACAAAAATTAGACATATAGATTACTCATTCGTAATTCAAATCAACAAATCCATGAAACTTATACAAAAGTAACATTTGGAAAATAACATACTTGAAAATATCTTTACTAAGATATTACTCACAGTGTTCAGATGTCTGGTTCACCTTTGTAGTTAACCCTACACAATTCACAACACACATAGAAATCGGGTCACAATACAATTCATTTCATTCTTTAATTCATTTAATTCTCTCAAGCTCTTTCTAACTCTTTAGTTCATTTATAATGCTCAATACATGCCTAAAAGTGCTTAGAAGTGAAAGAGAATGGAAACGAAACATGAAACAACTTTTCAAAATTTTCTAAAACAGGACTCTTCACTCAAGCACAACATTAGTCACTCGAGCGGACCCCTTGGTCTGTAAAAATACTGGTTGCTTAAATTCTACGCTTGAGCAACAACTTCATCCTCAAGCAATGATGACGAATTCTGGGTTTTCCAGAATGTTGTTTAAACTTCAAAACATATTACCAAGGCTCCAAATTCATGCATGACTTACTCAAATATGCAAAAACATTCCCAATTACATATATTTGAAGTTAGTTCCGCTTATATTTCAAAATTCGATGACTTTAATTGAAATTTAAGCCTAGGATTTCATGTTTTAAAAATCATCTTTCAATTCTTTCTTTGTTTTACGAAACATAAAATTGAAGCTACAAACCCCCTTTCAAAAATATTTGCATAGATGAAGTTTAAATTAAAATCAAACTAATTGTTTGATTCTTAACATAAATTATAATTTATCTCTAAATTTGTCCAAATTAAATTTAATTCATTTTATTCATATCAAGTCCAATTTCAAACCCACAAATTCTAAATCATGAATTGAACTTCCAAAGCTCTTGAAAATTCATGATGCATGTATAATTGAAACTCAAATACTTATAGAATTCACTCATGCATGTAACAATGGAACTTAATTTCATGCAAGACTACAAAAATCAAACCCAAAAGAGTTAATTTCCAAATTAATTTCCATAATGATGAATCTAACTTAATTTCTTCATCTTCTTGCTAATTTCTTTGTAATTACATAAGATTGAACCGAATCATCTCTTAATTCAGATTTTAGGTGATTTATCTACTAAATTTAAGTTTCAATTTCTTACCTCAAGTCTTTAATGGTTGAATTTCTTAAGCCTTTCTTCTTTCCTTCACTTGGTCTCAACTTCTCTAAGCTCTTTCTTCAATTTCCAGCAAGAGTAATAGAGGACTTTCCTTCTTTATTTCTCTTGATTTGAACTCTCTCTCTCTCTCTCCCTGTCTCAAGCTTTTCCAGCAGAACAAACATAAGGCTATACTTTTTGTGTTCTAGTCTCTTAAGAATGATTCCAAAAAATGTTAAATGGAGTTGCTTGTAAAAATTAATGTACATGTAACCATAATAATAATACGGAATTGAACTTTACAAGATCTTGAATTCAATATGTCTCAAGAATAAACGAACATACCTCTATAAGCTATTGAATTAGAGAAGTTGAGAAAATACCCCTAATAGTTGAACCTTGAATTCTTGGCTCACCTTCTTCTCTTTGTCTCTCTTAATTAGGATGACTATAATAAACTTTGAGTCGATGGAAAAATACTCATATTATGTAAGGGGAGTCATCCATCCTTATATAGAGGAGAGAAGAGGGCCAGATAAACTCTATCAAAAGAATTCTTGTCCATCAAGGTTTCCTTCTTATCTTAGAAGAATAATTATCCCATATTTAAAATTCTAGTTATTGAACTTTATCTCAAATATTGGCTTTATCTAATTGTGGAGTCCAAGTAAAATAAAACATGTAAAAGATATGTAGGCCATTGGGCCACACCAAAAAATAAATCCAACATTCTCTAACTTGGCCCATTAAGCCGATTATGATGCAACTATGAGTTTTTTCAATATATGCAATTTAAAAAAAAAAAATTGACTCATTGGATTCCACACTAAAAACTTTGACACGTGATCACGAATTTTAAAAATAGCCAATAAGTTTAGATATATTAGAAACTATAATATTATGATTACTTCAGATCACTAATGTAAGTCATAGCGGTTATATAAAATTTATGTCATATTTCTTTCTATGCACCACACCATCGATAACCTTCACTAACCCACTCCATTATCGGGATATGTAATTATTTGCCTGAAAGGCCCCTGTAATTTGTTTTGTTACGACATTTCCTGTTTATTAATATTCAAATTAATGTTTACACACACTTTTAGAAATAGGAAAAATAGAAACAAAATTATTATTGCACAAATAGTGTCAAATAAAAATAAACACTCAAGATTATCCATACACATCATGGGTTGCTTAAAAGACCCATCCTGATAACATGCTCTTTGTATGTCTTTGGTGGCAATCCCTTTGTGAATGGGTTAACAATCATAAGAGAGATGCTTAAGTTTTCAATTAACACTTGTTGTTTCTGGACTCTTTCTCTAACAACTAAGTACTTTACTTTCATGTGTTTGGAACCACTAGAGTACTTTCCATTCTTAGAGAATAAAACTACTGTGATATTGTCACAATATATCTTCAGCAACTTGGTAATTAAGTCAACAACACCAAGTCCTGAGATGAAATTTCGCAACCATAAAGCATGATTTGTAGCCTCAAAGTATGCCACAAACTCAGCCTCCATAGTAGATGAAGCAATAGTGGACTGCTTCACACTCTTCCATGAAATTGCTCCACTAACTAATAGAAAAAGAAAAGCTAATGTAGATTTTCTACTATCAAGGCAACCAACAAAATCTGAGTCTGAGTATCCTGTCACTTCCAACTGTTCTGATCTCCTATAGGTGAGCATATAGTCCTTTGTTCCCTGAAGATATCTTATAACCTTCTTCATTGCTTTTCAGTGTTCTATTCTAGGATTACTTTGGAATCTTCCCAACATTCCAACTGCAAAACTAATATCTGGTCTGGTACATGTATGGACATACATCAAGCTCCCTACTGCTGATGCATATGGAATGTCCTTCATTTGTTTTCTTTCCAAGTCATTCCTTGGACACTGTTTTTTACTTAATTCATCACCCTTCATGATGGGTGCATCACCAGCTAAACAAAACTGCATGTTGAATCTCTCCAAAACACGATCAATATATCCTTTTTGAGATAGTCCTAGTAATCCTTGAGATCGATCCCTAAAGATCTCTATACCAAGAACATAGTTTGTTTCACCCATATCGACCATTTTAAAGTTCTTGGAGAGATATTCCTTGGTTTCACATAATAAGCTGAGGTTATTACTAGCTAACAAAATGTCATCCACATATAGCACCAAAATAATGAACTTACTCTCACTAACATTCAGATATATGCACAGATCAACTGCATTTTCCTTAAATCCGAAGGAGGTAATGGTATCATTAAACCTTAAATACCATTGCCTGGAAGCTTGTTTAAGGCCATTAATGGATTTCTTTAATTTACAAGCTAAATGTTCTTTACCTTTCTTTGTAAATCCTTCTGGCTGCTCAATACAAATTTCTTCATCCAAATTCCCATTTAGAAAAGCATTTTTCACATCCATTTGATGCAACTCTAAGTCATCATGAGCTACCAATGCTAGGATGATTCTAAGTGAGTCCTTAGATACTGGAGAGAAGGTCTCTTTATAGTGTATGCCTTCTTTTTTAGTAAAACCCTTGGCAACAAATCTAGCTTTAAATCGTTTGATATTGCCTTTTGTGTCACGCTTGGTCTTGAAGACCCATTTACACCAGACCTTTTTACAATTATTAGACAATTTGATGAGACCCCAATCTATAGCCTTTCTGGTTTAGACTTGACCCATTTTGTGTTTTGGACTCAAATTTCGTAGCCTTGTATAGTTGTTCATGTCTTTTCCCTATTGTTCTTTCATAAATTTGGTTATTGGATTGTAGTTGTGTGTTTGGAACAAGTTGGTTGCTTAATTTTCCAAACCTTTGTTGCCTAGATTTTTGCTCCTCCGCTCAAGCGGCCATTCTTGCGCTCGAGCGGGCTTTGCAATTTTGCTCCTACGCCTGAGTGGCCATTCTTGTGCTTGAGCAGGCTTTGCAAACTCTCAATATTTTTGCAGACCTACAAATACTGGAAGAGTGTATTTTACACTCGATCAGCATTACCCACGCTCGAACGGATTGCGTGTATATCAGTCCGTGAAGACGACTTTTTGGTTCACTTTTTCATTCCTCTCTCTCTCTCTCTCTCTCTCTCTCTCTCTCTAAAACTCTCCAAAACCCTAGATCTTGAGTTTCTCTCTCTAAAACTCATCTTCTCTCTACATTTTCACCTAGATCCATTGAGTTCTCCACCCTAGTGTCTTTAAGAAAAAGATAGAGCGTCTCAAGATCTTCATTTTGATCCGAACAAAGTTCGGTTTGAGCATCTTTGGAGTTTCATCCTTGCCATGCTCATCTTCTCTCTTTGAGGTAGGGATTTTCTGCACTTTCATATGGGTTTTTACTTAGTTATTTGTTATTGCGTAACAATGGTGGGCTTTCGGGGTATTATGGACAAACCTAGCATTTGGGTTATAAAATCAAAAGAGCGGTTTCTAAGTATATGTTGTGGAAATGGTTATGAAGTCAAATTTAAGGTTGAATGCTTACAAAATAGCTTATTTTGGCCTTTGGGTTGATATTTGGAAAAAGAGAGTTTTCCCTAAAATGATTCAAATATTTATTGTGAATAGATAAATGAAATTAGTGTTGTAAACATAGAATTGGGTGAATATTGAAATAAATAGTGGAGTTGGATATGTATTATGTCACGCTTTTTTTAAAAAAAAATTTAAATAAATTATCTGTCTTGAGATTGAATATCTGTTTAGAAATAACTGTATTGGGCTATCGGTGAAGGATAGTTGTGATGGTTGTAGAAATTGCATGAGGATTAGGTGAATTAAAACTAATCTATTGTTGGTTGTCATTGAATATGACTATGTTTTAAATACATTGCATATGTATGATGTTTGGGAGGAGAAAGAGGATGTACTCCATGTTTGGGAGGAGATAGGGGATGGACTCCATTAAAATTACGTTGGCCAGAGTGTCCTGGGTGAAAGTCTCGAAACCGCGTGTATATATGGGTGTCGATCATGCAGATGAAATTTTCGTAAAATGGCAGATTGTAGTGTTTGTGTGATAATTGTGTTGAATGGAGAACCACTGAGTTGTAGTCTCAGTTGGTTTGTTGAAAGATAATGAAATTGGCTCAAGAATTAAAATGAATTGAAGGAAAATGGATTAAGATATGAACTTGGTACTTTATGATTATATAAAATATGAATGCTTAGTCACATGCATTGTATATGCACATTATACTTATATCTTTCTTAAATTTCATATATTGTGTTAGATTGTTCCTACTGGGCTTTGGCTCACCCTATTTAGGAAAAACATTTTCAGGTATTGGTGATATGCCTCCGCTAAGGCAATAGTTTGGAGGGATTTTTGGGAACAAGAGTTTCTTTCTTTTGTTGTACTCTTTTTGTATAGCCAAGGGCTTTAATTGTATTGAGCTAGGCTCACTTTTGTTGTAACCAAGTAATGACTTGGAAAGATGTAAGCCCATAGGGCAAATGATGATCTGTTTATTTTTTAGTTCTTATATCATTACAACACATGCTGTAGATTCAAAATGAATAGTTTGTGAATGTATATCGCATGAGCTATCTTTTTTATACGTACTCTGGTGAATGAAAGTTTATTATTTATATTATCTTTCCGCTTGTGGGTTGAATTCATTATATTATTTTTGGGGCATTACAACTTTATATCAGGGCGTACCTGGTTTGAATACTTTGGGTATGTGGGAAGTGGTTATTACCACAATGGGTTTGTCTCGCTTAGTTGAGAAACTAGTAGGTATTGTATGCTTATGTAATAACATGCTTATATGATTATATATGTATGAGATTTAGTTCCTAAGATATTGATTGGGTCTACCGGATTCTGGAAGTCCTACTAGAAGAGCACTTGATCATTGTAGTTTCTAATTGGAACTCTAGCAATGCCGCAGGATAGTTATTATCTAGGAAAGAAATTCGTATGTGCTTACGTGGCTACGTGCTTATATGGAATTGATTACTATTGTCTATCACATTAGGACGCGAGTGAGTTAGCTTCGGCACATTTGTAAATGTGCTAATCTCTTTTGTTACCTTTATTAGGATGTCAGGAAGTGGACGTGGTGGTGGTTGGCGTGGTGGTGGTAGGCATGGTAGACCTAGGAGGCATGAAGTGCCTTTACCGAATGATATTTCGGCACAGAAAGAAGGGGTTGGCTATGCCAATGTGGCCGAACCAGTGGGTCAATAGGCCATGGGTGCCTTAGCCCACGAAATGGCCTGAGCTTTACAAGAATACATGGACGTTCTCAGAGCTGAGAATCAAGTCCAGACCCAAGTAGCTAAAGCAGGGCCATCTTTCTTGAAGAGAGAGTTTTCCCGGTCAAATCCGGATGCGTTTTTAGGTGATCCCAAGGAGCCACTGAAGGCAGATGAGTGGCTAGAACAAATAGTGAAGACGTTCGAGATGCTTGGCATCGAGGACGACTAGTTGATGGTAACCTTGGCGTCTTTTTAGCTGAAAGGGGATGCGGGTCAGTGGTGGAAGTATGCACGTGGGCGCATTGGGGTGACTTTGGAGGCTTTTGTCAACGCCTTTTAGGACAAGTTTCTACCTCCCACGGTTAGGGAGAAGTTGAGAGACCAGTTTTCCAAGCTAGTGCAGTTGAACACACCAGTGGCTGAGTTTGAGGCCACATTCACTAGCCTCTCTAGGTTTGCACCTAAGTTAGTGGCAACTGAAGAGTGCCGTTGTTTGGAGTTGAAGAAGCGGTTAAGGACCGGGCTCATGTTTCCAGTGGCCAAGTCCATGATTAGAGATTATGGGCGCCTTGTGGAGGCAGTGGCCCATCTTGAGACCATTATGTACATGGAAGAGGAAACAATGAGGGGCTCCAGGATGAGCCAGGACAGTTAGGGGGATAGTAAGAGGTAGAGGGGTCCTAATCTCCAATCGTCCCAGGGAGCTAAGTCAAGGTCCACTTTTCCAGTACCGAGTTAGGGTTCTGGGAGGGGTGACCAGGGAGATGTTACTTGTTACAAATGTGGTCAATAGGGCGACAAGTCTCCAGCTTGCCCACGGAGGGGAGAAGGGCAACGGTCTGCACCATTTTTGGCTCGTTCACAGGTTCAAAGTCAGGGGAGAGGGCAACCACTCACATGTTATCAATGTGGACAGGCAGGGCATTTGAAGAGATTTTGCCCACAGTTGGGTGGCACACCCAATGCGTCTGGTTCGAGGCAGACACAGAGCCGCCAGCCTGTATAGTCAGCACAGGCCTCAAGGGCCAATTAGAGACCCTTTTTGGCTCAGTCAATACATCAAGCATATGCTCCGAGAGGTGAGTAGGTAGACCAGAGGTCTACAGGGCGAGTGTATACTATTACCGCGCCAGATCTTGTACCAGCGCCCTCAGTAGTGAGAGGTACCTTCTTATTTTGCAATTCAGTTGCTAATGTGTTGATTGATACGGGTGCATCCCATTCATTTATCTCATTTGCATTTGCATCGATTTTCAGGTTAGAGTGGGCTCAATTAGCATCCCTTATCTATGTAAAGTCACCTATCGATTGTGAGATTATTTTGAAGTAGGGGTGTCGAGGTTGTGACATCGAGGTTGCCGGTAGCCGATTACCTTTTGCATTCGTATTACTTGATATGTCTAGTTTTGATGTTATTTTGGGTATGGATTGGTTATCGTCATACTGGACTGTTATAAATTGCTACCGTCAGAGGGTCACTATATGTACCCTGAGCAGTGATTGTTTTTATTTCTTGGGGGACAAGGTGGATAGAGTTTTATCACCGGTATATGATTCGCATGGACAGAGTGAACTTAGTTACCTTCTTGCTAACTTCTTAGGTAGTGAGTGTGATGAAGTCCAGATTGAGTTGCCAAGGGTGGTTTGTGAATACCCCGATGTCTTTCCCAAGGATCTTACTAGTTTACCACCTCATTGAGAGATCGAGTTCTCTATTGATTTAGTACTTGGCACGACATCAATTTCTATGGCACCGTATAGATTCACACCTGCTGAATTGAGTGAGTTGAATATTCAACTCCAAGAATTGTTAGATAAGGGTTTTATCCGCCCTAGTACTTCACCTTGGAGAGCACCGGCTCTCTTTGCTAAAAAGAAAGATGGAGCGTTGCGATTTTGTATCGATTACCGAAAATTGAACCGGGTAACTGTCAAGAACAAGTACCTAATGCCTTGTATAAATGATCTGTTTGATCAGTTGAGGGGTCTTGTTGCTTTTCTAAGATAGACTTGAGATCAGATTAATATCAGTTGAGGGTAAGGGAGGGGGATATCCCGAAGACGCCATTCTGTACGCGGTATGGCCATTAAGAGTTTTTAGTGATGCCTTTTGGGCTAACCAATGCTCCAGCTGTGTTTATGGATTTGATGAACCAGATCTTCCGTGAATTCCTGAACCCTTTTGTGGTCGTCTTTGTGGACGACATCCTGATTTACTCACCCTCTGAGAAGGAGCACGAGGAACACTTGCGAGTGGTGCTTGAATTGCTTAGAGCCCATAAACTGTATGCTAAGTTTGGGAAATGTGAATTCTGGCTGAGAGAAGTTAAGTTCTTAGGGCATGTGGTATCCGGGGAGAGATGACTGTAGATTCATCCAAGATAGAGGCAATGCAAGATTGGGAGCAACCTAAGAATGCTTTTGAAATTCGTAATTTCTTGGGGTTGGCTGTGTATTACCGTTGGTTTGTAAAGGATTTCTCTAGGCTAGCCTCACCTTTGACTAGGTTGACGAGGAAAGGGATCAAATTTGTGTGGAATGTGACTTGTGAGAAGTCGTCCTAAGAGCTTAAGGTTAGACTTACCACTGCTCCAGTATTGATTATTCCGGAGAGGGGTTTGGGCAATTTGGTAGATTGTGATGCCTCACGGGAAGGTTTAGGTTGTGTATTGATGCAAGAGGGGAATGTAGTAGCCTATGGCTCGCGACAGTTGAAAACACATAAGAGGAACTACCCTACCCATGACCTATAATTAGCAGCGGTGATATTTGCCTTGAAAATTTGGAGGCACTATCTGTATGGTGAGAGGTTTGAGGTGTTTTCTGATCACAAGAGTCTAAAATATCTGTTTGCACAAAAGGAATTAAATTTGAGGCAGAGAAGGTGGGTGGAATTCATAGAGGATTATGATTTCAAGTTGCATTATCATCCGGGGAAGGCCAATGCTGTGGCCGATGCTTTGAGTAGGAAATCAATTAGCAGTGTAGCTTGTATCGCCATCCGAGAATGGGAGATGTTGGGTACTATTGGTGAGTTTCACTTGCATCTTGGTGAGTCCGTTGAGTCTGCAGCGTTGTTTGCGGTGGTTGTACAACCCACACTTGTGAACCGAGTGATAGAAGCACAGAGGGGTGAACTTGAGGTAAAATCCCTCTGGGAGAAGATTTCTAATAGGAAGGTAGAAAGAGGCTTGACTGTGTATCCCGAACACAGTATGAGATATCGTGACCGTTTGTTTGTGCTAGAGTCTTGCCGAGAAAAAGTACTACGAGAGTTTCACCATTCATGCCTTGCGGTGCACCCGGGAGACACAAAGATGTATCACGACCTTAGTCGCCAGTTTTGGCATAGAGGTATGAAGAAGGATATAGTCGTGTTTGTATCGAAGTGCCTTACTTGTCAGCAAGTGAAAGCCGAGCATCAGAGGCCAACGGGTTTGTTGCAACCCTTGCCTATAGCCGAGTGGACGTGGGAGCATGTCACGATGGATTTTGTTGTGGGACTTCTTAGAACTCAACGGGGCAGTGATGCCATTTGGGTGGCAGTTGACCGGTTAACCAAGTTTGCGTACTTTTTATCTGTGCGTGTGAGTGATTCGGTAGATTATCTTGCTGACCTTTTTCATTACGGACATAGTGAGGTTGCATGGGGTCTCTATGATGATTTTTTCAGATAGAGATCTGTGTTTCATAGCTCGGTTGTGGCAGAGCTTGCAAAGTGCCTTGGGCACTAGATTGACCTTTAGCACTGCGTATCATCCTCAAACTGACAGGCAATCCGAGCGTACTATTCAAATCCTTGAGGATATGCTTTGAGGTTGTGTCCTTGACTTCAAGGGGTCATGGGAGAGGCACTTGCACTTAGTGGAGTTTGCCTATAATAATAGCTTCCAATCAAGTGTTGACATGGCACCATTTAAGGCCTTGTATGGCCGACCGTGTAGATCTCCAGTGTGTTGGGTCGAGGTGGGTGATGCACCTTTGTTGGGTCCAAAGTTGGTTCGGGAAATGACAGAAAAAGTGGCACTTATTCGTAAGAGGTTGGTTATGGCTCAAAGTCGCTAGAAAAGTTATGCTAACCATAGGAGGAGACCTTTGTCTTTTGAGGTGGGAGATCATGTCTTTTTGAAGATATCACCTAGGTGGGGTTTGATGAGATTTGGGAAGAGTGAGAAGTTATCCCCTCGATTTATTGGCCCTTTTGAGATCCTTGAGCGAATTGGGGAGGTAGCTGACCGTTTAGCGTTACCACCACAACTTTGTAGGGTTCATGATGTGTTTCATATTAGTATGCTTCGGAAGTATGAGTCAGATACATCGCATGCATTGGATTGGACCGACTTGGAGGTAGATGAGGATGCCTTGTATGAGGAGAGACCAGTAAGAGTCTTAGATACACGGGACCAAGTCTTGCGAGGCAAGACGATACCCTTAGTTAAGGTATTGTGGAAACATCATGGAATTGAGAAAACAACTTGGGAGCATGAATTGGAAGTCCGAGAGAAATATCCAGACTTATTTGTTGGTGTTTGAATATATATACGTATATGGAGATTTTGATTATGCTAATGGAATTTAAAAGCATTGTATGTGTTAAAACACGAGAACATTGTATATGTTATGAGGTGTTTGGAAACATGGATTCAATATAAGCATTGCATATGTTTTGAGAATATGGAACGTTGTGTGTATTGTGTCAATTTTGGAAGCATTGTATACGTTGTGTAAATTTTGAAAACTTTGATTTTGATTTAACCATTGTAAATGTTTTGAGAAATTGTAAATTTCACTTTCAATATTGGAACTTGTGTATCGAGTTGATGAGAATGGATGACCGGAGAGTGGGTCATGGTGTTGAACTTGTGAGATTAACATTGTTGTGAATGGTTTAATAATGATTGTGAACTCGATTTGTAAGTTCGGGGATGAAATTCCTTAAGGGGGGAGGTTATAGCGTTTCTAGTTTAGAGCCGACCCATTTTGTGTTTTGGACTCGGATTTCGTAGCCTTGTATGGTTGTTCATGTCTTTTCCCTCTTGTTCTTTCTTAACTTTGGTTATTGGATTGTAGTTATGTGTTTGGAACAGGTTAGTTGCTTGATTTTCCAAACCTTTGTTGCCCAGATTTTTGCTCTTCCCCTCGAATGGCCATTCTTGCGCTCGAGCGGGCTATGCAATTTTGCTCCTACGCTCGAGCGGCCATTCTTGCCACCGAGCGGGCTTTGCAAACTCTCAGTATTTTTGTAGACCTGCAAATACTGAAAGAGTGTATTCTATGCTCGAGCAGCGTTTCCTATGCTGGAGCAGGTGGATGCTCGAGCAGCCAATCTTGAGCTCAAGCAATGCCCTTCGTCTGCAAAACTTCTAAAAATATGTATTCTACGTTCGAGCGTCACTTCTCATCCTTGAGCGGAACAATGTGTCTGACGCTCGAGCGTCATTTTTCATGCTCGAGCGAACTGCTTATATATCAGTCCGTGAAGACGACTTTTTGGTTCACTTTTTCATTCCTCTCTCTCTAAAACTCTCCAAAACCCTAGATCTTGAGTTTCTTTCTCAAAACTCATCTTCTCTCTACTTTCCACCTAGATCCATTAAGTTCTCCACCCTAGTGTCTTTGAGAAAAAGATAGAACGTCTCAAGATCTTCATTTTGATCCGAACAAAGTTGGGTTTGAGCATCTTTGGAGTTTCATCTTTGCCTTGCTCATTTTCTCTCTTTGAGGTAGGGATTTTCTACACTTTCATATGGGTTTTAACTTAGTTATTCGTTATTGTGTAACAATGGTGGGCTTTGGGTGTATTATGGACAAACCTATGGTTTGGGTTGTAAAATCAAAAGAGAGGTTTCTAAGTATATGTTGTGGAAATGGTTATAAAGTCAAATTTAAGGTTGAATGCTTACAAAATAGTTGGTTTTGGCCTTTGGGTTGATATTTGGAAAAAGGGAGTTCGCCCTTAAATGATTCAAATATTTATTTTGAATAGATAAATGAAATTGGAGTTGTAAACATGGAATTGGGCGAATATTGAAATAAATGGTGGAGTTGGATATGTATTACCTCACTTTCTTTTTTTTTTTGTGGAAATTTTAAATAAATTATCTATCTTGAGATTGAATATCTGTTTAGAAATAACTGTATTGGGCTATCGGTGAAGGATAGTTGTGATGGTTGTAGAAATTGCATGAGGATTAAGTGAATTAAAACTAATCTATTGTTGGTTGTCATTGAATATGACTATGTTTTAAATACATTGCATATGTATGATGTTTGGGAGGAGAAAGAGGATGTACTCCATGTTTGGGAGGAGATAGGGGCTGGACTCCATTGAAATTAAGTTGGCCGGAGTGTCCTGGGTGAAAGTCCCTAAACTGCGCGTATACATAGGTGCCGATCCCATGGACGAAATTTTCGTAAAATAACAGATTAAAGTGTTTATGTGATAATTGTGTTGAATGAAGAACCACTGAGTTGTAGTCTCAGTTGGGTTATTAAAAAATAATGAAATTGGCTCAAGAATTGAAATGAATTGAAGGAAAATGGATTAAGATATGAACTTGGTACTTTATGATTATATAAAATGTGAATGTTTAGTCACAGACATTGTATATGCACATTGTATTTATATCTTTGTTAAATCTCAGATATTGTGTCAGATTGTTCCTACTGGGCTTTGGCTCACCCTATTTGGGAAAAACACTTTCAGGTGTTAGCGATATGCCTCTGCCAAGGCAATAGTTTGGAGAGACTTTTGGGAGCAAGAGCTTCTTTCTTTTGGTGTACACTTTTTGTATAGTCAAGGGCTTTAATTGTATTGAGTTAGGCTTACTTTTGTTGTAACCAAGTAATGACTTAGAAAGATGTAAGCCTATAGGGCATATGATGATCTGTTTAGTTTTCAGTTCTTATATATTACAACACATGCTGTAGATTCAGAATGAACAGTTTGTGAATGTATATCGCATGTGTTATCTTTTCTATACGGACTCTGGTGAATGAAAGTTTATTATTTCTATTATCTTACCGCTTATGGGTTCAATTTATTGTATTATTTTTAGGGCGTTACACAAACACCATTCGATTCCATGGATTTTAACTCTTCATTTATAGCATTGACCCATTTAGTAGAATCATCACTATTCATGGCTTGTGAAAATGAGACTAAATCTTTGTTAATCCTAATATCAAAATCAGATTCCTGTAGATACACCATGTAATCATCTAGAATGGCAAGCTTTTTTTCCCTTTGAGATCTTCTCAGAACTGCCAATTGTGGTGGTTCTACAATATTTTCAATGGTGGTATCTTCATGAAGTGGTGAAACATAAGGTGGTGAATGATTTTCATTATGTTGTTTGTTTCCCCCAGCCTGTGGAATAGTCTAAGGAACAACAATTTTTCGATAAGGGTCAAATGTTGGCACATCCACCCTAATTTCCTTGAAATTCACAACTCATGTTTTCTCACTCCCACTAATTTCACCATTCTCTAGGAATCTAGCATTACCAGTCTCCATTATCCTCAGACTATGATTAGGACAATAAAATTTGTACCCTTTAGACTTGTCTGGATAACCAATGAATATCTAGATATTGTTCTTGAGTCCAACTTTTTCTCTTGTGGGTTAAAGATTCTTGCCTCTGCTGGGCAACCCCAAATATGTAAGTGTCTCAAACTAGGTTTCCTACCAATTGTAGACAACCCATTTTTGACCGCTCTTAAGACTTGGACGCCTCTGATTGATCATCCACTGATGAATTTTTACATTGTGCAAACACTCAATTTCCTCAGCAGGAAGCCCCAGTTTTGAGTCTCGGAAGCTTACAAACCTTGCACCACTTTTGGACCAAAATAGCATTTTTCCAAGCCTGACCACTCAGAGGCCTACAGGGCAACTAGTGGCTGGTTGGCCAGAAGTGAGTGGCTGGCCGGCTAGTTGTGCCGATAAAGCAGATATTTTCTTGCCAGCTGTTCCCACAGGTGCATGCACTGCTCCAGCTGTCTCTATACTGATATTTCCGAGATAGTAACATATTTTTCTATATATACATGACCCCCCCCCCCTCTAGAATTTAGGATAGAAAAATTTGGTGAAGCAAAATTCTTGAAAAATATTTCTCTGTCTACCTTGCAACCTATATACACCTTACCTAAACTTATTGAGCTTATTGAGCTTGAATTTCAGCTCTTGGAGGTGGGAAATTATTGGTTTATAACTCAAAGTGTTATTCCTCTTCAAGAGATATAACTTCAAGCTTTCTTACACTACTTTTTCCTTACCATTACTTGCTGTTTTTAGATTATTTTTCAACTGCTTTTATGGGTTGAAGCTTGTGGTTTAAGACTATTAAAGGTAGATGGACTAATCACATTTCTTTAAAACTTGTCTTCTAAGCCTTTGCATTTGTGTTTCCCATCTCTTCCTCAACTTTTTCCAACTTCTTACCACTGATTTGCAGAGGTTTTCAATGGCTAAAAATGTAATTTTGAAGTCCCAAAAATGGAGGGGTTAACCACCCTTCCTTATGCTTGTTTACTAGCTTCATTTCCTCATTATTTTAGCTAACTTTTTCAAGCTTTTCCATGAGAATTTCAGTATTATTTTTAGCTATTTTAGGACTATTTTATGTTGTTTATTTCATTTATACTTTGTATAGCATGCTTGTAGTGTAATTGTCCTCATAGGTTTGGTGGTTTAGGCACTAGACACCAACCTATTTGAGTTGATAGCATTTATTTCATGCTTTTCATACTTGTGTTCATATATAATCACCTTTGTAACCTCTCTCCTTTCTTGGCTTTTATTTTTTTGAGAGTTGTTTCAACTGAGTGTTGTTTAAGCTTGAGAAAAAGACCCTTCAATGCTAAATGGTTTAATCTATTTGGAGGTTCATTACCAGGGCATTACCTCTCTCTCATGCCCAAAACAACTTCTTGTTTGATACTTCTCTCCATTAGTGGACTTCATGCTCATTTTTGGACTAAAATGACCAATGAATGGAAAGGTAAATAAAGGAAACAATAAAATTGGGCTAAAATGGAACGAGATAATAAAATCAACTTGGGTTCAATCGGACGTTAGTTGAACCCATTGAGTCTTGAGTCATTTCATACTTGTTAGTGATGATAACAATTCAAGATTCGATGTCAATCACTTTCCCTGATCAATATCATGATAGAGAGGGGGTTTTGTTGGTCTTTTAGCTTCATTTATTGAGCTTTTGTCCCTTGATCCATAAATCATCACACAATGAATTTGTGTCGATTGATGGTTTGCGAATCAAGCCTACCCCTTCTTTGATCTATTTGATGATAAGAAGAGGCAGGGTGAACAAACATCCTCTGAAAATACTATGTTTGTGCTCTGTTTCTTGTCTGTTAGAGCAGGGGAGTAACAAAACTAGTAGCCGGCTAGCCACCTTACTGTACGGCCGACCACTTCTTCTGACTAGCCGGCCGGCCACCTCTTTTCAGCTACGCAATGTCTTTTCCCTTACAAAACGAAGCAAAGGCTGAAGCAAAAACAGTTCAATTTTCTGACTGCAAAACAGGAGCATTTTGGTAGCCAAATAGAGGGCATTTTTGGGTGGAAATTTGCATTCATGCATGAGCCATTTCACACTTCTTGGGGCCCGTTAAATTATGTTTAATAGTAGTGCGTTGTACCTAAAGTAGTGGACTTGTAATTAATTACTTAGTTAATTAATTCCGCATTGTAACTAATTAGTTAGTTTAATTCTAATTTGTATTAATTAGTTAGAATAGCTAGTTAATTCTTGTGTTGTACTTAATTAATTAGCTAGAATAGTTAGTTAACTTGTGGCGTTGTATAATTAGCTTAATTAGCTAGGACATTCATTCGAACCCTCCTGCGAGAGGGCAAATTGTAATAATATGTATGTCTTCCAACCCCCACTTCTTTCTCCCTTTTATTTACTTATTTATGATGGATAGTATAGGGCATCATGTTTCTCTTAGCATTTTCCATGATTTGCATCTATTCATTTGTCTCGCATGCATAAGGTTCAGTTCATCATTCTAACGGCATTGTCATTTATTACTTCCTTGAATATGTGCGATACTACATGCTATCAAAGCGATTTACATGATATATTAGACAACCGAACCTACTAGTTACATTTTCTGCATGTGTTGCATTAGTCATTTTGCATCATTAAGATCATGCATTTTTTCTAACTATTTTATTTCTTTTTGCTTGCCTCGGTTGAGTACTAAATGAGTGTTTATCACTTTAGCATATTGCATGAGTGTTAGTATTGCCATGACAAGCATGATTACCATAAGGTCAAGTGCTTAAGTGATATACCTGTTTGGATGCCTGTGGATGAAGGCTAATTGCTTAAATTGGGATAATTTGATTAACGTATATATGAGATCACTTTTTCAAGTGGTACATATTCAAAACATTTTCAAAACAAACATCAAATCAAAGTGTTCCAACTTTTGCAAATTAGTCTATACTTGTGTGCAACACGTAGTAAAGATAGCGTAATAAATCAGAACAAGAGCATGTAATGTAAATAAGAATCACATCATGATTAGTAGAGGCCGATCTTTAATCAGGCGAGTGGGGTGCTCAATTCATGACCTTCCCCTCTCGTACCTAAGTTTCCGAGCCGAGATACTTTGGTGATGACGAATAAGTGGCCTTTGGCGCGAGTCACAGGTTTTCTAAATTTCCTAAAAATATTTAGGTGGCGACTCTAAAATCTGGCAAAGCAGTCCATTTTTTGACATTTTGATTCAAAATCGATTTTCTAAAAGATTTGCCGGATTCGGACTCATTTGTGTTTATCTATTTCACATTGCACTTGTGAAATCAGATTCAGAACCACGGGAGTCCAAACTGTAGGGCTAATCGTATCCAAAAGGAGCACGAAAAGCAAGCTACACCAGTCCACAACTGAAAAGGAGTTATTAGGACTGCCTTACTCGGAACCCTATTTAAGATATATATTGCAGTCTTTAAAGCTTCACCCCACAGTGACATGGATACAATTGAGTAACTTAACATACTCCTAACCATATCTTTAAGTGTGCGATTACGCCTTTCAACAACTCCATTCTGCTTTGGCATACCAGGCATTGTATATTGAGCACAAATGTTTTTCTTTACTAAGAATTTTGCAAATGGGCCAAGATTTTGGCCTAACTCATCATATTTACCATAATACTCACCACCCATGTCTGATCTCACTATTGTAACCTTTCTATCTAATTGTCTCTCGACTTCAGTTATGTACACCTCAAGGATGTCAACAGCTTGAGACTTTTCATGAATTAGATACACAAGATTATGTACACAAGATTGAGACTTTTCAGCTTGAGACTTCAATTATGCACACCCTATTCTTTACCAATTTTTCAATTATATTTCTAAAGATATGGCCCAACCGTCTATGCCACAAGATTGAGGATTTTTTATTAATTAAACCACGTTTTAAACCAATATTAGAATGTAGAGTTACTAATGATTGTGCAAACTCATGATTTAAGGCAATTTTATATAAACCATCACATAAATTACTAGAACCAATCATTATTGAATTAAACATTAAATTAAGTTTTTCACAACTAAATAAAATTGGATATCCAACACGATCTAATTTGGATAACGAAACTAAATTCTTAGAAATTGAAGGAACATAAAAAGTGTCTTCTAGATCTATTTGATAACTCGTCTCTAAGATCAGTCGATAGGTTCCTACAGCTACGACTTCAGCTTTGAGACGGTTCCCCATATAGACAAATCTTTCACTTTCCTTCGGTTTTCTAGTTGAGAGATATCCCTACATGGAATTTGTAATGTAGGTCGTGGCCCCATAATCAATCCACCAAGTGTTAGAAGGTACTTCAGCAAGATTTGATTCATAACAAACAAAAGAAAATTTCTTTTCTTTCGAACCAAGCCTTTTGCTTGCTGTAGTCTTTCTTAACATGTCCTTTCTTGCCACAAAAATAGCACTTGACAGTGAAACCATTTTGAGCCTGATTTTCTTCCCCAGGCCCATTCCTTTTCTTGGGTGGATTTTTCTTTGATTTTACAAAATTACCCTTCTTTTTCTTTATAGCTCCATGAGTTACAGCCAATGCAGTTTGACGTCTTTCCTCCCTTAACATCACTTCCTCCTGAAGACACTTATTTGTCAGCTCCACTTATCTTTATTAGTGTTATAGTGAATTTTGAATGCGCCGAACTGTGATGGAAGTGAGTTGAGAATAAACTGCATGAGGAAAGTTTCATCAACTTGCATCTATAAAGTTTTAAGCTTTGCAGCTTTGTCAGCCATATTAAGGATGTGAACCTGAACCCTTTGGTTGCCATCATATTTCATTGTTGTCAATTTAGCTATAACAGTGCCAGTAAGTAGAGGGACGCCCGATGAAAAAGAGTGCAATGAGGTGGGAACTGTCGCTGAAATAAGATAGAACATGTGACGTCCCAAATTTTACTCTAAGGGTTAGGGTAACGTTACTAAAGAGTCCTTTGGTCAATAACCAAATAAGATCCCAGAAAGGTCGGAGGAGTCAATATAGCCTCCTTTCTAAGTCCAACCACCTTAGATAGCAAGCTATCTTTTTGACAGATCTTAAGAGGTATTAACACAAGGTCTCGTAAATAGCGTGAAGATAGGCATAAACAATATACATATTAAAGCTTTGAGAATTATAATGATGAACTATTGGCATCACATAAGTCTTTCATTTGGACAAAACTTAGGTATATCTATTGTCCACTCGTTAAGAATCACTTATGTAGGTCTAAAGTAATTTATGCAATTTTTTAGTTAGTCATGTTACCTTTGGGTATTCAATTCTGATCTGTCAAATTACATAACTTACATTATCCTACCCAATTCATAATTATTTGAAAGTGACTCTTCTTTGGCCTAGTCTCAATCTATTAATTATAACTGCAATTGAAAATATTATCGACCTTAATATTATCCTTTTAACAATTCTTTTATGTAGTTCTATATTCATAAGTTTAACAAATCTAGGCTACTTTAGCAGCTACTAAATTAGTAAGCCCTATGAATACGCAATTAACCAACAATATTCTCTATTCATTAATTTGAGTTATTTAATTATCATTAATTCAATCACTATTTTATGATTTCTAGAATTTCTTTTAAGTGATTGCAATTACCAATATGATAATAATAATAACTCTAGATGAACATGAATATATAAATATATATATATATATATATATATATCAAATTATGCAATATGACAATCATGAATATCTCATATAATGGTCAATAAGAATTATATCTAATATGAATTAACCACTTCAATATTTAATATTCAATGTCATAAAATTATATCATGATATCAAATTTAAATCATGAAAATATATAAATATCAATAATAATAGACAATAAGTGTACATAATTACCGAACGATTGAACAAAATTCTAAAATTGTTTTTAATCTTTGCACCTTGTCATAACAATAAACAATATAAAAATTACACTCAATTCAGTGTTATGACGATTATAAAAATTATTATTACTAAAATTAATAATAAATCAAAGCATGCATATTACATGTTTATCAAGTCAAGGATAAAAATTCTAAAGCAACGTCATCACCCCAATACTTGCAAGAATTAGAAACAAAGACATTAGTGCTGCTTTTTAAAAACAAAATGCACAATATATATGGCAGAAAGCATGTAAAGACATTAAGCAACAGAGTAGAAGAATAGTTCCCACATGTAAAGATCAAATAATTGAGACTTTGCTTTTAAAATAATATTTTAAAAGTCAATACAGATGATAAAATGAAAGTACCGTTTATTAATAATTATAATAACAATATCATAAATATATTATTACTATAAAGTGTATTGATTCACAAAACTAAGGCTTTGATACCACATGTAAAAATTAATGGCGGAATTGAATTTTACAGGATCTTAAATTTAATACATCTCAAGAATAAAATGAGCATATCTCTGTTAGCTATTGAATTGGAGAAGTTGAGAAAATACCCCTAATAGTTGAATCTTGAATTTTTGGCTCACCTTCTTCTCTCTGTGTTTCTTAATTAAGATTACTATAAAACTTTGAATGATAAAAAACTACTCATATTATGTAAGGAAAGTCACCCGTCCTTATATAGAGCAAAGAAGAGGGTCAGATAAATTCTAGCAAAAGAATTCATGTCCATCAAAGTTTGCTTCTTATCTTAAAAAAGTAATTATTTCATATTTAAAATTCTAATTAGTGAACTTTATCTCAAATATTAGCATTATCTAATTGTAGAGTCCAAATAAAATAAAATATGTAAAAAAAAAATATAGACTATTGGGCAACACCAAAAAATAAATCTAACATTGCCTTCTCTCTCTCTCTCTCTCTCTCTCTCTCTCTCTCTCTCTCTCTCTCTCTCTCTCTCTCTCTCTCTCTCTCTCTCTCTCTCTCTCTCTCTCTCTCTCTCCTCATATACACACTTATAAACATATAAAACTTGGAGGTTCAACAATGTTATCAGCATCATACGTGTACTCACACAAAAGCTCCAGCAGAATTTAGAAGGCTCCACATATCTCTTTCTTAATTAAATAAATAAGTAGAATTAGCTTTACTCTTAATTATACATTAGCGTAATTAAATATCACTTAGCCTTGATTAATCATAATTACCACATAACTTAATTAATCATAACTAATTACAATTCTCACATAATTTAATTAGTCTAATTTGACTTTCATTAAGGTCCAATTAATTATATTTAATTTTTACCATTCTGAATCAAATTTTTAATCAAACCCCCAAAAGGCCCCAAATATTAAATTGAACTTATTATCATCACCAATTTTGGTTTCGTAAATCACCAAGGCCTTCAATTTCAAATCAAACCCAAAATCCTTATCAATTAGTTTTATATTCAAATTGGATACCTCATAAATAAATTTAATTCATAATAATCATAATTTCTCAAACCTTATAACATAATTAACTTAATTAACTCCAATTATGACCCAATTAATCAAATCTTGATTTTACTTAACTGAACTAAATATTAATTAAACTCCCAAATGGGTTTGTATTTAAAATTAAATTAATTCAACTTATTAACTTCACTTCCTTAAGCCATTTGGACCCTTAATTTCTAATTCCAAAATAAATCATTATTAAAATCAAATACGAATCAAACTCCAAAATTCTCATAAATCCCAAATTACATTAGAGTAACAAATAATTAGAATCCAAATCTCCTTAATCAATTAAATATAAAATCTTATACATGATGTGGTTGGCTTAATCTAGGGTTTATGCTAGTTAAACTCGATTAATTAATTACGAATCAAAATTTTGCCAAATTTCACTAAAGGCTCTAAAAATCATGCTAAACACAAATGTAAAGTCGGCTTTGGTTTCTGGTGCCTCTAAGGCTACAAATTCTAAGTTTAAAGCCCCAATTGCAATAGATTTTTCTACACTCAATAGATATAAATTCATAATCACATAAATCATATAATTAAACATACAAATTCATATCAAACACATAACTATATGCATAATTAAGTATATTACGGGTTGGGTCATCACATGATTGATATGAATTTGATATATAACTATTATACGAATTGTTTTGGATATTGAAAAGATATGTTTTATGAAATGTTGGACTCCATTCATTAAATCTTTTATATTGATGTTATTTATTGGGTTCCAGCTCACCCCTCTCCCTTATATATATACTAGCGTATGCCCGTGCCGGAAGGCACGGTGTAAATAATATTAGGATTATAATAAAATTGTAATCGCAACACTATTTAAATTTAAGATTAAAATGCAATTATAAAAATATATTTAATAGACTACACTCTACAATTCCAAACAAATCTAATATAAAAAAAAATTAAATATCAAATAATTAAAAACTAATCATGGGACTAAAGATATCCAATTAATTTTTTATTTTTATTTTTATAGATGATTTACTGAACGGACCTTACAATATGAACGTTTCGAATAATTAAAAGTTGCTCCTCATAACTTGATTGGACTCTATTGCCTAAAGGGAATCATAGTTTCACCAATTTCATAGGCCAATGTAATTAATTGCATGCTTCCTACATATTAAGGAAATAAAAGTGCATACTTCTCTGCTGAAGCGGATTCAGTGAACTCACAGTCATATTATTTTGACCCTCCATCTCCAATTAGGATATTTTCACAACTCCTGCAGACAGGCAATGCTTGTTTTTTTTTTCTGAAGCAAAGCAATGTACAACAGCCTAATGCACCTGGAAAAATCCACCATTTGATTTGGCACCATTCCCCCACCCCCAAAAAAAAAAAAATATTAACATTGATTAAAAAAAGTTATAGAATTTTAGACTAAAAGTCGAGTAAAGCAGATAAACATGAGCAATAATTATCTTCGCTTAGCCAAATTAATCATCTACCCAGAAACCTAATCAAACCAAACTAAGTCTTATGTTTCAATCAATTGGGATTGGCTACGTGAATCCATTTCGTTTTTTCCATCCTGCTCTGTCAAGTTATAATTTAATTTACAACCCCAAGTGACCAGTTCATCTTCTTCAAATGATACATTGACACTGCATCATCAGAGCGACGATACTACAGCAAAGGACTCTAAAACCCATAAAATTAATCTCAACCCATTAGCGACTAGACAAAGAAGAATCCATATCATGTCACGCACCCAAGAAATCTCGATAAACAACGCAGGTATTCAACCCAAAGGCACAATATTGTATCTTCTATCACATCACGCACCCAAGGACTCTATTGAATGTAATATATATATATATATATTTTTTTTTCACTATTTCTATCAATATTGTATCTTCAATAAGTTCATAAATTATAAATTAGTTCAAGAGAAAGAGGAGAGGTTTGGTTATCTAATAATCCACTTACCAAATAATTGAGAGAAGATTTTGAAAGTCTTCACCAATCTATGTATTCCAATTGAAATGTTAGGCTTTGGAGCAGCAGCCAAGAAACCCCAAGAATTCCTCATTTTCAGCCCAGATCATGAACTCTCTTCTCTTTCTTCTTTCCCTTGTAATAAAAGACATAAAACACAAAGCACTGTCAAATACACAGAGAAACCAAGGGAGTTACCTGGACTGAAACCAATGAACTCTCTCTCTCTCTATCTCTCCCAACTTTTTAATTTATTTAAATTTTATCTGTGTTATACCAAATACTTTGATATTAATTTCCAAATAAAAAAAGTTATAAGCAACAACCAACATTTGGCAGAATAAGAACATTTTCTCTTCATGTTCTATTGAATGTAATATATATATTTTTTTCACTATTTCTATCAATATTGTAACTTCAATAAGTCCATAAAATTATAAATTAGTTCAAGAGAAAGAGAAAATATCAAGATTAAAATCTGTGTGGGGATAAGATTAAAATCTGAGGGAGGAAAGAAGCAAATTGGGGTGTGGGGATAAGAGAAAAGCAAATCTGTGTAACTTGAGCCTCTCTCCCAACTTTGAAAAGCAAATCTCTCCCAACTTTGTCTCAAACAATGTAACATTGGGATCAATAAATGAGAACTTTATTTAGATTCTGGAAGTAAAAGAAGGAATAAATGACTAAACCTTTGAGCCTTGAAACCTTTCATAACTTCAAGAAACTCATCATATTTATCCCTTTTATCTTGAAATATGTCCTTAACTGCCTTGAGATATGCCAATGCATCATTGGTAGTTAGTTTCTGTGTGCTCGCTCCACCCATCATCTGGGATTGCCCAGAGCTTCATTACCCACACCAAATAAAAAAATTAAAAAAAATCAATATACTAATTTTATCATTAAACTTAGGTCAAAATATATTCTTTCAACAAAGGTGGGTCTTAATTCCTATTTTTAGCTTCAACCCTAGATATATAATCAAACTTCAGACAGATTTTATAAAGAAAAATTCAACAAAAATCAGATCTTTGTTCTCCTTGAAGGAACAACATACTGAGTAAAAGAATGAAAAACAAAAATACTGAAGTTTAAAATCCGAAGCCAAACAAAATACCTAATCAGTAGATAACTAACAGACTCGCACTCAACAATTTCAAACATGATTCACCAAATTTTCAGAAATTTTACTTGCTTATAATTTTTTATTAAATAAAGAAGCACTCATAATCACAGCTTCCAATATCACAATATTAGAAAAATGAGAGTTAAAAAAAACAAACTAAGAGAAAGATAGAGAAAGGATTCACGGTTCGGCACGAGAGAAGACAATGGGGGGTTTGAGTTGAGAAGCCATGTACATATCATCTCTATCCCTCTTCATCTTCGTAATCAAAACACTCAATCTTCAAAAACCATGCTTTGTCAAGACTTTAAATAAATAAAAAACAGTCCGATTAGAATCACAATCCTAGCCCAAAAAAAAAATTTTAAAATTAGCAAAAATTACACACCAGATCTTGGTTACACACTAGATCTGGGAAAAAAATACAAACACAACACAATAACCACAAATTTTAAACTCACAATCCAAAAACCTCTGAACACAACAGACCTCAACTCAACAAACAACAACGGTGGAGGAAAATAAGTAACCCAAATAAACTCCAAATTCAGAAAAATCGAAATCAAAACAAACAAAAATCATACCTTGCCAAGCATCGGTAGCAAAGAGGCAAAGAGGGTTTCGGCGAGATCTGCTGAGAGAAGGAGAGGACTGAAGTGATAAAGGGGGATGAGGAAGAGGCTGTCGTGATGGCGGTGGTCGAGGGATCTGTTGAAGAAGGAGAAACAGAGAGGGTCCTGCGAGGGAGAAAAGAGGTGGTCGTGATGGCGGTGGTCGAGAGGGTTATGTTGAAGAATAAACAGAGAGGGAGAGAGGGAGAGAGAGATAAAGAAGGAAGGAAGAGACGTGGGTGAGAACAGAGAGGGAGAGAGAGACATGGGTAGGTGAGAAGGTTAAGGAAGAGAAGTGTTTGGGCGGGAAATAAATAATTCAGAGCCGTTGATATATATTGAAGATTGATCTCAGCCGTCCAATTAAATGTATCTCACATACATTTTAAGACATTTTCAAAAAGTCTCTTGCCTTATTATATAGATATATATATATATATATATATATATATGTAGATGGGCATATGGATCGTCAAGTTTAGAGATAGTTTGGGAGTCCACCCTTTTTGAGAAGTCGCATGTGAAGTGCCTCCGTAATGGGGCCTTTTTTGGAATGATGTTGTGTAAAACAAGTTGAAGTTGTTGAAAATATATCTAAGTATGAAGATTGAATTTAAATTATTTATGGGATTTGTCATGGAAGCAGTACTCAATGGATTTATTCTTATTTTGTTACGTTTAGGAAAAGTATACTAAAGATTTTTATTTTGGAGTGTTACGTTTGAGTGTTACATTGGAATGTTACAGTTTGAAATTATACATTTGTCCAAAGCTTACTATAAAGTTTTTGTACTCTTTTTGAAATATTTGAAGAATCTCACATCCTTTTGAAATATTTAAACAATCCTATATTTCAAGTCATTTTTATACTCCTTTTAAAATATTTTCCAAATAAAAAATATTCTCATATAAAAATTCGTCTCAAATTTGATTCTCATACGTTGTGTACCTTACCTTTCTAACATAAAAAGAAAAAAAAAAAAAAGGTATATCTGTAAATTTAATTTTTAAATAATATATGATATATATCTTTTCAAAATCAATGTAACTAATTGGACTAAACAAAAAATTAAGATTAAATAAATTACCATTCCTTAATATGAGATTTATAAAATAAATTTTCTATTAATCAACCCATGTAAAATTGGTCCATCCAATGGTATTTTGGAAAAATGGTTAAAAGTTAACTTTTTGACCTTTTTTTTTTTTTTTTTTTTTTTTTTATAAGAGATGAAATGAGTTAAAAATTGAGAAATGACTTTTAATTCATTTCCCAAAATACCACCACTTGGCGTTCTCAAAAAAAGCATAGCCACTTGGTGAAACAGAAGATAATGGTACATTTGGAAAGATGAACTTGGCCATGAAGTGTAGATCAATTGTGGTCAATAAACAACTCAACTATGGTTTTGGATAAGCTTAGGGGGTAAGTGTAACGCCCTCAGAAATAACCCATAACATACACAATACTAAGATGCATTACTTAAGAAAATAAACCATAATTCATTCATCAGAGTATCTTTAAATAAAGACATTACATGTAATAATGAAAGTAAATGTCCTATGGGCTTACATCTTCCCAAGCCAACACTTGGACACAAAATGTGAGTACTAACTCAACTAAAAATTAAGCCCTCGGCTTGTGATTACATGTAATATCAAAACAAAACAAATAACTAAACTAGTCTTCAAATCCAAGTCCTTCCAAGCTAAGTCCTTGGAGGTAGCTTATCACCTGAACCTGAAAATGATGTTCCCATAAAGGGTGAGCCACAGCCCAGTAGAAAAATACTAAACCAAATATACACTTTGAATAAAGTCCTAGCATTCAATAGATGGTTAACCATGATAATCAATTATATCAACATACAATCTTAAGACACTAATGTCTATGACACTTATCAATTTCATTTTGATCAATATGGCTCAGAACCTGGCCAAACTTACAACTGTGATCTATATAGCATATTCACATTACGTCCAATATCAACAACACAAATGAGACATAGGCTCATATCAAAACACTTCCATACTTCCAATATGATACACATTTTAGTGTTGTATCAATAATATGCAAAAACACTTCAATATCAATAAGCACACATAATAGTGATGCTAATGGAGTCCATCCCCTATCTCCTCCCAAACAAAATACGGTTAAGAGGTCCATCCCCTATCTTCCCCTAACCGTGGAGTACATCCCCTATCTCCTTCCACACAATATGCATATGCAATGCTCAACTAATACATGTATGTAAACACATAACATATACATCTCACAATCAATACACATAATGTCTGTATTAATTCAACAGTCAACATTAATGACTTAACCAATGTGATTAGTTCCAGTTATCCCTAGTCCACATACAACGTCTACAACAATCATGACTATCCTCCACCGATAGCCCAAACAGTTATTTCTATACTGGAAATAAATAAATCAACAATTCAATAAGCAAGTGATTTAAATTAATCAACTACCCCCTTTAATCAATAATTTCCTCAGTCTCATGAATTCAACTAATTTCCCCAGTTTTCTTTAAATTAAACATACAATTCAATTTAATACAACAACTAGGGTTTTTCCCAAAATTACCAAACTACCCCCAACATATTAAAACGCTAAAACTTAGAACAGAACGTATACATTGGAGTAGGAGATCCCTACCTCGAAGAAATAACTCAAAAGAGAAGACGAAGATGCTGACCCAAATTCCAAAGTGCTCCAAAACCTAAATTATTCAGATTAAACTGAAGCCCTCGACCCCCTCTACCTTTTTAATAAAGGATATAGGGTAGAAACACTCTAATACTAGATGAAACCTAGGGTAGAAGGTGTGTAGGGAGAGAGAAGGGTCGGACCTAGGGTTTAGAAACAAAAAGAGATAGAAAACTGATTAAAAAACCCGATGCTGCCTATTTAAACTGAATAGGCTCGCTCGAGCGAAGACATGGTCGCTCGAGCGACCAGACACAAAAATCCACGCTCGAGCGAAGAAAAGCTCGCTCGAGCCAAAAACTCGATGCTTCAGGTCTGCAACCCAGAAGCTCGCTCGAGCGACGAAATGCTCGCTCGAGCGAAGAACTCGAAAACATACACCTCGCTCGCTCGAGCCAAGAATTGCTCGCTCGAGCCAAGAAACACATCTCTCAGGTCTAAGTACTAGACGCAATCGCTCGCTCGAGCCAAGGAAAGCTCGCTCGAGCGAAGAACCAAAAAATGAAGACCTCGCTCGAGCGAAGAGAAGCTCGCTCGAGCGACCAAGCCAAAAACTGAACATGCAGACTTGGTTTCTAAACCCAACCAGTCTGCAACCAACCTGCTAAACACATCCTATAACCCAAGAATAAGGAATTAAAGGACAATAACAACAAATATAACAGCGAAATCCACGGAACGTAAGTCCGGATACAATAATCAAATGGGAAAAAGACCGGGGTCGCTATAACCTCCCCCCCTTAAAAGAATTTCGTCCCCGAAATTAAGCATGAGTTTGTAAAAACAGGTTTTTCTTAATTCTCAATGATATAAAAAACAATAATCAACAACTTGACCAATATTGGTCACTTCATCTCTTATCAAGAGGCATCTCACAATATGTATAAACCAATGTATATTTCAACCTGCATCAATATTATGCATTATTCCTTCAATGTTAACAAATTCCATATCATATTCAATCTCATGATATAAACAACACATTCAATATATAAATGTTATATTCCACTTCCATAAAAAGGCAAGTTCAAAATGCTAACATTAAATCCAAAACATTCTCAATGTTTCCAACTTAAGACATATATAAAATTCTCAAGTTCAACAATATTACAAAAATCTATATATAAGATTTCTAATCACTAAACATGTCCGGATATTTCTCACGGACTTCCAATTCACGTTCCCAAGTGGCTTCCTCCACTCCGTGATGCTTCCACAAAACTTTTACCAAAGGGATGGTCTTGCCTCGCAAAACTTGATCCCGCCTATCCAAAACCCGAACCGGTCTCTCCTCATACGAGACATCTTCATCAACCACTAAATCAGTCCAATCCAACACATGTGATGGATCCGGCTCATACTTCCGAAGCATACTCACATGAAACACGTCATGTACTCCGGACAACTGCGGTGGCAAAGCTAAACGATAGGCAGCCTCGCCAATCCTCTCAAGGATCTCAAAAGGCCCAATAAACCGAGGGGACAACTTCCCGCTCTTCCAAACCTCATTAAACCCCGCCTAGGTGATATCTTCAAAAAGACATGATCACCCACCTCGAATACCAAAGGTCTTCTCCTACGGTCGGCATAAGATTTCTGACGACTCTGGGCTGTAACAAGTCTCTTACGGATAAGCTCAACTTTCTCCGTCGTTTCCCTCACCAACTCCGGACCCAACAGAGGTGCATCACCCACCTCGGCCCAACAAACGGGAGATCTACACGGTCGGCCATACAAGGCCTCAAACGGTGCCATACCGATACTAGACTGAAAACTGTTGTTGTAGGCAAACTCCACTAATGGCAAGTGCCTCTCCCACGACCCACTAAAGTCGAGAACACAACCCCGAAGCATATCCTCAAGGATCTGAATAGTACGCTCGGACTGTCCGTCAGTCTGAGGATGATAAGCCGTGCTAAAGGTCAACTTAGTGCCTAAGGCACTCTGCAAACTCTGCCACAACCTGGCAGTAAAACGTGGATCTCTATCTGAGACGATCGTCACTGGGACCCCGTGCAACCTCACTATGTCCCGAATGTACAAGTCGGCAAGGTGATCTACCGAAACTCTCACGCGCATAGGAATAAAGTGCGCCGTCTTAGTCAACCGATCTACAACTACCCAAATAGCATCACTACCCCGCTGAGTCCTCGAAAGACCCACAACGAAGTCCATAGTGACATGCTCCCACTTCCATTTGGCAATAGGCAAGGGTTGCAACAAACCCGCTGGCCTCTGATGCTCGGCCTTCACTTGCTGACAAGTAAGGCACCTAGATACGAAAGCTGCCACATCTCTCTTCATACCCCGCCACCAAAACTGGCAGCCCAAATCCCGATACATCTTAGTGCCTCCCGGATGCACCGCAAGGCGTGAATGATGAAACTCTCGGAGTACCTCCTCTCGGCAAGACTCCGGCACAAACAGACGGTCTCGGTATCTCACACTCAAGTCGGGATACACCGTCAAACCCTTCTCAACCTTCCCATTGGAAATCTTCTCTCGGAGAGATTCTACCTCAAGATCACCCCTCTGAGCCTCTAACACTCGAGTCACAAGTGTAGGCTGTGCAACCACAGAAAACAAGGCCGCAGCCTCTACGGATTCGCCCAGATGCAAATCAAACTCCCCAACTGCACCCAACATCTCCCACTCCCGGATGGCTATACTAGCTAAGTCACCAACAGATTTCCTACTAAGGGCATCGGCCACAACATTGGCCTTCCCCGGATGATAGTGCAACTCGAAGTCATAATCCTCAATGAACTCCATCCACCTCCTCTGCCTCAAATTCAAGTCTTTCTGTGTAAACAGATATTTCAGACTCTTATGATCCGAGAATACCTCGAATTTCTCACCATAAAGATAGTGCCTCCAAATCTTCAAGGCAAATATCACAGCTGCTAACTCTAAATCATGCGTAGGGTAATTCTTCTCATGAATTTTCAACTGACGTGAACCATAGGCAACCACTTTCCCCTCTTGCATTAACACACAACCCAGACCCTCTCGTGAGGCGTCACAATAGACTGCATAACCCAACCCTCTCTCCGGAATAATCAAGACTGGAGCGGTGGTCAGTCTAACTTTCAACTCCTGAAACGACTTTTCACAAGTCTCACTCCATACAAATTTGACTCCCTTCCGAGTCAATCTAGTCAACGGTGAAGCTAACCTGGAGAAATCTTTCACAAACCGACGGTAATACCCAGCTAATCCCAGAAAACTGCGGATCTCAAACACACTCTTAGGCTGTGCCCAATCTTGCACTGCCTCAGTCTTGGATGTATCAACAGACACCCCTTCCCCAGAAACTACATGGCCTAAGAACTTCACCTCTTCTAGCCAGAACTCACACTTCCCGAACTTAGCATAAAGCTTATGGGCTCTAAGTAACTCTAGCACCACTCTCAAGTGTGCCTCGTGCTCCTCCTCTGAAGGTGAATAAATCAAAATGTCGTCCACGAAGACGACCACAAAACGATCCAAGAATTCCCGGAAGATCCGGTTCATCAAATCCATAAACACTGCCGGTGCATTGGTGAGCCCGAATGGCATCACCAGAAACTCATAATGGCCATACCGCGTACGGAATGCCGTCTTCGGAATATCCTCCTCCCTGACCCTCAACTGGTGGTAACCCGATCTCAAATCTATCTTAGAGAAACAACGGGAACCCTTCAACTGGTCGAACAGATCATCTATACGAGGCATAGGGTACTTATTCTTAACCGTAGCCCGATTCAATTTCCGGTAATCTATACATAGTCTCAAAGCACCACCTTTCTTTTTAACAAAGAGGGCCGGTGCTCCCCACGGCGAAACACTAGGACGGATATAGCCCTTATCTAGCAACTCCTGAAGCTGAATCTTCAACTCAACTAACTCGGCTGGGGCAAAACGATAAGGAGCCATAGAAATTGGCGCCGTACCGGGCACTAGGTCAATAGAGAACTCAATCTCTCGATGCGGTGGCAACCCAACAAGATCCTCGGGAAAGACGTCCGAGTACTCACAAACCACCCTTGGCAACACAATCTGGGTCTCATCCACCTCACTAATCGATAGATTAGCAAGTAGACCACTAAGCTCACTCCGCCCTCGCGAACCATACCCCGGTGGTAAAACACTACCAACCCGGTCCCCCAGAAAATGAAAACACTCTCCGCCCACGGTACAACAAGTGACCCTCTGGCGATAGCAATCAATAACTGCCCGGTATGACGATAACCAGTCCATACCCAAAATAACATCGAAGCCTTTCATAGGCATAACTACAAAGGAAAATGGGATTCTGTGATCATCGACCTCTATATCACAACCCCTAACACCTTGTTTCAAGATCAATTCACCCCCAAGAGGTGACACTACACAAATAGGAGACGCTAACTGAGCTAACTCCAACTCCAAAACAGATGCAAATGCAGCAGACACAAAGGAATGAGATGCACCCGTATCGATCAAAACACTAGCAACTGAATTGCAAAACAAGAAGGTACCTCTCACGACAGATGGGGCCGGTACAAGATCCTGCGCGGTAACAGCATACACGCGCCCAGATGGCCTCTGATCAACCTGCTCACCCCTAGACTGCTGCACAGACTGGGACGAAGAAGCCCCCTGATTGGCCCTCGAGGCCTGACCCGACTGAGCTGGCTGCTGACCCTGAGTCTGCCTCAAACCAGATGCACCAGGTGTGCCACTCAACTGCGGGCAATACCTCTTCATGTGCCCTGGCTGACCACACTGATAGCACGAGAGTGGCTGGCCTCTACCCTGACTCTGGCTCTGAGATCGAGCCGAAGAAGATGCTGCTCTCTGTACTCCTCCCCTCTGAGGACAAACTGGAGACTTGTGGCCCAGCTGGCCACACTTGAAACAGGTGATGTCTCCCTGACTGCCCTTCCCAGAACTAGCACTCGGTACTGGAAAGGTCGATCTAGAAAAGCTACCCTGAGACTGCTGAGGAGTGAAACCTCTCTGTCTCCTACCATCACTCTGCCCATCCTGACTCCTCTTGGAGCCTTTCTGCCCTTCCTCCTCCTCCTGCATCATAATCTCAGTATGGGCTGCTGCATCAACCAGACGCCCATAATCCCGAATCAAAGACCCTACTACTCTCAACTTGAGGCCACGCCTCAACCTCTTCTCAAACTCAATGCAACGGCGTTCCTCAGACGCCACCAACTCAGGTGCAAACCTGGACAAGCTAGTAAATGATGCCTCAAATTCGGCCACTGAAGAACTGTTCTGCTTAAGCTGGCAAAACTGCTCCCTCAACCTCTCCTTAACTGCTGAAGACAGGAACTTCTCCTGGAAAGCATCTACAAAAGCCTCCCAAGTCCCTCCTATACGGCCCTTAGTGAACTTCCACCACTGACCCGCATCCCCCTTAAGCTGGAAAGATGCCAAGGTCACCTTCAGTGCCCCGTCTTCGATGCCTAGCATCTCAAACGTCTTCGTTGTCTGTTCGAGCCATTCATCTGCCTTAAGCGGCTCTTTAGGATCACCTAAAAATTCGTCCGGGTTGGACCGGAAGAACTCCCTCTTCAGAAAAGAAGGACCCGTATCTGCAACAACAACAGCCTGGGCTGGATTCGCAGCCCTCAGAATGTCAACTGACGCCTGAAATGCCCCTGCTATCCCTTGGGCCAAAGCACCCATAAACTGCTGTCCTACTGGCTCGGCCACATTGGCCTGGCCAACACCCTCCTGAACTGCCGGAATTTCCTCCGGTATAGGTACTTCCTGCCTGGCCTGCCTACCACGCCTACCACGACCTCGTCCTCGTCCTGACATCCTAATAAAGGAAACAAAGACGTTAGCACTCTAAATAATGTGCCAAAACTATAACACTCACGTCCTAATACATTGGACAACAATAAATCACACCACGTAAGCACATAATCACATAAGCACCTACGAATTTCATTCCTGGATAATGATAGTCCCGAGGCGCCACTAAAGTTCCGGTTGGAAACAACATTGATCAAGTGCCTTTCCAACAAGACTTTCAGAGACTCAAGGATCCAATCAATATCTAGAAACTACATTCCATACCCACATAGTCACATAAACATGTTATCATATAAGCATGTAAAATTACACTAAGTCTCTATCAAACGAGACGAACCCAATGTGATACTAATCACTTCCCACGTAACCAAAGTATTCAAACCCGGTACGCTCTGATACCAAGTTGTAACGCCCTCAGAAATAACCCATAACATACAATACAAGATGCATTACTTAAGAAAATAAACCATAATTCATTCATCAGAGTATCTTTAAATAAAGACATTACATGTAATAATGAAATAAATGCCCTATGGGCTTACATCTTGCCAAGCCAACACTTGGACACAAAATGTGAGTTCTAACTCAACTAAAAATAAAGCCCTCGGCTTGTGATTACATGTAATATCAAAACAAAACAAATAACTAAACTAGTCTTCAAATCCAAGTCCTTCCAAGCTAAGTCCTTGGAGGTAGCTTATCACCTGAACCTGAAAATGATGTTCCCATAAAGGGTGAGCCACAGCCCAGTAGAAAAATACTAAACCAAATATACGCTTTGAATAAAGTCCTAGCATTCAATAGATGGTTAACCATGATAATCAATTATATCAACATACAATCTTAAGACACTAATGTCTATGACACTTATCAATTTCATTTTGATCAATATGGCTCAGAACCTGGCCAAACTTACAACTGTGATCTATATAGCATATTCACATTACGTCCAATATCAACAACACAAATGAGACATAGGCTCATATCAAAACACTTCCATACTTCCAATATGATACACATTTTAGTGTTGTATCAATAATATGCAAAAACACTTCAATATCAATAAGCACACATAATAGTGATGCTAATGGAGTCCATCCCCTATCTCCTCCCAAACAAAATACGGTTAAGAGGTCCATCCCCTATCTTCCCCTAACCGTGGAGTACATCCCCTATCTCCTCCCACACAATATGCATATGCAATGCTCAACTAATACATGTATGTAAACACATAACATATACATCTCACAATCAATACACATAATGTCTGTATTAATTCAACAGTCAACATTAATGACTTAACCAATGTGATTAGTTCCAGTTATCCCTAGTCCACATGCAACGTCTACAACAATCATGACTATCCTCCACCGATAGCCCAAACAGTTATTTCTAGACTGGAAATAAATAAATCAACAATTCAATAAGCAAGTGATTTAAATTAATCAACTACCCCCTTTAATCAATAATTTCCTCAGTCTCATGAATTCAACTAATTTCCCCAGTTTTCTTTAAATTAAACATACAATTCAATTTAATACAACAACTAGGGTTTTTCCCAAAATTACCAAACTACCCCCAACATATTAAAATGCTAAAACTTAGAACAGAACGTATACATTGGAGTAGGAGATCCCTACCTCGAAGAAATAACTCAAAAGAGAAGACGAAGATGCTGACCCAAATTCCAAAGTGCTCCAAAACCTAAATTATTCAGATTAAACTGAAGCCCTCGACCCCCTCTACCTTTTTAATAAAGGATCTAGGGTAGAAACACTCTAATACTAGATGAAACCTAGGGTAGAAGGTGTGTAGGGAGAGAGAAGGGTCGGACCTAGGGTTTAGAAACAAAAAGAGATAGAAAACTGATTAAAAAACCCGCTGCTGCCTATTTAAACTGAACAGGCTCGCTCGAGCGAAGAAATGGTCGCTCGAGCGACCAGACACAAAAATCCACGCTCGAGCGAAGAAAAGCTTGCTCGAGCCAAAAACTCGATGCTTCAGGTCTGCAACCCAGAAGCTCGCTCGAGCGACGAAATGCTCGCTCGAGCGAAGAACTCGAAAACATACACCTCGCTCGCTCGAGCGAAGAATTGCTCGCTCGAGCCAAGAAACACATCTCTCAGGTCTAAGTACTAGACACAATCGCTCGCTCGAGCCAAGGAAAGCTTGCTCGAGCGAAGAACCAAAAAATGAAGACCTCGCTCGAGCGAAGAGAAGCTCGCTCGAGCGACCAAGCCAAAAACTGAACATGCAGACTTGGTTTCTAAACCCAACCAGTCTGCAACCAACCTGCTAAACACATCCTATAACCCAAGAATAAGGAATTAAAGGACAATAACAACAAATATAACAGCGGAATCCACGGAACGTAAGTCCGGATACAATAATCAAATGGGAAAAAGAACGGGGTCACTATAGTAAGAAACCTCCTATTATAAATAGAGGGGATTTTTGAAGGAAGAGGTAGCATCCTTTGATAAAAGGTTATTTTAGTAATGTTTTAATTTTTTTATAAAAAGATGTATAGAAAAGTAAAGAGAATGATGTGATAATTTATAATATTTTTTAAATTTTTTAACTAAAATATTTATTTGGTTTTATTTGTATATTAAACATCATCTAAGTCTTCTAGCCGACAACCGTTGATGAGGTGGTATTAATGATTTTTTTTTTTTTTTTTGGTAGATATAGATCGATGCGACTTATCACTCCGTTAAACTCTCGATTAATTAGTTTAAGGAAAAAAGGGCCTCCACACTTACTAATCATATTTTTAACAAAATTTACTTCCAAATAAATAATAGATTACTTTTGACAAGCAAATGCTTCACGTACATACACAATTCCTAGTGTACATTCTAGAATTCTACCTTCTATGAAAAACACAAATCGAATTACTTCATAGCCACAACTTTTGCATCAATACATAGGAATTTATTATTGGTTATACCTCCTAACCATAGTGACATATTGATAGTTTAGGATAAAATACATATAATAAATATATAATTGAGTGAGTGAGAAATTAACAATCTAGAGCCAATTTAAGCCTTGTGAGGGAAAAGGTGAATCGGAAGGCCTTTTTTAGGATTAGGCATGGGATCGAAAACAATTTTCTCATTAGGAATTACTTTCTCCCACTTGAACCTCTTTACCAGATTGTGCATGAACACTAGTATTTCCAATCTAGCATACTATTTTCCAGGGCACATTCTTGGTCCTCCTCCAAATGGCACATATGTGTAAGGTATGGGCCCAGATCCCTCAAACCTTGATGGGTCAAACTTGTGTGGCTCGAAGAAGAATTCTGAATTTTTATGTGTCGAGTTCACGCTCCAATATAACTGATAATGAAAATGACAAGGTAAAGTTATTAAGTAGCTTATAATTTCAAACAAGTACATAACATAAATAATCTAGTCCAGATCTGGACTAGAGATAAACATGATAAAATAAAGATATTATAATTATCAGATCGACTTGATTTTTTTAATGATGGTATATACGAAGAGTCTTAAAAAATGAACGGTTAAGATCTAAACAAGGCATGTAGTGGGCCCCATTGGCCCAAACAACACCTCTCTAGTCCAGATCTAGAACGGAGAGATTCCAATCCTATAAAACAATTATATATGAAATTTTGATTATTACCTTACAGCCTTTTGGAATTGAGAAACCATTGTACATGAAATCTGTTATTGCTTCTCTAAAAGCTCCTTGGAGGGGTGGTGCAAGTCTCATCACTTCACATGCTACATTCCATGAATACTTCATCTTCTTAATATCATCCGAGTACAACAATTCCCCTGGAGCTTTTGATTTTGCAATTTCCATTTGCTCTGTTCACAACAATGCAAAATACATGAATACATTCCATGAATACTTCATCTTCATCTTCATCTTCTTGATCTTCTTGTGGATCATTCGAATCTTTGGCATGTTAGGGAAAATTAATAAAACATTAAAAGAAACATTATATTAAATAATTGATAATTTTTTCCTTATCCCATCGTCCGACTAAGGTGGTTCAATTGGGCATATACTACTCAATTCGTAACATTTCTTCCAGCTATTATAATTTGGGGTTGGTTTGACAAGTTTTCTTTTAATAACATTTTCTTTTCTATTTTAGTAAATTACACTCGCTCCTTTAAGATTTGAAAAAAATACGCTCACCTCCACACTTTTAACATAGTTATACCGATTTCTTTTTTAGTAAAACTAAATTGATTGAAACTAATGCAGATAGTAAAATAAATAAAGATAAATATATATATTTTCATAAAAAAATGATCATAATGTCTATTTTTTCATTTACACAACTAACGAATTACTAATAAAAAATTGTCTAACTGTAATGTCAATTAAATTATCAAGAGATATCAGTGTAATTTTGTCAATAATATGGACCTAACTGTATTTTTTAAAAATTTCAAGGGATGTCAATGTAATTTGCCCTTTCTATTTTTATTTACTTTTTTGCCTTTTTTAAGATAAAGTTGTTAATGCTTAAAAGTTATTTTTGGGCTTGGACCGGACTTACCTCCAATCTTGTGCATACTGTGAGCCCATTATGGTCATCCTAAGTACTGTGAGCCCATTATGGTCATCCTAAGTGCTTCTCAAGTAGGTTATTCATGTAAAAATTAAGTTGTTGGAGATTAATAGATATATAATTAAATTATATTTGTCTGTAAACAATATATATATATATATATATATTTTAAAAGATCCCTAATAATATTTGTTTAGAAAGATAATGACAACATAATTGTCTGTATTAGTATAGGTTCTCCAAAACATACGGTGACAAAAATATCCCTATTACACCCCTTCAAATACCACCTATTACTTTTTTTAACTCATTTAAAATTTCAAATTTTATAACTTTTGATCTAGTTTTTTTTTTTAAAATATAAAATTTGTAATTTTGAAATCATTTCATTAAGATCTATAAAACAAGATGCATGATGAATACAAAATTATAAAAAGAAAAGTCGATGAAATTTTACTAACCTAAGATAGGTCAGTAAAATTTTGGTTAGTCAGTAAAATTTTGATGATCAAGTTAGTCCAAATTAGGGAGATTTTGGTTGGTCAATTTCAATGACCAAGTCATTGGTAAAATTTCGATTAGTCAGTGAAATTTTAATTTAGTGAAATTTTACGTAGGTCAATGAAATTTCAAATAGGATTCTAAAGATGTAATCAAAAGTTAATAAATTTTAAATTTTGAAATCACTAAATAATGTAAAAACTCACAGAAGAGAGAAACAACATTACGAGAGATACAACAAGAAAGATTAAGATTTTTTAGATTATGAGGTCATTTTGGATTATGTATGTTAAAGTTTATCCTTATCACTTTACGATTTCAAATTTGAAGGACTTTAACTAGCAAGTAAATTATTGGTATCCTTAAATTCTTACATAAACTTATAGAGGGATGTCTCTCTAATTTTTGTTAAAAAACAGATGGTAAGTATGATTTCAAAAATAGCATATCTATTTTTTTTCCCCCCCTTAAATAGCAGTATCAGATAACGTATGACTATTAGTGATACGACTAAATATCGGTCTATATCAACCAGTATACCAATAAATATATAACAAGTATTAGAGATCTCAAATATTAATAAGTATCGGCCGATATTTAGAACACTATTAACACTTTCTTCGTAATATCATCTAGCAACTAATTCAAAGGCCACAAGTAAGGTCTCATTTGGCAACTTTCAGTTTTAGCCAAAAAATTACTATAAATTATTACATCACTCTTTTCATTTTTCTATACATTTTTTTGTAAAAATTTTTAAAAAAAATACTAAAATAACCTATTTCCAAATGGGACCTAAGTAATAATAGGTGTCGTTTGGAAATTGGGTTGGCTTTTTGACTTTTTTGACTATTTTAGCCTGAGCTAAAAAGCTTGGTTTGGGAAGGGCCTTTTGGCTTTTTTAGCTTTTTTTGTGAGAGAAGAGTGTAATGATTATGGGTTGGATATGATGTTTTGTTTTTTGTGATTAAAATAGCCCATTTTATTTTTTGTGGCTAAAATACCCAAAAAAAAAAGCCCCAAATAGCTCTTCCCAAACGTAGCCATAAACCAACATTGAATTGTGGTATTAAAAAAGGCCAGGGAGAATCCAAAACTGTACGTGTTTATAGAATAGAATAAGGGCAAATTACCAACATTCCTCTCGAGGTTTCACTAAAATACAAATTTTTCTTGAGGTTTGAGAAATTACATTTTACCCCCTAAAGTTTATATTTGCATAACAAATTGCCCACTGGGATTTGTATTTGTATAAGAAATTGCCCCCTCATTTGTTATGCAAATATAAACCTAAGGGGCAATTTGTAATTTTTTAAACCTTAGGAGAATCCGTATTTTAGTCAAACCTAGAGGGGTGTTGGTAATTTGCCCATCAGCAATGCTAGGTATCATGAAAAATCTTTCATGAAAATAATCATGAAAGTTTTGTGATCCTTGGATTACACTTAGAATAAAGCACCACACACTAAACAAGGTAATCCAAAGATTATAAATCTTTCATGATTATTTTCATGAAAAAAATTTCATGATCCCTAACTTTTCCCTTTGCCCATAGAATAAATATGCATGCATAAATACGCACCCTCGTACACTCGTTGATAAACATGAGGAAGCTCCGCAAGAAACATGACAATGGAAGCGCAGACGGAGCTAGCAGTGTCGTGGCCACCAATCAACAAACCCAAGATTTTATCATCAATATCAGCCTCTTTCATGAAATTTCCATTTTCATCACTCGTCGCAAGCATACGTGACAATATATCTTGTGTCGGTGAAGCCTTTCCATCTCCCAAATCAACCTTTCTCTGCTTAATAATCGCCAAAAGCTCCTTCCTAATAAACTCCGAGGCCTTGATAGCTCTCCGGAATGGTGTTCCAGGCAAATCAATAGGGATGGACAAGCACTCGTTGTCCAAAAATTTATTTTATTGGATACAATTATTATGAATGATGATGCATATTATAATATAAATAGTATAACTGAATGATGATGCATATTATAATACAAATTGTATAATTGGACATGAGTCATGAGTCTGAAACAGAGAACTTGACAACTTCACAAAGTACCAATACAGTACCAATACATAATGTAAAGATATTCAGAAAAGTCGAACCTTTTGGAAGAAAAACTCTTCAAATCATCCAAGGTGTTTGATAGTAGATTGTGATATTTCAAGGTGTTTAGTTATTTTAAGGTGTTGAATTTCGAAAGATGTCTGTAATTGTTTGTGGTTTTACTGATGTTTAATAAGTTTAGAAGGGTATTTTTGAAATACCCAAAAAATAAAAAACATGACAATTTTTCATACTTTTATAATAGTAATAGATAATAGATAATGAGATAATTTCTAACTATTTCAAATTATTTAAAAAAAAAATGACTTGTCTGATTTATTTAATATCATCCTCATAAAAGTCTGTTTTCACAATTTCACAATGTTTGTATAAAAAATTATTTTTAATTAGTCATGTACAAAAATTAAATCAAACTTTTATACACACACCTTGGGCCCCCCCTAAAAGCATTTCTGGTTCAGCCCCTGCGCTTTATGCAAACGTTTCTATTAAACATGTTTTGGGATTGATATTTTTTATTTTGTTTTATTAAAATATTTACTATTATTTTATTTGATAAATTTAAGAAAACAAAAAATTACGGAGGTAAAAATTAATGTGAAGATATCAATAAATCTCAAAATATGATTTTGTGAACTATTTAGTCTTTCTTTTTCTTTTTCTTTTTCTTTTTATGAAAAAGTATCATTAAAGTGAAAATTACACAAAATGGTAGTCACTTACATGTTTAGAATTAATTTTTTAGAGATAAAATTAGATTTTTCCAAATATAAAATTACAAATTTGGGCAATCATCACTATAGAAGTTTTGGATTTTCGCTCATTTTGGAACAAATCCTACATTACGAACAAAAACGTAACACTCTAATGTAACACTCAAATGCAACACACTAAAAAATAACATTAAAAAAACTTTTTAGTATAATTTTTTCAAACGTAACACTTCTGTGGACAGTGGCGGAGGCATTGAGGGACGAGGGGGGTCACGTGCCCCCCCTGAATTTTGAGATTTTTTTTTTTTTTTCAAATATAAAAAAAGAGGGTGAATATTGATTTAATGGTTAAGACTTAGCCTAATAATCTTAAGATTATGGGTTCAAGTCTTTGGACCATCACTTTGTGTATTATGTCAAAGATTAGGTATGTACTCAATTTTTCTCCTCCCAAACACACATAAATGTGTACTAATTGGGCACTGTTGTTGTTGTTGTTTTGTTGCAAATATAAAGAAAATATTTTAAATAAAAAAAATTACAAAAATATTATTAGAGTGAAATGTCAATGACATTTTAAAAATTATGAGAACAATAATGGTTGTTTTGAATGAAAATGAAGATACTATTATAAACCGTATCATCTATAAAAATTTTATAAATTTTTTTGAATGTAACGGTGATATCATTATTATTGACATGCAAGTATAAGTAATCTCACTATAAATATATGCAATTTATTGGATTGTTAGTTACATCTGACATGTGAAGTTTACTCTCTATGTGTTTATTTACTATTAGTTGGTCATATCATATACTAATGATGACGTAGTATTACCATTATATTGAATTTTTAATCAAATTTTGTATAAATTTCTTTTTATCATTATATAATTTATTTTAAGACTTATATTTATATCCATATTTTTTTATATTTTTCATAATACACTAGTTATAAATAACATTTTTTTTTTTATGTTCCTTGAAATCAATCGTAAAAACTTGCGTTAAATATTTTTGTAAAATTTTTCAATAATATAATTAATAAGTGCCACCTCTAATTTGATTTTCTGGCTCCGCCACTGTCTGTGGAGATGTAGTTTCGAAATACTCTTTAGCCAAAGTAGACTCTCTTGATCCTCGAGATTGTACCTAAAATGGGAATGAACAATCCAGTCGGGGGTGCCGGAATTAGCACTCCGACGGGCAAGTTAGTATTCCCTCAAGTTTTTCTTATATCTCAAGTTATCTTTTTTTTTAACACATACCCCCCTTTTGGCTGATACTCCTCCTTTTTATATTACTCTCTTGGGGCCCACTTTCTTATTATGGACACCTCGCCCTGACAGCTGGGCCCCTAGTCATTCAGTAGGTTTTATGGCCTATTCGGCCCGTAATCTAGTTCTATTCGGCCACGGCCAGCCCACTTCACTCACCTTCTTGGCAATCTTATCCTAAGGGTAAAACTATTATGAGCCGACTTATACGCAGCTCCTATTTATGTACGAAAACTCAAACTCGGCCCCCACAACTCCAATGTAACACACACAAAAAAATTCTTTAGTGTACTTTTTCCAAAAGGCAAATTACACTTTGCCCCCCTAAAGTTTTACCCATTTCCCACTTTGACCCTTTAAGTTTGATTTTTCTCATTTTGGCCCTTCATATTTGCAATCCTTCTCACTTTGGCCTTTTAAGTTTGATTGTTCCTACTTTGACCTTTCATGCTTGCAATCCTTCCCACTTTAGCCCTTCATGTTTGTAATCATTCCCACTTTACTCCTAGACTAACTTTCGTCCAAAAAATTAACAAAATCTGCCACATCAACATATCAACTCCATGTGCGATGTAAAAAATTCACTAAAGATGAAAAAAATGAAAAATAGAAAATAAAAAAATTAGAATTTTTTTTAGTCTTTAGTGAACTTTTTTTTCAAATTTATTCATAACATTATTGCATTATAGATGCATCTAGATTAGATGTACCTAAAAAAATAAAAACAAATTTAACTAAAAATAAAATAAAAAAGTTTACTAAAGACGAAAAAAAAAATGAAAATATACTGACTCAAACACTTGTATTGTCAATTCTGAAATGAAAAGTTTACTATCTTTATTATTATTATTATTATATTTTTTTTTAACGTACGTCTAAGCTAGATGCATCTCTAATGTAATAATGTTTATGAATAAATTTGGAAAAAAATTCACCAAAGACTAAAAAAAAAATTTCAATCTTTTTGTTTTCTATTTTTTTATTTTTTGCATCTTTAGTGAATTTTTTGCATCACACATGGAGTTGATGTGTTGGTGATGTGACAAATTCTGTTAGTTTTTTGGATGGAAGTTAGTCTAGGAGTAAAGTAGGAAGAATTGCAAACATGAAATGCCAAAATGGGAAGTATTGCAAACATGAAGGGCCAAAGTAGAAAAAATAAAACTTAAGGGGCCAAAGTGGGAAGGATTGCAAACATGAAGGGCCAAAGTGGAAAAAATTAAATTTAAAGGGCCAAAGTAAGAAATGAGTGAAACTTTAAAGGGAGAAAAGTGTAATTTATCCTTTTCCAAACGTAACACTCTAATCAATGTATTCCCAAATAACACTCCAATGTAACAAATACAAAAGTATTAAAAAACTCTTTAGTGTACTTTTTCTAAACGTAACACTCACAATTTGAAATTATATATTTATCCAAAACTTACTAAGGAATTTTTATACTCCTTTTAGAATGGTTTGAAAAATCACACATTCTTTTTGAATGGCTTGAAGAATACTACATCTTTTTTGTGTGTTACATTAGAGTGTTAGACTGACGACCCCGACATGCATATCATTATTGCATATTATTTTATTAAGGGAATATGCATGTTTAGGTGTTTAATTTTGGTGTATATCTGTTTGATTATGAAATATTTGTTAAAATACCTATCTTGTATCAGAAATTGAAGGCCTAAACGAATTCAGAAACCAAAATTGGCTAGTTCCATAAGCTAATTAGAATATTTAGACCCATATGGGAAGTTTGATTAAAATTTAATTCAAATTAAATTAATTAGAATTAAATCATTAGAATTGAATAAGATTAATTAGACTAATGTTAGATTAATTAACCTTCAGCCCACTTAATTAGTCTAACCTAATCTAACCTATATATATATATATATATATATATATATGTATATGCTATAAGCTAAGAGACTGAGCTCATAACATTACATTTGTGCTGAAATTTTGAGTGAATGAGATCATTTGTGTCACGCCCTCAAAATTAAACCCATTAAATATAAAACAAGGCATGCATTATTAAAAGAAAAACATTATATTATTTAAATCATCAGAGTATTGCGAAATAAAGCGTCAAAATAAATGCCCTACGGGCTTACATCTTGCCAAGCCAACACTTGGACACAATTTCATGAATTCTAACTCAAAACAAATAAAGCCCTGGGCTTGAATGTTTACATAATTCAAATAAAACAACTAAAACAAATAAAACAAGTCTTCAAGTCCAAATCCTCACAAGCTAAGTCCTTGAAGGTAGTGAACCACCTGAACCTGAAAATGAAGTTCCCATATAGGGTGAGCCACAGCCCAGTAGAGAAATACTAAACCAAGCATAAGAATTAACTAAAGCATTAGCATTCGATACATGGTTAACACAAGATAATCAATTTCCAATTTCATGACACGAATGTCTACATTGTCTATGACATATTGTCTATGACACCTTTCACTTTCCAATATCTATTCAACTTTCCAATTATATCATTATGGCTCAGAACCTGGCCAACTATAATAGTGATCCAGATGTCACAAAAATAAATGAGACTAAAGCTCAAACCACAACACTTCTATACTTCCAACTGATACACATTATAAGGATGTATCATATCAACAACAAATAGCAATAAGCACACATATGAGTGATGCTACTGGAGTCCATCCCCTATCTCCTCCCAATAAATCCGGTTTAGAGGTACATCCCCTATCTTCCCCTAAACCGTGGAGTTCATCCCCTATCTTCTCCAAACAACATGCATATGCAATGAAACACACAATTGCCATATACAACACATAATCAATACAAGTAATGTTCTGTATTAATTCAACAATCAACATAAGTGACTTAGGCCTCGTTTGGGAACAGGCTAATTTAGTAACTTTTTGACTATTTGGCTAAAATGTGATGTAAAAAAAACTAGTATGTTTGGGATGACTTTTTGACTTTTTACGAAAAAATGTACAAAAAGTAGAGAGAAAAGGGAATCTTTGACTTTTTTGTATGGGTTGTTGGCTTTTTAGCTTTTTTAGTAACTTTTTGACTTTTTGGCTAAAATAGCCTCTTGCCAAACGAGGCCTTAATTCCAGTTATACCTAAGCCATATGCAAGGTCTACAACAATCACGACTATCCTCCACCGATAGCCCAAAACAGTTATTTCTAAACAAGAAATAAATACAACAATGAATGTAAAAGTATTTAAACTACCCAACTATATCATTAATCCCATAATTTCCCCAACTTCATGAATTAAACCCAATTCCACATTTTCCCCTTAAATTAATTATACAATTTAATCTAAGCCAAACCCTAAGGTTTCTCCCAAAATTATCAAACTACCCCCACATACCAAAATACCAACACTTAGGATTAAAGCGTATAAATGGAGTAGGAAATCCCTACCTCGAAGCAAGAACCCAAAAAGAAGAAGACGGAGATGATAGCCCAAACTCCAAAGTGCTCCAAATCAATAACCGTTCAGATTAAATGAAAGCCCTCACTCTCCTCTATCTTATTTGTAAAGCAACTAGGGTAAAAACACACCCTAACTAGATCAAACCTAGGAGAGAAGGTGAGTTGGGAGAGAGAAAACTCGTAACTAGGGTTTCTGGATCAGAAAGTTGTAAAAAAAATGATTTAAAACTGTTTCTGCGTATTTAAACTGGACAGGCTCGCTCGAGCGAAGACATGGTCGCTCGAGCGACCAGACACAAAAATCCACGCTCGAGCGAAGAAAAGCTCGCTCGAGCCAAAAACTCGATGCTTCAGGTCTGCAACCCAGAAGCTCGCTCGAACGACGAAATGCTCGCTCGAGCGAAGAACTCGAAAACATACACCTCGCTCGCTCGAGCGAAGAAATGCTCGCTCGAGCCAAGAAACACATCTCTCAGGTCTAAGTACTAGACGCAATCGCTCACTCGAGCCAAGGAAAGCTCGCTCGAGCGAAGAACCAAAAACGAAGACCTCGCTCGAGCGAAGATAAGCTCGCTCGAGCGACCAAGCCAAAAACTGAACATGCAGACTTGGTTTCTAAACCCAACCAATCTGCAACCAACCTGCTAAACACCTCCTCTAACCCAAGAATAAGGAATTAAAGGACAATAACAACAAATATAACAGCGGAATCCACGGAACGTAAGTCTGAATACAATAATCAAATGGGAAAAAGACCGGGGTCGCTATAATTTGAGAGAGAGAGAGAGAGAGAGAGAGAGAGCTCAAGAACTTGAAGAATTGCTTGGAGGATTAAAGAATTAGGAAGAAAAAGTCAAGTTTTTGCAAGAATAAGCTTAGTTGAAAACTCTAGGTATGAAATCCAACTTCAATTCTTGATAATGGCCCCGTTTAATAGAGCTGTGGGAAAGTGATTATAGCTTATAGCTTAACAACTTATATCTTATAACTGTGAATATAAGCTGATTTTTTACTTATAACTTAAGTTTCTCCTCCCCCACTCAAAGAATAAGTTGATTTTTGACTTACAAAAAGTTATAAGCTGTATTGTTAAGCTGAACCAAACACATCAAAATAGCTTAAATTAAGCTAAAAGCTGAAATAAGCTGGAAATAAACCCTACTAAACAGGGCCAATAACTCATCTGGTAAATGAATTCATGAATATTATGAATTAATCACAAGAAAATGGTTGAATGATGTTGAATTTGAGGCTAGAGCATACATGCATGCATAATTCCATCGTATTTGACCATTTTGATTGAGTTTTATAGTGTTCTTGTTAAATTGAGAGATGAATTTTACATGCATCAAAGAATTACAAGTTTTTAAGAGTTTAATTTCATGTTTTGAGGTTTGTAAAGAGTTTAAAAGAAATTCCATAAGTACATGGAGATTTTGGTTTCAAATTTGCCAATTCATGGTATTTTCAAGCTAATAGTTTCAAATTGAGTTCATACATATGTTTTTCTATGTATTTTCAAGAGTTTGATACAACCATGCAAGTTTCGAACTTAGATATTCATGTTTTGAGACTTGAACTCTGTTATGGAAAACCTAGAATTCAGCCACTTCGCTTGAGCGGTGAAGATATTGCTCGAGCGCACTTTGCATGCATCCAGCATTTTTGCAGAAACGTTGCACATAGCTTGAGCGACTGAATGTCCGCTCGAGTGAACTCATCTTTCATTACACTTGGCTCAAGCGAGCCTAGATTTCAAGCATCCAGAACTTTTGCAGATCATACAGACTGCTCGAGCGACCAAAGGTTCACTCGAGCAAACTGCCCTATTTCAGTAACTTTTGAAAAATGCTTTCAAATGCTTACTTTTATCCCCATGATCTTTCAGGAATTCTTGGGCATTGTTTAGGCATCATTAATGAGAGAATAAGGTAGAAACACATTTAAGAAAATTGAATTAAGTTGGAACGTTTGATTAGACAATGTGTTTCAATGTGTATCTTTATTACGTGTTTTGTGTAGGTGGTCATTTGAAGGTTAACATCAGTTCAAACCCACAGTGAGTAATATCTCTATAAAGATATGTTCGAAAAGTATTTTGAATTGCTCAAGAATGATATTTTGAAATCTTATTTTGTTATCTCTAAATGAATGTCCTTTTTAAAAATTGTATTCGCGACATCTTTTAGTAAGGTCCTTGTCTGGGGGACATAATATCATGGCCTATTAGATTAATTGAAACATAGAGATCTCTGATGTTAGACCCTAGTGGTTCACATTGAATTCCTCGTTGTGGTTCTATTTATTGATCTGTTATGGTCCTATTGAACTGACCTTAATGATCCCATTGACTTCAACATATTGGTTTATTGTTACTCTATTGGATGTTACCATGTATAATGATTTGCAATGAATATTGTTGAAACATATGATTGATATGAATTTGATATATGACTATTATACGAATTGTTTTGGATATTAAAAAGATATGTTTTATGAAATGTTGGACTTCATTCATTAAATCTTTTATATTGATATTACTCACTAGGCTCCAGCTCACCCCTCTCCCTTATATATAGGGGTGTTTGCGGTTCGGTTGCGGTCGGAAAACCTCCAATCTACCAGATTAGCAGATTGAAAAAAATCAATCCGCATCCATCCTACGGATTGATGGATGCAGATTGAGCACATTGGCTAATGGATGCGAATCAGTTTGGCAGTTTAAACTTTTACAAATTTTAAACATAATACAAGTTGTCAATATTTTTTTTTTTTTGGATAACAATCCAACCCAATATAACCAAAAGATTATCAAGTAAATTGTCAAATACCAATAATATATACGTATAAAAAACCATGCTTTATCAAAATTATTTCATTATTTCTTTTATTCAAAAACTATTTAATTTGATTTTTTTTTTAAATGACAAAATTAAGCCTTATATTTTCCACACAAAAATACCAAATAACAACACTTGCCATTTGATAAAAGGATTTCCAAATTGAAAACACAATAGAATATCTAAACTCTTTTTCAATTGAAAATACAAACAGAACATCTAAACAAATTAAAAACACAAAATCTTACAAATTACTAGGGGTACTCGCGGTTTGATGGTTTGGTTGCGGTCAAAGGAACCTCAAATCCGCCATCAGTCCAAAACTAGGTGGATTGAAAAAAATCATTCCACAACTGTCCGCTCGTCATCATGCATCCATCCAAAATGTGGCAGATCGGTTCGGTTTGGACGAATTGGAATATCCGATGCTCACCCCTACTTATATATATGTAAGTGAGCATGTGGATCGTCAAGTTTAAAGATACTTTGGGAGTCCACCTTTTTTGAGAAGCCATATGTGAAGTGCCTCCGTGATGGGGTGTTACTTGGTCTCAAGCGGAGCCCAGCTTGTCAACCTCTTTTTTTTTTTTTTTTTGTCGTTATTCAGGAACTTTTTTTTTTTGTGTAATGATATTGTGTAAAACAAGTTGAAGTTTGTTGAAAATATATTTAAGTATGAAGATTGAATTTAAATTATTTGTGAGATTTGTAATGTAAGCACTACTCAATGGAATTATTCTTATTTTGTTATAGCTTCCGTTAAACCCCATTTATAATTATACAATTTGATTTTGTTATAGAGGCCAAAGGTAATCAAGGATTATTGGCCGATCATGACTTAAATCTTTAGGGGCAGGTTCGGGTTGTGACAGTTATATTAGAATGTTATGTTTGAGAAAAGTACACTATGAAATTTTTGTGTGTTACATTAGAGTGTTACAATAAGGATTTTTTTTGGAGTGTTATATTATAGTGTTACGTTTGGGGAAAGTACACTAAGATTTTTTATTTATTTTTTTTTTTTGGAGTGTTACGTTTGAGTGCTACATTGGAGTGTTACAGTTTGAAATTATACATATGTCCAAAACTTACTAAAAAGTTTTTGTACTGCTTTTGAAATATTTGAAAAATCCCACATCCTTTTGGAATATTTAAAGAATCTCATATTTCAATTCATTTTTATACTCTTTTTGAAATGTTTTCTAAATAAAAAAAATTCTCATATAAAAATTCATTTCAAATTTGATTCTCTAATGTACCTTACCTTTCTAGCATAAAAGAAAAAAAGAGAAGGAAACATAATACAAATAAGGATATAACCGTAAATCTAATTTTTAAATAATATAATACATATATCTTTTCATCATCAATAGGATTAATTGGTCTATACAAAAATTCTTAGAACTAAATGAATCACCATTTCTTAATATGAAATTTATAGATAAATTTTCCATTAATCAACCCATGTAAAATTGGCACATTTGGAACGATGAACTTGGCCATGAAGTAAAGATCAACTGTGGTCAATAAACAACTCAACTATAGTTTTGGATAAGCTTAGGGGTGGAAGAAACCTCCTATCATAGAGGTGATTTTTGAAGGATACATGCTATTTTAATAATTTTTAATTTTTTTTTGAAAAAAAATATAGAAAAATAAAAAAAGTAATATGATAATTTGTAGTAATTTTTTTGACTTCTTAACTAAAGTACATATTTGGTTTTATTTGTATATTAAACATCATCTAAGCTCTCTGGCTGACAATAGTTGATGAGGTGGTATTATTGATTTTTTTTTTTTTTTTTGGTAGATATAGATCGATGCGACTCATTTCTCCGTTAAACTCTCGATTAATTAGTTTAAGGCAAAAAGGGCCTCCACGCCTATTAACCATATTTTTAACAAAATGTAATTCCAAATAAATAATAGAGTACGTTTGACAAGCAAATGCTTCACGTACATACACAATTCCTGATGTACATTCTAGAATTCTATCTTCAGGAGATAATCTAGTCATGTCCAGTCAGGCTTGTTGAACCTTGGGTTTGCTTACCCAAATTATTCCTTGTATGAAAAACACAAATCGAATTACTTCATAGCCACAACTTTTGCATCAATACATAGGAATTTATTATTGGTTATACCTCCTAACCACAGTGACATACACAGATACTTGAGGATAAAATACTTATAATAAATACATATTTGAGCGAGTGAGAAATTGTTATTATTATTCATCCCACTCATTTTACAAATTACAAATACAAAAAACATTTTAAAATATATCACATCATTAATTGGCATACTAGTTAGTACACTAATTGATACATATAGCATTATTCATTAACAATCTAGAGCCAATTTAAGCTTTGTGAGGGAAAAGGCGAATCGGAAGGCCTTTTTCAGGATTAGGCATGGGATCGAAAACAATCTTCTCGTTAGGAATTACTTTCTCCCACTTGAACCTCTTTACCAGATTATGCATGAACACTAGTATTTCCAATCTAGCATACTCTTTTCCTGGGCACATTTTTGGTCCTCCTCCAAAAGGCACATACGTGTAAGGTACGGGTCCAGATCCCTCAAACCTTGATGGGTCAAACTTGTGTGGCTCGAAGAAGAATTCTGAATTTTTATGTGTCGAGTTCGCACTCCAATATAACTGATGATTTCAAAATGAAAGAAGAAAAATAAAATGAAAATGACAAGGTAAAGTTATTAAGTAACTTACAATTTCAAACAAGTACATAATACAAATAATCTAGTCCAGATCTAGACTAGAGGCAAACAAATAAAATAAAGATGATATAATTATCGGATCGACTTGATTTTTTTGTATGTGATGTATACGAAGAAGAGTCTTAAAAAATGAATGGTTTGAATCCAAACGAGTCCCGTAGTGGGTCCCATTGGCCCAAACAACACTTCTCTGATCCAGATCTAGACCGGAGAAATTCCAATCTCATAAAACAATTATATATGAAATTTTGGTTATTACCTTACAGCCTTTTGGAATTGAGAAACCATTGTACATGAAATCTGTCATTGCTTCTCTAAAAGCTCCTTGGAGGGGTGGTACAAGTCTCATCACTTCACACGCTACATTCCATGAATACTTCATCTTCTTAATATCATCCCAGTTCAACAATTCCCCTGGAGCTTTTGATTTCGCAATTTCCATTTGCTCTGTTCACAAACAATGCAAAATACAATCATTTGCTATTAATTTAGTTACTTGATCTTCTTGTGGATCATTCGAACCTTTGGCTTCTTAGGGAAAATTAATAAAACATTAAAAGAAACATTATATTAAATAATTGATAATTTTTTTTAAGGTGGTTCAATTGGGCAGATACTACTCAATTCGTAACATTTCTTCCAGCTATTATAATTTGGGGTTGGTTTGACGAGTTTTCTTTTAATAACATTTTGTTTTCTATTTTTGGGTAAATTATACTTGCCTCCTTTGAGATTTGAAAAAAATACGGTCACCCCCACACCTTTGACATAGTTATACCAATTTCTCTTTTAGTAAAACTAAATTGATTGAAACTAATGCAGATAGTGAAATAAATAAAGATAAATATATATTTTCATAAAAAAAAATGATGACAACGTCCATTTTTTCATATATACAACTAAGGAATTACTAATAAAAAATTGTCTAACTGTAATGTCCATTAAATTATCAAGAGATATAAGTGTAATTTTGTCAATAATATGGGCTTAACTGTATTTTTCAAAAATTTCAAGGGATGTCAATGTATTTTTCAAACATATATATATATATATATATATATATATATTTTAAAAAAAAGATAAAGTTATTAATGCTTAAAAGTTATTTTTGGGTTTGGACCTGACTTACCTCCAATCTTGTGCCTACTGTGAGCCCATTATGGCCATCCTAAGTGCTACTCAAGTAGACTATTCACGTAAAAATTAAATTGATGGAGATTAATAGATATATAATTAAATTATATTTGTCTTTAAACAATACAGATTTTTTTTTTTTTTTAGATCCCTAATAATATTTGTTTAGAAAGATAATGACAACAAAATTGTCTATAGGTTCTCCAAAACATACCGTGACAAAAATAAACCAACATTGAATTGTGGTATTAGAAAAGTGCCAGAGAGAATCCAAAACTGTACGTGCTTATAGAATAGAATAAATATGCACGCATAGATACGTACCCTCGTACACTCGTTGATAAACATGAGGAAGCTCCGCAAGATACATGACAATGGAAGCGCAAACGGAGCTAGCAGTGTCGTGGCTACCAATCAACAAAGCCAAGATTTTATTAGCAATATCAGCCTCTTTCATGAAATTTCCATTTTCATCACTCGTCACAAGCATATGTGACAATATATCTTGTGTCGGCGAAGCCTTTCCATCTCGCAAATCAACCTTTCTCTGCTTAATAATCGCCAAAAGCTCCTTCCTAATAAACTCCGAGGCCTTGATAGCTCGCCGGAACGGTGTTCCAGGCAAATCAATAGGGATGGAAAAAATTCCAGCAGCCAAAATCCCAAAAGGATCGGCGAATTTAGCGACGTGGTTCGGATCATCGATGTTGATAAACAAGCGACAGGCCAACCAAAATGTGTATCGCTTGGTGAGAGGGAAAACCACCACTTCGCTGCAACCCCAATCGGAATCGAAGTGTCGCTGTGAGATGGTATCCATGACACCAATATATTGTTGTAAAGCTTCGGGTTTGAGGAAGTTTGGGAGCATTTTTCTGAGAATGATTGATTCTTGTTTGGTAGAGGTTTGGGTTGAGTATGGGAAGACTTTGTCGACGGAGCTAGGCCACCATCCTTGGACGAGCCTGTTCTCGTTCGAGAATAAGAACTTGTTACCGGCTGCACCGGCGAACACTACTGTTGTGGAGCCTAGAAGATTTGTCTTGAAGACGTAGGATGAGTAGTTGGATATGCGGTCGAATACGAATTTTTCCGGGTGACCTCTCCAGCCGGTGGCCAGGAACTCGAGGGTCTCGCCGATCAACGGCCACCCAGTGGAGCCCGGCGGGAGAGTGAGGTTTTTGGATTTGGATTTGTAGAACAGGAAGTGCAAGCTCAGTGGGAGTAAGAGAAAGAGAAGAAAGAGGCAGAGGAGGGAGAGGAAGAAGAGCTCCATATCTACTATAGTTGCCTCAACAATTCAATGGGTTGTGGAATGAGTTTGGTACCAAGTCGAGTAATATTTATAGAACCATGCTAGCAACCAATTGAATTATCAAATATTTTATATAATATTTTTAGGTAGATAAGCCAACACGTAAGTGAATATTACGTAGAAAATTTAATATTTTTCCCGTTTTAAAATAACAGTCTTTTTCAGAGAATTTAATTTTTTTTTAATAGTGCAATTGTAACAATTCAAAAATAGTGACTGTATTTGGTTTTAACTTTTTAAAAATTGAATTTTTTTTTTTCATTTTTTTGTTTGGGTTTTAGTGAATATTTTTAAAATTTTAAGTAATTTTTTTACTTTTTTAAATGTACTTTACTTGGATGTATCTAAATAGTAAATATTTGTGAAAAAATATTTTTAAAAATTAATAAATACACAAAAATACAAAAAATGTATTGAATTTTGGTATATTTTTTATATTTTTGATATTTAGTGAATTTTGTAAAGATTTTTTTTACAAATATTATACTTTTTAAATGTATTTATATTAGGTGTGTCTAATAATTAAAAAAATTGCTTAAAATATTAAAAAAAATCATTGAAAAAAAAATGAAAAATAAAAAAATGGAATTTTCTTAAAAGTATTTTCTGGAAACCAAAACCAAACAAGCTGATTAATTTTTTAAAACTACCTTTCATTTTTTTTTAGAACATCAATGGTCATAATTAATAAATTTAAAAGAATGAAAAAATAAGAAATTCATGTTAAAGGGACTAATATTTTGAGACAATGAAAAATAGAATAAAAGACTAATATTTTAGAACGGATTGAATAATTTATTTTATATCTCTAACATTTCTTTTTTTTATAGGAATTTGGAATTGGTGAGCTAATTTTAAAGCCGACCTCTATGATTCAAACTATTCACCTTTTAGTATTCGTTAAATAGAATATTCATAAAAAAATTAAAATAATCGAATATTGATAAATATGCGTTTGAATTATATTTGTATTACAAAAATGAATAGTTATTATTGAAATAATAATTATCATACATTTTTTAAAAATAAAAATGATTTAAACATATAACCATCAATGTTTGATCAATTTTTTACATAAATTTTCTATGAGCATTGATGTTCAATCCCAAAAATTAGACTTATTTTTTAAGCTTAATGATATGATAATTAATTAGGATATTTAAAATAATACTCTGTCTCATATTTTTTTTAATTATCAATTAATCATATGACTTATAAAACTAAATTATTCAAAGATAAGCCGTAAATCAGTTATTTACAAAAACTAATTAAACCACTCCGCTTCTTCCGATTTCCCTTCTCTCTCCAATCACCCAACCTCCATTGTAACTTCACACTTTCTCCCTGAACACACTAATTCCAAAACCCAAGGCATAACTCAAGGCCAAACTGAAGACTCTATGGCCACCACTGCAACAATATCTTCCGGTTTAGAATCTCATCCAATGATTATCACAATTACAATTGCAAATGAGAAATTCAATTTTGATTGGCAGTGTTTAATAAATCACACTTTTTAGGCTTCTTTGTTGGTGTTCAATGAGGAACCCTATTCAAACTTCTGCGGCTTTCCTAGAGGATATGAACCATCACTTATATGTCATTAAACGTAGGAAAAAAAAAAAAGTTTATAAAGTGAACTTTATATTATTTTTTATTTTTATGCAACAAATTTTAAAAAGCAATTCATATCACTAAAAATCAACAGCAAAATTAACCTTAAATAAGTATTCTGAAATCAAATGGTCAACCAATGCTACACGTATTATTATCGGGTAATAGTTTCTTTCAATCCAGAATCAAATTAGATGATATTATTAGGTCGTGGTGAGTACGATTTCAAGCTCCTCTTACTGATCTAAATTGTTTAATGTGTAGAATTCTTCAAATATATCATTCTTTAAAAAATTACGTTAATCAAATATCGATAATTATTTGATCAGTTTGTAGTTGTTTTTTATAATTTTAAAAATAAATTACAAGAACAAATATAAATTAATTAAATGACTATCAATATCTAATTAATATAACATTTTATAATGTTTGATTTGTGTTTGTAGAATAGTTTTTGAGATAAAAAGTACGAAAACTTATTTGGTTTGCTTTTTTTCAGAAATAATTTTGAAAAATTATTTTGGAAAGAGAATCTTAAAAAAAGTGATTGATTTGACGTGTATGAGAGAGAGAGTGATTTTGAAAAATAGGTAACTAAACAAAATTTTGAGATTTTTTTTGAAAAAATTTATTTAATTTAATTACTCTTAAAAATTTATTTATAAAAAATTTTTCTCAAAAATTTTTTTTGAAAAACAAACCAAACAAGACCAATATCCTTGATAAATTTTTCGAATTGAATTAAAATGACCCAAAAGTCGAGCCCACCTTGATTCAATGGTACTGTCCAATGGGTCCGGCTTCTGTCCAGTCCGAATAAGTCTGGCCCTTCTCCAGTTTGAAAATAGATTCGACAGGGCCATGGCTTCTGTTCAGTCCGGGATCGGACTGGACCGTACTGTTAAGCCCGTGGGGGCCCATCACGGATCTCGTTTTGATAATCTGAACCGTTCAATATGTAGAACTCGTCGAGTACTATATGCCTGTAAAAAATCACATTGATCGGATATCAATAGCTATGTGAACAAAACAGTTTTTTATCAACCGTTAATTTTTTCACCGTCCATTTTTTATACAAAACTGATTTGATCACATAGCTATCGATATCCAATCAACTTGATTTTTTATAGGCATATAGTACTCGACGAGTTCTACATATTGAACGGTTCAGATTTTCAAAACGAGACCCGTGGGGGCCCCCATGAGCCCAACAGCACCGTCCAGTCCGGTGCCTCTTTATTTATGATTGATGCGGAGATGTCAATTCACTATTGACTTCTGAAAAGGCAGCAAATAAATGGGACAGACGAAATAATGTAAAATCAATTTAATGGTAGTTGATAAAATTGTTGTTTTAATGCTCGTTTTGATAATCACTTTTTTCGTTAATTTTTTAATTTTTTTGAGTTTTTTAGTCTGTAACTTTTTTAACCGTTTGGTATTTTTATTTTACTTTTTGACTTTGAAGTGGTATATTTTTTTGTCTTTTTACTTATTTTGTTCTTTTGTAATTTTTTGACTTTTTTTTGGTCATTTTGTGATTTTTTAGTCCAAAATGAAAACCAAATGATCCTTTAGTTTCATTTATTAAAAAAATTAAAAATCAAAAAACAAAAATATTATGTTTAGTTTAGTTAGAGAATTTCTTTTCTGAAATTTTTAAATAAACTAGAAATTATCTAAATCTAAATCTAAAAATCTAAATCTAAATCATTTTAAAATAGCGAAAGTGTTTGTCTATTTTTTTTTCTTCTTAAAATATCCTTATAAATTATTTTAAAAAAAAAAAAAAAAAAAAAAAAAAAAAAAAAGAAGCAAACAATCGTGAAACCACCCGCCAAACAGCACATGGGAGTGCTTTCTCTTTTGCTACTACCAATGAATAACATCGGGAACCAATTAAAAAAAAAAAAAAAAAAAAAAACTGAAAACATTCAATGAAGCATAGTATAAATTACTAAATTATTAAAAAAAGAAGAAATAACAAAACATAATATAAATTATGAGAATTTTTTTTAAGGTCATTGATATTAAAATTTTATAGTATAAAAGATATCTAATATTTTTTTAAAATTGATTCAAAGAAAATTCGGTCTAGAGAATTTCTCTGTACTTCTCAGAGAATTTCACTCCAAACTAAGGAATTTCTTTCTAGAGAAATTATGGGAAGGTCAGAGGTAAGAGAAATTCTCTAGATTCTAGTCTAGAGATTTTCTCTAGATTTTCAAAGAATTTCTCTGATTTTTGCAAGAATTTTTCTGGGTTCAAATTAAAAAATTTATCTGTCTTCTCAATCATGATGTGCAATAACAACCAATATACATATATCCAGAGAATTTCTCAAGCTTTCCCAGATCTGGAAAGGATGAAGAAATTTTTTAGATCTGAGAAGACCAGAGAAATTCTCTGAATTCTAGTCTAGAGATTTTCTCTGGATTTTCTCTAGATTGCCTTCCCAATCACAATGTGCAATACACAAATCGATCACCCAAATAAGCAACAACAACAACCAACACTACAAGAAAAAACACTTTCCGTGACCAACATTTTAGTCACGAAAAGTACCATATTTGGTGGCTAAAACCTTTTCGCGACCAAAATATGTTGGTCGCGAGTTGGTCGCTAAAGCCTCGTGACAGATAGTTTTCTGTGACCAAAAAAACCTTTGGTCGCTAAAAGTGACCATTCGCAACCAACTTTTTTGGTTGCAGAAAGTCCAATTCATATTAGCCAAAAGGGAACTTTTAGCGACCAAAGATAAGTTGGTTGCCAAAAATCAGCGTCTTGACCCAAAAAAAATAATTCTTTTGTGTTGCCTGGGACTTGAACCCCTTACCAAAGAGTCACCATGCACCCAATCCACTCTGCTAATAACATGCTTCTTGTTCATATTTTGCAGAAAAAATATATAACCCATAAAAATCGGTTTATATATTATTTTATAAAATTTTTAATGCTTAAACAGAAAAATAGCATGTAATTACAGTAGTATCTTTTTTTTTTTAATTTATCCCGCCATAACTTTCCGCGACCAACTTTTTTTTTTGGTCGCCAAAGGGTAATCTTTCGCGACCAAAAAAGCCTTTGGTTGCCAATAGGTATACTTTTCGCGACCAACTTTTTTTTTGGTCGCCAAAGGGTATACTTTCCGCCACCAAAAAAGCCTTCGGTCGCCAAAAGGTATACTTTCCGCGACTTAAAAAAGCCTTTGGTCGCCAAAGGGTATACTTTTCGTGACCAACTTTTTTTTTGGTCGCCAAAAGGTGATCTTCCACGACCAAAAAAGCCTTTGGTCGCCAATAGGTATACTTTCCGCGACCAACTTTTTTTTTGATCGCCAAAAAGTGATTTTCTGCGACCAAAAAATTGTAGTCGCAGAAAGTGGACTATTTGCGACAAAAAAAAAAAGGTGGTTGCCAAAAGTGTTTTTTCTTGTAGTGCAATATACATATATATATAGAGAGAGAGAGAGTCACCGGATTATATATCGAAGCCATTGAATTTGGCTCATGTAGGGGCTGAATAGGCGCCCATATTGTAGAACACAATTAAATCATTAAGTTGGAGCTCTGGCAGCTTACATTCTATCGTCACTACATCCATTCCATCACAGGTTCGTCCAAATATCGTGGATGGCCATAGCATTCCACATCCATCCTCGTCATCTTTCGACTGATCAGAAAGTAGTAGTGCCTGAATGCCGTGGATGACCGATCATGGAGTGGGCTATCTTTGGAACATATAATTTTCACTGGAACCTCAATAATTTCAAAGTTTTCAGATTCTTCGCTCCAATGATAAGCGGTCCAAAGCACTATCCATTGTAGAGCTCCTTGAGGCATATGGTTTTTAGAGACGAAGCGGCGACGCCGGGGCCACTAGGCTCTACGGTGGCGGCTACTCCTCTGTCGTCGTTGATGCCACGGATGTGCTTGATGGAGAGCTCTTTGAGAGAGGAATAGTGATTGAGCACTACGTTCATGCCTCTGACTTCGATCATGCAACATCTACACGAGAACTTTTTCAAACCCTTGTAGTTCTTGGCTAAAACAGCCACTCCAAGGTCGGTGAGGTTGAGCAACTACGGAGCTTGAGGCGCGTGAGGTTAACGTAGCGGATTGAGAAAAGAATCAGGGCATTGTCATCTAGGCTGACGAATTGTGGGTCGCATCGGAGAGCGAGCTTTGTGACGACGTTGAAACGAGAGAAGAGAGAGGGGATGAGAGAAAGAAATGAGATTTGATTTGAGAGAGTTAAATTTCTCTGTGAAATATGGTGTGGGGTTGAGAGACCTTAGACATTACAAAATAATATTATGGATCTCTTCCATTACTAAAAATGGGAGAGAGATCTTACACTAATTTTCTAATTATCTATATATTATATAAGGAAAAAGGGGTTTCTAACCCACAAGTCTTGTGAGAGCTCTAATATCTCAATCTTAATTTTCTAATTTCTTGACTTCAAAAAAAGAAAAAAAAAAAAACCCTCAGCATTTATTACTTCTCTCAACTCACAAGCGTTTTTAACTTTTCTCATGCCTACTGTTTCACCATTTTCAACTTTTTCTCATTCATTATGGTTAGTGATGAGATTGTTAAATTATTTTTTATAAAAAATCTAAAAAAAAAATTGTATATTAAAAAAAATCTAAAACAAATATAAATTCTTATTAAAAAATAATAGGTTTCAATTGCAAAAAAAAAAAAAAAAAAAAAAAGGAGAAAAAAAAAAGAAAAATACATTGTGCATTTCATTAATAATGCTCAAAAAAATGTGTCAAGTGTTTGTGTAAAGGCTTGACACGTGTCCACTCTCAAATTATGAAGTGAATATAGATGAAACCAAAGAACTCAGTTTTAATGGCTAACAAATATTAAAAACTTGACCATTGAGGCCTAATAACTATTAATTAATAAAATTCAGAAATTGAAAGGTCTTAAATCACATCTCTTTATCTTCTCAAATGTTTCCTTTTTTGGTGCATGCATTCATTCTAATATTGATAGAGAATTGGACGTGTGGAAGAATGAGAGATATTAAAATTATATACTGAGTTATGTAATTGTTGTGATAAAAAAATAAGGTTGCATTCCCCTTCTATGGCGATTTACCTAGTTATATCTCCAATTAAAACGTCAGGTGTGCTTCTATATCAGCATTGAATGTTACTTTCATTCCGTGTTTGCTAAAACTAATAGATGGACCTAATGCAAGAAGTGCAGATTATTTCAATGTCATTCTCGAGATTAGAAGTACAAAAAATATACATAAAAAGTATATGAATAGACAAGATTTTACAAAATTTATTCGTGAGTCTCACTTTTTAAAATCCTATAATTCATTTATTTTTTGTATTATATTTTATGTTTGGTTTCCGTACTTTTTTATATATAGTTTTATTTTTTTTCTTTAAAAGTTTATTTTTAAAAATAAATAAATAAATCATTTTCTATTTCAAACAATTTTATTTTTTGTTTTTTTTTTTTTTTTTATGTTTTTCTTAACGTAGTTTTAGTTTTTGGGCAATTACTTACCTTTTTTTTTTCTTTTTCTTTTTTCTATATATTGTAATTTTGTGCATTTTAAGTGTATGACGTTTTCACTAATACACTCGGAGATGCACTATGAAAAAAAGTAAGAAGAAGAAAAATAAATAAAACAATATGATGAATGGAGCAAAGATCAAAGATTAAAACTCTCAAAACAAGCAAGCAAACAAACAAGCAAGTAGAATAGAATGTTTAACAATAGACATTTGAAAATTTGCAATAAAATTTTCAAACTTTCCTTTTTGCTACGAAAATTCTATTTGGTACTAACTACATAAAATGCTTTTAAAATAGTTTTTTTTTTAGTCAATTACCTAAAAGTCCTATCTATAAATGTTATAGTAGCTCAGGTCCTATTTAAGATTTTTTGAATCAATAAGTTCTATTTAGTAAAACTGAGTTTTTAAAACTAAGAACATTATCAATTTTGCATAGCAATGTTTTAGATAATTGTTTCACAAAAAAAAAAGAGCATGAGATTAAACGTTTTTGCCCTTCTACTTATTAGTTTGATTCAGTTATGCAATAAAACCGAGAATATTATCAGTTTTTTTCCAGTTTTAAAACTGAGAACATTATTAGTTTTTTCATTTTTAAAGTTATTTATTTATTTTTTTTAGTTTTGCACATCAATGTTCCATCATCATGCTCCTTTATAGACATAAAACTTTCAGTTTTACACAAAAAATGATTCACTTTTTTCAATTTTTTCAAAACAAACATTAGCTTCTTTTTTTTTTAACACACATATATATATATATATATATATATGTTCAATTTGAAAGTTGATATTTTAAAGTTTTAAAAATTAAAATAAATGTAAAATTATTATGTTCCTTTATAGATAATCATAAATGATGAACGATCATTGTTTGAAGGGCAATTCCAACTATTAAAAATTTAATGGAACGTGAAGGTTCAAAAAATCTTAGTTAAGAATTAATAGAGTATCTATATAATAAGGGAAGACAGTTTTTGAAAATATATAAAATGTATGAGAGATACATTTTAATTTAATGGCTGAGATTAATTCCAAGTTTATATCAATGGTTCAGATCAAAATATCTCCCGCCCAAGACTTCTCTCCACCTACCCAAGTCTGCCTCTCCACCTTCCCTTTTTATCTCTCTCTTCCTCTCCCTCTCTGTTCTTGAATACATCTCTCTTTCACAGATACATCTCTCTCTTCCTCCTATCTCTTTCATACGCTACTCTCTCTTCTCTTGCGATGACCACCGACCACCTCTTCCTCCCCTCGCCGGAGACCCAAACTCGAACCCTCTATTCCTGTCTTCCTCCCTTCATCTCCCACTCCTTCATCCCTCTTCCCCATTTTAGGCCTTTGTTTTGCAACAAACCCATACCTTCTTCAATTCAGTGAGAGGAGAGAAAGAGGAGGGCATCGTCGTCCCGCCCCACCGACGCCGACGCCCTACCCTGCCGTCCCTGACAAGAAGGTTCGAAATACATGAGGTAAAAGGTCGCAGTCCACCTGATGAATTTAGATTCAGTTTTGGAACTAAAATTTTACAATAGTATATGTTTTGTGTGTGTGTCTTTGCCCAGGACTCTGTGATGTTATGTGATGCTGTGTGTGAGTGTGTGTTTTGACAGTATGTGATGGTTTCGATGGCTTCTACTGGGAATCAATTTTTTTTTTTTTTTAAATTTTGTGTGTTCCTGTTATGTCTATAATGGCCCCTGTTTATGACGATTCTGATTTGGGTTTGATATTTTTTACCCTTCTCTCTCTCTTCGTCTCCTTCATTTCATGAATACATAGTAAGGAGATCGTAATTACAGACTTCACATATTAAAGTTTTTTTTATTAATTATTTGAATTTTGAAGTTTGTTTTTAGAATTTGCATGTTTTGTATTGAATTTTAAGTATGTGATTGATTTAAAGCAATTTCATGTTTTTTTTTGTGTATGTATATAATTTACGATTTCCTGCCAAAATTGCTTTTTCTGTTTGTTTAATACATGGATTTCAGGTTTGTGGGTATTTAAATAAGCTCCACTGTCTGTTTGTTTAAATATGGTTAGATTTCTGTTATCTGTCGCCCATCTCTGTCGTGTTTGCTGGTGTTGGCTGTTTCTGGGTGCTGGTGTTTTCTACTAATTTGTGATGTGTTTCAAGGTGTGAGTGGCAATTTGGCTGAAATCTTCATATCAGTGGAGCTTCATTCTCAGTTAATGGGGTTGTTTTCAATTTTTAATAACTCAGGAGTTGTCTTGGGTCTTCATTCTCAGTTCTGCTAATTTTTGCTGATGTTGTGTGCTGTTTTGCTGGGGTTTTTGCTCTGGTTTTTGGGTTTTTTTTTTGGCTCTGTTCTATTTGATTATGCTGCTGCTGGTGTGGTGGTTTTGAGTTGCTGTTGCTGTTGTTAAGTTGTTTGCTGCTGTGGTTGCTGTGCTGCTGTTGGTGGTTTATTAGGCTTTGAGTTGCTGTTGTTGTTGTTGAATTGTTTGCTTTTTAGGTATTATAACTGCTTTGAGTTTTAATTATATATCAATTTCTATAACTATCTCTACATCTGTGTAAATTCCTACTATATACAGGTTCAATTTTTTTGAGATTGAAATGTTAGCGTTGCAATCCACGATGAGCAGGACCTTAATGTCCTCTGTGTTCATTGGGTAAGTCCACTTATCAAACTTCTTTGCTTATTAAATTTATTTCTTTTTATTCTATTAATAAATTTTATTTCTTTTTCAAAATGAAAAAGAAAAGGCTAAGGTGTCTTAACAAAAAAGAAAATGAAAGCCACGCAGGAATGGGAACACAAAATGTATCACAAATGGTATGGTTCTTCAATCATTACTTTTTAGTTCTTCAATCATTATATTTTGGAGCATGCATAACCTATTTTAGTGTAAAGTTTCTAAAGATGAGCATGGTTCTTTTCTACTAAATGTTTTTATAAATTTTATCTATAAATTTTTCTTATAAACTGAAAGTGTATTTTTGTAGTTGCTATAGTCCATTTCTTATTCTCTCTCTCTCTCTCTCTCTCTCTCTCTCTCTCTCTATTTTTTTTTTCTTTTTCTTCAGGACTGCTAAATCTCATTTGTGATTGGCAGTAGTAGGCCAATACAAGTGTGCTTTGTTTGGTGTTTATAACTTGTTGTGAATATATCTTTGCTTATGCTCTACAAAATTGAAGACTCTTATGAAATAGTTTTAATCGAGTGTGACATAGTTTTTAAAATTTCTTATTGTTGACATAAATTGAAAAACTTCATTTTTTCTATAAAATTTTGTAGTGCTTCCAATATCAGGTAATCCATTATATAGTCATTGTTAACTTAGTTTTAGTTGCCAAATCCTTGGACACATTATTTGGAGTTTGGATTTACTGAAAAACAAGAAGCATGAAGGGAGAAGTGGAGATGAAAATGGGAACATGGTGGATACATCTATTTTGGATTGGAAGAATTAGTTTCTGCTTGCTTAGATGGAAATTGTCATTACTCAGTTTCATTTTGCATGTTCTGATTTGAATTTCTTAAGCAAAATAAGTTTTGAATTTTGGATTTGATTGTTTTAGCCATGAGCACCTTATTACAAACTGTCATAGGCTACTTCTTTTTCTTCTTCTTCTTCTTTTTTTTTCTTTTTTCTTATTTTTTTTTATAAAAAAAAAAGCATGCTGTATTGGTTTTGGTTAACACTCGCTTCTTCTCTCATTCTTTCACACATAAAGCCTATTGAGTTTTTGTCACTTTTTTTTGTTTTTTTTTTTTTGTTTTTAAACTAGCGTTCTCTTTTTGGTTTGGTTAGCCCTCTCTTTTTCTCATTATTTCACACATGAAGTCTATTGGGTTTTTGTCACTACATGCACAATTGGATGATGATTTTTAATCAATACATATGCTGATTTTTAATGGGTAAATTGTATTGATATTTGATATCCTGAAGAGTGTGTTAGGGAAAATATGTGATTCCCCACAAGTAAATCAATCAATGGGAATAAAAACTAATGCGGAAAAATTAAATCAAAAGTAACACAAGAATTTTTACGTGGTTCCCTCAATGTGAGGTACGTCCACGGGATCGAAATCCGATTCCACTATCAACCAAATAAGTTTCAAACGATTACAAACGAGACACTAATGGTCTCACAAAACCACCCTTAGGTGAATTCCAAATAATCACAAATAAACAAGAGGAAAGATCTCACCAAATAGATGAACAAAAATCTTCAGAACCAGAGTTGTAGAAGATCTAAAATAACGAACCAAATCAACACCGAAAATGAATTAAAGAACCACCCAAATTAATTCCACTGTTCACACACCCAAAATGATTGATTTCACCAAAGTGGAGTATGTCTAGCAGCTGTTCTCTTGACCTTGGGATGAGCAAAAAAAAAAAAACCCTAAAATATTGTGAATCTAGGGTTTATTATCAAACCTTAGTTGTTTCCAAATTTGATTGGGTCTCCACAAATTAAATATAATATATAAAAATATATTATAATTAATACTAAACCAAATTAAACTCTTTTTCCAAAACCAATTGGGTTCCACACTCCAATAAGGAGGTATACCCAACAATTCTCTCCCTACCGACTTAGGTGGAGATATCAACCATACCCGCCAAACTTCGACACTTCAAATGTTTGTCCCCTGACAAAGTCTTAGTCAACATATCCGAAATATTATCATCCGTGTGAATCTTTTCGAGTTGTAACAATTTCGAATCTAACACATCATGAATCCAATGGTATCTCACATCAATGTGTTTCGATCTCGAATGAAAAGTAGAATTTTTACTCAAGTGAATAGCACTTTGACTATCACAATAAAGCACATACTTTTCTTGCTTCAAACCCAATTCTTGCAAAAATTTCTTCAACCATAACTCTTCTTTGCAAGCTTCTGTAATGGCAATAAATTCAGCTTCGGTAGTTGAGAGAGCAACACATTTTTGTAATTTAGATTGCTATGCCACAGCTCCCCCTGCAAATGTCATCAAATACCCCGAAGTAGATTTCCTAGAATCAACATCACCGGCCATGTCAGAATCTTTGAACCCATCAAGCATCGGCTTACCATCTCCAAAACACAAACATACCTTCGAAGTCCCTCGAAGATACCTTAGAATCCATTTTACTGCTGCCCAATGTTCTTTACCCGGATTAGAGAGAAAACGACTCACCACACCAATGGCGTGAGCAATATCCGGCCTTGTACAAACCATGGCGTACATCAAAGAACCAACTGCTGAAGCATAAGGAACTTTCAGCATCTCTTCCTTGTCTTTCTCACTTGTAGGACATTGATTCGAACTAAGCTTGAAGTGACCCGCAAGTGGACAACCAACCAGCTTTGCTTTATTCATGTTGAACCTCTCAAGAACTTTCTCAATGTAGCTTTCTTGAGACAACCAAATCAGCCCCTCTTTGTGATCACGAACAATTTTCATATCAAGTATTTGCTTTGCCGGTCCCAAATCTTTCATAGCAAAAAATTTGCTCAACTCCAATTTCAACCTGTTTATCATGGTAGAATCTTGACCCACAATTAACATCTCATCAACGTAAAGCAAAAGAATAATAAATTTACCATCCGGGAAATTTTTCACAAACACACAATGGTCTGAAGTGGTTTTAGAAAAACCATTATTCATCATGAAAGAGTCAAATTTTTTGTACCATTGCCGCGGGGCTTGCTTAAGACCATACAAACTTTTCTTCAATTTGCAAACAAATTTCTCTTTCCCTTTTTCCACAAAACCTTCCGGTTGCTCCATGTAAATTTCTTCTTCAAGATCACCATGAAGAAATGCGGTCTTCACATCAAGTTGCTCAACTTCAAGGTTCATACTTGCAGCCATGCCAAGTACAAACCGAATAGAAGACATCTTTACAACCGGCGAGAAAATCTCATCAAAGTCAATACCTTTCTTTTGCCCAAAGCCTTTCACAACAAGACGTGCTTTGTACCTCAGATTCTTACTATCATTCTTCAATTTGAAAACCCACTTATTTTTCAGAATTTTCCTCCCTTTAGGCAACTTCACTAAATCATAAGTCTAGTTTTCAAGCAAGGAATTCATCTCCTCTTCCATGGCCTTTTTCCAATCACCTTTCTTTGCATGCTCAATTGCTTCTTGGTAGCTCTCAGGCTCCCCTTGATCGGAAATCAACACAAATTCATTGGGAGGATACTTTCTTGTAGGTTGTCGGTCCCTTGTAGATTTCCTCAACTCAAGTTGTGGTGGCAGTTCTTGAGTTGGATGCTCTTCCTCAATTTCTGGCTCAACTTCATTAGGATTAGCATAATCCTCTACATCTTCAATAGGTGGCTGCACATCTCCCCCATTTGCATCATCCATGTCAATGAGATCACTAGTTTTTGGCTCCGGTTGATCACCTTTGCCAAAGTCTTCAATTGTTTGGTCTTCAAGAAACACAACATCACGGCTTCGAATGATTTTCTTGTCGACCGGATCCCACAATCTATACCCAAATTCATCATTCCCATAGCCAAGAAAAATACATTGTCTTGACTTGCTATCAAGCTTGGACCTCTCATCCTTTGGAATGTGAACAAAAGCTCGGTAACCAAACACTTTCAAGTGCTCATAAGACACATCTTTGCCGGTCCAAACTCTTTCTGGAACATCACCATTCAAAGGATAGGAAGGAGACAAATTGATTACGTCAACCGCTGTCTTCATTGCCTCACCCCAAAAGGATCTTGGCAATTTAGCTTGTGAAAGCAAACACCTTGTTCTTTCCACAATGGTGCGGTTCATCCTCTCGGCAACGCCATTTTGGTGAGGAGTCTTCTTAACTGTCTTTTGGTGCCGAATACCTTGGCTACGACAATACTTATCAAATGGCCCAATGTATTCACCACCATTGTTTGATCGGATGCACTTCAATTTCTGCCCTGTTTCTTTTTCAACCATGGCCTGAAAATGCTTAAATACTTCTAGAACTTGATCTTTAGTTTTTAGTAGAAAAGCCCAAACTTTCCTTGAATAATCATCAATGAAAGTAACAAAATAAAGTGCACCACTATGTGTTCTAACTTTTAAAGGACCACAAACATCCGAATGAATCAACTCCAACACATTTTCTTTTCTAGAAGCAACATTTTTATGAAAAGAAACTCTATGTTGTTTACCCACCAAACAATGAACACAAGTTTTAAGATGTGTACCTTTCAAATCGGGTAGAAGCTTTTTCTTGAACAAAACTTGTAGCCCCTTTTCACTTATATGGCCAAGTTGCTTGTGCCACAATTCGGTAGAAGTATCATCTTCAAGTGCATTGACAACACCTTTACAAATTTTTCCTTGCATCGAATAAAGTGTATGAGTCTTCTTGCACTTAGCCACCACCAAAGAACCCTTTGTGAGCTTCCATATTCCATCACCAAATTTGTTGTTGAAGCCTTCATCATCCAGCTTCCCAGTAGAGATCAAATTGAGGCGAATGTCGGGAACATGCCTCACATCTTTAAGCAACAACTTGCAGTCCAAATTTGTTTCCAAGCAAATATCACCCATGCCGATAATCTTGGACAAACCTTCATTACCCATTCGAACAGAGCCATAATCTCCTTTGGTGTAGGTAGTGAAGAAATCAACTCGAGAAGTCACATGAAAAGAAGCACTAGAATCAATCACCCAATTGCTCTCTTGGCCCACAAAATTGATACAATCATCTTCACAAACGACCATGAGATCATCGGTAGTAACTGCCGTTGTATCTTTTTGCTTCTTATCCACACTTTTGTCATGCCTTTTCTCCTTGTTCTTGAGCTTTCGGCATTCCCGCTTCATGTGCCCTTTCTCATGGCAATAATAGCACTCAATGTCTTTCTTTGAAAAAGAACCATCTCTGATTTGTCACGGCTTTGATCACGTCCATGAGGAGTCTTACTTCTCCCCCTTGTTTTGCTTCGGCCTCTCATAACAAATGCTTTTGAATGAGAGGAACCCGCTGATTTTCTTCTAGTTTCTTCATTCAACAAACTACTGGTGACTTGGCCCATTGTGACAACTCCATCGGGCACCGAATTACTAACTGTCACAACCAAAGTCTCCCAACTTTCGAGCAAACAACTAAGTAGCATTAAAGCCTGCAACTCATCATCAAAAACAATTTTCATAGAAGCAAGTTGGTTAACAATACTCTTTATTTCATTCAGATGTTTCGGAATAGGGCTGCCCTCTTTATATTTTAAATTAACCAACTTACGAAACAGAAAGGCTTTATTTGTGGCTGATTTCTTATCATAAAGACTCTAATTTTTTTCATAAATCATGTGCTGAAGTTTCAGTAGCAACATGATGAAACACACTGTCATCAATCAATTGACGGATAACACCAACGGTTTTTCGATTAAGCCTCTTCCATTCATCGTCTTTCATATCATCAGGTTTGCCACTATCACCCTCAATTGGCCCATACAAATCTTTACAAAATAATAGGTCCTCCATTTTAGTTTTCCAAGTTACCCAATTGCTTCCATTGAAGTTATACATACGACCCACATTCCCCTCTATTGATTTACACAAATAAATAAACCCAAATAAACCGTAAGCTCTGATACCAGTTGTTAGGGAAAATATGTGATTCCTCACAAGTAAATCAATCAATGGGAATAAAAACTAATGCGGAAAAATTAAATCAGAAGCAACACAAGAATTTTTACGTGGTTCCCTCAATGTGAGGTACGTCCACGGGATCCAAATCCGATTCCACTGTCAACCAAATAAGTTCCAAACGATTACAAACGAGACATTAATGGTCTCACAAAACCACCCTTAGGTGAATTCCAAATAATCACAAATAAACAAGAGGAAAGACCTCACCAAATAGATGAACAAAAATCTTCAGAACCAGAGTTGTAGAAGATCCAAAATAACGAACCAAATCAACACCGAAAACGAAGCAAAGAACCACCCAAATTAATTCCACTGTTCACACACCCAAAATGATTGATTTCACCAAAGTGGAGTATGTGTAGCAGCCGTTCACCAAAGTGGAGTATGTGTAGCAGCCGTTCTCTTCACCTTGGGATGAGCAAAAAAAAACAAAATCCTAAAATATTGTGAATCTAGGGTTTATTATCAAACCTTAGTTGTTTCCAAATTTGATTGGGTCTCCACAAATTAAATATAATATATAAAAATATATTATAATTAATACCAAACCAAATTAAACTCTTTTTCCGAAACCAATTGGGTCCCACACTCCAATAAGGAGGTATACCCAACAGAGTGGTGGTTTTTGTAACGCCCTAAAAATAAACCCATTATATATATATATATATATATATCATTGACATGCAATATTAAAAGAAAACAATTCATTATCTCATTCATCAGAGTATTACTAAATAAAAACATTACATGTAACATCAAATTAAATGCCCTACGGGCTTACATCTTTCCAAGCCAACACTTGGACACAAAAATATGAGTTCTAACTCAAATACAAATAAAGCCCTAGGCTTGAATGTTTACATGTACTATCAAATAAAAACAAATAACTAAAGATAGTCTTCAAAATCCAAATCCTTCCAAGCTAAGTCCTTGGAGGTAGTTTATCACCTGGACCTGAAAATGATGTTCCCATATAGGGTGAGCCACAACCCAGTAGAAATGTACTAAACCAAATATAAGAATTGAATAAAGCAATAGCATTCAATAGATGGTTAACCAAGATAATCAATTATATCATTATACAGTCTCATGACACTAATGTCAATGACACGTTTCACTTTCCATTATTATCAATATGGCTCAGAACCTGGCCAAACTTACAACAGTGAACTATATATATATATTCACATTACTTCCAAAATCAACCAAACAATTGAGACTCAGGCTCATATCAAAACACTTCATACTTCCCGTTTGATACACATTTTAGTGCTGTATCATTAACATGTAAAAACACTTCAATATCAATAAGCACACATAATAGTAATGCTAATGGAGTCCATCCCCTATCTCCTCCCAAACAAAATCCGGTTTAGAGGTCCATCCCCTATCTTCCCCTAAACCGTGGAGTACATCCCCTATCTCCTCCCACACAATATGCAAATGCAATGCTCAATCAATACACGTATTTTTTGTATTAATTCAATAGTCAAAATTAATGACTTAACCAATGTGATTAGTTTCAGTTATCCCTAATCCACATGCAATGTCTACAACAATCACGACTATCCTCCACCGACAGCCCAAAACAGTTATTTCTAGACTGGAAATAAATATATCAACAATTCAATAGGCGAGTGATTTAAATTATCCAACTACACCATTAAATCAATAAATTCCTCAATTCTCCTTAAATTAATTATACAAATTAATTCATTAGAACAACTAAGGTTTTTCCCAAAATTACCAAAATACCCCCAACATATCAAAATACCACAACTTAGAACAAAACTTATAAGATGGAGTAGGAAATCCCTACCTCGAAGAAAATAACCCAAATGGAGAAGATGGAGATGACGACCCAAAACCCAAAGTGCTCCAAACTGCTAACCGCTCAGATTAAAACGAAGCTCTAGGCTCACTCTATCTTTTTAATAAAGATTCTAGGGCAGAAAAACACTCTAAGTAGATCAAACCTAAGAGAGAAGGTGTGTAGAGGGAGAGAGAAGTCGTACCTAGGGTTCTGGAATCAAAAAGAGGGTGAAAAAGTGTTTTAAAAACCGCTGCTGCCTATTTAATCCCGACAGGCTCGCTCGAGCGAAGGATTGGTCGCTCGAGCGACCAGACACAAGAATGACTCGCTCGAGCGAATAAAGTCTCGCTCGAGCCAAGAATGCAATGCTTCAGGTCTGCAACCCAGAAGCACGCTCGAGCGACAGAATGCTCGCTCGAGCGAAGAACACGAAACTCGCTCGAGCAAAGGAAAGCTCGCTCGAGCCAACAAATACAGCTCTCAGGTCTATACTAGACGCAATCGCTCGCTCGAGCGAAGAAACCCTAGCTCGAGCGAAGGACCAAAAACAAGAGCTCGCTCGAGCGACCAACTCCTGGCTCGAGCGACGGTCCAAAAATCTGGACAGCAACACTTGGTTTCTAAACCCAACCCACCTGTAACAAACCTGCCCAATACATCCTATAACTCAAAATAAGAAATTAAAGGACGACAACAACAATTAAATAACAACAGAATTTACGGAACATAAGTCCGGATACAACAACCAAAAGGAAAAGACCGGGGTCGCTATAGTTTTTCTGGGAGATATTATTGCTGAGACTAATAAGAAGACTTGGGAGTAGTTGCATTTACATTGAGGTTGGTCTGAGAATTTTGTTTTGTTAGAATTATATTTCTTGGGCTATGTTTTATTGGATTGAATTGTTCTTTTATGTAACAGTTACCATGAAGTTACACTCTATCTATAATGCATTGGTTTAAGTTTGGATTAGAATATATTTGGGAATGGCTTTAGTCACAAGTAAATTATCTATTGGATGGCTCTGGAAGCCTTTTACTTTGGCCATTTTTTAGGAAACAATTTCGATTTCTTTGTTAATATTTTCCATTTAAAGTATATATGGGAGTGCCTTTCTCCCTTTAATAATTAGTTTTCCTAAATTTCAGTTTGTTTCTTTCCGCCATTTTCATGTTGTGTTGTGTCTTTTTGTTGTAGGTCATCAATTTATGGGTTTTCGATATAATCAAAGGTATAAACTCTAAGCGATTTTTTTGTTTTTTATTATATCTGTTTCATTACTCAAAATTTTAGAAAATTTATTTTTTTGGGGTCTATTATGTATTGGGTCTTTTGTTGGATCTTTTGGTATTTTGTGCTTTTTTTTTTCCCTCCACCCCTCTCCTCCTCTTCTCTCCTTTATCTTTCTTTCTTTTGAATTTATTTGGGTTTTTGGTTTATATCCATTTTATTTACAGAGAAACTATAAATTGTAAACGTTTTTTTTCCCTTCTCCGTCTCTATCACATTTGTTTTAATCCCCATTGGAATAAAAGCTAACAAAATCATAGTGTATTGCTTTTGTTGTCCCATTGTTCTTCCTACATGTGAGCTCATTTTTTTCAAAATATGATTCAATTGGTAAGAGAAAATATGTGCGCTTATTTTTTATGAAGTGCTTTAGAGAAGATAGTAAAAGTAGATGAGGAAAAAAGGTGAAGAACATAGGAGCAGGTATCACAAGAATTAGCATATTTTTTAGCAGTTAGAAAGTTCATTGCTTACTATGTGACGTGATTTGGAAATAGCCAAACATTAGTTATTTTTTATTTCAAAATGACTTTAATCCATCTGACTTATTCTTTTTGAATCCTTTTAATTTGGCTATTTTTTAGGGATTTTTTAAAAATATTTTTTATAGAGAGTAAATTTCACCATTTAAGCAGTCTTTATATGGGAGTGCTTTGTGGTTAAAAAAATTATAGCAGTGCATTTTTTTTCTCTACTTTTCTCGCTATATTTCGGGTTTATAATTTCCAAAGAACTGTTAAAATGTGATTGGCAGTAGTAGCACTAGGAGGTGTACATTGTTTGGTGAGATTGTAGAGCACTAACTAATGCACAATTTAATTTTAATTTTTTTGAATTGCAGAGTATTGGTTGGTGTCCATTTTAATTTTAATATTTTTATATTGCATAGTATTGGTTGGTGTGCATTGTTTGGTGTTTAGTTTTAATTTTTGTGGGATTGCAAAACACTTGCTGGTGTGCTTTATCTGGTGTTTAGTAATTTTTTTTTTTGGGATTATAAAGCGTTAACATGTGTACAATAGCTTTGGTTTGTGTGCTTTGTTTAGCAGGCGATTTACACTTCAGTGTTGATGTGAAGCTTACACTTTGGTTTTTGTTAATAGAAACCAAATGTCTATAATAAAATTAAAATATATTCTTAAGTTTTATTGGGCGTGCCTTCAGGCACGGGCTATCAATAAAGTTTTATATTCTTAAGTTTTATTGGGCGTGTTTATAATAAAGTTTTATTTTTTTCACTTTTCTCTATCCTCACTTAATAACTAGCATGTTATCAATCACCTACAAAGCATACAAACTAACTAATCCCTTTTCTTTTCTTTTTTTTAGTAGGCAGGTCAATTAATTGGTTTGAGGCAAAGGTGGTGTTGGGTATGAGGTGAGGAAAAGCCGTGAATTTCATGTAATGATTTTTTGAAATGGTTTAGATTTTAGAAACCTATCTTCATGTAATGATTTTTTAAAATGGGTTAGATTTAAATGTGTTTCTAAATGGTTTTGATTTCAAAAATATGAAAATGATAAATGAACCAACGCAATTATTATAATGGGTTTCTAAATGAGTTTCTAAAATCAATTTTCATGTACTGATTTTCAGAAACCTATCTTTATTTTGTTTAATTTAGTTCCCCCATATAACTATTCTATTTATATCATTTGGAGTATTAATTATGTTTTTCTCATTCTCTTTCTAACTGTTCTGTTTCATTCAGTTTCATTCTCTCTTTCATTTTTCAGTTGTGGTAAGTATCTTTTATAAGTATTTGGTTGTGATCTTTGTTTAAAAAAATAGTACAGTTAATTTTATTTAATGAACCTTAGGTTTAATTTTAGTTAGATTTGTCCATTAACATTGATTTCAAGTTTGATTCTTTTTTTGTTGCCTACTAATTGTTATACATAATGCTTCAACTAGAAAATGAGATATGCATTATCACAGGGATAGAAACTCAAAGGAGCATGATCATCCAAAAAAGGATCTTCGCACAAGGTAAGCTTTAATTGTTTTAAAATTTAATTTTGTTTGGTTTTACAGCTTTCAAAAATTCTTCTTCCTTATAGCAAGACTCTTAGTCTTAATAAAATTTGAGTTTAATTATTCGCTCCCCTTACAAAATTTGAGTTTAATTCTATTTAGAGGTTTGCATGATTTATTTTATTTTCTATTCATTTGTTTACTTTAGTAATGCATACATATGTCTATTCTCATTTCACCATTGAATGACATAATTCAGTTGACCATAATAGTTATGTTTAATTCTTCTTAATTCATAGCTATTGATTTTTGTATTTCTCATATGTATTTTGATACGATTTTTCATGTTACAGTTTCTTTTGATGCAATTATTCTTCATTACAATTTCTTCCGATTTCTCATATGTATTTTGATGTAATTTTTCATAGCTATTGGTTTTTTAAAGCGGATTTAAACGAGTGATTTTATTGCAGGTGACTGATCCATATTAGAAACGTTGGGTTACGTTGCTTCTACATGTGTGTCGTTGGTTGGCTCTCTCATTCTAAACAAAATGATTAATTTTTTTAAAATTTTTTTTTTGGGTTAGCTAGGATGATTGTTTTGTACCAAAATGTTCATTGACCTTTATTTGAAGGCATTGAAATTTGATAAAGCAAAAACGTTACCAGTTATGATACTAATTCAATAATGTTTTTTTTATTGAAGGTTATCCCATTCTAACTTGCCATAGTGTATATATGTGTTATTTTGACGTGGATAAAAATCTAAAATTTGCTATTTGGACTTTAAGTTTAGCAAATATTTCTAGATTCTTTGCTTATGTTACATTGAAATACATAATTCATTTTTTGGACTTTAATTTTAAAATTTGCTATTTGAAATTTATAAATGCTTTCGCTAATTCAATGTGTAAAAACAATTTCAGTTTCTTATAGGTGAAGTTTTAAATCGGAGTAATATTATCATTTTGAATTGATTTATTACCATTGAGTTTCGTAGCACGTGATATCAAAAAAATTGTTGTCAGTGCCTTCAGGAACACACAAACTGCGATAACTTATGGCCATTATAGACATTATAGATTCTGCATCAACATAACAGGAACACACACACTGCCATAACAGGAATGTTACAAAATGCCATTCATTTTAAAATAGAGGTGACAAACAAATATGATTATAATAAATTAAAATTTTGATTGGATGGGTTAAAGTCAAAATTTTTTTTTTCTTCTTCCCTTTACCCCTGTGACTCAACTCAATATATTTTAGTTTCGTTGGGTGAAAATCATCTCTTATTTTGTACAAGAGCTGAACCTATTCTTTCCTTTATTTATTTATTTTCTTTCTTTCTTCTTCTTCTTCTCCTCTCATTTTTATATTTTACTTTCAGAGTGAAGATTGTATGTTGTGATAAAAAAATAAATAAATTATACTTTCAACTTTGCCAGTTATTTTGTAAGACTCTATGAACAATGCTGAGATTCGCTCAATGTGGACTAAAAAGAATTTGTAAAAGAAAAACAGTAAAGAGGTCTAGAGTAACAAAACCAGTTTTAACCCTATTGGCTGTTTCTTTTTTTTCTTCAAATATTTGGCTGTTATTAGTTAGTCATCTTGGAGTAATGAGTGATAGCATAAACCTACTTTATGCTTGAAGTAGTTTAAACCTACTTTATACTTTTAATTGGATGATTATGCATAATGGTACCTCATAAGTGAAGAAGAAAGTGGTTTCTCTTTCAACCCTTAATGTTGGTGAAGTGCCCTCTTGAATGTTGTGGGTAAATTCTTGGTGATTGATTTGGAGTATACAACATGTTATCAATCACTTAGAAAGCATACAAACCAACTAATCCCTTTTTCTTTTTCTTTTTTTTAGTAGGCAGGTCAATTGATTGGTTTGAGGCAAAGGTGGTGTTGGGTATGAGGTGAGGAAAAGCCGTGAATTTCATGTAATGATTTTTTGAAATGGTTTAGATTTTAGAAACCCATCTTCATGTAATGATTTTTTAAAATGGGTTAGATTTAAATGTGTTTCTGAATGGTTTTGATTCCAAAAATATTAAAATGATAAGTGAACCAGCACAATTATTAAAATGGGTTTCTGAATGGGTTTCTAAAATCAATTTTCATGCACTAATTTTCGAAAACTTATCTTTATTTTGTTTAATTTAGTTCCCCTCTGTAACTATTCTGTTTATATCATTTGGAGTATTAATTATGTTTCTCTCATTCTCTTTTTAACTGTTCCGTTTCTCTACTTAATTATGTTTAATTATGTTTCATTCTCTCTCTTTCATTTTTCAGTTATGGTAAGTATCTTTTTTATGTATTTGGTTGTAATCTTTGTTTAAAAAAATAGTACGATTAATTTTATTTAATGAACCTTGGGTTTAATTTTCAGTTTGATTCTTTTTTTGTTGCCTACTAATTGTTATACATAATGCTTCAACTAGAAAATGAGTTATGCATTATCACAGGGATGGAAACTCAAAGGAGCATGATCAGCCAAAAATGGATACTTCACACAAGGTAAGCTTTAATTGTTTTAAAATTTAATTTTGTTTGGTTTTACAGCCTTCAAAAATTCTTCTTCCTTATAACAAGACTCTCTTAGTCTTAATAAAGAAAATTATTCGCTCCCCTTACAAAATATGAGTTTAATTCTATTTGGAGGTTTGTATGATTTATCGGCATTCTCAATTGGTCTATCTATACTATTATTTGCTTTTCTATTCATTTGTTTACTTTAGTAATGCATACATATGTCTATTCTCACTTCACCATTGAATGACATAATTCAATTGACCATAATAGTTATGTTCAATTCTTCTTAATTCATAGCTATTGATGTTCCTATTTCTCATATGTATTTTGATGTGCTTTTCATGCAATTATTCTTCATTACAATTTCTTTCGATTTCTCATATGCATTTTGATGTGATTTTTCATAGCTATTTTGTTTTTTGAATTGAATTTAAGCGAGTGATTTTGTTGTAGGTTATTGATCCATATTAGAAACATTGGGTTACGTTGCTTCTACAAGTGTGTCGTTGGTTGGCTCTCTCATGTTATTTTTTTTAAAATTTTTTTTTTGGGGGTTAGCTAGGATGATTCTTTTGTATCAAAATGTTCATTGACCTTTATTTGAAGGCATTGAAACCTGATAAAGCGAAAGGGTTACTAGTTATGATAGTAATTCAATAACATTCTTTTATTGAAGGTTATTCCATTCTGACTTGCTATAGTGTACAGATGTGTCATTTTGACGTGGATAAAAATCTAAAATTTTCTATTTGGACTTTAAGTTTAGCAAATATTTATAGATTCTTTGCTTATGCCACATTCAAATATATAATTCATTTTTTGGACTATAATTTTGAAATTTGCTATTTGAAATTTATAAATGCTTTTGCTAATTTAATGTGTAGAAACAATTTCAGTTTCTTATATGTGAAGTTTTAAATCGGAGTGATATTACCATTTTGAATTGATTTATTACTATTGAGTTTTGTAGCACGTGATACCAAAAAAATTATTGGCAGTGCCTTCGGGCACGGGTTATATATAATATCTATATAATATGGGAAGAGGGTTTTTGAATTTATCCTAGAGACATTTGTCCTACTAGGACATTTTAACGGTTATGATTCATTTCTGTATTTAGATGAACAACTGACATGCATGATTGTTCCCGCCCAACTATTTCACACTGTAAACAGTCCCACCTACCCATGTCTCCCCCCTTTCCACGTCTGAACCCCCACCTTCCCTCTGTATCTCTCTCTCCCACCTTCCCTCTGTTCTCCTTCCCATATCTGTATCCCCCCACCATCCCTCTCTATCTCTCTCACTCTCGGTTCTTCTTCTTCAACAAAACGAAAAAACCCCCCTTTTGTCTCTGTCTCATCGTTTGATTTTCTGTCAGGCTGTATTGATTTTTTTTTGGTTTCAGATTCTAAGAATTTTTGCAAAGTCTGCTCTCCACTCTCGGCTCGCAAGGTAAGATGCTTGCTCCCTTCTCTTTATGTTCCCCTCTCGTTGCTCTATTCTCTCTATCGGGCTGTGAACAGGTTATTTTAGGGTTGTTTGCCTATGCCATTTTTTTTCATTTTTAAAAAAAAAATTTGTATTCGAACTTTGATTTTCTGTCGGCCTGTATTGATTTTTTGTTGGTTTCAGATTCTAAGAATTTTCTGTTGGGCTGTATTCTAAGAATTTTCTGTTTTCAAAGTTTAATTTTGGTTCATTATCGTGATTTGCTTGGGAAAAGAAATTGATATGCAATTCTCTCTATTCAATAAACTTTTATTATATGCATTATAAATGAGTTTGTATCTCTCCATCTAAGATTCTAAGAATCTGTTGGGTTAAGATTCTAAGAATTTTATATGCATTATTAATTTTTTGAATCTGTTGGGTTAAGATTCTAAGAATTTTTTGAACTCTTAATCGTTAGGTGTTTGTTCCATTGGGTTCCATTGTGTCGTTTTTTTTTTTATTTATTTCCATGCTCCGTTTTTTTTTTTTTTTTTTTTTTTTTTTTTTTTTTTTTTTTAAATTTGTATTCAAAGTTAGATTTTTTTGTAATGGAAAAATATTTGATTCTAATGAAACTTAGAATCGTTAGGTTCAAAACATCCCCTAAATCCAAAAATATATTTTTAGCTCCCAAAACTCTCAAACCTGTTTTTGAGAACCTGTTTTTGATCACTATAATATATTACTTGATCACAGTAATATATCTGTAACAGCGCCCGCGAGGGACCTCGGCTGCTACAGTTCGGACTCCCCTTTTTGTTTCGTTACGGTTCGTAATCTGAACCAAGGAGTCCAACTCTGGCAAATCGTTTGAGAAAACATGTTTTTTTGAAAAGAAGTGCCAAACATGGACTGCTTTGCCAGATACAGAGTCGCCACCTAAATATTTTTAAAATGGGAAATTTAGGAAACCCTGACTCGGTGCCGAAGGCCACGTGTCCGTCATCACCAAATGTCTTGGCTCGGGAGCTTGGGTACGATCGGGGAAGGTCAACTATGAGCACCCCCTTTCGCCCGGTCCGAAGACTGGCCTCTACTAATCGTGATATCCGATTTTGAAAACGTTACGTGTTCTTATTCCGGTTATTAGCCTAGAATTGCTATGTTATGCGCACAGCAAACAAGTATAGACTAGATTGCCTAATTTGGAAATAAGCATTGCATATCCGTTCGTTTTGAAAAGGCTTTGGAATTTGCTACTCGCAAGTAGGCTAAAACACGGATTTCAACGAGTTTTTCCAACTCAAGCAATCCAACCTCCACCCACAGGCATTCAAACAGTTTATCTCATATAATTAAGCATTTAGCCACATGGTAAGCCTACTGTCATGTTAACATTCACACGCATGCGAGATGCTAAAGCGTAAAAACTTACATCGTACTCCGTGCCAAAACAATAAACTAGTTAGCAAACATGCATGTCCTAGTTCATGTTAAGTGACTAATGCATCGCATACAGAATGTGATTAGGATAGGCTCGGCTAACCCTAAAATGGCATGTGAAATGCAATCATTCGGTGCACGTATTCAAGTTAGATTTGAAGATACGATGTGGTTTGTATGATGTACCGAGCCTGGTGCATGCAAGACGAATGTATGGATGCACGCATGCATTGCATAAGGTATGCTAAAATAAACGTGCCCTAATCTACCATCGTAAGCGGGTAAATAAAAGGGAAGAAAGAAGTGGGGGTTGGAAGACATGCACACCACTCACACACACTTATTACAGATTCGCCCCCGCTCGGAGGGACCAAATGAATATACAAATTAATTAACTATGCAAGCTAATTAAATATTACAAATTAATTAAATTAACTAAACAAATTAAACTAATTAAAACAGTAAAGCCCTCGGGAAGCGGGTCAGATGTTGCGCATGCTCGGGATTTGCTCGGAATCACACTACCATGCATAGTTTGCCTCTGTTTTCCCTGCTTTGCTCCTCTGAAAACTGCCAAAGTCTCAGGAATGCCTCTCTGGACACTAGAGAATACCACCGGCTAAATAGAATTACCACCGGCAATGAATTGTGGTCACCGGCACAAAATTCATCCATCAGCTGTTGATTTACTGCCGGCCCGCTCAATATGTTGCCGGTCGGCAAAGAATGCCTGCAGAACCTGCAACTCACAGCAGCAAAGGACAGAATCTTGCATGGCAATGCTATTCAAGCTATGTGTGCACCAATCATGCCCCCTATCATGTTTGCGACTCAAGGGAGGATGTGCCTCGATTCTCGGGCCACCAATCATGCATTTCCATGCATGATGGCCTAAAGAATCAAGTGTGCACTTCAATTTCAAATGAAATGCAAACCAAACAAATAAAGGGGCCCAATTCCCATCACCAAATCAAGGGACAAGGCATGCATGTCTATGTGTGCAATCCTAAGCGTGTCAACTAGTATGCAACATGGGATGCAAACAAGAATGCTAGTATGCAAACACACATACAAGGCAAGCATGTAAACCAAGCAAGGGGGTGACTTAAACATGACTTAGGCAACTCTAATTAGGCCCAAAATTAGTAGCCAAAGTACCCAAAAATGAAGGCTAAGCACACACACACGCATGCCCATGTTAAGGCACAAACCTAAGCATTAAACAAGCAACTCTCAAACACACTTGAAAGAGGCTAAACATGGACAATTGGCATGGAATGAAAAGCTTTAAAATCATGTCAAAATGTGGTGCCAAACCAACCCAAATGAGACAAGCATAAGCATGCAAGTATGGTCCAAGTACTTGAGGCAAGTCATGAAGCCTTGAAGCACATTTAGCATAATCAAACATGGCATGCATTAAACAACTAAAAATAGATTTTTAGCATGTTAAAACAAGGCCAAAGGACTACTTAGATGGCATCTAAGTGGCTCAAATTCAAAGGCATGCACAATGGTCAAAACATAGGGCATACAACACATGCTCTCAAAGCAACAAAGAGGCAACTAAGGCAAGCATATGAGCATGCCAAAGGGACTGAAATTACATGTTGGATGGTTCCAAACCACCAAAATGATACAATCAACACATGCTACACATTCACAAACTTGAGGCATACTAGCCCGACAAGCCACAAATGCAAAGGAGCTATACTAAGCATGCCAAAATCGATTCAAACAACTATGGACAGACCTAAAGCATGGCAAAATAAGCACAAAACATTCACAAGGCTAAGCCTAAAACATGCTCGAACAAAGGCTAACAACCTAAGGCATATTAAGGCAATTACAAGGCATTACATGGTAGGTATGCTAAGCATGCATGGTGTACCAAAACCAACACATGACATGATTATATTATGGCATAATAAGTATGAAATGCTGCCTAGACATGATCAACACACACTCTAACATAGGCTCCCTCAAGAGGCCAAAAATGGTCCCTTTCAAGGACAACAAGGAGAGGGGGTGGCCCTCCCCTTTTAGAGACTTCAAGGCACCATTTCAGTGGTGAAGGGGTCCAAACACCAAAGTCTCGAAACTTGCACAAAATAGCACAAAATGGGGCCTTTCAAGGCCTAAGGGTGGTCAAACACACCCAAACCACAAAACACTCTTAATAAACTATCAAGAGGGCCTAAAAACAGAACTTTTTTATGTTATACACCAAACACAAAAACAGCTCTAAGATAGGTAGAAATAGGATGCAAAAATGGGGTAAAAAGGACTAGTTTCTTACCCTTGAAGTCCTTCTTCACAAGCAATGCTCCAGCAGCCTTCTTGAGCTTGAATCCACTCAGAAACTTCCAAAACAACCCTCAAGGGGGCTTAAGTCCAAGAGATGGTGTGGTGGTGTGTGTTTGTGAGCAAAAGTATGACCAAAAACACACTTATAGAGATAGGATATGTATCTAACCCTAACCCTAGAACTCAAACTTTAAGAAAAGCTGTAAAAATGTCTAACCCCTGGCCAAAGAGAAGACCCTCTCCTTTATAGGCCATTCCCTCTTGCAAAGCTTATTCAAGAAGCTTGTTTAGAGGGAAATCCCTCCATACACGTGTATGGAGGGGAATGGGGTGGGTGCCAGCTATCACAGCTGGCACAAAATATCTACAAAAAGTAGATGAACAGTGGTCGGCCGCTCAAAATTGTCATTTTGACAAAAATGACTGCCGACCGGCAACAAAGAGTGCCGACCGGCAATAAACATTGCCGGTGGCAACAAAAACCGGCCGGTGGCCTCTAGCCACTGCCGGTGGTGTGTGGGGATGCCTCACAAGGCATTCCCTGCCTCTCCAAGGCAAAACACAAGTGTTTGGTGCAAAACCAGACACAAAACAGTCGAGTTCGGAGATCCTGAGGCAAGGCGCGTGGCCGAGAACTCCGGGAACTCCAAACGAACACAAACATGGATAATCACCGAGTGTTCAAGCGGTGACGTCCAAGTCTTGAGGACGGTCAAAAATGGGGTGTCTACAGTTGCCCCTCTTTGACAGAACTCGAAAGTCATAACAATGACGGGAGTGAATGTCAAAGCCCAGAGACGACCCATTTTTGACAAGGCCGAAGACTTGGACAAACATGCAAGACAAACAAGGTATGCGCCCGAAGGCAGGGGCAAAATGCAACTGAAAATGCAAGAAGCCGAGCATAACTTATGATCATGCAAAGAAAGCTGTAATGAAGCACGCATGCGACAGTTATAAGCTAGCATACACCAGACTACACTGCAATGCAGAAAGGATGTAAGAGAATTATGCAATTCTCAATACGTCTCACGCGGAGGATACAATACCTGTGCGGTTCGTCTGGTTGCACCAGCCTCAAATGAGCCGTACATACAATATCGTGCCTGTAAAGAAAACAAACTTAACAGGTATGATAGTGTTAGCAACATGCATGACAATGCAAGAATGAATGCAAAATGATATGCAATATATACAAAACTAAGTATAAACAATGCAAATGATAATGCAATGCAATTGAAACTATGCGAACTAAATGCAGAGCAATTGAATCATGATTCAATCATGAGCGGTTCGAAACCACACACTTATGTCAAATAGATTGATGGGAGTAACAAGTCCGTCTACCATAGAACGATGTCTGAACTATGAGTGATGCAGACAGACACAAGAACGAGTATTGGGTGGAATGACATAAGTGGGGTGACAACCCGCTAGGGAAAGAACAATGATCCTAATGCCGGATGCAAAACTTACACTACAATGTAATATATACAACGGATATGGCATGTAGCCAAACCGTATTTTGCCTAGGAAAGGCATGTACACGTACAAGCCGCGTCTAACACAGAAAAGGTGTCGCAACCCTCAAACCAACATACCAGCGTGGAATAGGCGCGTACACATGCAGAACTATGTTTTGACGTGAAAAGTAAGGGCACATACCAGACCAAGCTCAACAAGGAAAGGTGCAAGCCATAGATGGAAGATGATGTAGTGGATGCATGCAACTAAAATGCAATATATACAATATGCAATGGAATGGATATTTACAATGGATAAGTGAAGGCGAAACATGCGTATCGACGCAAGTGAAGAATGCACGACAATGCGGGTGGAAGCGAAACATGCGCGTCAACGCAAGTGAAGAACACACGACAATGCAGGTGGAAGTGAAACATGCGCGTCAATGCAAGTGAAGAATGCACGACAATGCGAGTGGATAATGCAGTGGGTGCATGCAAACTATAATGCAATATAGATGGATGTTTACAGAAAATGCATGACATATGCACTATATTACAACGAAATTCATGACATATGCATGGTTTTTTTTTTTGTTTTTTGGATTTTTTGAAATGCATGACATATGCAGTATTTACAATGATGCATGACATTGCGGTTTTTTTTTTTTTGATGATGCATGACATATGCATGTTTTTTTTTGTGTTTTTTGAAATGCATGACATATGCATGTTTTTTTTTTGGGTGATGCATGACATATGCAATATTTACAATGCAATGCATGACAATGCGGTATTGTGCACACCAATGCGCCGAAGGTCTTGCACCTTCCAAGGATTTAAGGTCTCCTAGACCGTGGAAGGCATGGAGATGTATGATCTCGAAATGCGCAACAACGCGCGGCTTTTGAAATGAATGACAATGCAAGTGAGCCGTGCACACCAATGCACCGAAGGTCTTGCACCTTTCAAGGATTTAAGGTCTCCTAGACCGTGGAAGGCATGGATATGTATGATCTCGAAATGCGCGACAACGCGCGGCTTTTGAAATGCATGACAATGCAAGTGAGCCGTGCACACCAATGCACCGAAGGTCTTGCACCTTTCAAGGATTTAAGGTCTCCTAGACCGTGGAAGGCATGGAGATGTAAAATGATGCCAATGAGGTACGCGTGCCTCAAAGGATGCAAAATGATGCAAGTGAGGTATGCATGCCTCACGGAGATGCAAAATGCTGCAAGTGTGACACGCATGCCACACGGAATGGAAAATGATGCAAATGATGCAAATGAAACAAATGAGACACGCATGCCTCATAAAAATGCAAAATGATGTAAGTGTGACACACATGCCACACGGAATGGAAAATGAAGCCAATGAGGTACACGTGCCTCAAAGGATGCAAAATGATGCAAGTGAGGTACACATGCCTCATGGAGATGTAAAATGATGCCAATGAGGTACGCGTGCCTCAAAGGATGCAAGATGATGCAAGTGAGGTACGCATGCCTCACGGAGATGTAAAATGTAGTAAGCGTGACACACATGCCACACGGAATGTAAAATGATGCCAATGAGGTACGCGTGCCTCAAAGGATGCAAAATGATGCAAGTGAGGTACGCGTGCCTCACGGAGATGCAAAATGCTGCCAATGAGGTACGCGTGCCTCAAAGGATGCAAGATGATGCAAGTGAGGTACGCATGCCTCACGGAGATGTAAAATGCTGCCAATGAGGTACACGTGCCTCAAAGGATGCAAAATGAAGCTAGTGTGACACGCATGCCACACGAAATATAAAATAATGCAAGTGTGACACGCATGCCACACGAAATACAAAACAATGCAAATGAACTCGAGTGCGTGACAACGCACATTTTTTTCCTTTTGAAATGCGTGATAATGCAAAACAAGGAGATGCACGACAACACGAATGATGTGCGAGGCACCGTATGTATTGAGGTACATGACAATGCATGACAACGCTTGTAATAAAATGCATGAGGGATGTGCATGACGGCGCGACGTAACGCACCAGACAACATGATAAATGCATGCAACGCACGCGGGGTAGCTTTTGAGTTTTTGTAAAAGGCAAAAGGATACAACATTGCATGAATTTGAGTGCTACGCACAGAAGACACGGTCCGAGGTCAAAACGGAGGCCGGTTGAGCGTCGGAGATACACTTTCTTGCACTTTCTCGAGCTATGATGACCAAAAACCACTCATATTGCCTAAACAAGGCTGTGGGAACACCACCGGCCGGGCTAGGAGGCCACCGGCTGTCCACCGGCTACAAAAGAATTCCATCGACACAATATTCTGCCGGCAGGCACAAAATGTTGCCGACCGGCAAAAAGTTGCTGAGTCGGGGCAGATTCGATTTTTCACCCCGGGTCTTTTAAAATAGGGTTTCTAAACCCTATTTTTTACTTTCCCTCTAGCCGAAAATCACACTTTCTCTCTCTAGAGTTCTTTTCCTTCCTTGATCCCTCCGTTTTCTCGCGTTTTACACCCGTTCTATCGTTTGATTCGCGAAGTTTATCGCGTTTCGAACATTTTCGACCGATTGAAATTTCATTTCGGCACATCCTTTGCCATTTCTGCCTTTTGAGGCTCATTCCCCTCGAGTTTCTCTCGAGTTTTGCGCCTTTTTCCCATCCCGACCTTTCCGGCCATTTTTCACCCTCCCGGGGGTTGACTTTTCGGTTGACTCTTCGTATTCCGACCCGATTTCCATTCCTCGACCATTTTCTCATCATTCTCGATATGGCCGACGACATTCCGCGCGGTGGGACTCCCTCGGATCACGAGATGGATCCTGAGGTCGAGCTCCTCCCTTTGAGCGAGCGCCCGTTCGACCCGGCGACCTACCGGCCGGCGATTCACGTTCTGCCACCCGACGGACTACGCCAGTTTAGGAGCTTCGACATGGCGTTGGACCCTGAGCTCTTGCTACGCGAGCCTGCCTCCCACCTATCCTCCGGCGCTTCCGAGGTAACCTTCTTTCTCTGCTTTACTTTCTGCAATGTAGAATGTTTAACTGCCAATTGTCATAGCTGGTTGCATTTGTTAACTGCTTAGTTCCGATACACTGATACACAGTATATTGTAGTTGATTACAAACGCGTTTGCAACTGATTATCTGTTTAAGACCCACACGTGCACACACTGCACTAGCCTTGAACCACTCAAACCACGGCACACACCGTATTTCACTGCAAACACCGACACCCGGTACCTGTTTGAATCTGAAAAACTTGCACGCATGCCACATTTGCACTGAACCACTCAAACACGCTGACGCATCACACGTTGTAGTTCACTGTAAGCACACCGGCACCCGGCATCTGTTTGAATCTGAAAATACACACATGCAATATTTGCATCGAACCACACAAACACGCTGACGCATCATACGTTGTAGTTCACTAAAAGCACACCGGCACCCGGTATCTGTTTGAATTTGAAAATACACACATGCAATATTTGCATCGAACCACACAAACACGCTGACGCATCATACGTTGTAGTTCACTAAAAGCACACCGGCACCCGGTATCTGTTTGAATCTGATAAGCTTGCACGCATGCCAAATTTGTACTAATTTACTGTTTCCTCAAAACTGTACATTTTATATTGCTTCGCAATTATTTGTTTGAAAACAGGGAGATTCCCATACCATCCGCGGGTATGGGAACACTGTCGCTCGCGTGTGGTACTGTAGACACCCCATTTTTGACCGTCCTCAAGACTTGGACGTCACCGTTGGAACACTCGGTGATCATCCATGTTTGTGTTCATTTGGAGTTCTCGGAGTTCTCGGCTCGCGCGCCTTGCCTCAGGACCTCCGAACTCGATCGTTTTGTGTCTGGTTTTGCACCAAACACTTTTGTTTTGCCTTGGGAAGGCAGGGAATGCTTTGTGAGGCATCCCCACATACCACCGGCTGGGGCTAGAGGCCACCGGCTGGCTAGAGTTGCCACCGGCACTATTTTGTGCCGGTCGGCACTATTTTTGGTGAAATGACCATTTTGCCCTGCCGACTACTGTGCACTTGCTTTCTGAGATATTTTCAGACAGTTGTGTGCAATTTGCTTCCCCTCCATACACGTGTATGGAGGGATGAGCCCTTAGTTGCTTAGCTTGTAAGTCTTACAAGTTCTATAAGAGGAAGGCTCTTCCTCTTGGCTTAAGGTTGGGATTTCTTGAGAGGTTTCAGCCATTTTAGAGAGAGAGCAAGCTCTGGTTTTAGGTTAGATCATATATCTATCTTATCTCTCTCCTTCCTTGCTTATTTAGTACACTAGGTGCCTTAGTTCACACTATTGCACACAAGCACCTAGTGTCTCACCTTCTCCTTGCAACTGAGATTCTAGGGGCTGTTTTTTAGTGTTCTTGACTGGTTTGGAGCTCAAGGGACCAACTACTCCAACCTTTGTGAAGAAAAGCTTCAAGGGTAAGAAACTTACTTTATTTACCCCATTTTTGCACTCTATTTTTGCTTGCTTTAAAATAGTTTTTGTGCTTGGTCTATAACACAAAAAAGTTCTGTTTTTTTAGCCTCTTCATTGTATATTAAGAGTGTTTTGTGGTTTGAGCAAGTTTGACCACCCTTAGGCCTTGAGAAGGGCTCATTTTTGTGCTATTTTGGAGAGATCCGGGACTTGTGTGCTTGGACCTTTCCACCACTGAAATCTTGAGGGATTTCAGTGGTGGAGATGGTGCCTTAAAGTCCTAGAAAGGGGAGGGCCACCCCCTCTCCTTGATGTCCTTGGAAAGGGCAAGTTTTGCTTCCTTATGGAGCTTCATGCTTGAGTGAGTGTTGAGCATGTTTGACTTGTTTTCCATGCTTATATTGCCATGTTATAACATGATTTCAAGTTGGTTTTGGTCTCCTATGCATGCTTAGTATAGTTGCCTTGTAATCCCTTTTTATGCCTTACATGCCTAGGTTGTATGCCTTAGCTTCGAGCATGTTTTAAGCTTGCATTTGTGAAGCTTGTATGCTTATTTTGCCATGATTTAGCTCTGTCCATAGCCATTTGGGTCGATCTTATCATGCATTACATAGCTCCTTTGCATTTGGCTTGTTGGCCTTAGGAGTGTGAGTGTGTAGCATGCCTTGCTTGCTTCCCTTTTGATGTTTTGGAATCATCTAACATGGTATTTCAGACCTTTTAGTGTGCTTGTATGCATGCCTTAGTTGCTTCTTTAATGCTTTAAAAGCATGTGTTGAATGCTCCATGTTTTGGTCATGTTGTATGCCTTTGTGCTTGAGCCCCTTAGATGCCATCTAGGTGCTCCTTAGGCTTTGTTTAGGTCTGCTTGTGACCTGTTTTGAGTCCCTTTAGCTTTGTGAGGCTTGGTAGACTTGGCCTTAGTTTAAGCCTTAATGGCTTGTTTCAAGACTTGGACCATTTGTTGCATGCTTTGGCTTGCTTTGTTGCATGATTTGGCATCATATTTTGCATGATTTTCAGAGCTTTATATGCATGTCAATTGTCCATGTTTAACTCACTTCAAGTGTGCTTGAATGTTGTTGTTATGCTTAAGTGTTGGTACCTTAACATGTGTATGTGTGCATGTGTGTTTGGCCCTCATAATTTAGCATTTTGGCCACTGATTTTAGGCCTTTTAGAGTTGCCTAATTCATGTATAAGTCCATCCCCCGTTGGTTTGCATGTTTGCTTGAATGCCTTGCATAAGTGCATCACATTGTTCACTTTGCATGATAGATAACATGCTTAGGATTGCATCACATTGGCATGCATGCCAAGCCTCTTGACCAAGTCATGATAGAGGTTTGAGCACCCTTGTTTGCTTGTTTGCATTGCATGCATTTGAAATCAAAGTTGCATTCTTGGTTCTTAGAGCCATCATGCATGGAAATGCGCGATTGGTGGTCCGGGAACCGAGGCACATCCCCTTCGAGTCAATAACATGATAGGGAGTGTGTTTGGTGCATACATGCCTTGAATCACATTGCCATGCATTTTGTTGCCCTCTGCTGCTGTGAGTTGCAGGTTTTGCAGGCATTTTGTGCCGACCGGCACTTTTTAGTGCCGACCGGCAGTGAATTGGAAGCCGATGGCTTCACTCAGTGTCGGTGGCCTCCCCCTTCAGCCGGTGGTACTCTGCCCCAGCCGGTGGTACTCCCCAGTGCCCTGAGAGGCACTCCTGGGATTTTGGTGATTTTCTGAGGAGGATAGCAGGGAAAACAGAGGCACACTTGCATGACAGTGCGATTTCGAGCCAATTCCGAGCGCGCGCTGCATTTGGGCCCTCCTCCCGAGGCATTTACTGTTTTAATTAGATTAATTATTTGTCTAATTAATTTAGTGAATTTGTAATAATTAATTAGCTTGCGTAGTTAATTATTTGTATTATTATTTTGGTCCCTCCGAGCGAGGGCAAAATTGTAATAAGTGTGTGTGAGTGGGTGCATGTCTTCCAATCCCCATTTCTTTCTATCCCTTTTATTTACCCGCTTACGATGGTAGATTAGGGCACATTTATTTTAGCATACCTTATGCAATGCATGCGTGCATTCATGCATTTGTTTACATGCACCGGGCTCGGCATCATACAAACTGCATCGTATTTTCAATTCCAAATTGAATACGTGATAGTTGTAACATTTCACGTGCCATGCTTAGGGTTAGCCGAGCCTACTCTAGATTGCATCTATGCCTGTGTTGCATTAGCCACTTAACATGAACTAGGTCATGCATGTTTGCTAACCGGGTTATTGTTTTTGGCACAGAGTACGATGTAAGTTTTTTATGCTTTAGCACTTCGCATGCGTGTGAATGTTGCCATGACAGTATGCTTACCATGCGGCTAAATGCTTATGTGATATTACTGTTTGAATGCCTGTGGGTGGAGGTTGGATTGCGTGAGTTGGAACAACTCATTGAAATCCGTATTTTAGCCTACTTGCGAGTAGCAAAACCAACACGTTTTTCGAGACAAAACGGATATGCAATGTTTATTTCCAAATTAGGCAATCTAGTCTATACTTTTGTGTTGTGCGCATAACATAGTAATTCTAGGCTAATAATTGGGATAAGAACGCATAAAGTTTTCAAAATCGGATATCACGGTTAGTAGAGGCCGGTCTTCGGACCGGGCGAAAGGGGGTGCTCATAGCTGACCTTCCCCGATCGTACCCAAGCTCCCGAGCCAAGTCACTTTGGTGATGACGGACATGTGGCCTTCGGCGCCGAGTCAGGGTTTCCTAAATTCCCCATTTTAAAAATATTTAGGTGGCGACTCTGTAATCTGGCAAAGCAGTCCATGTTTGGCACTACTTTTTCAAAAATCTGTTTTTCTTCAAAACGATTTGCCGGATTTGGACTCTTTGGTTCAGATTTAGAACCGCGACACAAAAGGAGAGTCCGAGCTGTAGCGAGGTCCCCCGCGGGCTTGTTACAGTTTCTGGCGACTCGGCTGGGGAGTTTTAGAGAGCTTGACTCGAACTCGTGATATCCTGTTTTGACTACACTTATGTGTTTCTTTGCATTGCATGTGCATTGGTGCGCCTAGGACACCGTGTTGGCCATCTGCTATTCCTGAGCGGTTTGCCGGAGGCTTGTCTTGTCAAGGCATGACCATAAGGCTGACCGGTTGCGGGCTCTGCCAGTATGGGAACACAAACCCCGGTTTTACCGGGGCACCCTTTTGACCATTCGACCTAGTGCATATTCGAATCCATAGTGACCATTCCAAACTAGGACAGGTTGCTTACCCGATATAGGTTGTTTGAAACCGCTGTGTGCGTAGTGAAACCCTAGCTCCTGACAAAATAGGACAGGGAAACCCTACCCCAACATAGGGGTGTATTGGCTCTCATTTACTTGCTATGTGCTTTTAGAGTGTATCTCTGCAGGGAACGCATATATCAGTTTGCAAGTTGGGTATCGGCCCGAGGGCATCAGTATCAGTGATTGTTGAGAATCAGTTGTGTCTGTGGGTATCAGTTCAGTTCTGACAGGGATTCTGGGGAACAGTGATAGAGTACAGTTGTCCGGCTACATCCGTGTTTGATCTGTTTGGGGCTGAAATACCGCTTGTTTTCTGTTTCAGTTCAGAGATTCAGAGGGTCGATCCAGAACAGCTAGTGTCTTCTCCTTGCTGAGGCAGGACTGCATGACGCAGAATGCAGAAGAACTTGTGGTCATGACGGCTGCATTGAATCAGGGGATCACCCTACATGATGAAACCACCGTTGACATGCCGCATCCGCCCAGATCGCCGGCCGCGCACCCAGTTTGGGCTCCCCAGCTATATCAGGCTCGCGAGCCCACTACATTTGAACTAATGGGGATGATAGGTGATCTTCAAAGGTCCGTGACAGATCTCGCCTATGGAATGACAGCTTCGCCGCCAGTCGCACCATACGTCGGAAGCTTTGTACCCCAGGAGCCCCCGCTACTGGGACGAATTGTGATCGAACTCAATCAACCGGAGATGCCCTCCAGTTATGGTAACGACACATCAAACCAAGTTCTGAACCAGGCCGAGGCCAGAGATAAAGGCAAGATGGAGGCAGACGCCGACCCTATCGAACAACTGCTGTGGGCAGTAGAGGCTTTGAAAGCCGGAGGGATGAACAAGCAACAGGTATCTGCAGTTATGTCAAAAGCTGTGGAGGGTGCTTTCCCCACTCCGCCTGAGGGCAGTTCCAGTCAATCAGAGAATCGGGATAGGCCCCGTCATGCCAAAACAGTTCTTCCCACTTCCAGCCTTGCATCCGGAAAGAATCAGAAATCCAAAGCCGCACCCGCTGATCCGTTCGCTAGTGCATCTAGCAAGAGTGTTCAGACTCCAAGATACCTGCCCCGAGGGCGCAGGGCCTTCCATCCTCTCCACATGCCTTTGTCTAGGGCACTTCTGATCTTGGCCAAAAAGGGGCATCTTACACCCCTCGATCCTAGGCCACTCCCCAAACCCCTTCCAGCAGGCCATGATGCCACTCAGTACTGTGCGTACCACCAGCAGTCAGGCCATGCTACTGATAACTGCTTCCGCCTCCGTCACGAGGTACAAGATTTGATTGATAACAAGGTTATCCTCCCGCCCACCTCGGCCAAATCAATCACTATAGAGTTCTTGGAGTACGAGGACACAGATACGGAGGACACAGATACCGTGAGTATATAATCAGCAGATGAATTGCCTGTGGGCAACGTCTGGTACATTTTTGGATGTAGCGTTTGGCACGCATTTTTGAGCACTTGCCAAGGCTAGTTTTGGTAAATTCTGACTTGGGTGTCGAGTCAGTCTTTTGTTTTGTCTTGAGCCTGTCTCATTGTTTTGAGACATTCCTTTTGCTTAAGGGTCTGTCTAATTGTAATGAGTCAGTCCCTCTTGTATAGAGTACCAGGTGATTTCGGGGTTGTTGCCTCAAACACCGTTTTGTTTTATAAACAGTTGTTTTTGCTTTTTGAGTCTGTTTCTGTCAGGAAGCCAGTTACGCCAACAAATCAGAATGAAACAGCCGTGGCTATCACGTTCCGTACTTGTTGCTATTTGAGTTGCCGTGCCAGAGGGTGTGAATGGAACGACAGTACATACCGCCTGCTCTCTTGTGCCTTGAACATTGTTATGATGACCTAAGCTTTTCATAAAACCCTTTTCAAACACTGTGGTGATGAAAACGAAGAGGAAGTAATTCCTCGGGTTTTGCAAAATTTTGATCATTTTGAGAAAAGGAGCGCATGCTAAGCTTTTTATGAATGAAATCATGCTTGTCGGCGTGAGTACTGAGAAGGACCCTGGCCTGACCCAGATTGGTTCCACACTATCTTCAGCACGAGCGATTTGTCGCTTCCTTAAAAACTTTCAAAAACAAAATATTTTGTGCAGTCTCGCGAAGACTTGTGTGGAATCGCTCTTGAGATTGTAAAGCCCAGGATCGCTCTCGGCCTCAAGACTCAATCTATCTGTTGCAAACCCGAACCTGTTCAAAACATTCAGTGCCATGAAATGCCTGTGTGGCCCACTTTGAAGCAGCCCTCGAGCAAGAGGCATTGAAGTCAGCTCAGGGAGATCAGATCCCCGCCAGGCAAAGCTCGAGAAGCAACCGTGATGGACTGTTCCTGCAAATCAACCCAACAGTCACTCTCTTGGATACAGAGAGGCTTCAATCTCAAAACCATTTGGCATGGGCTTGCTACACTTTTTACCCTTTGAGAGGCTCGCTGGGCCGAAAACCCGGAAGGGCGGTCCAGGCAAAAGTTAGAGCAAGAAAAAAAAAAAAAAGAAAAAACAAAAAAGAAAAAAAAAAAAAAAAAAGAAAAAAAAGAAAAAGAAAGAAAAGAACAAAAAAAGAAAGAAAAGAAAAGAAAAGAAAAGAAAAAGAAAGAAAAACAAAGCTCGCAAGGTCGAAAACCGCATTGGGCGCCTTGGCAAAAGTTAGAGCCTAAAAGGAGAGGTTAAAATACCCGAGTGTACCTTAACCCGGAACTACGTAAGGCTTGATTCCCATGTTTGGGATACGTAGGCAACTTCATCCTGAAGTCCAGCCCCCAACGCTCCCATAGCGTCTCAGTCCATGTAATGGTTTTGATTACCCATGCTTCCTCCGAATCCGATGTCTCGGTTGCAACAATTGGAGCTGCGTGATCAACTTCCTTCTGGAACCCAGTCACCAACACCTTCAAGGTGACTGTGTCCATATATTGTTCGTGGCCGTCTTCGCCCCCTCCGCGCCAGGGAGCCCCGGTCGAGCTCAATCATCAATAGGCATGCCGCGACATCATCCAAACAAGGGGCAACTTTCCGTTGCCATCTATCGCCAAAGTTGCCCTCAGTCGTCATCCAAACTAGGGGCAACTTTCCGTTGCCCTTCCTCTCCCCCTTTTAAGCCAGGGACAATTTTCCAAATTGCCTCCGATCCGAGGTTGCGCATCTCGAGGGTAAGTTCTGCGCTCGTTGAGCGTTCACTGTTTGCAAAAATAGTTTTTGAAAATTTTCACTGAAGTTGACTTATTTTCTCGAAAACTATTTCATTTTTCAAAATTGGACCATGTTTGGACCCAAAAGGAAATTTTCAGTGCGCACAGCCTGATTCGCATGGTTTTCAAATCAAAAATTGAACAAGCATGTTAATCCGACGTTCATTTTTGATCAAAACTGTTTTAGAAAGAAAACGGAAAAAATGGTCAGAGTAATGAACTAGGGGCACAGTTTGAACCAGGCGTTCTGTCTCTCCCTTGTCATCAACACGCCTACCAAGAAAGCACTTTATCTATCAGAAGAAATAGCCGTGAGCTAGCTGTATTTGGCATGAATCCGCCGCTTCCTATTCATCCATCAACCACTCAGGGGAGGGATGGAAAATGAGAGAATAAAGAATAGAGAGGTGTAAGCAGAGAGAAAAGTGAGAAAAGGGTTTTGAGAGAAAAACCGAGCTTGAGGGCCGAGTGGCGTGAGAATCACACAAATCAGAAAGGGTGGGATAATACCCGGAGGAACTGGCTCCTCGAGATTTGAGGCCCCCTTGTAAACATGTCGCGTGTCGTGTCTTTTGATTTGTCGGTCTCAATTTAGTTTTGAGTCTTTCCGAGCGTGTCTCGTTGTGTTAGGTCGTGTGCCTTTTATTTTCTTCACTTGAGTTCTCCGGCGGTGTCCAGTTGTAGGCTCGATACCCAAAAAAAAAAAACCTCTCTTTACCTCAAGATCGTCGGTGCTCAGAATGCCGTGCCATTCTCTACATCCATGCCAGGTAAGAGAAGAAATGAAAAAATTGGGACATCCGAGTGTGTTTCAACCTTAACCATTTCAGTTTTGAGATCCGGCTTGTCAGATTGGGCTGTTTGTTCAAAGTTTGCCGTATGCGGAATGGACCAAGTGTTGGGTTATGGGCTGTATGCAGATTAATCCCCAGCGGAATGTGGGCTGTGTTCAGTTTGAGCAGCAGTTTGTATGAGTTGTTTGCTGTTAGTTGGTGGGTTATCCGATTATTACAGTGCAAATGCTCCATTTTCAGACAACAAATCAAATTTCGTTTACATTGAGGTGTAATATGATGAGCAATGCAGTGCGAAGTATGAGATATGTAAATAAAACACTTTTCAGACAAAAAGTTTGTTTTATATAATCTCTTTCAAAGTACAACTTTTGAAGAAAGCAAAAAAAATCTGCCTGCGGCAGTACATAGTACTCTATCTACAAAAAGAGAAAAGTACAAGAAAAGAAATAAAGAAAAGGAGCAGCAAAATCATCATCATCAGCAGCAGGCCTCATGCCTAAGGATCAGTCCTCGCCCTCTTCCTGGGCAAAAGCACATAAGCACCGTCGGAGCTGTCACTGTCGGAGCCCGAACCCGAGCTGTCCCCGGCCTCCTCCGCAAATGACTCCGTCCCCGCCTCCGACTCACCATCTCCTGGAACTGGAGCTCGTGAGCTGCTCCCCACGTGACCACGTCCCCCTCTGTGCGCGAGGGAATATCCTGCCATCCCGAGTAGAGAGGGGAGGCCCAGCTGGAGCAGCGCCACCCACTGGAGGGATCGGGAAAGGAGGCTGAAAATACAAAGAACAAACACATCAGAAAACCGTGAGCAGTTTATCAGTACAGAATGCAGTGTATGAGTACAGTGTGTGAATGCCGTGAACAGTTTATCAGTACAGGATGCAGTGTATAAGTACAGCGTGTGATGAAAGCCGCGAGCAGTTTATCAGATTTTTGTGCAGTGTAGCAGATTGTGCGAAACAGAGTGTGATTCGAAACTGTGGTCAGAAGAACATACCGGCAGGCTGTAGACGGCCAAGGCGTCGAGAGTCCGCTGCAACATCCCCATCAGGGAGGCGTTCAGCTCCACAGACTGACGGGTATACTCGGAGGAAGCCTGCAAAAGTATTAAATACATCAGTATTCTGTGGGATATTTGAATGAACTGAAATGAAATAACAATGCAAGATGCAGAAATAAAGTAATACATACCGGAGGCAAGTCGGGAATGCCGGCCAACTCATGACCAGCCGGAGGAGGAGCAAAAGGGATCTGGTAGGTCTCCCCACTCTGCCCCCTGTATGTCAGCATGGTAGGCAGAGCGGGCCAGCCCGTCCCTCGTCCCCTCTGCACTCCCCTCCTGCCGCGAGCTCGAGCCCTCTGTGACGACCCCACTCCTGCTCCTGCCTCTGCCCGGGCCGCTGGCGCCGCAGGTCTCGCTGGATCAGCTCGGGAGCCCCCGCTCAAAGGCCGCATCAAGAAGGTCCGGACGTACTCTGAGTAGTCGCCCTCGCCCCTATAGCCGTCCTCGTCCCAGCCGAGGGTGTAGTCCTCCATCTGCTGCACAGAAAACCTCTCGGTATCCCTCATGTGCTCGGGAGGGTGAACCGGGACTATCTGCTCTGGCAACCCGAGGGTCTGGCGGCAGAAAACGCTCCCCCAGGTACCAAGCCCGACAGACCGGGCCCTCCAGCAAAATCCGGTAGCGCGAGGTCTCGATGGCGCCGGCATACCGATCTCGTATCACCGCTGGTAGTGGAGCCCACGGCTGCCAGGTGACCTGAAATGAAATACAGTTGATTATCTACTGATATAGAAATGTACGCTTGAAAGCGAAGTTTAAACCGACTGTAAGAAAAACAATACCTCGGTGGGGGTGATGGTGTCGAAGAGAACGGCGGAAGAAGCTGAATGTGTCTCGGGGCCTCCGAGTGCACCTCCCATCGTAGCGGCGAGAGAAAGGAACGACCAGAGGGGTCTCCGTCTCCGGCACTGGCTCTAGTCTGGGGAAGTAGGCGTACACCCACAGCTGCAAAACAGACGTCAGTATGACTATCAGATCAAGCAGGATGCAGAATAAAGCAGAAATAACAGAGCCGTGTGTTGTGTATTGTGTTGTGCAGAGTGTACAGCGTGAACAGTGTACAGTCAGTGTAAAGCAGAGTATGTGTGTGCCGTGTGTACAATATGCAATCCGTGGGAAGCGGACTACAGTGTGCGCAAGTGTACAAAGTACAGAGAAATATAAAGCAGAAATGTAAAGTAGCAAAAGAAAATGTACCTCCCAGGCTCGCCAGTAGCCTCCTAGCAGCTGTCCACTGCCACGAGAGACTGAGCTCATATAACCGTAAAGGGTGGCCAAAGCCGCGCCCCCCCAGTCATACTGCACAATCCTCTCGACGTCCACCAAAGCGCTGAGCAGGCAGAGGGGCACTGTGTTCGCCCGGTCGGCAAACAGGGTGGTCCCCAGCAAGAACATGAGGAAGCCGCGCGCATATCTCTCAGCGGCCTCCTGGGTCATCGGAGCTGCGTCCACCAGCGCGGGCTGCACTCGGAACTGCACCTCGAACCAGGAGTAGCGGACGAACCCTGGACGAGCAAGTGGCGGCACCTCGCCGAGCAAGTAGACCTGGGCTGCGGTCCACTCATCCATGTCTATATCGAAGGGGATCGGATCACCCCCCACCCCGATGCCGGTGAGCATCGAGAAGTCGTAAGGGGTCATCGTCATGTCCCCAGTCGCTGATAAGTGAAATGAATCGGTGGTGTCCCACCACCTCTCTGCCAGGGCGGCAAGAAGAGGTCTACAAGCAGAGAGTCTGGAGAGTCCCCTGCAGAAGGTGCCAAAGCCGGCCCGATCTACAATGCGGCTAACGGCGTCAGGCAGCGCGGCGTACCAGTCGCGAGCGACGACGTTCCCATACCCGCGGACGGCATGGGAATCTCCCTGTTTTCAAAAAAATAGTTGCAAAGCAATATGAGATGTACAATTTCGAAGAAACAGTTAAAGTCAGTACAAATCTAGCATGCGTGCAAGTCTTTCAGATTCAAACAGAAACGCGTGTTTACCAGTGTGCTTTGAGTGGTCCAGTGTAAATTTGGTGCACGTGTGCACATTTTTCAGATATTAAGCAAATGTCAGGTTTCAGTGCACCAGTAGGTGGACTACGACCTGTGACGTGTTCAGTACTCCAGTGCGGATCAGTATAAGTCTAGCATGTGTGCAAGTTTTCAGATGCCGGGTTACCGGTATGTTTTAGTGGATTACCAACGTATGATGCGTCAGCGGGCTTTGTGTGGTTCAGTTTAAATACAGCATACAGTGCGTTTTCAGATTCAAACAAGCACCGGGGTGTCGACGAATTGACAGTTGCAATGTGTGCCGTGTGTTTGGGTGATTCAGACTAGTGCAGTGTGTGTGCATGTGTCTCGATCCTAAGCAGATATCAGTTGTGAAGTTGTCTACAATCAACTACAGTACAGTGAATCAGAGCTAAGCAATTAAGGGTCGTAATCAGCTATGTCAGTTGACAGTTTACAGTTCTACATTGCAAAAAAAAAAAAAAGTAAAACAGAGAAGAGTGTTACCTCGACAGTGCCGAAGGACAGGTGAGAGGTCGGCTCGCGCAGTAGAAGCTCCGGGTCCAGAATGCCCTGTCAAAACCGCGGAAGTGGCGGGAGTCCATCTGGCGGTAGCACATGGATAGCCGGCCGGTAGGTCGCCGGGTCAAAAGGACGCTCACTCAGAGGGAGGAGCTCGACCCCGGGGTCCATCTCGTGGTCCGGAGGAGTCCCAACATGCGGAATGTCATCAGCCATGGCAGTGGCGGTGAGAAAATGGCCAGCAAAGCCGGAATACGAAAAGTCAACCGAGAAGGTCAACCCCGAGAAGGCCGGAAATGGCCGGAAAGGTCGGAAGAAGAAAAGGCACGGAAAGGAAGACGGAATCAAGGGGAACAAGTCCCGAAAAAGCGAAACTAGCGAAAGTGCACCGAAACGAAGATTCGTTCGGTTGAAAATGTCCGAAACGCGAAGAATATCGCGAATCCGACGAGAAAATGGGCGTGAAACGCGGAGAAATCAAAGAAAAACCGAGAGAAAATCGCTCTAGAGAGAGGGGGTGAAGATTTCGGCGGTTTAGAGATGAGACAAATAGGGTTTAAAACCCTATTTTATAAAGCCCGGAGTGAAATGGCAGAACTGCCCCCGATCAGCAACTTTTGGCCGGTCGGCACTGTTTTGTGCCGGTCGGCACTTTTTTGTGCCGATGGATGAGTTTAGGCAGCCGGTGGTAGCCGGTGACCACCCCACCCAGCCGGTGGTGTTCCCATGGATGTGTTTAGGCTATGCGAGGGGTTTTTGGGTCTTCATAGCTCAATAAAGTGCAAGAAAGTGCATCCCCGACGCTCAACCGGCCTCCGTTTTGACCTCGGACCGTTTCTTCTATGCGTGGCACTCGAATTCAAGCAAGAATGTATCCTTTTTGTATCCTTTTGTCTTTCGTAAAATTCAAAAGTTGCCCCGTGCGCATTGCACGCATCCATTATATTGTCCGGCACGTCGCGCCACGCCATCTTACACGTCCCTTGTGACTTGCATCATTTTCCATTCAAACGAGGTACGCGTGCCTCGTCTTGCATCTTCTTCATTTGCATTTCATCATGAGTCACGTGCGGTGTACTACCTCACGTGCTTCATTCTGCATTTTCATCTTGAGTCACGTGCGGTGTACTACCTCACGTGCTTCATTCTGCATTTTCATCTTGATCCACGTGCGGTGTACCACCTCGCGTGCTCCGTCTTGCATTTTGTTTTGCATTTTCGCACCGGTCTGACGAGACCTTAAACACGTACCGGTCTGACGAGACCTTAAAAACGTACCGGTCTGACGAGACCTTAAACACGTACCGGTCCGGCGAGACCTTAAACACGTACCGGTCTGGCGAGACCTTAAAACACGCACGGTCTAGGAGACCTTAAATCCTCGGGAGGTGTAAGACCTTCAGTGCATTAAAGTGCACACCTCATTGCATTTGGCATACATCGCATCGCGCCGCGTGCGCACCCCATTTGCACTCCATTTTCCATCCTTATGAGGCACGCGTGTCTCATCTGCCCTATCGTGCATTGTGCATTGCCTCTTTCCGGTCCGGCGGGACCCTAAACACGCCCGGTCTAGGAGACCTTAAATCCTTGGAAGGTGCGAAACCCTCGTCTGATGAGGTACGCGTGCCCCATCTTGCATTTCATTACATCTCGAGGCATGTAGGCCTCGTTTTGCACTTCATTTTCCATCCAATGAGGTATGCGTGCCTCATGTTTCATTTCATCCTCACTTGCATTGTTTTGCATCCCGTGTGGCACGTGTGTCACATTATGCAAATTGCCCCAACGAGGGTCCGGCGGGACCGAAAACACGCACGGTCTGGCGAGACCTTAAACCCGCTCATTTTCATTGTTATGCATCTCAAAAGCCGTGCGTTGGCGCGCATTTCAAACATCATGCATCATGTGCATCGTCATGCATACGCTGTGCATCCCGGTCTAGGAGACCTTAAATCCTCTAAAGGTGCAATTCCTTTGGTGTTTGTCGTGCCCGAACGACTTCCGTGCTTGCGGTGAGTTCCTAGAAGACCAACTGGGACGGTGAAAACTAGAGTTTGAATGGCTTATGCCTAGAACGCAAAGGTTCGGAATTTCCGAGACTAAAGTCTGGTTTAAATACCCAGGGGGTGTACCCTCGGCTTGAAATCTGTATGGAAACCCCATAGGTTGAGGCGGCGTGTTTACGCCTCGATTCTGGATACTGAACCAACCTAGTATATTGCCCTGTTGGTAAGATAGGGAAAACTGCGATCATAGTCATTGCATCATAGTGCATTGTCATGCATCATGCTATATATCGCATAGGTCATGCATTTCAAAAACTCAAAAAAACAACAAACACATGCATCATTGTAGGTAGTGCATATGTCATGCATATCAAAAAAAAAAAAGGAGAAAAAGAACATGCATTTGTCATGCATTGCATTTTAGTTGCATGCATCCACTGCATCATCTTCCATCCATGGCTTGCGCCTTTCCAGGTTGAGCTTGGTCTGGTATGTGCTCATACTTTTCACGTCTATACACTCATAGTTCTGTGTGCGCTCGCGCCTTGAGGGCTTCGACACCTTTTCTATGTTAGACATGGCTTGTACGTGTACATGCCTTTCCTAGGCAAGATTCGGTTTGGCCCGCGTGCTATATCCATAATATCCATCCCATTGCATATCGCATTTTAGTTGCATGCATCCACTGCATCATCTTCCATCCATGGCTTGCGCCTTTCCAGGTTGAGCTTGGTCTGGTATGTGCTCATACTTTTCACGTCTATACACTCATAGTTCTGTGTGCGCTCGCGCCTTGAGGGCTTCGACACCTTTTCTATGTTAGACATGGCTTGTACGTGTACATGCCCTTCCTAGGTGAGATTTGGTTTGGCCCGCGTGCCATATCCATTGTATCCATTTCCATTGCATTGTAGTGTAATTGTTGCATCCGGCATTAGGATCATTATTCCCTCATCAGCGGGTCGTTTCCCCACTTATGTCAATCCACCCAATACTTGTTCTTATGTCTGTCTACATCACTCATAGTTCTGTGTGCGCTCGCGCCTTGAGGGCTTCGACACCTTTTCTATGGTAGACGGACTTGTCACTTCCATCAATCTCTTTGACATTCGTGTGGTTTCGAACCGCTCATGATTGAATCATGATTCAATTGCCCTGCACGTAGTTCGCATTAGTTTCAATTACATTGCATTATCATTTGCATTATTCATACATAGTTTTGTATATTTTTGCACATCATTTTGCATTCACATCGCATATGTCATGTATGTTGCTAACAATATTGTACCCGTTAAGTTTGCTTTCTTTGCAGGCACGATATTGTATGTACGGTTCATTTACCGCTGGTGGAACCAGGCGAGCCGCACAGGTATTGTATCTCCCGAGTGAGACGTTTTGAGAATTGCATAATTCTCTTACATCCTTTCTGCATTGTGATGTAGACTGTTGCATGTTAGCTTATAACTGTCGCATGTATTGCTTCATTACAGCTTTCTTTGCATGATCATAAGTTATGCTCGGCTTCTTGCATTGTCAGTTGCATTTTGCCCCTGCCTACGGGCGCATACCTTATCTGCGGCTTGTATGCCTGTGCTTGAACTACGCTGGTTTGATTCCCTAAGGGATACGTAGGCAGCTTGCGAGTTCAACCATTTGCGCTTTGTATGTCTGTCCAAGTCTTCGGCCTTGTCAAAAATGGGTCGTCTCTGGGCTTTGACATTCACTCCCGTCATTGTTATGACTTTCGAGTTCTGTCAAAGAGGGGCAACTGTAGACACCCCATTTTTGACCGTCCTCAAGACTTGGACGTCACCGTTGGAACACTCGGTGATCATCCATGTTTGTGTTCGTTTGGAGTTCCCGGAGTTCTCGGCTCGCGCGCCTTGCCTCAGGACCTCTGAACTCGATCGTTTTGTGTCTGGTTTTGCACCAAACACTTTTGTTTTGCCTTGGGAAGGCAGGGAATGCTTTGTGAGGCATCCCCACATACCACCGGCTGGGGCTAGAGGCCACCGGCTGGCTAGAGTTGCCACCGGCACTATATTGTGCCGGTCGGCACTATTTTGTGCCGGTCGGCACTATTTTTGGTGAAATGACCATTTTGCCCTGCCGACTACTGTGCACTTGCTTTCTGAGATATTTTCAGACAGCTGTGTGCAATTTGCTTCCCCTCCATACACGTGTATGGAGGGATGAGCCCTTAGTTGCTTAGCTTGTAAGTCTTACAAGTTCTATAAGAGGAAGGCTCTTCCTCTTGGCTTAAGGTTGGGATTTCTTGAGAGGTTTCAGCCATTTTAGAGAGAGAGCAAGCTCTGGTTTTAGGTTAGATCATATATCTATCTTATCTCTCTCATTCCTTGCTTATTTAGTACACTAGGTGCCTTAGTTCACACTATTGCACACAAGCACCTAGTGTCTCACCTTCTCCTTGCAACTGAGGTTATAGGGGCTGTTTTTTAGTGTTCTTGACTGGTTTGGAGCTCAAGGGACCAACTACTCCAACCTTTGTGAAGAAAAGCTTCAAGGGTAAGAAACTTACTTTATTTACCCCATTTTTGCACTCTATTTTTGCTTGCTTTAAAACAGTTTTTGTGCTTGGTCTATAACACAAAAAAGTTCTGTTTTTTTAGCCTCTTCATTGTATATTAAGAGTGTTTTGTGGTTTGAGCAAGTTTGACCACCCTTAGGCCTTGAGAAGGGCTCATTTTTGTGCTATTTTGGAGAGATCCGGGACTTGTGTGCTTGGACCTTTCCACCACTGAAATCTTGAGGGATTTCAGTGGTGGAGATGGTGCCTTAAAGTCCTAGAAAGGGGAGGGCCACCCCCTCTCCTTGATGTCCTTGGAAAGGGCAAGTTTTGCTTCCGTATGGAGCTTCATGCTTGAGTGAGTGTTGAGCATGTTTGACTTGTTTTCCATGCTTATATTGCCATGTTATAACATGATTTCAAGTTGGTTTTGGTCTCCTATGCATGCTTAGTATAGTTGCCTTGTAATCCCTTTTTATGCCTTACATGCCTAGGTTGTATGCCTTAGCTTCGAGCATGTTTTAAGCTTGCATTTGTGAAGCTTGTATGCTTATTTTGCCATGATTTAGCTCTGTCCATAGCCATTTGGGTCGATCTTATCATGCATTACATAGCTCCTTTGCATTTGGCTTGTTGGCCTTAGGAGTGTGAGTGTGTAGCATGCCTTGCTTGCTTCCCTTTTGATGTTTTGGAATCATCTAACATGGTATTTCAGACCTTTTAGTGTGCTTGTATGCATGCCTTAGTTGCTTCTTTAATGCTTTAAAAGCATGTGTTGAATGCTCCATGTTTTGGTCATGTTGTATGCCTTTGTGCTTGAGCCCCTTAGATGCCATCTAGGTGCTCCTTAGGCTTTGTTTAGGTCTGCTTGTGACCTGTTTTGAGTCCCTTTAGCTTTGTGAGGCTTGGTAGACTTGGCTTAGTTTAAGCCTTAATGGCTTGTTTCAAGACTTGGACCATTTGTTGCATGCTTTGGCTTGCTTTGTTGCATGATTTGGCATCATATTTTGCATGATTTTCAGAGCTTTATATGCATGTCAATTGTCCATGTTTAACTCACTTCAAGTGTGCTTGAATGTTGTTGTTATGCTTAAGTGTTGGTACCTTAACATGTGTATGTGTGCATGTGTGTTTGGCCCTCATAATTTAGCATTTTGGCCACTGATTTTAGGCCTTTTAGAGTTGCCTAATTCATGTATAAGTCCATCCCCCGTTGGTTTGCATGTTTGCTTGAATGCCTTGCATAAGTGCATCACATTGTTCACTTTGCATGATAGATAACATGCTTAGGATTGCATCACATTGGCATGCATGCCAAGCCTCTTGACCAAGTCATGATAGAGGTTTGAGCACCCTTGTTTGCTTGTTTGCATTGCATGCATTTGAAATCAAAGTTGCATTCTTGGTTCTTAGAGCCATCATGCATGGAAATGCGCGATTGGTGGTCCGGGAACCGAGGCACATCCCCCTTCGAGTCAATAACATGATAGGGAGTGTGTTTGGTGCATACATGCCTTGAATCACATTGCCATGCATTTTGTTGCCCTCTGCTGCTGTGAGTTGCAGGTTTTGCAGGCATTTTGTGCCGACCGGCACTTTTTAGTGCCGACCGGCAGTGAATTGGAAGCCGATGGCTTCACTCAGTGCCGGTGGCCTCCCCCTTCAGCCGGTGGTACTCTGCCCCAGCCGGTGGTACTCCCCAGTGCCCTGAGAGGCACTCCTGGGATTTTGGTGATTTTCTGAGGAGGATAGCAGGGAAAACAGAGGCACACTTGCATGACAGTGCGATTCCGAGCCAATTCCGAGTGCGCGCTGCATTTGGGCCCTCCTCCCGAGGCATTTACTGTTTTAATTAGATTAATTATTTGTCTAATTAATTTAGTGAATTTGTAATAATTAATTAGCTTGCGTAGTTAATTATTTGTATTATTATTTTGGTCCCTCCGAGTGAGGGCAAAGTTGTAATAAGTGTGTGTGAGTGGGTGTATGTCTTCCAAATCCCCATTTCTTTCTATCCCTTTTATTTACCCGCTTACGATGGTAGATTAGGGCACATTTATTTTAGCATACCTTATGCAATGCATGCGTGCATTCATGCATTTGTTTACATGCACCGGGCTCGGCGCATCATACAAACGCATCGTATTTCAATTCCAAATTGAATACGTGATAGTTGTACATTTCATGCCATGCTTAGGGTTAGCCGAGCCTACTCTAGATTGCATCTATGCTGTGTTGCATTAGCCACTTAACATGAACTAGGTCATGCATGTTTGCTAACCGGGTTATTGTTTTGGCACGGAGTACGATGTAAGTTTTTATGCTTTAGCATTCGCATGCGTGTGAATGTTGCCATGACAGTATGCTTACCATGCGGCTAAATGCTTATGTGATATACTGTTTGAATGCCTGTGGGTGGAGGTTGGATTGCGTGAGTTGGAACAACTCATTGAAATCCGTATTTTAGCCTACTTGCGAGTAGCAAAACCAACACGTTTTTCGAGACAAAACGGATATGCAATGTTATTTCCAAATTAGGCAATCTAGTCTATACTTTTGTGTGTGCGCATAACATAGTAATTCTAGGCTAATAATGGAATAAGAACGCATAAAGTTTTCAAAATTGGATATCACGGTTAGTAGAGGCCGGTCTTCGGACCGGGCGAAAGGGGGTGCTCATAGCTGACCTTCCCCGATCGTACCCAAGCTCCCGAGCCAAGTCACTTTGGTGATGACGGACATGTGGCCTTCGGCACCGAGTCAGGGTTTCCTAAATTCCCCATTTTAAAAATATTTAGGTGGCGACTCTGTAATCTGGCAAAGCAGTCCATGTTTGGCACTACTTTTTCAAAAATCTGTTTTTCTTCAAAACGATTTGCCGGATTTGGACTCTTTGGTTCAGATTTAGAACCGCGACACAAAAGGAGAGTCCGAGCTGTAGCGAGGTCCCCCGCGGGCTTGTTACAGGTACACCGAGCTTTCCGACGCAGTTCGCCATATTGTGGACCAGGCCGGCTTTGGCGTATTTTGCAGGGGACTCTCCCGGCTTACGACATGCAGACCTCTCCTTGCCGCTCTAGTGGAGAGGTGGTGGGACACCACTGATTCGTTTCATTTGTCTGCGATCGGGGACATGACGATGACCCCTTACGATTTCTCGATGCTCACCGGCATCGGGGTAAGGGGTGATCCGATCCCCTTTGACATTGATATGGATGAGTGGACCGCGGCTCAGGTCTACTTGCTTGGCACGGCACCGCCTCTCGCGCGTCCCGGCTTCGTTCGATACTCCTGGTTCGAGGTGCAGTTCCAGGTCCAGCCCCTCCTCGTCGATGCAGCCCCGATGACCCCAGAGGCCGTGGAGAGATACGCACGCGGCTTCCTTATGTTCCTGTTTGGGATGACCATCTTCGCCGACCGGGCAAACACAGTGCCTCTCTGCCTTCTCAGCGCACTGGTGGACGTTAGGGACACATTACATTATGACTGGGGTGGCGCCGCTCTGGCCACCCTTTATGGATATATGAGCTCAACCTCCCGCGACAGCGGACAGTTGCTCGGGGGTTATTGGCGTACTTGGGAGGTACATTTCTTTTTCTGCCTTTCATTTCAGTTCTATATTTTCTATACTCTACACACTGTAGTCTGCTTTACACTTGCTGTATACTGTACACACGGCACACACATACTCTGCTTTACGCTGACTGTACACTGCTCACACTGTACACTCTGCACAATACACTGCACAACACTGCTCACACTGTACACTCTGTACAATACACTGCACGACACACGGCTCTGCTATTTCTGCCTTCTATTCTGTATTCTGCTTTATCTGATAAATGCATTGGTATTTTCCTTGCAGTTGTGGGTTTACGCCTACTTTCCTAGGCTCGCTCCTGTACCCGATGCAGAGACCCCTCTGGTCGTCCCTTTTTCGCGTCGCTTTGACGGGAGATGCACCCGGAGGCCACGGGAGACATTCAGCTTCTTCCGCCGCTACTTTGACACTATCACCCCCGCCGAGGTATGTTTTACTTGCAGTTCATTTAAACTTCGTCTTTTCACTGTATATTTGCAATATCAGTAGGTAACACACTGTATTTCAATTTCAGATCACCTGGCGGCCGTGGGCTCCACTGCCAGCGATGATGCGGGATAGGTTTTCCAGTGCCGATGAGACCTCGCGTTACCGGATTCTGCTCGAGGGCCCGGTCTGTCGGGCTTGGTACCTGGGCGAGCGTTTCTTGCGCCAGACCCTAGGCTTACCTGAGCAGATAGTCCCGGTGCACCCTCCTGAGCACATGCGGGACACGGAGAGGTTCACTGCCGAGCTGATGGCGGACTACACCATTGGCTGGGAGGCAGACGACTTCAGAGGCGAGGGCGATTACTCGGAGTACGTCCGGACCTTCATCATGCGACCTCTGAGCGGCGGCCACCGAGCAGAGAGAGAGAGACCTGCGGCGCCAGCGGCTGGAGCGGGAGCAGGGGCTGGAGGGGGAGCGCCGAGGAGGGCTCGAGTCCGTGGCAGGGGTGGAGTTCAGCGGGGGCGAGGGACCGGTTGGCCTGTTCTGCCCACTTCATTGACTTTCCGAGGGCAGGATGGGGCGACCTACCAGATCCCCTTTGCTCCTCCACCGGCTGATCACGAGCTTGTCGGTGTCCCCGACTTGCCTCCGATATGTATTACTGCGTTTTTGTATAGTCATTTCATTTCAGTTTATTTGATATTCCACAGAATACTGATGCATCTGATACTTTCGCAGGCGTCTTCTGGGTACACCCGGCAGTCATTGGAGATGAATGCCTCCATGATGGGGATGCTACAGCGGACCTTCGACCTTCTAGCCCTTTACAGCATTCCGATATGTTCTTTCTGACCACAGCCTCAAACCATATATAAACTGCTTTACATAATCTGACGCATAATCGCAGCATCTGATAAACTGTTCACGGCATCTGATACACTGTACTCATACATTGTATTCTGCACTGATTCACTGCTCACGACATTCACATACACTGTACTCATGTACTGCATTCTGCATTGATTCACTGCTTACGGCATTCACATACACACTGTATTCATGTACATTGCATTCTGCACTGATAAACTGCTCACAGTATTCTGATGCATCCGCCTTTCTTGATTTTCAGCCTCCCTTCCCGATTCCTCCGGTGGGTGGCGCTCCAACTGGACCTCCCATTTCTACCCGGGACTTAGAATCTGTTAGGTTCTGTTAGGTTCAAAACATCCCCTAAATCCAAAAATATATTTTCAACTCCCAAAACTCTCAAACCTGTTTTTGAGAACCTATTTTTGATCACAAAATATATTACTGTAATATATTACTTGATCACAGTAATATATCCCAAAACTCTCAATCCTGTTGGGTTCAAAATATATTTTTTAGAACCTGTTTTTGAGGTTTAAAAAATATATTTTTTGTAATGGAAAAGATATGCTCCATGTTAGTAGTCATCTTAGGCATGTAATTGATCGTATATGTATGTATATGCATATCTTAGCTTGGTGGCGGGTTGTTGATTTTGCTAAGGTAAGAGGCTTTCTTTCCGTAATTTTAGCTTGCTAAAACATCCCCTAAATCCAAAAATATATTTTCAGCTCCCAAAACTCTCAAACCTGTTTTTGAGAACCTGTTTTTGATCACAAAATATGTTACTGTAATATATTACTTGATCACAGTAATATATCCCAAAACTTTCAAACCTGTTGGGTTCAAAATATATTTTTTAGAACCTATTTTTGAGGTTTTAAAAATATATTTTTTTGTAATGGAAAAGATATGCTCCATGTTAGTAGTCATCTTGGGCATGTTATTGATCGTATATATATGTATATGCATATCTTAGCTTGGTGACGGGTTGTTGATTTTGCTTTGATTTTCTGTCGGGCTGTATTGATTTTTTGTTGGTTTTAGATTCTAAGAATGTATCAGAGATACATTTTGTTTAAGGGTTGAGATCAATCCCAAATATATATCAATGGTAAAGCATGATTGTTGTTGTTTTAGTTCCTGCCCAAACATTTCTCTCCCTAACCATGTTTGCCCATGTCTGCCCCCCCTCCCACCTTCCCTCTCTATCTCTCTTTCACTCTCTGTTCTTCTGCTTGAATAGAACGAAAAAAATCCTTTGGTTGCTGTTGTAATGCTATCATTGATTTTAACTCAGAAGGTAATTTCGTTGGTTTCGGTCGCTGTTGATTATGTTGTTTCTCTCATCTTCTCTTTCGAACTGTCATTGATGATGTTGATTGTGTTGTTTTTCTCCTCTCCTCCTTCAAATTGGCTGATGGCTTTTTCATGGCTATATCTATTTTTATTTTTATTTTTGGCTGTGTTGGGTTACCATTTTTACGTTGAAGTTCCCTTGCTGACGTTGCTCCTCCTTCGGCTCCCTTCAACTCCCTTCGAACTTGCACTCGCAAGGTAAGACTTCGAACTCGCTGCTCTTGATCACTGTTGTGTTTTCCCATTTCTCTGCTCTTGATCGCTATTGTTGGTTTATTATGTTGTTTGGATTTGTCTAATTCTCCAACTTGAATGAGTAATTTTTGGTTTTGTAGTTTAGGTGTCTGACAAAATGTCTGTGAGTCCTTCATATTGGTTTGGAATTTTAGGAAATTAGGAGACATGAGCATCCTGAAAGAGTTGGAAAACTTTGTTCTTTACCTGCTTGCAAAACTTTTTGCTTTATTGTTGACTATAAACTATGTTCATACCAATATTTTTGTTCATGCTTTATGCAAAAAAAATAAACATAAATTTCTATTTCCTATAAACAAAATACTAAAACTAACACATTACCAAACAAAATGTGAGATACACTCTTTTCAGTTCTCCTTGTAATATTTGTTCCAGAAATGAAAAATAATACATGGAAGTGTAAGGTATGCATTCCTTTTAAGCACTAAATTGTATAGATTCAGTCAGTTTGTTTTTTTTTTTTTTTTTGCCAGGAAATAACAACCACTTTTTATAATAGAAATGCACTTACAAATACTTGGTAGTATGGGATCTGTTACATTTGAGAGGGACACAAATGCCTTAAGAGACAGAAAAGTATTGAGGGATCTGTTAAACTCCAATTCCCTCTCAAAACAAGAATGAAATCAGAATCCAAAAAAGCCCAGAGTGTTGTTATAAAAAATAAAGAATAAAAAGACATCCAGAGGGATTGCCCCCATTTTGGTCTAATAATAACCCAAACGCCCTGTAACATCAATGGGCAATTTTGGCCACAATTTTCTCCAACTAAGAAAGCAATATCAGAATAATGGTTCCAAACCTTTCTGTTGAACTCAAAAATAAATAAACATAATTTCACAGCCATTCCCATAATTAGATTTTGATTTCTGACAAACAAATAAGGTATGTGTACAGTACTTTTGAGATCACATAGTTATGAACAAATATCAAAGTTCTGTTTCATTCAAGCTAGAATAAGCTCCTTTTGCTTAGAATAGACATGTTTATAAACCAAATTCAATATTTTATCACATAATTCTTGACCATATAGTCAATTTTCTGTCAAGAACATAACCGCAATTTAAAACAACATTATGCCAAGAGGTGTTTAAACAATCATCTAAATATCGCTGACCTCTAATTCCGGTTCTGCATGCCAAGCTGTTTTGGAAGATGATGAGCAGAAACTGGTTCAATGAGAGAAGAATAGTGTTTGGCCTCGGAGAAAGAGGATGACTTATTGAGAGAGTTCATGAAAGGGCAAAGAATCAGACATTAGTTAAGAATTGGAGGCAAGTAATCTTAGTGACATTTTTTTTTTCTTTTTTCTTTTTTATATGTTGTGATTGAGGAGGATGAACCAGACACTTCCTACTATTTTTGGGTCTCAAAGGTACAGACTCAACACACACACACACAGAGTTAATGAAATGTCTGATTCTTTAATGAGAAATGGGTGTTAATTTTTGAAATGGGTGCTAATTTTTTATTTATAAAATGGGTTTTTCTATATTATGAGTTTTGCTATTGTTTGCTAAATACTCATAAATGTATATGGATCTATAAATACTTTTGAGTTTGCTAAATACTCTTTAAATACTGATATGGATTTTCCTATATTTATTGGGCTTTTTGTGTTTTTCTATTCCCCCCCCCCCCCTTTATTTGGGAGCGGAGATTGGTAAGTTGTGATAAAAAAAATATACATATAGTTTCCGCATTGCCTATTACTTTTTTAAGACCCCGTAAACAATTGTCCCCTTATTGCATGTTGTTGATTTGTTGTTTTATCTATTGAATTTTATTATATCAGTTTAGTCTTATAGTTTATTTAATTTCAATTTAAATTTTGTTGGTTGCTGCCCATGAGCTAACCAAATAGATCCAAAGGGGTTGGTTTGATATTTTGCTTATGGTCATGTATTGCTAACAAATATTCAAAATTAATTTAAGGTTGGAAGCAAAATGAATCTGAATCGGTCTAGGTGAAGATTGAAGAAGGTGATGGAGGGTTACATACACAAAAATGATAGCACTAAATTGATATAATTAATGGCTTTGGGTTTTTGGACAAAATACATGGGGTTTTTTAGGCTGTATTGATTTGTAAATGATGGAGGAATTAAATTAGTTAGAATTTGTTATTGAATTACCAAGTGAAGAGTTTGCTTTTTGAATTTTATTTTATTAAATTCTTTCTTCAGAACACTTCTTTTTTAAATTTTCCCCATAAACCCAAAAGAAAAGATTGATTGATTTTTGTAAATTAATGTTTTTATCAATCATTAATTTGTATCTGTGTTGACAATGTGTTGTGTTTGTTCGTAGTGTTTGCATTGGGTAACCAATTATTATTTTGCAACAATGTTTGCGTTTAGTTTGAATTGGGTGGTCTATAAAAAACCTTTCATTAGTGTGACAGTACATGTGTTTGTTTTGAATTGGATAGTCTCTTTTAATTATCATATTGGCTTTTTTCTGTATTTTATAGGTAATATTGACTTATATTGGCTTTTTGAATTGAAGACTAGAAGCGAATGGTAATATTGACTCCTTTTTTATAGGTCTACATTTTTTTAAGCTTAAGTTTTTCTTATCTCTCTAATGATTTTGTATTTATTGTTGTGTAAACTAAACATGTACTTCTTTGATTGATGAGTGTTGAAAGAGGGGCAATCTCGAGTGAGCAACAATCTCGATGGTAGAATTTACACAATTTTTGGTTTTATCGTTGACAAACTTTGAAAATGATTGATGTTGTATAAAGTTAAAGATTATTTAGAGGCAGATTGACGTTGTGTGAATTTATATAGATTTGGTTTGGTTTGAGAGGTAGACATTTGGAGGTGTTTGTTATTTAGATTTTGATCAAGAATACTATTTTCGTATTGGCATGGTGTGCTCGAAAGGGAGAACACCATTTTATTGTTCCTCTTATTTTGAAGTTGTGTCTATAATAAAGGGGATCCTTTTGCTCAAATGTATGTTATCTATTCATTTTTTGCATGTCATGGGAAAACAGAATTTTAGGTATACTTGATTCTCAATGTTCCTAGCTTAAGAGAGAGTGATAAATGAAAATTATTCAAACAAAACATTATTGGCACCGTACCTTTAGGCACGGGCATACACTAGTTAGTTCATAAATTAGGACTTGAGCGTAAATGCACCCCCCCTTTTTTAAATTTGAAATTAAAACTATAGTAAATTTACGTAAGCATAATTGCTAACCATATTTTTTACTTAATGTATAATATTATATTGATTACCTTTTTCATGTTTATTTTTTTAAGTATTTATATAAAAGTAAAAAAAAATGTCGTTAGGAATAAATTTTTCCTTAATTTAGTTATAAATTTTGCCCGTACGTTATATTTAAATTTTGAATAAAAGAAAATATAAAATAATTGATTGAAAATATGATGCATTTGTTATATTCCTTTTTTTGTGTGCAAAAAAAAGAAAAAAGAAAAAATATATATAGATGACATTTAAAATCGCAATTCACATATATACAGATAATTATAAACACAACCTATACATAGCACATGTGAAACACTAATATTATATACATAGACCGTAAGGTCTTTTTTTTTTTTTTTTTGAACTAGATAAAAAAAAAGAAAAAGGTTGCTTTGAGGTGTCATTAATGTATCCGTGGGCACAGACTTCGGGATAATCGGTTGCCAGTCTGATTTGACTCAACCCATAGGAACGGACTCACCACAGAGGCACCGATAGAACTCAACTATACACTACAAACGAGTCCAGATTTCGATTGAAATACAAGGCGAGATCTCCATAAAGAACCAGTTGCAAAGCAACAGATTCACCTCCCCAAGAATTAGAACTTGGATCATGCCTGTGGAGAGGGATGCCTTCACCATTAGGCCACCACTCCAATAGTTTCAAGGATTTGTTTGATTGTGTTGTTCGTGTATACACCTTGACATGAAGTCCATAAAGTTTGAATGGCTCAATATAGTTTTTGAATATGAAATTTATATTTTGAATATAATATTTTTATAATAATTTAAAACAAACAAAAAATTTATATAAAATTTTATATATAATGATGTGATTAATTGTGAATTGTTTATTTTAAAATAAAAAATTATTAAAAATAAATTTATTTATAATAATGACATTACTATATATTTTTATAAAGTTTTTTTTACATAAATTTTACATAAAAAAAATATATTTTTTCTATTTATTATTCACACACTTCTCAGTGTGTAAAGAGAGAGACATCAAACTATTCGCAAACCAAACCACTGAAACAAACTGTCTTGCCTTTGCTAGCCAACTTCAAGTTGGACGTGTCCTTGCTATATTCTGGGTCATGTTTGCAGCCCATCTTTCTCATCCCTCGTTTGGAACAGTGGTTATTTTAGTTGATTCTTTTTTATTATTTGGCTATTTTATGATATGAAAAAAAATTATGTTTGGAATAATTTGTGAATTTTTTTATAATAGATGGCTGTGAGAGAAAAAATAATTAATTAATGTGTAAGATATAATATTTTGTGTTATTAATTATTTTAAATTTGGGAGACTTATTTATAAGTCCTTTTTCAGACACTTATGGTAGGTTAAGTCCTGTGTAATTTCTTATAGAGTCTCAAGTCCTATTTAGATAGGAATGTATTCCACAAGATCCTACATAAACGTAACGTAACGTGGCACCTACATAAACGATAAACGTAACGTTATACTTACATAAATGTAACGTAACGTGTCACGTTATGTTTCGCAAACTTAATGAGTTTTTATTTTTTAAATTGAATGTGAAAATATTGTTGGTTTATGTTAGTGTCACGTTACGTTTCATATAAAATATGATCTATGGTAACATTCAATTTCCTATATAGGAAATTGAATGTTGCCATAGATCATAGGTGTCACGTTACGTTTATGTAGGTGCCATGTTACGTTACGTTTATGTAAATATGATCTATGGTAACATGCAATTTCCTATATAGGAAATTGAATGTTGCCATAGATCATAGGTGTCATGTTACGTTTATATAGGTGTCACGTTACGTTACGTTTATGTAGATATGATCTATGGCAAGTCACGTTACGTTTATGTAAGTGTCACGCTACGTTACATTTATGTATATAGGAAATTGCATGTTACCATAGATCATAAGTGTCACGTTACGTTTATGTAGGTGCCACGTTACGTATAGGTGTCACGTTACATTTATGTAGGTGTTACGTTACGTTTATACAGATATGATCTATGGTAATATTCAATTTCCTATATATGGTTTTACTATTATTTATGATATTAACAACTAATATTTAGGGTAAATGTGTCAACAAACTTCCCACAGAACTTATGGGAACATAAGTTTTTTAGTAGGACCATATGTAGCATAAGTCTCCTTAATAAGACTTATAAATAATTTTCCCTTTAAATTTTGTTTTGTCTTTATTAGCTATTTTAACCAATAATCAGTGATCTAAACACAAAAATTTCTATTTACAATAAGCCCTCATTTGGGATGAGCTAATTTAGCCTAACTTTTTGGCTTTTCGACTTTTGGACTATTGTAGCCTAGCTAAAAAAACTTATGTTTGAGATAAATTTTGAAATTTTTGCATTTGATTTGATGGTTGTGATAGAAAAAGTAAAATATTTATGATTTGGATATGACATTTTATCTTATTGACTAAATTAGTTTGTTTTGTCTTTATTAGTTAATTTAACCAAACTAGTGATGCGTCTTGATTTAAATAAATAGAAATAAAAAAATATTAATTTAATATTAGGTATTACTTATGTGGTAAGAATATTCTTTATTAAGCTTAAGATCTCATGTTCAAATCTCACTCTCTTCTCAATCTAATTAGTTTTTATTTATTTATTTTTTATTTTGAATAGATAAATTGACACTCACTCTAAGGAGAGAGAAAGACTTCTGAACACTAACATAGTTTTTCACTTTGCCTTCGTTTGGCAACTTGGGTTGGGTTGGGTTGGGTTTGGGGTTATTTTAGCCACAAAAAAAAAATAAAATAGGTTAGCCCAATAAGAAAAAATATTACATCTAACTCATAATCATTACATTTTTTCTCTCACAAAAGTCAAAAAGGCCAAAAAGTCCATCCCAAAAAGCCCATAATCATGAAAATGTACTGAATTTTAATTTTTTTTGGGACAATTCGGACGGGGCGGAGCACACGCACGGGCTTGTGGCAATTTTTGCATAACCAACTTGGACCATAATTTTGGCCCAAACCCATCTTTGAAGCATCCATAAATTCCATTCCTTCAAAAAATTTGGATGCCCCCAAAGGGCTCATGCTTTTATCAAAATTTTGAGGTTTAAATACCTATCAAAACTTTCCTCTACAATCAATGTGGGATTGGTAGTTATACACAATTCTCAATACCTCATTCATGAGGCCAACTTTATGAGACAATTTCTCATTCTATTCTTAATGGTTTTTGGTCATTCTTTTTGTGGTGTAAAGATTTTATTACAAAGAATCTAAGCCCTTGTGATCCCATCTCAACCGGTGGTTGGGACGTACTTTAATTTCATATTAAAGTCACCAGAAAATCATTTTTTTTTCCAACAATCCCCCACATGAATAAAAATTAATCGAATAAAGAAAACAGACAACGTTTAACAATAAAGACGTAAAGAGAGAGCACACAGACTAACCCTGCATCATAAAAGTTAGTTGTTGGCCTTGAACCTTTCGTAGTGAAAACCTATCGGATTTACTAGCTGACTATTGAAAGTGATGTCTTGAACTGTTCTGCCATTTGTGTAAATCGAGACAATAGACCTCATACTGGAGTTAGTCTAACCATTGTTCTTGTTCTCACTGGTGTGTTCTATATGGCCTTAGAACACTAGCCTAGTTCAGTGAGTGTTTTTAAAGAATTCAGCTATTTTGAAAGAATTCGGCTTTGTCAATTCTTAAAGAAGTAGCCCCACTTCGCACTCATGTAGGTGACCTATATAAGGTATCTCATTATACCATGGTTGATTCTTTATCTCACTTAGGTCATTAAAAGTATTAGCTTAACCTTTCATCCCTACAAAGTATCACTGTATAGAGAAATGGGCAAGAGGATTTACCTCTTCAGTGACTCACCCGTTACACCGTTACACACAGTTAGTGTAACGCCCCGAAGAATTACACAATCTAGACTCAACATCTTCCAATTACATAATTGTAGTCACCCCATTTTTTACCGCCCTTAAGACTTGGGCGCCTCAGGTTGATCACTCGATGATGAAAGTTATGTTGTACAAATGTTCGATTTCTTCAGCAAGAAGAGCTTCTAAATTCTAACATGTACACTCCATTTTGACCAAAACTATTTTAGACCTTAAAACCCAATTTTTCAAAATATTTTTCCAAATGATTCTACGATGTTCCAAGGCTTGCATTTCGTTTAAAATATTGCACTTTTTGGTAAACTGAGTGAGGACAAAGTGGAAATAAATGGAAGGGAGGTGAACTCTTTGAAAAATATTTCAAAACATCTTATTTATAGGTTTGGATTTTAAGAAAATAGAAGGGGAGGGAAGAAAACTAGTTAGGGGAAAAGTTAGGCATCAATCCGTTAGGACAAAAATGAGCAACCTTCACTAAAATAAGCATATCTCTGTGCACACTTAGAATTTAGATGTGAATCCACCTCCATTGGAAAGTAGACTTATGGGGCTTCTATTTAGACTCAAGAATGACCTAAAACCTAGTCCGGATGAGCGGATATGCCCATTTGAAATCGGGCATTGAAGCAAATTTTTGTGGCCAACCACTTTAGTGGCCTGCCGACTAGTTGTGCAAAATTTGGCCATTTTGAGTGTTTTGGCCTGCCAAGTGTCCCCCACTAGTGGCCTTCCAAGCACTAATAGTGGCCTATCGGCCAGAAGAAGTGCCTACTAGCCACTTGTGTCAAAAAGCAGATTTTTGTAAATATTTTCTGCTAGCTGTTTCCACACTGCACCAGCTGTTTGTATATAGATATTTTTGACTGAGGCTCATGTTTTCTATATATAGGGGACCTTCCTTCTTGGTTTTATGGTTAGAAAAATTTGGAGAAGGAAATCAGGGTTACAAAAAATTCCAAAAACCCCAAAATTTGAAATTCTCTCTCTATCTCTATCTTGTAACACACACACCTGACCCAAACACTTCCTAAACCAATATTTGAGCTCTTCTTGCTGGGATTCTTGAGTCCAAATTTCAGCCCTTGAGAGTGAAAGACTTGTGGTTTGTGAAACAAAGTGTTATTCCTCTTCAAGAGGTATAACCTTGGCCTTCTCTACACTACTTTTTCCTGATCTTTTCTTACTATTTTTAGACTATTTTGAGACTGTATTTTTGGGCTAAAACTTGTGGTTTAAAGCCATTAAAGGTAGAAGGGTGGATCACCCTTCTTTGAACCTTGTTTCATAAGCTTTTACCCTTGTGTTTCCCACCTTGTTATCAACTTTTTTTGAGTTTTTTACCACTGGTTTTCATAGTTTTTCAGAGGCTAAAATAATGTTTTGAAGTCCAAAAAATGGAGGGGGTAGCCTCCCCTCCTTGTGCTTGCTTACTAGCTTAACTTACTCCATGTTGTAGCTTACTTTTTTAGTTTTTTTGACTTCAATTCCAGCACTATTTTAGCTTCATTTAGGACTGTTTTAGGCTGGTTACTTCATTTATGCTTTGAATAGTATGCTTTTAGTGTAATGGTTCTCATAGATTTGGAGGTTTAGGCCTTAGCCACCAACCTATTTGAGTTGATAGTGTTTATTTCTTACTTTCCATACTTGTGTTCATCTTTAAAACACCTCTGCAACTTCCCTCCTTTCTTGACTTTTTTTTTCTTTGTTTTGAAAGTTGTTTCAAACCAATTTCTTGTTAAAGCTTGGAATTGAGGTATTGTGCTTAATGGTTTAATCCCCTTAGGGGTTCATTACGAACGACGTGGTGCCTCTTTCATGCCCAAAGCAACTCTTTGTTTGATGCTTCTTACCCTTAGAGGACTTAAAGCTCATTATTGGACTTGATGAACTAAGGAATGGATGGTAATTTAAACGAAGTAATAAAACTTGGACTAAAATGGAACAAGATAATAAATGATTTGGTGTTCAATCGGACGTTAATTGAACACATATAGATTTGGCTCATTTCATACTTGTTACTGATGAAATGGTCCAAGTTTCCAAGGTCAACCACTTCCCTTGATCAATCCATGATAGGGAGGAGATTTTGTTGGTCTTTCTTTACCATTTATTGAAATTGTATCCCTTGGTTCATAAGTCATCATGCAATGAAATTGCGTCAATTGATGGCTTGCGAATCAGGCCTACCCCTCCTTTGACCTGTTTGATGATAAGGAGAGGTAGAGTGGACAGACATCTTCTAAGAATACTTTGTTTGTGCTCTGTTTGCTTTCTGTTGCAACAGGAAAGAACCAACATTATTGGCCGGTAGGCCATTATTGGTGGCCAGCGGGCAACTACTTCTGGGTTGCTGGCCACTTTTTCCAGCTAGGCAGTGTCCCTTTTTCAGCAGAGCAGAGCAGAGGCTGAGGTGAAAAAACAGTGCAATTTTCTAACTGTGCAATAGTGGCATTCTGGCAACGAAACAGGGGACTTTTTTCGGGTGGAAATCATGTGCATACATAAGCCATCTCCTCATTTCTTGAGGCTCGATAAATTGTAGACTTGTAATAATTAAATTGCTTAGCTAATTCAAGTTGTAATTAATTAGTTAAAGTAGCTAGTTAATTTTGTCTTGTAATTAATTAGTTAGATTAATTAATTTTGTGTTGTAATTATTTAATTAGCTGGAATAGTTAGTTAATCTGTGGCATTGTAATAATTAGCTAGTGTAGTTAATTTATTTCATTTGGTTTTTAATAGATTAGTTAATTCATAATAGTTAGCTAGTTTATTCATTCGGACCCTCTCGTGCAAGGGCTAAATATGTAATAATGTGTATGTCTTCCAACCCCACGTCACTCTCCCTTTTATTTATCTGCTTACGATGGATATCTTAGAACATCATGTTTAATTTAACATATTCCATGATTTGCACCACTTATCTTGCATGAATCGAGGCTCGGTTCATCATTCTAACAAACATTGTCGTTTATTACTTCGTTGAATACGTGTTTAAAACCGTATGCTATCAAATTGATTCACATGTCATAATTAGTAGTCGAACCTATTAATTGCATATTGCATGTGTTACGTTAGTCATATGGCATTAATTAGGAGCATGCATGTTTTTTAATTATTTAGTTTGTTTTGGCTTGCCTTGAAGTACTAGGTGAGCATTTTTATTGCTTTAGCATATTTGCATAAGTGTGATTGTTACCATGTCTAGCATGCTTGCCATGAGGCTAATTGTTTAATTGATATATCTGCTTGAATGCCTGTGGATGAAGGATAATTGCTTGAATTGGAATAATTTAAGTAATGTACTTATGAGATCACTTTTTCAAGTGGTACATATTCAAAACAATTTTTAAAAACAAACATGAAATCAAAGTGTTTCAATTTTTGTAAATTAGTCTATACTTGTGTGAAACACGAAGTAAGTTAGCCTAATAATTGGAACAAGAGCATATAATGTAAATAAGAAACATATCATGATTATTAGAGGCCGATCTTTGATCGGGTGAGTGGGGTGCTTAATTCATGACCTTCCCCTCTCGTACGTAAGTTCCCGAGTTGAGACAATCTTGGTGATGATGGACACATGGCCTTTGGCATGACTCGAGTTTCCTAAATTTCTCAAAACTATTTAGGTGGTGACTTTGTATCTGGCAAAGTAGTCCATTTTTGACATTTTGATTCAAAATTGATTTTCCAAAAGATTTGCCGGATTTTGACTCATTTTTGTTTGTCTATTTCACATTGCACTTGCGAAATCAAATTCAGAATCATGGGAGTCCGAACTATAGGGCTAGTCGTATCCGAAAGGAGTACGAAAAGTTGAGCTACAGTTTCTGGCGACTCTGCTGGGCAAATTAGAGAACTTGACTCAAATTTCATGATGTGAAATTTTATCTACACTTATATGTTCTTTGCATTGCATTTGCATTGGTTCTTTAAGTCACTGTGTTTGCCATCTGTTATTCTTGGACGGTTTGCCGGAGGCTTGCCCAAAAGCTTGCCAAAAGGCTGACCGGTCGTGGGCTCTGCCATGTTGGGAACACAACCCTTGGATCTGGACTACAGCTGTACCGTTTGATCCTCCTTTCACTTCTCGGTGTTAGGTGTGGGAGGTATATTAGGTAATCTTGCCGAGGTACCCTTTTGACCATTTGGCCTAGTTACATATAGAAAAGCCATAGAGTTTGTTCTAAACTAGTACAAGACGCTCACCTGAATGTAGGATTACGTGAAACCGCTTGATTGAAATAGTGAATCCTAGTTCATGACAAAACTAGGACATGGTAACCCTATCTCCGCATAGGGGTGTTTTGGCTCTTTTTACTTGGTATGTGCTTTATATTGAAACTGTGCAGGGGTGCTTCATATCAGTGGTACAGATGGTATTAGTTTGTGCGGCAGAAGTCAGTGGGGAGTACAGTCACTCAACTGTGATCATATTTGTTCTAGTGAAATTGGGCTGAGGTGCTGTCTGTTTTCTCTTTTGCTAGGTAGTCCTGGAACTATAGCTTCAAAAGGCTCTAATATCCCCCAAGTACTCTGGACTCGTGTCCATAGACTTTGTAAGGTCGGGGACCTAGTTCAGGGACAACCAGTGTTTGCTTCACTGTTGCCGGTTACAAGGCGAAGGAGGATTAGACAGAATTCACTAGTCCAGTTCCTATAGCAGTCACCCCTCGGCTCACTTGTGTCTAGCCCGGTTCAGGAACAGTCATTTACTTCCAGTCCAGCACAAGACCAATCACCTATTCCAATGGCACAGTATCTCCCGGCCAATATGAAGGAACTAATACATCATTTGAAACAGACAGTTAAGACACTACAACATGATGCAGTCCATCAAGCCGAGGTTACTGCATGTCAGGCTGAGGTTATAGCCAGGCTACAATAACAGCAACTACAACCAACAGTGGCCACTGCATCACATCTATCCATCGCAACTATCCCTATGCCCGATGCCACTGCTAATACTGCCAATGTCCAAGAAAACTAGGGTAATCCAACAGAGCCAATCCTAGCACAAGCTTCCAAAGCACCGATTTATCAGACCGTGGCACCATTTGAATTCGAAGTCGATCTAACTGCACTCAAAGTTAACAAATTAGACAAGTTGTTCAAGAGAGCATAAGGGGTTAACTCCATCCCGGACATAGAGGATGGATACCCTGATTCTGCAGTTACATTGCTGGATCAGTTTACGATGCCGCACATTGATCATTTTGACAGCTTAGGGGATCTGATGGTCCACTTGAGATTGTTTTCTAATATCTTATGGCCGATGGTCTTAACTAGACCACATAAGCTATCTCTCTTTGGTCGCACCATGTCGGGTATAGAGGCCATTTGGTATGCTAAGTTAGAAGATTCCATCAAACAGAATTGGGAGGAGATGGCCGAAGCCTTCATTGCTCAGTACTCTTACAATACACAGAATGAGGTCACAACTCGTGATCTCGAGGCAACCTGTCAAGAGCCGAATGAGGGTTTCTCTAAGCTTGTGACAAGATAGAGGGCCAAAGCCTCGATAATGACCACAAGACCTTTCAAGAAGGATCAGATAAGAATGGTTGTTCAGAATTTGCATGGCAAGTTGCTGCAGAAGATGATTGTTCTGTCTCTATTTACCTTTACAAAGCTTCATGAAATGAGGGTTTAAATCGAGGATGCCATCAGACAAGGGATCATTGTGGAAGATAATGAGCCTTTGAGGAAGAATGTTATTCGCAGTTCCAATGCTACTACTAATGGTAGCACAACTGCGAAATGCTTAGAAGTAAACACTGTCACCACTTCCATCAAGAATCATTTTCCTAATAATAGTCAAAAACCAACCACTTCAACTCAGCCCCAAGCTCGAAATTTCCATCCTCTTCACATGAGTCTCTCTCAAGCCTTGAAAACGCTGCTAGAAAAAGGGCACCTAGAGCTTTTAGAACCCCGACTCCTCCCAAATCCTTTTCCTCCAAGACATGACTCCGCTAAATATTGTGCCTATCATCAACAACACGGTCATGATACAAACCGTTGCATCCGCCTCTGTCATAAGATTCAGGATCTTATTGACGAAGAGATCATAACTCCACCAAAAAGGCCTCTGGCCACCAGTAACCCATTACCTCCACATCTCAACCTAATCCATACACTGCCATCCACTTACAACCCCAGCATATACATCACCCCAACCCATTTACCCAAGCCTGAGGTGTTCATACTAGAAAGCATGTACTTGTGTATGATGGATGCATTTGAACCCCAATCATCTCAAACCCATGAACCCACTACTTCTGAGCTAATGAGCATGATTGAGGATTTACAGAGAACTGTGGCAGATTTAGCCTTTGGGATTTTGGCTCCATCATCGCCCACATCACATGCTAGAAATTTCACGTCAAAAGGCTCCCCAATCTTGGGGCGAGCTACAGTTGGAAAGGGCCAACCTGAAGCTATCTCGAGTCTGGGTGATCACATGTCAACAACAAGTGGGCCTTGCTCCGATGTAGGGGCCCAATCCCTTGACAAAGTGGAGGCAAGTAGCAAGAACAAGGCCAGGGCAAGTATTGATCCTTATGCACAACTCCGGTGGGCTATTGAGGCTTTGAAGGTCAAAGGGCTGAACAAGAAGCAAGTGCTTGTAATTGTTGCAAAAATTGTAGATGGCACTTTTGCCACTCAGTTAGGGGCATTTTGAATCCGGCGGTAAGCCATAGAAAGAGATGTCGTACCAGAAACACCCCTTTCAGCTCCAATCCTACATCTGTCGGAGATCTTCAAACCCAGGCAACACCTGCCAACCCCTCTGTCAATCCTTGTAGGACTGGTGGTAACCGCACCTTCAATCCCCGTTACATGACCTTATCCAAAGCTCTCCAAATCCTTATAGGACAAGGCCATCTCAAACTCCTTAACCCTCGGCCTCTACCTGATCCCCTTCTAGCCAAACATAATGCTGCCAAGTATTATGCCTTCCATCAACAAACCAGCCATGACACTGACTGTTGTTTTCGTCTTCGCCATGAAGTTCAAGATCTGATTGACAATAAGGTCATCACTCCACTGGGTCCTACAAAGTCTATCGGCGTTGAATCAATGAACTGGGGGGATAATGTGGCTAGTTTTGTGATCGAGGGATGAACCACCTGCTGATGGCACTCATTTTGCTCTAGGCATGGTGGATGGTACGTACTGTTTTGTGGCAAATGGAAAATGTTGTTTATTTTACTTTCTGAACTGGGTGTTGAGTCGTGTTGAGTTAGTCTTGTGGTGACGAAGTTTGGCGATTTTGGGGGTGTTAACTCGAACATCACTTTCTTGTTTTGTGTTTGTCTTTTACACTTCATTTATGCTTTGTATAATATGCTTGTAGTGTAATGGTCCTCATAGGTTTGGAGGTTTAGGCCTTAGTCACCAACCTATTTGAGTTGATAGTGTTTATTTCTTGCTTTCCATACTTGTGTTGATTTTTAAAGCACCTCTGCAACCTCCCTCATTTCTTGTTTTTTTTCTTTGTTTTGAAAGTTGTTGCAAACCAATTTCTTGTTAAAGCTTGGAATTGAGGTATTGTGCTTAATGGTTTAATCCCCTTGGGGGTTTATTACCAACGGCATGGTGCCTCTTTCATGCCCAAAACAACTCTTTGTTTGATGCTTCTTTCCCTTAGAGGACTTAAAGCTCATTATTGGACTTAATGAACTAAGGAATGGATGGTATTTTAAATGAAGTAATAAAACTTGGACTAAAATGGAACAAGATAATAAATGATTTGGTATTCAATTGGACGTTAATTGAACTCATATAGATTTGGCTCATTTCATACTTGTTAGTGATGAAATGGTCCAAGTTTCCAAGGTCAACCACTTCCCTTGATCAATCCATGATTGGGAGGAGGTTTTGTTGGTCTTTCTTTACCATTTATTGAAATTGTATCCCTTGGTTCATAAGTCATCATGCAATGAAATTGCGTCAATTGATGGCTTATGAACCAAGCCTACCCCTCATTTGACCTGTTTGATGAGAAGGAGAGGTAGGGTGGACAACATCTCCTGAGAATACTCTATTTGTGCTCTGTTGCAACAGGAAAGAACCAAGATTAATGGTCGACAGGCCACTATTAGTGGCCACTCGGCCACTACTTCTGGGTTGCTGGCCACTTTTTCCAACCAGGCGGTGTCCCTTTTTCAGCAAAGTAGAGTAGAGGCTGAGGTGAAAAAATAGTGAAATTTTCTAACTATGCAACAGAGGCATTCTGGCAGCAAAACAGGGGACTTTTTTTTGATGGAAATCATGTGCATACATAAGCCATCTCCTCATTCCTCGAGGCCCGATAAATTGTAGACTTGTAATAATTAAATTGCTTAGTTAATTCAAGTTGTAATTAATTAGTTAAAGTAGTTAGTTAATTTTGTCTTGTAATTAATTAGTTAGATTAATTAATTTTGTATTGTAACTATTTAATTAGCTAGAATAGTTAGTTAATCTGTGGCATTGTAATAATTAGCTAGTGTAGTTAATTTATTTCATTTGGTTTTTAATAGATTAGTTAATTCGTAATAGTTAGCTAGTTCATTCATTCGGACCCTCTCGTGCGAGGGCTAAATATGTAATATTGTGTATGTCTTCCAACCCTACGTCATTCTCTCTTTTATTTATCTGCTTACGATGGATATCTTAGAGCATCATGTTTAATTTAACATATTCCATGATTTGCATCCACTTATCTTGCATGAATCGAGGCTCGGTTCATCATTCTAATAAGCATTGTCGTTTATTACTTCGTTGAATATGTGTTTAAAACCGCATGCTATTAAATTGATTCACATGTCATAATTAGTAGCCGAGCCTATTAATTGCATATTGCATGTGTTGCATTAGTCATATGGCATTAATTAGGAGCATGCATGTTTTCTAATTATTTAGTTTGTTTTGGCTTGCCTTGAAGTACTAGGTGAGCATTTTTATTGCTTTAGCATATTTGCATAAGTGTGATTGTTGCCATGTCTAGCATGCTTGCCATGAGGCTAATTGCTTAATTGATATATCTGCTTGAATGCCTGTGGATGAAGGCTAATTGCTTGAATTGGAATAATTTAAGTAATGTACATATGAGATCACGTTTTCAAATGGTACATATTCAAAACAATTTTCAAAAACAAACATGAAATCAAAGTGTTTCAATTTTTGCAAATTAGTCTATACTTGTGTGAAACACGTAGTAAGTTAGCCTAATAATTGGAACAAGAGCATATAATGTAAATAAGAAACACATCATGATTAGTAGAGGCCGATCTTTGATCGGTCGAATAGGGTGCTCAATTCATGACCTTCCCCTCTCGTACGTAAGTTCCCGAGCCGAGACAATCTTGGTGATGACAGACACGTGGCCTTTGGCACGAGTCTCGAGTTTCCTAAATTTCTAAAAAATTTAGGTGGTGACTCTGTATCTGGCAAAGCAGTCCATTTTTGGCATTTTGATTCAAAATTGATTTTCCAAAAGATTTGCCGGATTTGGACTCATTTGTGTTTGTCTATTTCACATTGCACTTGCGAAATCAGATTCAGAATTACAGGTGTCCGAATTGTAGGGCTAGTTGTATCTGAAAAGAGCACGAAAAGTTAAGCTACAATAATGTATATGGAAAATAAAGCGTCAACATTCACCTCATCTAAAAATCTCCAGCATTTGCATTTATCAAACTCTAGAGTTTTACAAAAATATTTCACATGTGCTTATACATTTAACATTCCTAGAATATGAATCTATAGCAAGTGGCATAATAAGTCGGGTACAATTCAATACTCTCAAGGGCTACAATTTTCAAGGCTTATGCCCAGTTACAGAAAATAATGGTTTTCAAATCCATACACGTAAAGCTGTTGGCTTGTTAAAAATAATTACAACTAAAAGAAAAGAGCCTTGTGTCTAAAAAATATACATTCCTTACCTTTAACTTGGTAGGATCACCATATCTTACCCTGCACAAAATCCCATAGGGTGAGCATGAAGCCCAACAAGAAAATCTTAACAAAGTATATACATTTTATACAGTCTCCTGAGATGAATGCATAAGCCATGTCATGCTCAAAAACATATATCTTTATCTTTTAAAACTTTTGTGCACAATGCAATTTGAAGATACAACAATTCAATAACTTCAATGTATTTCAAGGGGTGGTAAATACGACTCAGGTAATCCCTAGGTTGGTGTCTGCAAGCAGGCATAACAAGCACTACCAGTCCCCGCTTTACCGGTTGCTAACCGGAAGGCACGTGGTACCTCCTCCACGCGTGCTTTTGGTCTTTCACTATAACAACCCTCATTCTTGTCTTAGTCATGCTCAGATGAATTTACATGATGTTGTTTTGTTAAGCTTGCATCTGTAGATTTTGATACTTTGCATAAGTAAAGGTTTTTGTCTTCTCCTGATACTGTTATGTTTTGCCTAAGTGTTATATGCATGCTTTGTTCCTTGCTTTGTATGTTGAACCTAGGCTATCTATCCTTGTTGTCTCATGCCTAGGTCACACCTCTGAACCTCTTACACCTAGGCCATTGTGTGTCAACACCTAGGATCATCTTGGAAACATCTTGGTTGACCTTCGCCTTCACCCTGGCATCTTGGCCGAGATGTGCTTCATCTAGGCCGAGGTATGCATTACCTAGGCCGAGATGTATATCATCTAGGTATCCTAGATCTTTGATCCTTGAACCTTGCATCCTTGTTGTGCACCTTAGCTGGCACCTAAAAATTTGGTTCCTAGACTGGTACGACCTAGGCCGAGGTATGGCACATCTAGACCAAGGTATGGCACACCTAGGTCAAGTGTTGTCCTTTCTAGCCAAGATCAGGGAAACCTTACTTGTTTGAAGCTTTATTTTGATTCAGGAAACCATGTCAGAGTACCCATGCCACCTTACTTATTATAGACACATTGACTTACTCTTGTCTTTTCACTTTGGCACCTTTTGAGGAGATTTAATCTGGTGATGCCACATGTCCCAACAGTGAGTATTAGTTAGTCAGTTGTTGAGAAACCCATATCATTTTCCATATCCTTGCCTTGTAGAGAGAGAAGCTCTAGGAAGAAGAAGAAAAAGGAGTTCATAGAGTGAGAACTAGATTTCCAAACTTGATCTTCATACTTTGAACCGTTGGATTCTTGTTTTGAGGTTAGATTCTTGATCTACTTTTGCTATTCTTTATGTTAATCTGATCACATTGCATGATCTAGCAATGATTCATAAGCCATGCATTAATTTAATTTTTTTTTTTACAAAGAGAAAGTGATGTTCTTGTGTTCTTGAAGAAAAATCATGTTTTGACCCAAAAGTTTGTAACAAGTTCCATATTTTTGTGTTTGTTTCCAAGAAATCATCAAGTATGGATACCCAGGTTCATGTTTTTGAACTCATATCATGAAATCTAAGATTGTGAATAAAAAGTTATGATTTTAGCATTCATGTTCTTTATGTTCTTCAAGAGGAAACCTAGATTTCCAGACTTCACTATTTCCCCAAGTGTGGTCACCGAGACCCACCCTTGTCTGGACTTCACACCTAGGCTAAGCATTGCATCTCACCTTGACCTACCTTACATGAACACTTATACCTTAATCCATCTTGCATACATACCTAGGCCGACCATAGTACACCTTTGTCAACACCTTGTAACTTCTTGGCAGGCAGCCCCACACATAGGGCAAGGAAACCACACCTCGACCAAGACCTCCTGAGTTCACTCAGCTAGGCCATTTCAGCCCAGATCACCTCTGCACCTCCATTCCAAAACCTGGTTTGTACCCAGCATGCTTTTCCAAGAAGAAAAACATATATTTAACTCCCAGCACATGTTTTGCTTTATCTTGACTTCGTTTTGGAAAGAAATGCCGAGATCTATTCTACTTCTTTGAAGCTAGTTTTGAGAGTGCACTGCATACCCATCTTTGAGCATCTCTTCTTGTCTTCTTGAAATGCATTCAATGGACTTTGCTATGTATTTGTAGGTCTTGGATTCTTGCCCTAATTCCCTACATTTGAAGAGCTATTGTGAGTGGTATTTTTAATAAAGCTATGTTATAATGTTTTGATAAAAGCTTGTTTTGTTTTGGAAAAGTATTTGATCAAGCATGAATGATTATCCTTTAGCTTTTATATCAAGTATTATGTTTGTTTTGATGACATTCTTGAAAGGTCCTTAGTGCTAGGGAACTTTAATGCAACTAGCACCCTTGTTTGAGATATCTCCATTGCCACCGACGGTTTCGACTGGTGGGCTTGTCTAACTGATTCCGGGTCAGTTATTCCCTTGTTTTGTCAATGAATGTCATTCCTTGGTATTATGTAGATGTTAGTAAATATCCCAAGAAGCTTTGAAAGACTTTGATTGATGAACTCCGTTCATCCCTTGATTTTGTTACAAGTTACGATATGTATGGTTTTGATAAAGATCTCGGACATCATTAATTCAAACCTTTATTGCTTATATCATTCACTGAGCTTTTAGCTGACCCCTCTCCCTTATATATATATATGTAGGTAATGAGCAAGAAGGCGATGTTACCTAAGCCTTATTTAGAAGATGTTTTGGTTCATGCTTTTGTAGTCATCTTGAAGATTATGCTTCTTAGCTTTATAGTTTATTCCTTTTGTATGTTTTGGGCTTAAGAAGCCTTTCGATCAAGATGTAATATGTACTTTACTTTATTTTGTATTCAAGTTGTAAACCATGTTAAGATGCATGTCATTCCATTTAATCTATGCACAACTCTTATGGACTAATTAGCTTTAAATTGATTGATTCCGCACATGTATGCCCCATATGTATACTCTGTTTGTGTGAATCTTTGTAAGTTGGCCTTTGGTAATCTCGAATTACTGGCTATCATGGCATCATTCTACTAGAGGCAGAATGGGGTCATGACAGATTAGTATCAGAGCACAAGTTCCTAATAGCACGCTTATTCACACACTCTTGGTCGTAAAGAGCTAGGATTTCCCTTAAAATGATGTTAGGATTACATCATGTTGCTTTCTATTTGACAAGGTGTGCATTTTCTCGGCATGTTTATTTGCTACTGGTCAAGTTGCCTATTTGTTCATTTTGTTTTAAATTCACATTTTGCATACTCTTAGCATCATGAGAAAGGGAAGACCTCCAATTAGATAAGATCATTCTGAGGACAGGTTGGACAGATTGGAAAGATTGGTAGAGGGTTTGACCCGTGAGTTGAGGCTAGCAAGGCAACAGAACACTAGTACTACCTCTACTCAGGCCGAACAAACAAATGGCCGGAATGCAATTCCACCTTCTCTAGTACCACAAGTGCCCCCACAACCAGCTTTATATGAGGACAGCACGTTAACTTTGATCAAAGAATTTAAGAAAATGAATCCACTGAGATTCCATGGGTGTATAGAGCCGTTGAAGGCAGAAGCATAGGTTCTTGAAACGGAGAAGTTGTTTCAAATCTTTCCTAGTACCGACACCTAGAATGTGTCATTGGCAGCATTCACACTGGACGACAACGCTTGTAGGTGGTGGATGTTGATCCAACAACGATGTCAAGGTTATTTGTGTAGTGTACTAAGTAATCTGAATGGAAATGTTGAATTGGACGATATCCCAGTTATTAATGAATTTCCTGATGTTTTTCCGAATGATTTGCCTGGCCATTTGGTTGATAGGGAGATAGAATTTACTATTGATGTTATACCGAGAACACAACCTATTTCCAAAACACCCTATAGAATGGCCCCAACCAAGCTTAAGGAGTTAAAAGTTCAATTACTAAATTTGTTGGATAAGGGTTTTATTAGGCCGAAGCACTTCACCTCGGGGAGCACCAGTCTTATTTGTTAAGAAAAATGATGGTTCACTTCATCTTTGTATTGATTACTGAGAACTGAATAAGGTAACCATCAAGAATAAATACCCATTGCCGAGGATTGATGATTTGTTTGATCAGCTAGAGGGAGCACGAGTCTTTTCTAAAATTGATCTAAGCTCAAGCTACCATCAACTCAAGGTTAAAGCCGAGGATGTTGAGAAGACTGCTTTTCGAACAAGGTATGGCCACTATAAATTTTTAGTAATGCCTTTTGGAGTAACCAATGCTCTTGCTGCGTTTATGGATTTGATGAACAGAGTCTTTAAGCCATATTTAGATGAGTTTGTAGTTGTTTTTGTTGATGATATATTGATTTATTCCAAGAGTAGAGATGAGCATGAGAAACATTTGAGACTTGCCTTACAAATTTTGAGAGATAGAAAATTATATGCTAAGCTTAGCAAGTGTGAGTTTTAGCTTTCCAGTATTTTGTTTTTGGGCCATGTGATTAATGAAGAGGGTATTTCGGCTGATCCTAGCAAAATTGAGGCCATTGTGAACTGGCCAAGGCTGACTAATGTGTCTGAGGTTCGTAGTTTTCTGGGTTTGGCAGGTTATTACAGAAAGTTTGTGAAGGACTTCTCAAAGATTGCAGTACCATTGACATAATTGACACAGAAGAGAGTGGCATATGAATGGACCGAGGATAGAGAATCAGCTTTCCAGTAGCTAAAGTCGAGGTTAGTCATAGCACAAATTCTTGTACTACCATCAGGTAATGAGGACTTTCAGATTTATAGTGATGCTTTACATAAGGGTTTGGGTTGTGTGTTAATGCAAGCGAGTAGGGTCATAGTATATGCATCTCGTTAGTTGAAACCTCTTCTATCCATGATTTAGAATTAGTCGCCGTGGTATTAGCTTTGAAGATTTGGTGTCATTACTTGTATGGAGCTTCTTGTCAAGTTTTCACAGATCACAAGAGCCTGAAGTACTTGTTCACTCAGAAAGAGTTGAATATGAGACAGAGAAGATGGCTTGAATTATTGAAAGACTACGACATGCAGATTTAGTGTCACCCAGGTAAAGAAAACTCAGTGGCCGACACGTTGAGTAGGAAGTCTGTTGGGAATTTGATATGTTTACTCACCGAGCAGAAGAGCATACTTCGGGATTTGCAAGACTTGGATGTTGATGTTATACTTCGCCGAGATGAGGGAATCTTAGCGATGATTTCAGTGGAGCCAACTATTATTGATGAAGTAAAGACAAGATAGATGGAGGATAAATTCTTCAAGAGTGTAGTTGATGAGATTATCACTAAGCTGAGGCCTGGATACACCTTTGAAAATCAGGTGCTTAAGTTTAATGGAAGATTGTGTGTGGCCGACATCCTAGAGTTGAAAAGGAGAATTTTGCAAGAAGCTCATAATTCTAGATTTGTCGTTCATCCAAGAAATACCAAGATGTACGAGGATGTGAAACAAACTTTTTGGTGGCTGAATATGAAAAGAGAAATACCCGAGTTTGTATCACAGTGCTTGTATTGTCAGCAAGTGAAAGAAAAACATCAAAGACCGGCCAGACTTTGTCAACCTTTGTCAATTCCCGAGTGGAAATGGGAACATATCTCCATGGATTTTGTTGCAGGTTTGCGAAGGACACAAAAAGGTATGGATTCGATTTGGGTTATTGTTGACAGATTAACCAAGTCAGCACACTTTTTGCCTGTTAAGACTACATTTAATGCTGACCGACTTGCTTTGTTGTATATGAATGAGATTGTTAGACTTCATGGAGTGCTGATGTCTATTGTTTCAGATCGAGATCTAAATTTTCTTTTTCTAGATTTTGGCAAAGTTTACAAAAAGCTTTGGGAATCGAGTTGAGATTTAGCACAGCTTTCATCCTTAAACCAATGGGCAAATAGAGAGAACGATTCAGAAACTTGAAGATATGCTCAGGTTATGTGTATTGGACTTCAAGGGAAGTTGGGAATTATATTTGCCATTAGTAGAATTTTCTTACAACAATAGTTTCCAAGCTACCATTGGTATGGCGCCGTATGAAGCTTTGTATGGGAGAAAGTGTAGATCACCAATTTGTTGAGCCGAAGTGGGAGATAAGGCTTTGACTGGTCCCGAGATAATTCAAGTGACAACCGAGAAAATAAAGCTCATTCAACAAAGGATCAAGACTGCTCAAAGTCGACAAAAGAGTTATGCTGACCAGAGAAGAAGAGAGTTAGAGTTTGAAGTTGGGGATCATTTAGTTTTGAAAGTTTCACCGATGAAAGGAGTTTCAAGGTTTGGGAAGAAAGGTAAGTTAGCACCTCGTTACATCGGGCCATTTGAGATTTTTGAGAGAGTTAACCCCGTTGCCTACCGACTTGCTTTGCCACAGGAATTTAGTCAAGTCTACAATGTGTTTCAAGTTTCGATGTTGAGGAAGTATATTCGTGATCTAGTACATGTGATTGATCATTTTGTGATTGCAGTTAATGAAAATTTAGGTTACGAGGAGAAGCCGATACAGATTCTTGATAGGTAAGTGAAACAGTTGAGGAATAAGTCGAAACCGATGGTAAAAATTGAATGGAAGGAGCATTATGGAAATGATGCTACATGGGAAATAGAAGAGGAGATGAAAATCCGACATCCGGAATTGTTTTTGGGGCAAGGTAACTTGAGTTTGGAGACCAAACTTCTTTAAAGGGGGTAGACTATAACAACCCTCATTCTTGTCTTAGTCATGCTCAGATGAATTTACATGATTTTGTTTTGTTAAGCTTGCATCTATAGATTTTGATACTTTGCCTAAGTAAAGGTTCTTGTCTTGTTCTGATATTGTTATGTTTTGCCTAAGTGTTATATGCATGCTTTGTTCCTTGCTTTGTGTGTTGAACCTAGGCTATCTATCCTTGCTGTCTAGGTCACACCTTTGAACTTCTTACACCTAGGCCGTTGTGCGTCAACACCTAGGATCATCTTGGAACCATCTTGGTTGACCTCCGCCTTCACCCTAGCATCTTGGCCGAGATGTGCTTCATCTAGGCTGAGGTGTGCATCACCTAGGCCAAGATGTGTATCATCTAGGCTGAGATGTTTATCATCTAGGCATCCTAGATCTTTGATCCTTGAACCTTGCAGCCTTGTTGTGCACCTTAGTTGGCACCTAGCAATCTTGTTCCTGGACTGGTACGACGTAGGCCGAGGTGTGGCACATCTAGGCCATGATGTGGCACACCTAGGTCAAGTGTTGTCCTTCCTAATGGAGATCAGGGAAACCTTACTTATTTGAAGCTTTGTTTTGATTCAGGATGCCTTGTTAGAGTACCCATGCCACCTTACTTGTTATACACACTTTGACCTACTCTTGTCTTTTCACTATGGCACCTTTTGAGGAGATTTAATCCAGTGATGCCACGTGTCCCAGCAGTGGGTATTAGTCAATTAGCTATTAAGAAACCCATATCATTTGCCATATCCTTGCCTTGTAGATAGGGCTGCAAACAAATCGAGCCGAGCTTTGCTGAGCTTGAGCTCGGCTCGTTTACTTATCGAGTGCGTTTATTGAGCTTGAGCTCAGCTCGATAAGAAACTAGGCTCGAGCCCAGCTCGGCTCGGCTCGTTAACATTAATGAAACTCGAGCTCGGCTCGGCTCGGCTCGGCTCAATAATTTTTTTAATATTATTTATATTATTTAAATAAAAAATATTATTTATATTATTTAATATATAAATAATGTATTTAATTATTATTTATACAATTTATATATTATTTAATGTATAAATAATATATTTATTATATAATTTAAATAAAGGTAAACAAGCCAAGCTTAACGAGCCGAGTTTATGTGAGCTTGAGCTCGACTCGTTTACTAAACGAGCCTAATAGTCGAGCTCGAGCTTGGCTCGTTTACTAAACAAACCGAGTCAAGCCGAGCCCTTAATGAGCCGAGCCGAGCTTGTTCATGAACAGCTCAGTTCATTTGCTGCCCTACTTGTAGAGAGAAAAGCTCTAGGAAGAAGAAGAAGGAGTTCTTAGAGTGAGAACTAGATTTCCAAGCTTGATCTTCATACTTTGAACCGATGGATTCTTGTTTTGAGGTTAGATTCTTGATCTACTTTTGTTGTTCTTTATGTTAATATAATCACATTCCATGATCCAGTATGATTCATAAGCTATGCATTGATTTAAATTTTTGTTTTAGAAAGAGAAAGTGATGTTCTTGTGTTCTTGTAGAAAAATCATGTTTTGATCTAAAAGTTTGTAACAAGTTCCATGCTTTTGTATTTGTTTCCATGAAATCTTCAAGTATGGGTACCCAGGTTCATGTTTTTGAACTGATATCATGAAATCTTAGATTTTGAATAAGTTATGATTTTAGCATTCATGTTCTTCAAGAGGAAACCTAGATTTCCAGACTTCACTATTTCCCTAAGTGTGGTCACCAAGACCCACCCTTGTCTAGACTTTACACCTAGGCTAAGCATTGCATCTCACCTTGGCCTACCTTACATGAACACTTGCACTTTAATCCATCTTGCATGCTATAGACGTCCCCAAACGTCCCGGGAGGAGATCCCGTTTTGTTCATTTGGGCTTACTACAGTTCAGACTCAAATGTCACGGTTCTGAATCTGATCCCGCAAAGTGCAATGCGAGACCGATAAATCACCAAAGAGTCCAAATCCGGTAAATTGTTTTGAAAAACAGATTTTTTGAAAGAAGTGCCAAACATGGACTGCTTTGCCAAATACAGAGTCCCCACCTAAATATTTATTTTGGGGAAATTTAGGAAACCCTGACTCGTGCCTAAGGCCACATGTCCGTCATCACCAAAGTTGTCTCGGCTCGGGAACTTGGGTACGATTGGGGAAGGTCACTTCGTGAGTACCCCCGCTCGCCCGATCAAAGATCGGCCTCTACTAACCATGATATCGAGTTTTGAAAACATTATGCGCTCTTATTCCGGTTATTAGCCTAGAATTACTATGTGATGCGCACAACATACAAGTATAGACTAGATCGCCTGAGTTGGAACAAAACATTTCATGTTTGTTTTTTAAAGCGGCTTGCTACTCGCAAGTAGGCTAAAATGCGGATTTTGCCACCCACAAATGGGCTTAGAAAACATGGTGATTTGCCACTATCTAGTGGGCTTAAAACTCGCATTCAATGAATTATTCCAATTTAGATAATCCAACCTTCACCCACAGGCATTCAGGCAGTTATATCACATAAGCAGTTAGCCTCATGGTAAGCATGCTATCATGGCAGTCACTCACACACATGCAAGGATGCTAAAGCATAAACACTTACCGAGTACTCCAAGCCAAAGAAAGAAGATAATTAGAAAACATGCATGAATCCTAACTATGCTGAGATGGCTAATGCAACACATGCAAAATGCAACTAAGATAGGCTCGGCTATTCTAAACATGGCATATGAAATGCAACAGATAACATGTATTCAACTTGGAATTGAAATACAATGCAGTTAGCATGATGCGCCGAGCCCGGTGCATGCAATACAGATGAATGAATACAAACATGCGAACATATAGATGCTAATTGAAACATGCCCTAGAACTAACCATCATAAGCTCGTAAATAAAAGGGAGAAAGACGTGGGGTTGGAAGACATGCATCACACACACGCACACTTATTACAAAGTTCGCCCTCTCGCGGAGGGTCTGAAAGAATAATACAAACCAAATAAATAATTAACTACTCTAGCTAATTAAATATTACAAAACCTTAATTAATTAACAAATTAATTAAGCTATTAAAGCAGTAAAGCTGCCTCGGGAAGAGGGTCAAATGCATGCATGCTCGATTTGCCTCGCCCGGAAACCCGTTGCCATGCCACTGTTGCCTCTGTTTGCACTATTCTACACCTCTGAGGACTGTGAAAATCCTGAGGCACCTCTGAACTACTCCTTGATCATGTTGGGATGCCACCGGCCAAGGTAAAGATCCACCAGCCATTGATAAATGGTCATCGACCAGTTGTGAAGCCATCGGCCAGATATTTTTGGTCGGTCGGCACTATATGTAGTCGGTCGGCCAAATCTTCCTGCAGAATCCTGTTTTGACAGCAGCAGAGGACAGACAGTGCATGGCAAGGAAATTTCAAAGCAATGTGTGCATGGCCACTTTCCCTATCATTCTATGGACTCAAGAGAGTGTGGCCCTCGGCCCTCGGGCCACCAACCACGCATTTCGATGCATGATGGCCAAAGGCACCAAGCTTGCAAATCAATGTAAATGAATGCAACAAATGAGTGGATGCTTCACGCCCTATCATGTTGAGATCAAGGGCGTCGGCGACCGAGGATTGAGACGTGTTTCGTCACTTTGAGTACGAACACACCTTATTCCTCATGTTTGGTTTGACACCCCAAACCAAACATAATACAATGTATGTATGCAATATGGCTCAAGTGTACAAAATGGCATCAAGTATGCAATTATGAGGCTAAGTTAGCAAAACATGCCAAATGCAATGCAACCTATACATGCAAATATGCAATATGCCAAGCATGCAAAATGCAATGTAGCAAAAATGGAAAAATATGCAATGGAACTAGCATGTGCCAACACACAATGAACCAAATATGCAACAAACGTGCGACGAACATGCAATGGTGGACTTAAACCGCAAAGGGCAAACCTCAGCCTTGCCATAAATAGTGGCCAAAAGTGATGGAAATGATGGACAAATGCTCATGCAAACATGCACACCAATGGGCCTAAAACTAAGGCATAAAAGGGAGCATTCCACTACAACTATCATGACCACCATGGCATGGATTATGCACCAAAAACAGAGTTTCAATGCGTCAAAATACACCCCAAAACCCACTGATATGGCAGCCCAAGGACTTAAACAAAAAGGCATACACCAAGGACTTAAACATGGAGCATAGGACCACAACTCTTCAAGGCATTGAAAGGGTAATCAAATGCAAGCATGTAAGCATAAAACATGGACTAAAATGGCATGATAAGTGATTCCAAATCACTAAAATAGCCTAAGTAATGCATGCTAAAGACTCACACACCCGAAGCCAACAAGCTAAAATACAAAGAGGCTATACAAAGTATGGAAAGTATGACCAAATCAACACCCAACAGAGCTTAAACATGATAAAACATGACCAAAAACTTCACAAAGCTAAGCCAAAACATGCAAGCATGGTGATCCAAATGCAAGATGCATCTCTAGGAAAATAGAGGAATGCAAGGCAAGTGTATGGTGAATGCAAGGGGTCGATGAACCAACATGGAACAGAGGTAAAACATGCTAGATAAACACCAAATAACCTTTGAAATAAAGCCAAACAAAGCTAGGCATGCATGCTTCCCTTATGAGCCAAAACACAAGCAAATGTGACATAAAGGGAGAGGGGTGTCCCTCCCCTATGTAAGACCTCAAAACCCCTTCACCACCACTAAAAATCCTCTAGATTTCAGTGGCAAGAAGGCCAATACACGAAAGTTCCCAAAGCTCAACAAAGAAGGCACAAAAGAGGCCAAACAAGGCCTAAGAGGGGGAGGTCAACCCCAAACACAAAAATGACCTTAATGAAACATCTTAAACATGAAAAATTAGAACTTTTATCAGTTATACACAAAGCTCAAAACAGCATGCAAAGTAGGTTAAAAGCTAGTGCAAGAATGAGGAATATAAAGCAATAGTGCTCACCCTCGAAGAACACTTCAAGAACCAAAACTCCAGCCCCCTTTTCTGATCAAAACCAACGCAAAAGCTCTAAGAACAACCTCTCAACACCTCAATAACCAAGGTATGGTGTAACACTAGGTGTCGTAGTGCAAAACTAAGAACAAAACTCACTTTTGGACACTCTAACACACACAAATGTAGAGAGAGAGGAAGACATAGAGAGAGTGTGGTGTATATGCCATATATATCTCTGATTTGCTGAACCTCCTCAAAGGAGAAGAGAGGCCTTCTTTTATAGAGCAAGACAAGGGTCTAAACTTCTTAGAGAAGCTAAACAAAAGGGGTCTAGGGGGTCAAGCTTCTTGAGAAAGCTAAGACAAAGGGTTCAAGCTTCTTAAGGAAGCTAAGAAAAAGGTCCAAGCTTCCTCAAGAAGCTAGAGCAAAGGGTGCAAGCTTCTTCAAGAAGCTTAGAACAAAAGGGTGCAAAGGGTGCAAATCCTCCATACACGTGTATAGAGGACAGATCTGTGTGCTCCAGCTGGCACAGCTGGCATGCACAATGCCTAAAAAAAGGCAAAAAAAGAAGTCCCGGCCAGAAAGTATGGCCGATTGACCAAATTAAAGGCCGGCCGACCATCAAAGGTGCCGACCGGCCATCACCAATGGCCGGTGGCAAGAGAACATGGCCGGTGACATCATGCCTTAGCCGGTGGGATCTGGGGACGGCTGACAAGCCATTCTCTACCCTCAGAAGTAAAAACTAACAAGTTCTTGGTCCAAAACCAAGCACAGAACAGTCCAGTTAAGAGATCCTGAGGCAAGGCGCGCAACTGAGACCTCTGGGAACTGAAAACGAACACAAACATGGATGATCATCGGGTGTTCAAACGATGACGTCCAAGTCTTGAGAACGGTCAAAAATGGGGTGTCTACACATGCACACCTAGGCCGACCACAGTACACCTTTGCTGGCACCTTGTAACATCTCAGCAAGCAACCCTATACCTAGGCCAAGGAAATCACACCTCGGCCAAGAGGTGTGGAACCTCGGCCAAGACCTCTTGAGTTCACCTAGCTAGGCCATTTTGGCCCAGATCATCTTTGTGCATCAATTCCAAGACCTAGTTTGTACCCAACAAGCTTTTCCAAGAAGAAAAATATAGATTTAACTCCCAGCACATGTTTTGCTTTGTCTTGACTTGGTTTTGGAAAGAAATGCTGGGATCTATTCTACTTCTTTAAAGCTTGTTTTGCGAGTGCACTGCATACCCATCTTTGAGCATCTCTTCTTGCCTTCTTGAAATGCATTCAATGGACTTTGCTATGTATTTGTAGGTCTTGGATTCTTGCCCTAATTCCCTACATTTGAAGAGCTATTGTGAGTGGTATTTTTAATAAAGCTATGTTATAATGTTTTGATAAAAGCTTGCTTTGTTTTGGAAAAGTATTTGATCAAGCATGAATGATTATCCTTTAGCTTTTGTATCAAGTATTATGTTTGTTTTGATGACATTCTTGAAAGGTCCTTAGTGCTAGGGAACTTTAATGCAACTAGCACCCTTGTTTGAGATATCTCCCTTGCCACCGACGGCTTCGACGGGTGGGCTTGTCTAACTGATTCCGGGTCAGTTGTTCCCTTGTTTTGTCAATGAATGTCATTCCTTGGTATTATGTAGATGTTAGTAAATATCCCAAGAAGCTTTGAAAGACTTTGATTGATGAACTCCGTTCATCCCTTGATTTTGTTACGAGTTACGATATGTATGGTTTTGATAAAGATCTCGAACATCATTAATTCAAACCTTTATTGCTTATATCATTCACTGAGCTTTTAGCTCACCCCTCTCCCTTATATATATATATATATATATATATGTAGGTAATGAGCAAGAAGGCGATGTTACCTAAGCCTCATTTAGAAGATGTTTTGGTTCAAGCTTTTGTAGTCATCTTGAAGATTATGCTTCTTAGCTTTATAGTTTATTCCTTTTGTATGTTTTGGGCTTGAGAAGCCTTTTGATCAAGATGTAATATGAACTTTACTTTATTTTGTATTCAAGTTGTAAACCATGTTAAGATATATGTCATTCCATTTAATCTATGCACAACTCTTATGGACTAATTAGCTTTAAATTTATTGCTTCCGCACATGTATATGTATACTCTGTTTGTGTGAATCTTTGTAAGTTGGTCTTTGATAATCTCATATTACTGGCCATCATGGCATCATTCTACTAGGGGCGGAATGGGGTCGTGACATTCACCATAGACACTCATGCCAACTTAATCAATACCAACTACATCCCCTATCCGGACTTATCAACGTATTTACCCTAAAACAAATCTAAATGATCTTGTTTCACTAAATAATTTCTTTCTTAAAGCAATATCTTTCCAATGCAAGATTGAAAACCAATTATTGACAATGATTAAATGGAATGGCAATGCGAAATATAACAATGCATCAATATAGTTCCATTTTTCAATCCCACCACACAATCCTCCATTGTGATCAAATTTCCATATCTCTTAGCAATATAACATCTTAATATAATTGCAAGAGATAATATAACAATATCAACATTCATGTATTCTCGACATGTTAAACATTATTTTCTATGCTTGGTTTTCCAAGACAAACCAACCATATGTCTTAAAATCAATAATTCTCATTTCCTCTATGAAATTCCTCATTTGATATAATTATAGAAATTTATCCATCATTTCTTTACATAACAATTCACCAAACATAAATTTCACAATACCTAAACTTTTTCCCAAAATCCCCAAATTCTAGGGTTTCCACCAAAACTAGGTTTTTGTTCTATTTTGAAAAGATTTTTCCAAAACAACACCCACACTTTAGAACATAGTTCATATTCTCAAAAGCTTTAGGAAAAATAGAGAAAATCCACTCATACAATCATCTAGGGTTCAACAACCCAAAATCATGATCCAAACATATATGAAATGCTCCAAACAAGCATAAACTTGCAAAAACATATATATAACTCAAAAATTATCTCTACCTCAAGCTTAGAGGAGGAAGGAGATAAAAATCCTAAAACTCAACGATGATGAAAACTCAATTTGATCGATGTAGACGTAGCCCTCGTCTCCCTATTCGATTTGGTGTAAAAAGTCCTCTCAAATTCTTAAAGATTTTTGCTAAATCTTATAAAAGTTTGGATTTAGGTATGTTTGTAGAGAGAAGGGAGAGAAAAGATGAGTTTAGAGAGAGATAAGTGAAAAAGTGTACAAAACACATTTTTGGTATCTGTTTCGAAGAAAAGAGCATGAAATTTGAGACATATGTGCCGAAATCCGCACGAGCCATTTGAATTCCACACGAGCGGATTTTGATGCCTCCACGGGCTGTTTGCTCAAGAGAGGAACCTAAAAAATTTCCCAAAAATCCACTTGAGCGATTTACAAAATCTGTACAAGCAGTTTTCTACCCAGAAAACCCAGAAACCCTTGTGAGAATCCGCTCGAGTGGTTTCCAAATCTGCAAGAGCGGTTTTTCCCAGACTCAAAAATTGATTTTTGTACTCCGAAACCAATTGCAATGCCCAAAATCCAGAATTTTTAACCTAAAAAAGTTAAGAGAAGTTAAGCAAGAATAGAAAAGAAATTTCAACGACCAAATACGATAAACAAAATGCCAAAAGTTTTGCACACAAAGTTACTACTCAATACTAGTCAAGTCAAACACCCAGGACATCACAGTTAGGTTGTCTCTTTTAACCTAGATCTTAGGATCTCCAGTCAGCTAGGTTGGGTTTTCCGTTCCGGCAACATTTACTAAAGGTCTTAACCCTATTCCTCTTGACGACGTTTCTACTAACTCTCGAGCTAACCCTTTGGTTAGCGGATCCGCAATATTGTCCTTAGACTTTACATAGTCTAAAGAGACAACTCCATTAGAGAGTAGTTGTCGTATAGAATTATGTCTACAATGGATATGTCTAGAATTTTCATTGTACATATTACTTTGTGCCCGTCCAATCGCCGATTGCCTATCACAATGAATACAAATAGCTGGCACAGGTTTGGGCCAACCTGGAATATAACGATTTTGGTTTAGACCCGACCCATTTATTATTTTGGATCCAGGATTCCTTTCTTTATTTGGTTGTTCATACCCTTATTCATCTTATTCCTTGTTGAGTTTGGTTATTGGAGTGTCTTGGTTGTGTTGAAAACAGGTTGGCGAGTTAGTTTTTTAAAACAGTTGCTGCTCAGTTTTTGGCTTGTTCACCTGAACGTTCCTTCTTATGCTCGAGCGAACTTTGAGAACTTCCAGTACTTTTGCAGGTCTATAAAATTACTGGGAGTATGGCATTCCTCACTCGAGCAGTGTTTCTTGCACTCGAGCGGTTTTGGCTCAAGTGGTCCTCCTTGTGCTCGAGTGGTCTTTGGGAACTCTCAATACTTTTGTAGGCATGCAAAAGTACTGGGAGGGGTGGTGTTCTTCACTCAAGCGGTCACTTTGTTCACTCGAGCGGTCTCACTTTTGTGTCTGGTTGCTCGAGCGACCATTTCTGCGCTCAAGCGGTCTGCACGTATATAATTTCGTAACAGCCATATTTTGACTCACTTTTTCATATATATATATATCTAAAACATTTGAAAACCCTAAATCTAAACCCTCTCTCTCTAGAACTCATCTTCTATCTTCAAATACACTATCATTCATTGATCTCTACACCCTAGTCCCTTCGATAAAAAGGTAGAGCTCACCTAGAGCTTCATTCTAATTGGAGCAAAGTTGATTTTCGGCTTCATCAAAGTTTCTTCTCTCTCTCCCTTGTCTTCAAGCTTTGAGGTAGGGATTTCTTCACACTTTAGTATGAATTTTAACTTGGTTATTTATCTTTTTAAAGAAATCTCGATATTGGGGATTTTGATAAAAATCTAGGATTTTGGTGTTGAAATCAAAAGAAAGGTTTTCAAATGGATCTTTAAAAATGATTTTGGGTTTGTAAATGTTGTTGAGTGGTAATAAAATGGTGGATTTTTATCCATGGAATTGGTTTATAAAGAAAATGAGATTTTGCCCTAAAATGTGAAATTTTGATTTTGTAAAGAGGAAATGGAAATGATGTTGGGATTTATGAAAATGGAAGAATGATGATGATGGTGGTGGAGTTGGATATGTATTATCAGTCCCGTCTTGAGATTTGGAAAGTATATCTTTATTGGAAAGTATTTATCTATTTAGAGAAATCTATTTTGGGCTATCGGTGAAGGATAGTTATGATTATTGTAGAAATTGCATGAGAATTAGGTGAATCAAAACTAATTTCTCATCCATTTGCATTGAGCATTGTTACATATTTAACAATTTGAAAATGTATACTGTTTTGAGAAAAATGGGTGAATACCTTGGTAAATCTAGATAGGTGTGTAGTTGTGGTATTATGTTGGCCTGTGTGTCCTTGATGAAAGTCCAGAAGCCTGCGCGGATAGGTGCTAAGCCTTCTAGTTAGTACCGGTAAAAATGATAATTGGTAGTGCTTGTAGCCTACTTGCAGACACGTCCTAGAGATTCCTAGTGTTGTATCCACTGCTTTGTTTTCTATTGAAAAGGAAATAATTGTATGAATTGTGATATAAACTTGGCATTGCATGGGTTTTTGGAAAGAGATAAAATGTTTTGGCATGAGCATTGCATATGCATTCACCTTATAACTCTGTTAATAATCATACTGTAGACACCCCATTTTTGACCGCCCTTAAGACTTGGGCACTATTGATGGTTTACTTGTTGGAGAAAGGTGTGCAGTGCACAGGTTCAGTTTCTTTGGCAAGGAGAGAGGCAAATCTCAACTTCATACCCCATTGTGGACCAAAATTATTTTGGATGGTTTTTATACCTTAAAACCCTCTCTTTCAAAACATTTTTGAAATAAAATTCCCACGATGTTCCGACGCTCGCATTTCGGTAAATGTTGTGCTTTTCGGTAAACCGAGCAAGGACAAAGGGGAGATGAATGAAAGAGAGATGAAATCTTTGAAAAATCTTTCAAAACACCTTACTTAGGGGTTTGAAGTTGAAGAAAAGAGGAGAAGAGGGGAGAAAACTAGTTTGGGAGAAGTTCAGCACGAATCCGTGTAAGAGAAAGACGAGCGGTCATCGCTAAAACAAGCTTATCTGTCTATACACTTGGATTTGAGCTATGAGGCCACCATCGTTGAAAAGAAGACTTCCGGGGCTTCATTTTGCACTCAAGAATCTCTCAAATCCAAGTCCGGGTGGGGGAGATATGGTTGGTTGAAATAGGGGATCAGTCCGGTTGGATCAAATCTGCGCGGCTTCACCAAAAAGGGCATAACTTTTTCCACAGGAAGAATTTTAATGCAAGGTTTGCGCCATTGGAAAGCTAACTTCCGGGGCTTCAATCTGGACTTCCACCGGCACTTTTTAACCTCATTGGACTCCCATCGGCACTCTATTTATCCGACCGGCACAAAAGATTGTCGGCCGGCCAAAAGTGCTCAGAACTCAGATTTTTGACAGATATTTATCAATACACTGTACCAGATATTTTCAATTGGGATTTTTCGACCAAAATCTCTTATTTTGATATATATAGAGCCTTATATCTCATATTGCTTAGGTTAGAACAAAAAGGGGCAAGTTTTGGGAGCTTCTCACTCTAAAAAATCCCTCTCTCTCTACACTTCCAAGTTCCAAACCTCTCAAATCCTTGGCCATTTCTTCATCACCACCTAGCACCACCATCACCACTCCATTTCCAGCAGCAAGGAGAGGTTTTTCAGAGGCTTAGAAGCAACATTCCTTGGCCAAGAGGTAGCAAAAGTGTGGTCTTCAAGGGTAAGTTGCCATTTCCCTCTTTTGTAGCACTTTCTTGCTCCATTTCTTAGGCCTATTTGCTTACTGTTTTGGGCTTCGAACAGAACTGAAAATGTCATTATTTTGAGCCATATTTCATGTTTGTTTAAGGGCTCAACCCTGTTTGAGCCCTCCATTTGGTACTTGCTTCAATACCATCTTGTATGCCATTATTTTGCATGAAATTTCTAGTCTATGTGTGATCTTTTTTCGAGCATAATGTAAACTGTAAGAGGGCCTATTTTGAGCCCCTCTTCAGCATTGAAGAAGGGCTCAACCCTTTTTGGGCCCCCTATCTTGCACTTACTTCATAATTCCTCTTATTTACCGTAAATTTGCATGATTTGTTTGGCCTATATGTAAATTGTTTTGGAGTGTATCATGAACTGTGAGTAGGCTTATTTTGGGTCCCTATACAACATTGTAGAAGGGATCACTACTGTTGGGGGCCTCCATGTTGTGCTTACCATTATACCCCTCTTTGCCCCTCATTTTTGTATGCTTTTTTAGGCTTATCTAGCTTCTGTTTTCGGCCATGATCAGAACTGAAAATGGTCATATTTTGACCTTATTGGCATGTCTCATTAAGGGTCCTTTCTTGTTTGATGAATTTTTGGGGTACCTCATGTTATAGCCTCTTGTTATCCTTAATCTTGCATTGCATTTTTAGCATGTTTTCATACTGATTTGGGGCTTTTCATCTACTGTGAGTAGTCATATTTTTGGTCCCTAATCAGTTTTGTAGAAGGATCTTTTTCCATTCGGGCTTTTCATTTACCACTTGCTTCATGACCTCCCTTGCGGAGCCATTTTTGTATGCCATTTTAGCCCTACTCGTGATTGCTGTTTGGCAATGTTTTGTACTGTAAAAATGCTTTTCTTGGGGCTTCCTTGCTTCTGTATTTTCATGTCATGTCCAAATTATGCATGTATTGTATAGCTGTAAGCCATTTCGTGCACTTATCTTCGCAGTTCGGGATCGTTTCATGCATCGGGTTCCATTTCGCCATGATTCGGGGATGTTTTGCCCCTCATTTTGCCACTGATTTTTTCATGTTTGCATATCATATTTCATGTCTTTGCCATGTCTCATTAGAGTGGCATTTCGGTGCCTGAGGGCCCATCCTCGGTTTGCGTGCACACATGCACGCATCTCGAGGTGTCTTGTTTTCATCTGATGGCCACTGATGTGAGTGTGGCTGAGGTCCACTCACGTTGGTGTAAGCCCATCTTGCATTGTGTATGCCATGTTACAATGCGTTGTGCATGTTATGTTGTTACATTGCGTCATGCCTTGCATGCTTGTTCGCATAATCATATTGCATACTTAGCTCGCATGCTTAGGTTGCAATTGGCATGCATCCCTTGCCTCTTGATCGAGCATGATAGAGGTTGGGGCCCTTGATGTGTTTTGTGCTTGCATTTCATTTGATATCAAAGTTGCCAACTTGGTTCTTTGGGCCATCATGCATGGAAATGCGTGATTGGTGGCCCGAGAATCGAGGCACATCCTCCTTTGAGTCACAAACATGATAAGGAATGTGTTTGGTGCATATATTGCTTGAATTGTATTGCCATGCAAGTTTTGCCCTCTGCTGCTGTGAGTTGCAGGTTCTGTAGGCATTTTGTGCCGACCGGCAGTGTTTAGTGCCGACCGGCATTCAATTATCAGCCGATGGATAAATTATGTGCCGATGGCCACATATAGCAGCCGGTGGCTATTCTGTCCAGTCGGTGGTGATCCCCAGTATCTAAGGAAGCAGTTCTGAGACTTTGGCAGTTTTCAGAAGGGCAAAGCAGGGAAAACAGAGGCAGGCTAGGCATGGCAGTGCAATTTCGAGCGGAATCCGAGTGCGCATGCATTAAGCCCTCGCCCCGAGGCGGTTTACTGCTTTAATTAGATTAATTAATTAATTTGTTAATTTAATTAATTTGTAGTATTTAATTAGCTTGCGTAGTTAATTATTTGTATTATTCTTTTGGTCCCTCCGTGTGAGGGCATAATTGTAATAAGTGTGGGTGAGTGGTTTGTATGTCTTCCAACCCCCACTTCTTTCTCCATTTTATTTACCTGCTTATGATGGTAGATTAGGGCACGTCTATTTTAGCATACCTTATGCAACGCATGCGTGCATCCATGCATTTGTCTAAACATGCACCGGGCTCGGTACATCATACAAATTGCATCATACTTTCAATTCCAAATTGAATACGTGATAGTTGTAGCATTTCATGTGCCATTTTAGGGTTAGCCGAGCCTACTCTAAATTGCATCCTTGCCTGTGTTGCATTAGCCACTTAACATGACCTAGGGACATGCATGTCTACTAACTAGTTTCTTGTTTTTGGCACGGAGTACGATGTAAGTATTTTACGCTTTAGCATACCACATGCGTGTGAATGTTGCCATGACAGTATGCTTACCATGCGGCTAAGTGCTTACATGAGATAAACTGTTTGAATGCCTGTGGGTGGAGGTTGGATTGCTTGAGTTGGAATAACTCATTGAAATCCGTATTTTAGCCTACTTGCGAGTAGCATATTCCAAAACATTTTCAAAGAAAAACGGGTATGCAATGATTATTTCCGAATTAGGCAATCTAGTCTATACTTGTTTTGCTGTGCGCATAACGTAGTAATTCTAGGCTAATAATTGGGATAAGAACGCATAATGTTTTCAAAATCGGATATCACGGTTAGTAGAGGCCGGTCTTCGAACCGGGCGAAAGGGGGTGCTCATAGCTGACCTTCCCCGATCGTACCCAAGCTCCCGAGCCAAGACATTTGGTGATGACGGACACATGGCCTTCGGCACCGAGTCAGGGTTTCCTAAATTCCCCCATTAAAAAATATTTAGGTGGCGACTCTGTAATCTGGCAAAGCAGTCCATGTTTGGCACTACTTTTCAAAAATCTATTTTTCTTCAAAACGATTTGCCAGAGTTGGACTCTTTGGTTCAGATTTAGAACCGCAACATAAAAGGAGAGTCCGAGCTGTAGCGAGGTCCCCCGCGGGCTTGTTACACATACATTGTCTTAGAGTTTCTTTACTGGGCTTTGGCTTACCCTTTGTGGAAAACCATTTTCAGGTGCTGGTGATATGCCTCTGGCAAGGCCGTAGTTTAGGAGGATTTGGAGCCGAGAGCTTCTTGTTTTTTTTTTTTTTTTTTTTTTGTAATTATTTTGTACAAGCCTAGGGCTTTATTTGTATTGAGTTTCAAACTCACTTTTGTTGTAACCAAGCATCGACTTGGAAAGTTGTAGCCATTAAGGCATTCATTTATCTGTTTTACTCTTATTTCATATCTTTTACGTATGACATATGCTATAGATTCAAGGTTTTAGGGCTTATGAATGTAATTGTATGTGTCCTCTTTGGTACAACTGGATCATATAAATGTAAAGAGATCTTATTTTGAAATGTATTCGTTAATGGGTAATTATTGTGAGATGAATTATTGTCATTATTTTCGAGGCGTTACAACTTGGTATCAGAGGTACCAGGTTTGAATACTTTGGGATTGTGGGAAGTAGTTATTACCATAATGGGTTCCTTTGCTAGATGAGATTAGGAATATCCTGGTATGCTATGTGATAACATGCTTATGTGACTAAGTGGGTCTAGAATTTAATTTCTAAGATATTGATTCTGCCTACGAGTTTCTAGATGTCTTGTTAGAAGAGCACTTGATTGCTTCTATTTCTAACTAGAACTCGAGCAACGTCGTGGGACGATCATTATCTAGAAAGGAAGTTCGTATGTGTTTATGTGACTACGTGCTTATGTGAAGTGAATTAATTGTTGTTTATCGCATTGGGACACGAGTGAGTTAGCTTTAGCACATTCGTAAATATGCTAATCTCTTGTGTTACCTTCATTAGGATGTCAAGACGTGGACCTGGTGGTGCTAGGCATGGCAGGCCTAGACAGTAGAAGGTGCCATTATCGGATGATATTCTGGCACAGGAGGAAGGGGCTGGTCAGGCCAATGTGGCCAAACCAGTTGGTTAGCAAGCCATAGGCGCTTTGGTCCATGAAATCACCAGAGCTTTGTGGAAATCCATGGACATTCTTAGAACTGAGAATCAAGTCCAGCCCAGGTTGCGGAAGCAGGGCCATTGTTTTTAAGATGGAGTTCTTCCGGTTGAATTCGAATGAGTTTTTGGGGGATCCAAAGGAGCCACTAAAGGTGAATGAGTGGCTAGAGCAGATGGTGAAGATGTTCGAGATGCTTGGCATCAAGGACGATGGACTGAGAGTGACCTTGGCATCCTTCTAACTGAAGGGAGATCTAGGTCAATGGTAGAAGTATGTGCGTGGGCGCATTGAAGTGCCTTGGGAGGCCTTTGTCAACGCTTTCCATGACAAGTTTTTGCCTCACACTGCTAGGGATAAGTTGAGAGAGTATTTTCTAAAGCTCAAGCAGCTTAATACACTGGTGGCCGAGTTAGAGGTTGCCTTTACTAGTTTATCGAGGTTTGTACCAAAACTTGTAGCGACGGAGGAACGTCGTTGCTTGGAGTTTGAGAAGAGGTTAAGGACTGAACTCCTTTTCAAGGTAGCCACGTCCATGATTAGGGATTACAATCTTCTTGTGGAGGCAGCGAATCACTTAGAGACCGTGATTCAGACTGAGGAGGAGAGGATGAGGGGCTCCAAGTAGAGGAGTCAGGAGGTTCAGGAGGAGACTCAAGACAGTAAGAGGCAGAAAGGTTCCACTACACAGCAGTCCCAGGGAACATAGTATAGATCCACTTTTCCTGTACCGAGTTTTGGGTCAGGGAGAGGTGGTCAGGGTGGGATCACTTGCTTTAATTGTGATTAGTTGGGCTAGAAGTCTATAGTTTACCCACAGAGGGGAGGAGGACAACAGTCTGCACTATCTTCAGCTCGTTCTCAGACCCAGAGTCTTGGTAGAGAGTAGTCGCCTATCTATTATTAGTATGGGCAGTCGGGGCACTTGAGGAGGTTTTGCTCTCAGGTAAGTGGCACGTCTAGTGCATCTGGTTCAAGGCAGACATAGAACCATCAGCCTACACCGTCAGCACAGACCTTGAGGGCAAATTAGAGAGCCTTTTCGACTCAATTTGTGTTTCAAACTTATACTTCGAGGGCGAGCAGATGGAGCAGAGACCTACGGGAGCATTGTATGCTGTTACCACACCAGAGTTGTTGCCAGCACCTTCGGTAGTGAGAGGTAACTTCTTGTTGTGTAATTCTATTGCTAATGTGTTGATTAATACTGGTGCATCGCATTCTTTCATTTCGTCTACATTCGCATAAGCATTGGAGTTAGAAGTGGCTCAGTTAGTATCTTTACTCAGGGTAGAGTTACCTATTGGTAGTGAGGTTATGTTGGACCAGGGGTGTCGAGGTTGTGAGATAGAGGTTGCCTGTCACCGAGTTTCTTTTTCTTTTGTGTTGATTGACATGTCAAGTTTTGATGTTATTTTGGGCATGGATTAGTTGTTATCCTACCCAGCCATTATAGACTGTTACTGTTAGAGGGTTACATTGTGCACCTCAAGTGATGATTATTTTTATTTCTTGGGGGACCAAGTTGATATAGCCTTGTTACCAATGTATGATCCTAGTGGTCGGGGCAAACTTAGTCTCATTCTCACTACATTTTTGGGTGTTGAGAGTGATGTGGTTTGAGTTGAGTTGCCGAGGGTAGTTTGTGAATACTTGGATGTTTTTCCCAAGGATCTCACTAGTTTAGCACCTCACCATGAGATTGAGTTCTCTATTGACTTAGTGCTTGGCACGACACCAATTTCTATGGCATTGTATATATTTGGATCCGCTGAGTTGAGTGAGTTGAACATTCAACTCCAAGAATTGTTAGATAAGGGCTTTGTCCACCCTAGTACTTCGCCTTGGGGAGCACAAACTCTCTTTGCCAAGAAGAACGATGGCACATTGGGACTTTGTATTGATTATCAAAAGTTGAACTGGGTAACTGTTAAGAACAAGTACCCATTGCCTCGTATAGATAACTTGTGTGACCAGTTGAAGGGGTCTTATTGCTTTTCTAAGATAGATTTGAGATCGGGTTATCACCAGTTGAGAGTGAAGGAAGAGGATATCTAGAAAACGGCATTTCGTACGCGTTATGACCATTATGAGTTCCTAGTAATGCCTTTTGGGTTAACCAATGCACTGGCTTTGTTTATAGATTTGATGAATCGAATCTTTCATGAGTTCCTAGACTATTTTGTGGTTGTCTTCATTGACGACATTTTGATCTACTTACCCTCTGAGGAGGGATATGAGGAACACTTGCGGATTGTGCTTGAGTTATTAGAGCCCACAAATTGTATGCTAGGTTCGGAAAGTGTGAGTTCTGGTTGAAGGAAGTGAAATTCTTAGGCCATGTGGTGTCCGGAGAAGGGGTGACTATAGATTCTTCAAAGATTGAGGCAGTTCAAGATTGGAAACAACCTAAGAATGCTTTGAGATATGGAGTTTCTTAGGGTTGGCTAGGTATTACCATCATTTTGTAAAGGATTTCTCTAGATTAGCCTCACCATTGATTAGACTGACGAGGAAGGGAGTTAAATTTGTATGGGGTGAGACTTGCGAGAAATTGTTTCAAGAGCTTAACGTTGGACTTACCACTGCTCCAGTGTTGATTATTCCAGAAAGGGGTTTGGGCTATTCAGTGTATTGTGATGCATCTCGAGAAGGTTTGGGTTGTGTCTTGATGCAAGAAGGGAAGGTAGTAGCATATGGCTCATGGCAATTGAAAACAGATGAAAGAAACTATCCAACTCGTGATCTAGAGCTAGTAGCAATGATCTTTGCCTTGAAGATTTGGAGACATTACTTGTATGGTGAGAGGTTTTAGGTATTCTCCGATTACAAGAGTTTGAAGTACCTATTTTCATAGAAAGATTTGAATCTAAGGTAGAGAATGTGGATGGAGTTTATAAAGGATTACGACTTCGAGTTGCATTATCATCCAGGGAAGGCCAATGTAGTGGCTGATGTCTTGAATTGGAAATCCATTAGTAGTATAGCTAGTATTGTCATCCGGGAATGGAAGATGTTGGGTGTTATTGGCGAGTTTAACTTGCATGTTGACGAGTGTGTTGAGTCAGTAGCTTTGTTCACCATAGTTGCATAACCTACACTTGTGAGCCGAGTTATAGAAGCACAACGAGGTGACCATGAAGTTGGAACCCTCTGAGAGAAGATATCTAGTAGGAAGGTAGAGAAGGGCTTGAACGTATATCCTGAATCGAGTGTTAGATATCTTGACCATCTTTTTATGCCAGAGTCTTGTAGAGAGGAGGTACTTCCATCATTCATGCCTTGCGGTACATCCGAGAGGCACAAAGATGTACCACAACCTTAGCCTCCAGTTTTAGTGGAAAGGGATGAAGAAAGACATAGCCTTGTTTGTATCAAGATGCCTTACTTGTCAACAAGTGAAGGCCAAGCATCAGAGGCCAACGAGTTTGTTGCAACATTTGCCTATAGCCAAGTGGAAGTGGGAGCACATCATGATGGATTTTGTTATGGGTCTTTCGAGGACTCAACAAGGTAATGATGCAATGTGGGTGATAGTCGACCGGTTAACTAAGTTAGCACACTTTATATCTATGTGCACGAGTGACTCGGTAAATTATCTTGTCGACCTATATGTTAGGGACATTGTTCGACTTGATGGGGTCTCTGTGACCATTGTTTCGGATAGAGATCCGTGTTTCACGGCTGGCAGAGCCTATAGAATGCTTTGGGCACTAGATTGACTTTTAGTACCGCTTATCATCCCCAAACCGACAGGCCGTCAAAGCATACCATTCAGATCCTAAAGGATATGCCTCGGGGTTGTGTTCTTAACTTTAAGGGTTCGTGGAAGAAGCACTTACCTGTAGTGGAGTTTGCCTATAACAATAGCTTTCAGGCGAGTACTGGCATGGCACCTTTTAAGGCCTTGTATGGCCGACCGTATAGATCTCCAGTGTGTTGGGCCGAGGTGGGTGACGCATCTATGTTAGGTCTTAAGTTAGTAAAGCAAATGACGGAGAAGGTTTCACTTATCTGTAAGAGGTTAGTTTTGGCTCAAAGTCGTCAGAAGAGTTATGCTGACTGTAGGAGGAGACCATTATTATTTGAGGTAGGGGGTCAAGTCTTTTTGAAAATATCACTTAGATGGGGTTTGATGAGGTTTGGGAAGAGCAGGAAGTTGTCTCCTAAATTTATTAGGCCTTTTGAGATCTTAGAGCGCGTTGGGGAGGTAGTTTATCTTTTGGCCTTGCCACCACAGCTTTTTGAGGTTCATGACGTGTTTCATATCTGTATATTTCGAAAGTATGAGCCGGATCCATCACATGTGTTGGATTGGACCGAGTTAGAGGTAGATAAGGATGCCTCGTATGAGGAGAGACCGGTTAGAGTTTTAGATACACAAGACCAAGTCTTGCAAGGCAAGACAATTCCTTTGGTAAAAGTGTTGTGGCGACACCACGGGGTTGAGGAGGCGACTTGGGAACATAAGGCAGAAGTTCATGAGAAGTATCCAGATCTTTTTATTAATGTTGAAAATCTTGTTATGTTGATCAAATGCAAATATTGTATATGTTTTGGAAAAGTGAATTTTATATTCACTATTGAGAACCTTGTTTATCGTTGGTATGAGAATGAATGACCGGTGGATTGGTCATGGTTATGAGTTGTTGTAATTGATTACAGTTATTGTGTTGATTTTAAAATTTTGAGGACGAAATTCTTTTAGGGGGAAGGTTATAACGATTCCGGTTTAGACCCTACCCGTTTCTTCTTTTGGATCCCAAATTTCTTGCCTTATTTGGTTGTTCATATCCTTATTCATCTTATTCCTTGTTGAGTTTGGTTATTGAAGTGTCTTGGTTGTGTTTGAAATAGGTTGGGGAGTTAGTTTTTCAAAACAGTTGTTGCCCAGTTTTTGGCTTGTTAGCTCGAGCAGTGTTTCTTGCGCTCGAGCGGTCTTGGCTCCAACGGTCCTTCTTGTGCTAGAGCGGTCTTTGGGAACTCTCAATACTTTTGCAAGCCTGCAAAAGTACTAGGACGGTGGTGTTCTTCGCTCGAGTGGTCATTTTGTTCGCTCAAACGGTCTCACTTTTGTGTCTGGTCGCTCGAGCAACCATCCCTGCGCTCGAGCAGTCTGCTTGTATATCAGTTCGTAACAGCCACATTTTTGAGTCACTTTTTCATATATATCTTTCTCTCTAAAACATTTCAAAACCCTAAACCTAGACCCTCTCTCTCTAGAGCTCATCTTCTACCTTCAAATACACTATCATCCATTAATCTCTACACCCTGGTCCTTTGATAAAAAGATAGAGCTCACCTAGAGCTTCATTATAATCGGAGCAAAGTTGATTTTCGGCTTCGTCAAAGTTTCTTCTCTCTCTCCCTTCTCTTCAAGCTTTGAGGTAGGGATTTCTCCACACTTTAGTATGATTTTTAACTTGGTTGTTTGTCTTTTTAAAGAAATTTTGATATTAGGGATTTTGATAAAAATCTAGGGTTTTGGTGTTAAAATCAAAAGAGGGGTTTTCAAATGGATCTTTGAAAATGATTGTGGGTTTGTAAATGTTGTTTAGTGGTGATAAAATGGTCGATTTTTATTCTTGGAATTGGTTTATAAAGAAAATGAGATTTTGCCCTAAAATGTGAAAATTTGATTTTGTTAAGAGGAAATGGAAATGATGTTAGGATTTATGAAATTGGAACGATGATGATGATGGTGGTGGAGTTAGATATATATTATCACTCTCGTCTTGAGATTTGGAAAGTATATCTTTTTTGGAATTTTTTTTATCTATTTAGAAATATCTGTTTTGGGCTATCTGTGGAGGATAGTTATGATTGTTGTAGAAATTGGATGAGAATTAGGTGAATTGAAACTAATTCCTCATCCATTTGCATTGAGCATTGTTACATATTTAACACATTGAAAATGTATACTGTTTTGAGAAAAATTGGTGAATACCATAGTGAATCTGGGTAGGTGTGTAGTTGTGGTATTATGTTGGCCTGTGTGTCCTTGGTGAAAGTCCAGAAACTCACGCGGATAGGTACTAAGCCTTCTGGTTAGTACCGGTAAAAATAGCAATTGGTAGCGCTTGTAGCCTACTTGCAGATATGTCGTAGAGATTCCTAATGTTGTATCCATTGCCCTGTTTTCTATTGAAAAGGAGATAATTGTATAAATTGTGATATAAACTTGGCATTTCATGGGTTTTTGGAAAGAGATATAAAATGTTTTGGCACGAGTATTGCATATGTATTCACGTTATAACTCTGTTAAAATTCATACATTGTGTTAGAGATTCTCTACTAGGCATTGGCTTACTCTTTTTGGAAAATCATTTTCAGATGCTAATGATATGCCTCCACTAAGGCCGTAGTTTGGGAGGACTTGGAATCGAGAGCTTCTTGTTTTGTTTTTGGTTTAATTTTTTTGTACAAACCTATGGCTTTATTTGTATTGAGTTTCAAACTCACTTTTGTTGTAACCAAGTATCGACTTGAAAAGTTGTAGCCATTAAGGCATTCATTTATCTGTTTTACTCTTATTTCATATTTTTTGCGTATGACACATTGTAGCTCAACTTTTTCGCGCCTCCTTTTGGAAGTTCAAAAAGAGGCCCTACAGTTCGGACTTCTACGGTTCTGAATCTAATTGCACAAGTGCAATGTGAAACTGATAAACACCAAAGAGTCCAAATCCGGCAAATTACTTTGGAAAATTGATTTTGAATAAAAAAATGCCAAAATTGGACTACTTTTCCAGATACAGAGTCGCCACCTAAATATTTTTTTATTTTGGTAAAATTTAGGAAACCCATGACTCCTGCCAAAGGCCACGTGTCCGTCATCACCAAAGTTGCCTCGGCTCGGGAACTTAGGTATGAAGGGGGAAGGTCATGAATTGAGCACCCCACTCGCCCGATCAAAGATCGGTCTCTACTAATCATGATATGATTTTTATCAACATTATATGCTCTTGTTACAGTTATTAAACTAGCTTTACTATGCGATGCGCACAAGCAAGCATAGACTAGTTTGCTCAATTTGGAACAATTCAACTCATGTTTGTTTATAGAAATGGTTTGAATTTGCCACCTCAAGTGGGCTTAAAGTTGCGGATTTGCCACCAAACATAGTGGGCTTAAAACTGATTTGCCACTTAACAAAATGGGCTTAAAACGCACATTTTGTTGAATCGTTCCAATTCAAGCAACAAGCCTTCATCCACAGGCATTCAAACAGTTTAGCAAGTAAGCATTTAGCCTCATGGCAAGCATGCTAGACATGACAACATTCACAATCATGCAAATATGCTAAAACATTAAAAACTCACCTAGTACTCCAAGCTAAGAAGATATGAGTTAGAAAACTATACATGATCCTAACTATACAAGATGCCGAATGCAACACATGCAATATGCAATTTAATAGGCTTAGCTACTAATATGGCATATGAAGCAATTTAAATAACATACGATTAAACACGTTTTAAAAGAATTATTGAAATGGCAATGCAGTTTGAATGATGCACCGAGCCTCGATGCATGTAATACGAATGAATGGATGTAAGTATAAGGTATGTTAATTGAAACATGTCCCTAATCTAACCATCAAAAGCGGATAAATAAAAGGGAGAAAGACGTGGGGTTGGAAGACATACACGTTATTACATTACGCTCTCACGAAGGAGAGTCCGGAGCAATAAAATCTACCTAGCTAACTAAGCTAAGCTAATTAAGCTAATTATTACAAAACTTTGCCTGAATAATTAATTAGCTATCTAAGCTAATTAAATAAGAATTTAACTAAGTTAAGCTAATTAAATATTACATCACAAACTAATTAGCTACAACAAACTAATCAAATTATTACAGCAAAAACTAATTAGCTACAACTAATTAATTTACAACAAATAAATAATTAATTGCTAATTAAACTGATTAATCCTGGGAAGCGAGGGAGGCCCATGCATGCTCGATTTCCACTCGAAGAACATTTATTGTTTGCTCCCGAAAGCTTCTATTTGCACAACCCTTGCACTGTTTCCTTCTCCAAATCAACTCTTCTATGCTTCACAAGCACACTACTCAAAAATCACTGGTGGCCGGCAAGCCAGAAGTGGTGGCCGGCTGGCTACCATTAAGGGGTTGCCGTCCAACACTGATGGCCTGCCGGCCAGTAGTAGTGGCCAGCCGGCCACTGATGACACACATTTCCTTGCTGCAACAAAGAGCAAAAAGGGCAAAGAGAGGGTATTCTCACGGGTTGTTTGTACTCTGTATCCCTCCTTATCATCAAAACATCTAAAATAAGTGATACACTTGGTTCCAAAACCATCAATCAAGCAATTTCACTGCATGATGGCCAAAGAACCAAGATGTACAAGTTAATGAATGTACAAATAAGACTTAACAACCACCACTCTATCATGCATGATTAAGGTGTAATAACCCGACCCTCTTATATGCTTTACATATCTAGTTCTATGAATAATTACAAGTTTAATGCGAAATTCCATGTGGAGTTGTGCTTACACATTTGAATTATTTAATTATGTCATTCTATCTGTTGGTTATTGGAGAACATCTGTTAAAATTAGGACGTTTGAACTTGAAATTGGAAGCCTTAGAGGCGCGATAACCCAAAATTGCCTTTACATTTATGTTTAGCATGATTTTAGGGACATAAAATCAAGTTTTGTAAAAATTTGATTCGTAATGAATAAATTGGGAAAATTTAGGTTCAACACTCCTAAATCTTATACCTAGATAGATATAAGAGTCTTGGGTGGCTTAGTGCCAACACAAAAAAAAAAAGATATCTTCTGAGAGAGTGAGAGAGGGTGCTAGAGAAGAAGAGGAAAGAGAGGAGGCTTCAACAAGAGTGAGGATTGAAATTCAAGGTGAGTGTAAACTAACTTAAATCCTCCAAATTTCCCCTTTGATTGATGAATATCAAGCACTATTGAAGTTTTATGATCACCCAAGTTAAGGTTTTGACCAAGAGAACTTGTTTGAGATAAATCTATGGAAATTATCAAGTTTCATTGTATTTATTTAAACTATGAGTTAAATCTCATATTTTGGGTTTGTTTTGAGTTAATTTGAAGGAATATCTTCAAAATTTGCATGTTTTGGTCTATATATATATTGTATCCCTTTTGGGTTCATGATGGTAAGGTGAGAAAATGCAAAGAATATGATCCTCAAGTTTTATAGATGACCTTTAAATAAGTTATGATCTACTTAGGGTTAAGAATCATGTGTATTACATCCTTATGTGTTGAAGAAAGGAATTTTGCTTGTATTTGAGCCTTAAAATGCTTTTGAAAGTTGGATTTTGATGAATTTCGGACTGCCCAGAAATAGAGCAAGAACCGCACGTGTGGAAAACAGGGGAGAAAGATTAGGCTGCACTGCAATAAAAGCATGTACGGTGGGGACTTCTGCACGCGCAGCCTAAGTTAAAAAATTCTATGATTTTCTTTCGCTCTTTTCGACCCTCTAAATGTGTTATTATGTCCATTCGATGTTCCTATAATGCGTTTAATTACATGAAACTTAACGAATTGGATAATTGAGAAATAAGAGGAAACTAAGGAAAGGTGATGTACTTACGAGTTGTGTGCTATGTATAGGGCACATACAGGAGGGTACCATCGTTCACCCGCATCACAGTGAGTGATAGTAGTGTACTATCATGTTTTATTCACATATTGTGTTTATATATGTTGTTCGATATCTTATTCACTCTCTTTGTAAACAACTTATGTTATATGAGACATGTTTGATATATGTTTGAACTTTGGCACAAGAGATATGCACCCGAGGTCGTTCTGTTTGCTAATATGATGGGCCCAAGGCCGTTTTGTTAATATGATGGGCCTGAGGCCGTTTTGCTATTATAATGGGCCTAAGGCCGTTCTGTATTATGTTGGGCCTGAGGCCGTTTTGTCTTATGTGGGCCCGAGGCCATTCAGGAAAGGAAATATGAATAAGACCAACTTATGATTTAAGAATATGCACTTATGGTGAAGTGGTTTGGAAATACTCTTTGGATCCAATGGGACGCTCGTGATCCTCAACTAGTAACCTGAAAAAGAATGAACACTCCGGTCGGGGGTGCCGGAATTAGCACTCCGACGGATAAGTCAGTGTATACTCTCTTAATTGCTTGTATCTTAAGTTAAACATACTAATTCTCACATACCTCTCTCTGGATGATGTTCTTCTATTTATATCTTTTTCTTTCTTGGGCTTCAAGGCTGGGCCCACCTTCAATTCGTCGTATAACTATTTACTCGGCTCCTTTTGTTGCAAACCGCTCTTCACTTGGCCCCTTACTCAACTGGTTATTTGGCCGAATAGGGTACTGCTGGATTTGCATGTATAAGATGGGGCTGAATGCGATATATGAATTTCGACTCTCTAAGTCCAACTATTCGGCCTCTTTACGTATCCCAATATTCAGCCCCCACAATTGCCCCCCAAACAATCCACTAACGACAGTTAGCTGGTGTGTTTGGTTTCGAATTCGAAAAGTAAGAGCCGAAATTCGGCGGCTAACCTCATTCCAACACGGATGTCAGAGCACACGCCTTTCGGTCATCATTTCAACATCCCGCCCCTTCGTACGCTTTCATTTATTGTGATTTAAAATTTTGTTGTATTTTTGAATACATATACATTTTTGGATGCTTGAAGTTTTTGGACTGCCTTCCGACTCACCTCTGCAACTTCCTTTTATCTTTCATTGTCCTCTCCGTCTCTTGTAAGTTCTCTTCCTCTCTGCTTTGAATCCCTTTTCCTGGTTTGTTTTTAGTTTAGCATACTCCTATAGGCTGACGAAAATGGCAAAGCATTTGAAAGACCTCCTCTCCGCGGATCGATTCTCTAGCTTTTGACGCCATTTTTCTATTCCTGATGACGTCCGTCTGTCACTTGTGACAGACGGCACCCTTGATATGGAGAGGGTTGATGAAAGCACAATCGTCTTCCCTCTCTTATCAATCGCAGAGGGCGGAGTCTATTTCCCCCTTCACCCATTCCTTAGGGCTGTCCTTCGCCATTGGGGTCTAATCCCTTCCCAACCCAATGTCAACTTTTTTAGAATCATAATGGGGATTGTAGAGTTAAACCGTCACCTTAAGATTAATCTTGGCATACCTGCTATTCGGTATTGTTATGCCTTGGCCAAGTCTTCTGGCCGGCATGGACGCTACTTCCTTAGGGGCAAGGACACCGACCATCAATTAGTGACTATGCTTTCCAGCTCTAGCAAGCAAGTCGATGATGTCATGGTCGTTGTCCGAGGTAACTGGGAATTCGGCGAAGGCGAGGACCGCCTTGGTCCTATTCCTAGATGGAGGGGTGAACCAGGTGGCCATATAGCTCCTTGCGTTTATTTTTCTTATATTTACAAGGCTTTATTTTTGCGTCTCATGGTTTTACTTGTGCAAGAAACGATTTGAAGAAAGTTTTGCTTTCAACCGACGACGCCGTTCTTACGGAAATTAAAGTCACGCTCAAATACTTTGGCCGTCCAAGCCTTTAGAAACAAGGGAGGGCAGCCCACATTCTTTTTCGATATGAGTCGACGTATACGACGTTTTCGGCGGCAGAAAACATCCCAATTCCGAGGGGTGAAGAGTTTCTTACGGCTCTTGTTTTAACCAACTTCAAAAACTTGTGGCAAGTTGGTTTCGACGGATCCATCTCGGAGCGGGCAGAAGTAGCTGAGGAGGTCGCTGAAGAGTCAGACTAGTCCGAAGCCGAAGTAGACGAGGCTTTGAAGTTGGCCTTTGAGGAAGCCGGCCTCAATTCAGCCAACCCTCCGTCCACTTCGGGCCAAGAGGACCTTCCCTTCGACGACATCTTTACTGGTTTAGAAGACCTTCCAGGCGCGTACCCTGAAGACATGGCCGGGTTGTCACTCACACAACTATTAGTCCAATCCCCCTCCCTAAAGAGCCAAATAAACATGGCCTCTGTGTTGTTTTGGAAAGTGTTAAAAAAATTTACTCTTTTACTTATTATGAAAAGATGTGTAAAAAATAGAGAAGTGATGTAATCCAAATAAGTCAAAAAACTAATAAATTGATTTTTTTTTATACTTTTCACAAAATAATAATAATAATAATAATAATAATAATAATAATAATAATAAATAAAAATAAAAATAGATAATAAATAATAAATTAATTCATTCTTAACAAGTGCCCTTAGGTGAGAAACAAGATACCTATTGTGAACGACATTGCATTGGTGTGTTTTCTTGTAACCATTCAAAGCTGAAGCAGCCAACCCCTCATTACTGGCTTCCTGAGAAGGGAATTTCCACAAACGACACCAAATAAAGTGCCAATCCCCCATTAGTACAATATTATTTGTTTTGGGCGTACTTTCACGACTTTATTCTTCCCTTAGGAAAAGGACTTGTGCTAATTTGAAGGAGTTAGTCAACTTATGTAGCGGACTATGATCTACTCACAGAGGGATGTGGGATGAACACTCATTAGGCTCTCACAAAGCTATTGTCGCCTAATGGACAAGCTTTAATGCTTTTAAATTTTTTTTAATTAATATGACATAAGACTTATAAAAAGAATACTTTTTTAAGATCAAAATGATACAATCAAAACTTGCAGTTAATTGATTGTGTAACACCATTTTATAACGAGGGATTGTTGGTTCAAATTGAATGGAGTTTGACACACTTTGTGTTGTCCAATTCCTTTACTAATAACTAACCCCTATTGATAAATATTGTGTGATAAACAAAATTAAAATCAAAATTAATTTTTGGGTGGAAGCAAAAAAAATTCTCAAAATAAATTGACATTTTAATCCTTCTTTTTTTTTTTTTTTTTCTCCGCACAAGTCTATATAGGGGTGCAGGAAAAAATGATAGAACCGAATCAACCACTTAAGACCAATGGAAAATTTAGTTTTTGGTTTGTTTTGATTTTAATTTTTTTTTATACCAATATAAACCAAATCAACTAAAATATTATATTTAAATATTAGTCTCTTTTAATTCTTCATTTATTTTTCATGTGAAATTTTGCCAGTTTGATACAAATTTCTTTAAAAACATTCAATGAATCCCTCTTCTACATCAAACTTACACAGTTTGTTTTGGTTCCTCAATTAACAAAATTGAAAGGTTTGGTTCAATACTAAATTATTCCGTAGATTCTGCCGAACCAAATCACTTACACCCCTAGTTATACATCAATAGAAAATAGTTGTTAGTGGAGGAATGTAAAAACACAAGGGTATCAAACTCCACTTCATATGATTAAAACTTACAATCTCACATCACAAAATGATACCGCACAACTATCCGACCAAATAACTTGGTTCTATCATTTTGATACTAAGAAAAAAAATTAATTTAGTTCAAGTATATATGTCGTATTAACTAAACAAGCAAATAAAAAAAAATAAAGTAAAAAACACTAATAGCACAATCAATGCTTGCCTTAGGTGGACAATGACTTTGTAACTGTTACAACAAAACGAAACATTATGGTCGTCATTTAGGAGCACAGCAGGGACCCTCTTCCCCTTAGGCTTGTTACCAAACCAAACCCTTTTGGATCCTCTTCGCAAACACCTTCTACTTCATTCTCTGGATTTTTGAGGTACGTTTACATCTGGGTTTCTCTTAATTTTGTTTGGTTTACTTTCAATCTCTTAAATTGAAGGTGATGATCACTGGTCCTAGAGCAATCAGCTTATGGGTTATACAGGATGGTAGTTAGCTGGCAAAGCTCTTGATGGTTCACCTTTATTAATTGATATGAATGAGGGTTTGGAATTAAAAAGGTTACTGGGTTGATGGTCCTCTGCTTTAGCATTATTGTGGCTGTTTGTGAATTTGTTTAGCATCCGATGCTATAATTAGATATTAGCTGAATGTAAAAGCTTGAACATATTCAATTAGGAAATAAAAAGGGGCTGATGATCTTGAAACCTACCACCTATGAAGCACGGATACTTCGAAATGGCCCCCCATACATGTGTTGGATAAGTATCGGATACGGATACGCGTCCGATATGGCGAGATACGTATCAGATACGGCAAAGAAGTATCCCAATTTTTTATTTTTTATTTTGAATTTCGGATATGTTTGGAATACGCTAGGATACTTTAAGGATATGCTTGAGATACTTTCAGGATACGGCAGGGAGAAAAAATAATTTTAAAAACTTATAATGGGTCAAAGTGTAAAATAAAAAAAGTAATTTAAAATAAAACAAAAAAATCAACCAGTCCTAGGATTCGCGAACAGCAACAAGGTTCGTCTCTATCCTCTCTATTGTCTCTATCGCGAACTGCAACAAGGATTCGCGAACAGCATCAACGTTCGTCCTCTCCATCTCCATCTCGCTCCCTCTCTCTCTCTCTCTCCCTCTTGCTCGATCTCACTCTCTCTCTATCCCTCTCGCTCAATCTCTCTCTCTCTCTCGCTCGATCTCTCTATCCCTCTCGCTCAATCTCACTCAATCTCTTTATCTCTCCCTCTCGCTCAATCTCACCCTCTCTCCCTCTCACTGTTTCTTTTAATGTTTTATTTCTTTTAATATTTTTATAATTTCTTTTAATATTTATGATTTCTTTTAATATTTTATAATTTTAGGAATTGCATTAACGTTTTATTTCTTTTAATGTTTTATTTCTTTGCATAAATTTTTATTTCTTTGAATAAATTTATAAACATTCAGCAATATATAAATTTGTTTTACCCCTTTTAATGTTTTATTTCTTTACCAAATTTGTTTTATAAATTTATAAATTTTATACATACTACATTACTAAAAATTATAAAAATAATATTTTTTACAAACGTATCCCCGTTATACCCGTATCCTAATTTCTCAAATTTTACCATATCGCCATATCCGTGTCGAATCATTCCCGTATCCCGTATTCCGTATCCTGCTTCCTAGCCTACCACACTCTAAAGCCTTTTTTTTTTTTTTTTCTAAGTCAAAATGATCTTGCTCTAACTATAACTGTAATTTGCTAAGGTTTAAAATTAATTTAATTAAAATTAGGTTGACATTTTATCAATATTCATCTTATTGATTAGACCATTCTGCACATTACCATAATTGTTTCCTTGTGTGGATGTGTTTCTGTGTGGGACTATAGCTCATTTGTCTATCTTCTTCTTGGAATTAAAAAGGTTGCTAGGTTGATGGTCCTCTTCTTCTTCTATTTTTTTGTCTGGAACTCTCAAGATGAGGGTGCCAAACCTTTATAAATAGTCTTTTAAATGCATTGCCACTTTTTTTTTTTTTTTTTTTTTTTTTTTTTTTTTGAGTAGCTATGCGATTTGTGTACCTTAACAAATCTCATCTAGTTTTTGTTTTCCATGTTATGTATGTAGTGTGACATTAGAAATTTCAATCTTGTACTACTTAGGTTGCTTTTTGTATAACATATTTTTGTTTTGGGGATCATTTCAATTGAAAAGCACATAATTTTTATGATTCTTTGCTTTTCTGTTTGGGGGGTTTGAATTGATAACATTTCACATTCTAACTTACCATTGATTTATATCTCTAGCTGAAATATCTATTTATGGCTTGAATGGTATTGTTTGATACAAATTACAATTGACTTCTTTAACTTCTTATATGTTTTCAGTTTTGTTGATGCAACAATGACATGGGTGGATAATGGTGATGGTGCGAGCTTCAAGGATGTGAGCTAACAAATGGCAGTACTTGATAGTGCATGGGGATTAAAGTTCATTTTGTATTTGATGGGAGTCAACGTTAGGATTTTTTTTGTTCAATTTTTTTTTTCTTTTTTATTTGGAGAGAATGACGCTTGTTTCTGATTTTTTTTTTTTTTTTCTAGAAATGTTACTGGAATAAAAAATCTTATTATCAAGTTTATGTTGTGACCAAATTTTGTGTTTGTTACTGCCTCTTGTTTTTATTCCCCTATGAACCAACCCAATGGCAACCAAAACCATATATTTAATTGGGTAAATTGTCCCTTATTTGCTTGGCATACTTCACTTCTGAAATCTACTTTCTGTGTGGGATGCATTACCATTGTATTATAGGTTGTCCTTACTATCAAAAAATAAAAATAAAAATTGAAGAGGTTAGGACTCAAGTTTATTAGAATCTTATCCTCAATTCCAGAAAAAGTGAGACGATGTATCTTGTTATAGCTTTCAAAATTGGTTGTAATTTCATTCATCGATTATAACATTCTTTGTCCTCGCCAAAGATCAATGGACACGGCTTGAGTGTTTTATTACTAGTCAATTTTGGTACCATTTTCTCTCACAATTAGAACCTTATATATTTTTGTACACTACACTACTTCCTCTTCTTAACTTCCTTGCATTTTTCATGCTTCCCCTCCCAACACACCTCCCAAGTCCCAAAAGAAAAACAAGAACACCAAGCTTCCAACTAATTTTGTACAGAGACATACATGGACAAGGACAACCCATTATGAAGAAATAAAATGCCAGCTAGAGAGAATGAGAGCATTTCCATGAAAATGAAACACAACCAATTGGCAACTCGAAATCCTGAACAATTCAAATTCAATATGCTGGAAGACAACATCCTCACTTGATGTGTAGCAAAAAAACAAACAGAGATAGAATAAATAACAAATAGCAAAATCCACAGCATCACACCAAACTGTTAAAATCCACAATGCGACAGCAAAATCCAAACTATGCTCAGCCTTACAAGGGGCAAAATCACAAGGCTCCAAAAAAAATAAAAATAAATGAATGAATGAATAATGAAGACAAGCTTCAAGAGTCCACAAAGCAATGACATACTAGCTTCAAATGATATTCAAGCGAATCTTACCAAAGAAAAAAAAAATAGAGAGAGAAAGAGAGAGATTAGAACTTGTATACAAAAAACAAAAACAAAACAAAAAAACAAAAATGAGATTAAAACATGAAATTGATGAATGAAATTTGAACTTTTTATTGAGATTGAGAAAGAGAGAGAGATTAAAACTTGTATATGTTGAGAGTCATCACTAACTCTCCTCACTCTCTAGAATCTTCTCTCTAGAATATTCTAGAAGTTTCCACATAAATCTAGAATACTCCGGAAAGATCTAGAAGATTCAGACCTAGAGAAATCCAGAAGATTCTAGAATATCCTAGAAGGTTCCGGAACATTAAAGAAGTTTGGAGAAAACTAGATAAATCTAGAAAGTTCCAGAAGGTTCTAGAATATTTTAAAGAAGAATAGAAAGCTCTAATATATACTAGAGTAATCTAAATTGTCCTAGAGTGTAGGGAAAGTATAAGTGTATTTTAGAAAGTTCTTTAACTAGTATAAATATGAGATGAGTGCATGTACTAGACAATTGGACAATTGAGTGAAAGAAAAGTGGGTCCAAAGTGAGTAGTCAAGCACTATCTAGTGTGAGGTGTCTCAAGTTCTTGTGTGAGGAAGACACAAAGTGTGAAATGCTTGAATATATGTGTGGATAACTGAAGTGTATTAGTGTGTGATTGTGTACAAGTGTTTTGTATACTAGAGTGTTATCAATAAATGTTGTATTTCTGGGTCCACCAGGGTGTCAAACTCAATAATTTGGTATCAGAGCTTGGTTGTTCGAGGACCGACACGAAGAGCAATTGAGATTGATACAAGCGATTGTTAAAGTCAACGAGCACAATTGTTATGGCGAATTTTGGAAACATCATCGATGGTATAGAGGAATTAAATTATTATAATTATGATTATTGGTGAATATGCATCGAGGCATATCTTCAAGGACAAGATCTATAGGAGATTGTTAACGGCAAGGAAATTGTGTCACTTAGAGAAGAAAATGTAGAGGCCTTACGAAAGTGGCGGATTAAGGCTGCAAAAGCGATGTTCGTGTTAAGGACAACTATTTAGAAAGAGTTATGGAGTATGTTCGGGAGGCTACTACTCCAAAAGTAGTCTAGGACACATTTACGACATTATTTTTGAAGACTAACGATGCATGACTCTAGTATCTGGAGAACGAGCTTGCAACGGTGACATAAGGATCAATGACTATCAGCCAATATTTTCTCAAGGTAAAGACTCTTTGTAATGAAATTTCACAACTTGATCTCGAGTAAAAAATTAGTGAGTCAAGAATGAGGCACGTTATTACTCAAGGTTTAAGACCCGAGTATAGTGGGCTTATGGCCGCTGTTAGAGGATGGTCCACTCAACCATCACTAGTCGAGCTCGAAAGTCTATTGGCGAATCAAGAAACTCTAGCAAAGCAAATGGCTGGAGTCACACTGAAGAATAAAAGTAAAGAAGAGGCATTATGTAGTAGCAAGAGAAGAAATGGACTAAAGTGGCAAGAATATGGAAAATCGAAGAAAAAAGAAGATAAACAATCACGAGATGATCGAAGTTATCAACGAAGGGGAGTTTGACATGATAAAAATGATCAAAAAGCTACTAGATTTGGACGACGCAAAATGGAGTGCTTCAAATGTGGCAAGATTGGCCACTACGCAAAAGATTGTCAGTTAAGAAGAAGACCAATTGAAGGTAATATGGTAACATCTTATGGTTACCAAGATGAGAGTGAAGAAGAATGGGATTTCCAAGCTTCATGTGCAATGTTCGAGACCGTGGAACTAGGTTACTTAGAAGAAGAGCTAGAATTTGAAGAAGAATGGGATTTTGAAGCATCTCCTACAATGTTTGTGGTCACTAAAGCAAATTCAAAAGAGAAGATAGACTTCGATGAAGGCGTACATGAGCAATGCAATGCAGTTACCAAGGAAATGGATGCATACTCTATTACAGATGAGTCAACTCCTACAGCTAAGTCTCAATCTTCAAGAGCTAAAGATCCAGAAGCTCACCTACCAGAGAAGTTGAGGGAGCAAACAGAAGAAGAAGTTCAAGAAGTGATAAAGCTATAGCAATCAATATCTGCAAGGCAATGCCAATCTAATCCAAGGTACATTGATGTAACCTTTGCTAAGATGGATGATATAAAGGAATCAATAACATTTCAGGAAACAACAAAATTTAACAATTTGAGGAAGACAACAAAAGAAGATATTGATGCATCAACACATATTCAAACATGGCACTCGCTATCTAATTGGAGGATGAGAATCCTACAGCTGGCCAAGGACGTGGTGTTCCATGGAAGAATAAATCACTTCAAAAGAGAGAAGTCAATATTGGAAGAGATGGAGACAAAGTTTATCGTGGCAAAGGACCGGGGTGCAGATATACTCGTGAACAGTTTCTGAAACAACGTAGCATGGTTACATAATCTAGAAATGAGAGTTAGTGTTGAGGGGGAGTGTTGAGAGTCATCACTAACTCTCCTCACTCTCTAGAATCTTCTTTCTAGAATATTCTAGAAGTTTTCACATGAATATAGAATACTCCGGAAAGATCTAAAAGATTCTGGAAAGACCTAGAGAAATCCGAAAGATTCTAGAATATCCTAGAAGGTTATTAAAGAAGTTTGGAAAAAACTAGAGAACTCTAAAAAGTTTCCGAAGGTTCTAGAATATTTTAGAGAATAATAGAAAGCTCTAATATGTACTAGAGTAATCTAAATTGTTCTAGAATGTAGGGAGAGTATAAGTGTATTCTGGAAAGTTCTTTAACTAGTATAAATATGAGATAAGTGCATATACTAACCAATTGGACAATTGAGTGAAAGAAGAGTGGGTCAAGTGAGTCCAAAGTGAGTGGTCAAGCACTATCTAGTGTGAGGTGTCTGAAGGTCTTGTGTGAGGAAGACACAAAGTGTGAAGTGCTTGAATATATGTGTAAGTGGATAAGTGAAGTATATTAGTGTGTGATTTTATACAAGTGTTTTGTATACTAGAATGTTATCAATAACAGTTGTATTTCTGGGTCCACTAGGGTGTCAAACTCAACAGTATACAGAGAACTCAACAAATACATTGGCCAGAGATTTTATTTTTTTAAGAAAAATCAAACCCACTCTAGTGACCCTCTTCTCCCTCCTTTCTCTTTCTGAAAACTACCAAACCCACTTCGACGACCCTCACAACCGCGACCCTGACAAACAATGGTTGCATGAGAGATAAGACCACCCATCGAAAAACGGAGAGAGAGAGAAAGAGAGAATAACACACCCACCGGCAGACGACCCCTTCTCCTCTCTTCTTCTTCTATCCCTTCTCATTCTCTAATGTGGCCAAACCGCGGCTTCCCATTCGGTCGGCAAAGCCATCTCCGGCGTCCTCTCTTCCTTCTCCTATTTCCCCTTTGTTCCTCATTCTCTTCTCTTTCTCTTGTCGTCACCTCACCGCTCTGTTTGTCAGAATTTGATTCTCAAACATTTGAGAGATAAACAAGAGGCGAAGGAAAAAAGAAAAAATAAATAAATAAATTATCAAAATAATGTCGTTTTGACACTACCACTAGAACCAGTTTTGACACCACCACTAGAACCATTTCAAAAAATCACAACCGAGGATCGGGCTCTTATAATAAGCGGTGTTTTGGAAAGTTAGTAAAAAGTTGACTTTTTGACTTTTTAAAATTTTTGGTGACTTTTTTAACCAAAAAAGCTGACTTTTTTTACTAAAAAAACTGAATTTTTATAATTTTTTTTATGTAAAAAAGCTAAAGAGCCAAAAAAAACTAATTTTTTACAAACTTTCCAAATTGCCTGTAAATATAAGTTTAGCATTTCAAACTCTTTACCATGATGTTACTATCATCGTGTTTGTCATTTATTTGAAGCTTTAAGGCACTAATCAGTTGGACTTTGTACCATGATGTCACTGTCATCATTGTTTGACGCTTTATGGCACTGATTAGCTGGTGCCGGTATGAACACGTTTGAACCAGCACATATAATAATGTTGAGTAAGGGCTGGTTTGATATCATCAAAAAAAAATCTAAAAACTGATTAAAAAAGTTAAAAAAATCATATTATTTACCTCTTTTTTGGCGGAAAATCTATCAATTGAAAAAAAAAAGAAAAAAAAAAGAAGGGAAAACAGTGCTGCACAAAATTATGCAGCCACACATCCAAGTCAATGGAAAACGTGGCACACTTGTAGCCACACATATCATTAAAAAAAAAAAAAAAAAAAAAAAAAATTGAAAAGAGATAGAAAGTGCACTGCCAGTACTGCTACTTTTGTCAGCTAGAGTAATTTCGTAATTTTATAATTTTATACAATATTTTAATATATATTTTTTCATAAAAAGTTAAAAAATTAACCCAAACATCCATATTTTTTTCCTCTACTTTTTAGTCCAAAAAGACAAAAAGTGCACTTATTTAGGACACCCCAAACAACCCCAATTGAATAATCCTTCATAACTCGAAATCTTTCTATCCCGAATGGCTCGACTACCCAAAACAATCTCGTTTTGGGTAGTTTTGTTTTGTTTTTTTTTTTTTTCCTCTTATATTGCTGAAACAGAAGGAGGAAGAGAGAGAAGAGAGCAGAAGAGAAAGAGAAAGAGAGAAAAAAGAGAGGAAGAGAGAAGAGAGTGCACCCATCATCAGCGCCGCCATCACCGGCACCGCCATCCCCTGTGCGTATACACAAATCTGTATATACAAATCTGTGTACCCCACTCTCTCTCTCTCTCTCTCTCTCTCTCTCTGTGTTCTGAGTTATGGATGATGATGTGTTGATGATGATGATGATGTTCTTCTCTTTTTCTTTTTCTTTTTCTTCATCTTCTTCTTGTTTGTAGACTGAAATAAATGAGAAAAGAGAAAGAAAGGGAGAAAAAAAAAATCCAAAACGACGTCATTTTAAATTCGAGCCATTTTGAGCCAAGCATTTTCGGACTACATAGCAGCGCTGGAGTAAATTACACTTTTGCCTTTTTTCTTTTATGGTTGATCACTTTTCATTTTGATTTTAAATTTTTTTTTTTTAGTTTAACTTTTTATGCTTTAAATTTTTCCAATTTACTTCTAAAATTAATTTCTATTAAAAATTAGACAAAAAAAAAAAAAAAAAAAAAACGCATTGATAGGTTACGTGATATAAAAATATTTTATTATATATAATTCATACCTCTAATATAAATTTAAATTTCAATATAATAATATATTTTTATATTATGTAATAGTTATTGTGATGTTTTTTTTTTTATCTAATTTTAAATAAAAATTAACTTTAAAAAAATTTAAAAAATAAAAAAATGGCCAAACATAAAAAATACACGAATAATGTTTGGGACTCCCTTGTTTGGGGTTTTATAACCCCCAATTTAATTTTGACCCTTAATATATGTGTGAGATCCACTCATATGCATATATATATATATATATATAGGGATCTCTACTACAATTGAAAATATACAGTGTCATTTACCCGATAATGTTAGTCAATACAATAAACATGAGAAAGACATATATCTACATTTTTATAAAATAGACTTCGACAAATTACACTAACGACAAAGCGTCATTTACCCAACAAATGGTTTATGTAATTCGAGATTTGTATTATTTTAATTTTTCACTTTTTAATTATAATATATATGATCTTAAATTTTAAATTTTATTTTAAGGAAAGATAATTTAAGATATTATTTTTTTTAAAACAGAAAATGCTCTATTTTAATAATAAAATCGTCAATTTGATAAAATATAAATTAGTTTGACAAAAATAAATGTCAAAAAAATATTTTTAAACTTTTAAAAATTATTTTTACCTACTAAAGATAAAATTATAAAAAATAATAAATCTTTTTTATTTTTTTACGAAATTAAGTTGTGGTATGTGTTTGGATGATGATCCTGTAATAGGTGGTTGTTTTGTTGATGTTTTGGATAGTTATCAGGTAATAAATGGTTATTTTTGTTGTTAACATATATTTTTGGATGATTATCATGTAATAATTGGTTATTATGAATTAATGTGTAATCCATATATTTAATGTATGAAATATTTTTAGTTTTAGATTTTTTTTTATTTAATGGATTGGTTTAATAATGATATCAAAGTTGTCGCCATTTTTTACTTTTGAAAAAATAGAAATTAATTCAATGAAAATAAATATAAAAAAATGTATTTATACCCTCTCAAAATATAAAATTATACAAAAATGATATTTTTTAATTGTTTTCACCAATTTAATTTTTAGTTTCTCAGAAAAATTTGAAAATAGATTTTGAAAACCAAACCAAACAAAACTTTATAATCAACAATATGTTAGCATTATTTATTAAAAAAAGGCCCATTACATTTCAAATAGCACACAAGTTGACCAACACAAAATAAGTTATATAATAACTTTGCCTTTGAAATGAACTATTTGTAAAAAAACTATATTTGATTGTCCTGATTTGAAATAATATTTAAAATTTAGAATTAAATACATCACAATTAAAAAATTAAGGGCCAAAAGTAAAATGTGTTTATTGAGCATGCTATATCAGGAGCGGAACTGATCATTTATAATATATATAATGAGATTATTTATAAAATATATAATTAGATATAAAATATATAATTAGATGATAACTATTTATAAAATCACATACTAATCTCTATTTTATTAGTATTCTATAATGTACTAGTGGGGGATCAACGTGCGTTGCACGTGATAATTTTTCTTGTATTTCTTTGTATATTTTATTATTATTTTTATTTGACTTTTAGCTTTTATAATAATTTTACTTTTTGATCCATTTTTTTTTTAATTATTTTTGTTAATGTTTAATAGTCTAAAAAATCAAAGTGTTTGAACCTTTGAATGTTTAATCGTTAATATATTTTTATACTTTTAGGTAGTGTTTAGTTAAAAAATGATTGCAGAATGAAATTAATATTATGACACAATATATATAATAAATATATATTTTTTATTTAAATTACACACATCGCACATATGAACAGCTAGTATAAATAACATAAACACGTAAATTTATGTATGGTAATTTTCACATAAGCATTATTTGTGTGGTGGTATTCAAACTATGGATAGTACTCCATGTCAATTCTATGGAGTAGTGCATTGTTTGGTTGAAAATTGGTAGATTGGATTAGGAGTCTAACCGGATTCCATGTCCTTCATATGTGAGATTTTTTTGTCAATTCAAAAAAATAATGTATCAATTCCTAAGTATGATGGGCCATTTATATTTCTGTTTAAGTATTAAAATTCAAAAAGTAGATTGAAAAAATCATATAAAATAATCGTAATCCTTATCGCATGGTTGGACTTAATACTATTAAATATATAATTTACTAGGTTATTTCACTTTTTTATGTGTTTGTATGTAGAAACCACTTTGTAATTAAAAGATAAATAAATAAAACACCCAACTAACATTGTAATATTATTATTATTATCATTTAAGGTGAATAAATAAAACATCAAACTAATATTGTAATATTATTATTATTATTTTGAAATAGTAACGGAAATTGAAAAATAAAAGTACTTTTACATAATTCATTCATTTTCTAGTTTGATCCTCTTTGCGGTTAAATTTTGATAATTTCTTGTATTGCACTTTTTCATTTCATATTGATCTTCGTCATTTTGTACTTCTTCTGCTATAATCTTTCCAGATGTGCAATCGTTGTCATTCATCTTGTCTAGCCTTGTGATAAATATATATGCCAGAAGCAAGTTTTAGCGCCTTGTAAATTTAGCATATTGGTTTCTTTGTCGAGTATGACGTTCTGAAATTGCATCTATGATAAATCTTTTCATTAGTAACTGTAACAAATCATGAACATATTTTTTTATTTGTTCATCGAAATTGACTTACAAGTTGATACCATTGATATTGTCCATCTCTTTTTTTCAAAGGAGAAGTATTGGGTATGTTTGGTTTGTGTTTGAGAGATGTGTTTTAGAGATAAAAAGTACGAAAACATGTTTGGTTTGGTTTTTTGGGAAATTTGTTTTGGAAAATTGTTTTGAGAGAGAGTTTTGGAAAAAGTGATTGATTTGATGTGTGTGTGTGAGAGATTTGTTTGGAAAACTTGTTTGGTTTGTGTGTTTTGGGAAATTTTTTTGGAAAAATTTGTTTGGTAGAGAAAATTTCTGAAATTTGTTTGTAGAGAAAAATTCTGAAATTTTTTTCAAAAACACAAACCAAACCTACCCATTTTCTTTCCCTATTCTGACCGATAATCTGGAAAAACAAATTTAATTAAAACCAAGAGTAAAAAAAATTATATGAGCTACACATGAGAAGGGGAAGTGCCTATATTGAACTAATTGATAAAAAAAAAAGAAGAATGAAAAGGCATAACCAATAAAAGAATTGAACTTATTTCACTTAAAAAATTTAACTTAGACCAAAGTAAAAATTAGTTATTTTGGAGGAAAATCTAATCAGTTCGTATGTATTAATATGTAAATTTGAAAAGCCATAAAGTAGAAGAGAAATTACTCTTATATCTATGTTCAAATGTTGAAACATTAATTAAGTGTTAAAAAAACACAAAATAGTAATAATGGAAATTTTAAGTGTTTTTAATATTAAAAGCTTTAATTCTTACATATGAGAATCTTGGTACATTCCAAAAGGCATTCTACTTTCAAAATTACAATCAGGTAAGAGTTAATCAACTAATATTATCAACTGACCGACAAGGAAGAGTTAATTTATCAAAGAAGAATAGTTTTTACACCCACAAGATAATCAAAAGAATATTAGGAATGAATATCATAAAATTAAAGTAGGAGCACAAGGAAAATTAACATCTGCAAGCTAAAAGGCTAGAAGGTCATGGAAAAGGCAACCATAATAGTATTGACTAATTAGTGTAGTATTTCCTTCTAATAATTCCACAGTTTTGGACAATGCTTTGAAGATGTTCTCCTCCTCTGATATCACAAAAGCCACTTCCAAATCTGAATAAACCTGGGATAATAAGTTGGCTACCACTATTAGAAGAGTAATTCAACCATTAAACATGTAAAAGTGAATTTGAAATCATTGTAAGGACTCTCTAGTTTAGTTTAAGCACAACGGAAAAACCCAAACATAACTATGAACAAAGAACGAAAAAAACAAAAAGCCTGGTACTTGTATAAAGCCTAACCTGATAAGTGAACGGTTTATCTATGAATTAGAGTGGGTTGTGCTATTTTTATATGTTTATACAATCGCTAGGTTGTCAAACAAACTTGGTTGAGAGACAATGCGATCAACTGTTTGGTTCTGAAATCTGAAACAGAGTTAGTAACAAAGAATTATGATGTTATGACAATTCAGAATAACAAATCAACTAAAAAAATAAAAAATAAAAAATAAAAAATAAATAAATAAAAAAAGTGAATTGAGACTACTCAGCCCACTATTAGCGATTTTAACAGAATCACTCACTCGAATTGATTGTGGGTTTGTATTGTTTATATAATACCTTTGAGTAGTTTAAGACCATTTTCACTCAATAGACGATATTGTATGTAACCCATGAAGCCACAAGCACTCGTTGTCCAAAAATTTATTTTATTGGATACAAATATTATGAATGATGATGCATATTATAATATAAATAGTATAACTGAATGATGATGCATATTATAATACAAATTGTATAATTGGACATGAGTCATGAGTCTGAAACAGAGAACTTGACAACTTCACAAAGTACCAATACAGTACCAATACATAATGTAAAGATATTCAGAAAAGTCGAACCTTTTGGAAGAAAAACTCTTCAATTCATCCAAGGTGTTTGATAGTAGATTGTGATATTTCAAGGTGTTTAGTTATTTTAAGGTGTTGAATTTCGAAAGATGTCTGTAATTGTTTGTGGTTTTACTGATGTTTAATAAGTTTAGAAGGGTATTTTTGAAATACCCAAAAAATAAAAAACATGACAATTTTTCATACTTTTATAATAGTAATAGATAATAGATAATGAGATAATTTCTAACTATTTCAAATTATTAAAAAAAAAAAATGACTTGTCTGATTTATTTAATATCATCCTCATAAAAGTCTGTCTTCACAATTTCACAATGTTTGTATAAAAAATTATTTTTAATTAGTCATGTACAAAAATTAAATCAAACTTTTATACACACACCTTGGGCCCCCCCTAAAAGCATTTCTGGTTCAGTCCCTACGCTTTATGCAAAGGTTTCTATTAAACATGTTTTGGGATTGATATTTTTTATTTTGTTTTATTAAAATATTTACTATTATTTTATTTGATAAATTTAAGAAAACAAAAAATTACGGAGGTAAAAATTAATGTGAAGATATCAATAAATCTCAATTTTTTGTGACTACTGTTTAGTCTTTCTTTTTCTTTTCTTTTTTTTTTTATGAAAAAGTATCATTAAAGTGAAAATTATACAAATGGTAGTCACTTACATGTTTAGAATTAATTTTTTAGAGATAAAATTGGATTTTTCCAAATATAAAATTACAAATTTGGGCAATCATCACTATAGAAGTTTTGGATTTTCGCTCATTTTGGAACAAATCCTACATTACGAACAAAAACGTAACACTCTAATGTAACACTCAAATGCAACACACTAAAAATAACATTAAAAAAACTCTTTAGTATAATTTTTTCAAACGTAACACTTCTGTGGAGATGTAGTTTGGAAATACTCTTTAGCCAAAGTAGACTCTCTTGATCCTCGAGATTGTACCTAAAATGGGAATGAACAATCCAGTCGGGGGTGCCGGAATTAGCACTCCGACGGGCAAGTTAGTATTCCCTCAAGTTTTTCTTATATCTCAAGTTATCTTTTTTTTTTTAACACATACCTCCCTTTTGGCTGATACTCCTCCTTTTTATATTACTCTCTTGGGGCCCACTTTCTTATTATGGACACCTTGCCCTGACAGCTGGGCCCCCAGTCATTCAGTAGATTTTATGGCCTATTCGGCCCATAATCTAGTTCTATTCAGCCACGGCCATCCCACTTCACTCACCTTCTCAGCAATCTTATCCTGAGGGTAAAACTATTATGAGCCGACTTATACGCAGCTCCTATTTATATACGGAAACTCAAACTCAGCCCCCACAACTCCAATGTAACACACACAAAAAAATTCTTTAGTGTACTTTTTCCAAAAGGCAAATTACACTTTGCTCGCCTAAAGTTTTACCCATTTCCCACTTTGACCCTTTAAATTTGATTTTTCTCATTTTGGCCCTTCATATTTGCAATCTTTCTCCCTTTGGCCTTTTAAGTTTGATTGTTCCCACTTTGACCTTTCATGTTTGCAATCCTTCCCACTTTGGCCCTTTATGTTTGTAATCATTCTTACTTTACTCCTAGACTAACTTTCGTCCAAAAAATTAACAAAATCTGCCACATCAACAACATATCAACTTCATGTGCGATGTAAAAAATTCACTAAAGATGAAAAAAATGAAAAATAGAAAACAAAAAAATTAGAATTTTTTTTAGTCTTTAGTGAACTTTTTCTTCAAATTTATTCATAAACATTATTGCATTATAGATGCATCTAGATTAGATGTACCTAAAAAAATAAAAACAAATTTAACTAAAAATAAAATAAAAAAGTTTACTAAAGACGAAAAAAAAATGAAAATACTGACTCAAACACTTGTATTGTCAATTCTGAAATGAAAAGTTTACTATTATTATTATTATTATTATTATTATTATTATTTTATTATTATTATTATTATTATTATATATTATTATTATTATTATTATTATTATTATTAACGTACGTCTAAGCTAGATGCATCTCTAATGTAATAATGTTTATGAATAAATTTGGAAACAAATTCACCAAAGACTAAAAAAAAAATTCAATCTTTTTGTTTTCTATTTCTTTATTTTTTGCATCTTTAGTGAATTTTTTACATCACACATGGAGTTGATGTGTTGGTGATGTGACAAATTCTGTTATTTTTTTTTTTATGGAAGTTAGTCTAGGAATAAAGTGGGAAGAATTGCAAACATGAAATGCCAAAATGGGAAGTATTGCAAACATGAAGGGCCAAAGTAGAAAAAATCAAACTTAAGGGGCCAAAGTGGGAAGGATTGCAAACATAAAGGGCCAAAGTGAAAAAAATTAAATTTAAAGAGCCAAAGTAAGAAATGAGTGAAACTTTAAAGGGAGAAAAGTGTAATTTATCCTTTTCCAAACGTAACACTCTAATCAATGTATAACCAAATAACACTTCAATGTAACAAATACAAAAGTATTAAAAAACTCTTTAGTGTACTTTTTCTAAACGTAACACTCACAATTTGAAATTATATATTTATCCAAAACTTACTAAGGAATTTTTGTATTCCTTTTGGAATGGTTTGAAAAATCACACATTCTTTTTGAATGGCTTGAAGAATACTACATCTTTTTTGTGTGTTACATTAGAGTGTTAGACTGATCACCCCGACATGCATATCATTATTGCATATTATTTTATTAAGGGAATATGCATGTTTAGGTGTTTAATTTTGGTGTATATCTGTTTGATTAGGAAATATTTGTTAAAATACCTATCTTGTATCAAAAATTGAAGGCCCAAACGAATTCAGAAACCAAAATTGGCTAGTTCCATAGGCTAACTAGAATATTTAGACCCATATGGGAAGTTTGATTAAAATTTAATTCAAATTAAATTAATTAGAATTAAATCATTAGAATTGAATAAGATTAATTAGACTAAAGTTAGATTAATTAGCCTTCAGCCTACTTAATTAGTCTAACCTAATCTAACATATATATATATATATATATGTATATGCTATAAGCTAAGAGACTGAACTCATAACATTACATTTGTGCTCAAATTTTGAGTGAATGAGATCATTTGAGAGAGAGAGAGAGCTCAAGAACTTGAAGAATTGCTTGGAGGACTAAAGAATTAGGAAGAAAAAGTCAAGTTTTTGCAAGAATAAGCTTAGTTGAAAACTCTAGGTATGAAATCCAACTTCAATTCTTGATAATGGCCCCGTTTGGTAGAGTTGTGGGAAAGTGATTATAGCTTATAGCTTAACAACTTATATCTTATAACTGTGAACATAAGCTGATTTTTGACTTATAAATTAAGCTTCTCCTCCCCCACTCAAAGAATAAGTTGATTTTTTACTTAAAAAAAGCTATAAGCTATATTGTTAAGCTGAACCAAACACATCAAAATAGCTTAAATTAAGCTAAAAGCTGAAATAAGCTGGAAATAAGCCCTACCAAACAGGGCCAATAACTCACCTGGTAAATAAATTCATGAAGATTATGAACTTAATCACAAGAAAATGGTTGAATGATGTTGAATTTGAGGCTAGAGCATACATGCATGCATAATTCCATCATATTTGACCATTTTGAGCTTGAGTTTTAGTGTTCTTGTTAAATTGAGAGATGAATTTTACATGCATCAAAGAATTACAAGTTTTTAAGAGTTTAATTTCATGTTTTGAGGTTTTGTAAAGAGTTTGAAAGAAATTCCATAAGTACATGGAGATTTTGGTTTCAAATTTGCCAATTCATGGTATTTTCAAGCTAATAGTTTCAAATTGAGTTCATACATATGTTTTTCTATGTATTTTCAAGAGTTTGATACAACCATGCAAGTTTCGAACTTAGATATTCATGTTTTGAGACTTGAACTCTGTTATGGAAAACCTAGAATTCAGTCACTTCGCTCGAGCGGTGAAGATATTGCTCGAGCGCACTTTGCATGCATCCAGCATTTTTGCAGAAACGTTGCACATAGCTTGAGCGATCGAATGTCCGCTTGAGTGAACTCATCTTTCATTACACTTGGCTCAAGCGAGCCTAGATTTCAAGCATCCAGAACTTTTGCAGACCATACAGACCGCTCAAGCGACCAAAGGTTCGCTCGAGCAAACTGCCCTATTTCAGTAACTTTTGAAAAATGCTTTCAAATGCTTACTTTTATTCCCATGATCTTTCAGGAATTCTTGGGCATTGTTTAGGCATCATTAATGAGAGAATAAGGTAGAAACACATTTAAGAAAATTGAATTAAGTTGGAACGTTTGATTAGACAATGTGTTTCAATGTGTATCTTTATTACGTGTTTTGTGTAGGTGGTCATTTGAAGGTTAACATCAGTTCAAACCCACAGTGAGTAATATCTCTATAAAGATATATTCGAAAAGTATTTTGAATTGCTCAAGAATGGTATTTTGAAATCTTATTTTGTTATCTCTAAATGAATGTCCTTTTTAAAAATTGTATTCGCGACATCTTTTAGTAAGGCCCTTGTCTGGGGGACATAATATCATGGCCTATTAGATTAATTGAAACATAGAGATCTCTGATGTTAGACCCTAGTGGTTCACATTGAATTACCCGTTGTGGTTCTATTTATTGACCCGTTGTGGTCCTATTGAACTGACCTTAATGATCCCATTGACTTCGACATATTGGTTTATTGTTACTCTATTGGATGTTACCACGTATAATGATTTGCAATGAATATTGTTGAAACATATGATTGATATGAATTTGATATATGACTATTATACGAATCGTTTTGGATATTAAAAAGATATGTTTTATGAAATGTTGGACTTCATTCATTAAATCTTTTATATTGATGTTACTCACTAGGCTCCAGCTCACCCCTCTCCCTTATATATAGGGGTGTTTGCGGTTCGGTTGTGGTCGGAAAACCTCCAATCCGCCAGATTAGCAGATTGGAAAAAATCAATCCGCATCCATCCTATGGATTGATGGATGCAGATTGGCTAATGAATGCGAATCAGTTTGGCAGTTTAAACTTTTACAAATTTTAAACATAATACAAGTTGTCAATATATTTTTTTTTGGGATAACAATCCAACTCAATATAACCAAAAGATTATCAAGTAAATTGTCAAATACCAATAATATATACGTATAAAAAACCATGTTTTATCAAAATTATTTCATTGTTTCTTTTATTCAAAAACTATTTAATTTGAATTTTTTTTTAACTGACAAAATTAAGCCTTATATTTTCCACACAAAAATACCAAATAACAACACTTGCCATTTGATAAAAGGATTTCCAATTTGAAAACACAATAGAATATCTAAACTCTTTTTCAATTGAAAATACAAACAGAACATCTAAACAAATTAAAAACACAAAATCTTACAAATTACTAGGGGTACTCGCGATTTGATGGTTCGGTTGCAGTCAAAGGAACCTCAAATCCGCCATCAGTCCAAAACTAGACAGATTGGAAAAAATCATTCCACAACCGTCCGCTCGTCATCATGCATCCATCCAAAATGCGGCAGATCGGTTCGGTTTGGTCGGTTTGGACGAATTGGAATATCCGATGCTCACCCCTACTTATATATATGTAAGTGAGCATGTGGATCGTCAAGTTTAAAGATACTTTGGGAGTCCACCTTTTTTGAGAAGCCATATGTGAAGTGCCTCCGTGATGGGGTGTTACTTGGTCTCAAGCGGAGCCAAGCATGTCGACCTTTTTTTTTTTTTTTTTTGTCGTTGTTATTCAGGAACTTTTTTTTTGTGTAATGATATTGTGTAAAACAAGTTGAAGTTTGTTGAAAATATATTTAAGTATGAAGGTTGAATTTAAATTATTTGTGAGATTTGTAATGTAAGCACTACTCAATCGAATTATTCTTATTTTGTTATAGCTTTCGTTAAACCCCATTTATAATTATACAATTTGATTTTGTTATAGAGGCCAAAGGTAATCAAGGATTATTGGCCGGTCATGACTTAAATCTTTAGGGGCAGGTTCGGGTTGTGACAGTGATATTAGAATGTTATGTTTGAGAAAAGTACACTATGAAATTTTTGTGTATTACATTAGAGTGTTACAATAAGGAATTTTTTTGGAGTGTTATATTATAGTGTTACGTTTGGGGAAAGTACACTAAGATTTTTTATTTTTTTTTTTGGAGTGTTACATTTGAGTGCTACATTGGAGTGTTACAGTTTGAAATTATACATATGTCCAAAACTTTCTAAAAAGTTTTTGTACTGCTTTTGAAATATTTGAAAAATCCCACATCCTTTTGGAATATTTAAAGAATCTCATATTTCAATTCATTTTTATACTCTTTTTGAAATGTTTTCTAAATAAAAAAAATTCTCATATAAAAATTCATTTCAAATTTGATTCTCTAATGTACCTTACCTTTCTAGCATAAAAAAGAAAAAGAGAAGGAAACATAATACAAATAAGGATATAACCGTAAATCTAATTTTTAAATAATATAATACATATATCTTTTCATCATCAATAGGATTAATTGGTCTATACAAAAATTCTTAGAACTAAATGAATCACCATTTCTTAATTTGAAATTTATAGATAAATTTTCCATTAATCAACCCATGTAAAATTGGCACATTTGGAAAGATGAACTTGGCCATGAAGTAAAGATCAACTGTGGTCAATAAACAACTCAACTATAGTTTTGGATAAGCTTAGGGGTGGAAGAAACCTCCTATTATAGAGGTGATTTTTGAAGGATACATGCTATTTTAATAATTTTTTAATTTTTTTATGAAAAAAAATATAGAAAAATAAAAAAAGTGATATGACAATTTATAGTAATTTTTTTGACTTCTTAACTAAAGTACTTATTTGGTTTTATTTGTATATTAAACATCATCTAAGCTCTCTGGCTGACAATAGTTGATGAGGTGGTATTATTGATTTTTTTTTTTTTTTGGTAGATATAGATCGATGTGACTCATTTCTCTGTTAAACTCTCGATTAATTAGTTTAAGGCAAAAAGGGCCTCCACGCCTATTAACCATATTTTTAACAAAATGTAATTCCAAATAAATAATAGAGTACTTTTGACAAGCAAATGCTTCACGTACATACACAATTCCTGATGTACCTTCTAGAATTCTATCTTCAGGAGATAATCTAGTCATGTCCAGTCAGGCTTGTTGAACCTTGGGTTTGCTTACCCAAATTATTCCTTGTATGAAAAACACAAATCGAATTACTTCATTGCCACAACTTTTGCATCAATACATAGGAATTTATTATTGGTTATACCTCCTAACCACAGTGACATACACAGATACTTGAGGATAAAATACTTATAATAAATACATATTTGAGCGAGTGAGAAATTGTTATTATTATTCATCCCACTCATTTTACAAATTACAAATACAAAAAATATTTTAAAATATATCACATCATCAATTGGCACACTAGTTAGTACACTAATTGATACATATAGCATTATTCATTAACAATCTAGAGCCAATTTAAGCTTTGTAAGGGAAAAGGCAAATTGGAAGGCCTTTTTCAGGATTAGGCATGGGATCGAAAACAATCTTCTCATTAGGAATTACTTTCTCCCACTTGAACCTCTTTACCAGATTATGCATGAACACTAGTATTTCCAATCTAGCATACTCTTTTCCTGGGCACATTCTTGGTCCTCCTCCAAAAGGCACATATGTGTAAGGTACGGGTCCAGATCCCTCAAACCTTGATGGGTCAAACTTGTGCGGCTCAAAGAAGAATTCTGAATTTTTATGTGTCGAGTTTGCACTCCAATATAACCGATGATTTCAAAATGAAAGAAGAAAAATAAAATGAAAATGACAAGGTAAAGTTATTAAGTAGCTTACAATTTCAAACAAGTACATAATACAAATAATCTAGTCCAGATCTAGACTAGAGGCAAACAAATAAAATAAAGATACTATAATTATCGGATCGACTTGATTTTTTTTATGTGATGTATACGAAGAAGAGTCTTAAAAATGAATGGTTTGAATCCAAACGAGTCCCGTAGTGGGTCCCATTGGCCCAAACAACACTTCTCTGATCCAGATCTAGACCGGAGAAATTCCAATCTCATAAAACAATTATATATGAAATTTTTGTTATTACCTTACAGCCTTTTGGAATTGAGAAACCATTGTACATGAAATATGTCATTGCTTCTCTAAAAGCTCCTTGGAGGGGTGGTGCAAGTCTCATCACTTCACACGCTACATTCCATGAATACTTCATCTTCTTAATATCATCCCAGTTCAACAATTCCCCTGGAGCTTTTGATTTCGCAATTTCCATCTGCTTTGTTCACAACAATGCAAAATACAATCATTTGCTATTAATTTAGTTACTTGATCTTCTTGTGGATCATTCGAATCTTTGGCTTCTTAGGGAAAATTAATAAAACATTAAAAGAAACATTATATTAAACAATTGATAATTTTTTTTAAGGTGGTTCAATTGGGCAGATACTACTCAATTCGTAACATTTCTTCCAGCGTGCACAAAACTTGAGAGAAACTCGAGGGAAATGAACCTAGAATGGTGGAAATGAGGAAAAAAAAAACTCCGAAATTGGATTCCAATCGGTTCAAAGTGAAGTAAACAAAGGGGATTTAGCAAATCAACTTCACGTAGGGCATTGGAAAACGCGTAGAACATGTAAATCTAGAGAAAAGGAAGACCTAGAGAGAGGGAGAGGATTTTCGAGCAAGGGAAAGTGAGGAAATGAAGTGTGGTGATCCACACTTAAAGGCCCGAGCTGAATTCCCCATATTGCCCTCAATCTGCCATCGATGGCCGGCAAGGCTCATCGATGGCCGATAGTGTTCATTGTTGGTCGACACCTAGCCAGCGGTCTTATCTCATGGCCAGCGGGTGGCCGGCAACTTTCTTGGGGTTCCTGATGCTATTTTGTGTCCTTGGTTTCCAATAAGTGAAGGGATTATTCATTGTTTGGTTCAGAATGCCTCTGTGAAAGCTCAAAACTATGTTTTCAATGCGCGATGTTCGTTACTTGTCAACGTGAACGAGGTGTATCCTTTAAACACATTGTAATTCTTCCGAGAGGTGAATTGGAAGTTGCCTTTGAGTTTCTTTTTGACAAATCATGCTTCGATATCTTGCATAGAACGTGCATGTCCTATTCATTGTTGCATAAAACATGTACTTCATTTTATGGCATAGAATATGCATTTCACATATGTTGTTCTAAGATGTGCATTTCATGGGAATTGCATGCGTGCCTAGTGTTCGTTCTTGAATTATGCATGAAATATGTGTTTGTTTTGAATTATGCATGGAATATGTATTCAAATTCTGCATGGAACTATAGACTCGACTTTCTTCGCGCCCCCCCTTTCGGAGAGCTCGAATTTGTCCTACAGTTCAGACTCTTGTCACGGTTCTGAATCTAATCTCACAAAGTACAATGTGAGACTGATAAACACCAAAGAGTCCAATCCGGCAAATCATTTGGGAAAATCGATTTTGAATCAAATAATGCCAAAACGGGACTGCTTTGCCAGATTACAGAGTCGCCACCTAAATATTTTATTTTTTGGAAATTTAGGAAACCCTGACTCATGCCAAAGGCCACGTGTCTATCATCACCAAAGTTGCCTCGGCTCGGGAACTTGGGTACGAGAGGGGAAGGTCCTGAAATGAGCACCCCCGCTCGCCCGATCAAAGGATCGGCCTCTACTAAACATGATATGTTGGTTTATAAACACATGTGTTCCTATTCTAGTTATTAGCTAACTTTACTATGTGACACACACACAAGCAAGTATAGACTAAAATCGCAAGAATTGGAATGAATTCAACTCATGTTTGTTTTCGAAAATGGTTTGAAAATGCCACCCTCAAGTGGGCTAAAATGCGGATTTGCCATCAAACATGATGGGCTTAAAATATGATGTGCCACTTCGCAAAGTGGGCTTAAAACTCACATTCGTTGAATTGTTCCAATTCAAACAACAAAGCCTTTATCCACAGGCATTCATGCAGTTAAGCATATAAGCACATAGCCTCATGGCAAGCATGCGAAACATGGCAACACTCACACTCATGCAAGCATACTAAAGCGTAAAACTTACAGTGTACTCCAAGCCAAAACAAAAGCTAGTTAGAAACAATGCATGATCCTAACTATGTTAAAATGCCTAATGCAACACATACAAAATGCAATTAATAGGCTCGGCTATCTAATATGGCATATGAATGCAACACTTTTATGGCATGCTTTGAAACACGTATTCAAAGAAGTGTATTGAAAATATGATGTAGTTTGAATGATGCGCCGAGCCTCAGTGCATACAAGACAAATGAACGATGCAAACATGCAAGCATAAGGTATGCTAATCGAAAATGACCCTAATCTAACCATTGAAAGCGGTTAAATAAAAGGGAGAAAAACATGGGGTTGGAAGACATACACACACGCACGCACACTTATTACAACATTGCGCCCTCGCGAAGGAGGGTCCGAATAAGCTAAGCTACACTAGCTAAGCTAATCAAACTAATCTAATTAAACTAATTAGACTAATTATTACAAAACAAGATAAAGAAATAGCTAAGCTAAGCTATTTAATTATTACAACACTTAACTAATTCGCAAACTAGTTACATAAATTATAACAACATGCTAACTAAACATGTAGAGCTCTAACTACACTGCCTCAACTCTGCTTTAGAACATGGGAGATGCATGCATTCGGTTTTCGCCCCTAAATGCCTTTCGGTTTACTCTTGAGAGGCTCTGTTTGTAGGGTTACTCTAAGAACTTTCTGCTCCACCTTACCAAACCAATGCTGAGGAATGCACCAGTGGCCTGCTGGCCATGAATTCTTGCTGCCGGCCATCTGCTGGCCAAAAGTGTGCTATGTCGGCCAATGATGAAGCACTGCCGGCCAAGGATGAAGCACTGCCGGCCACTGGTGTACTGAATCACCACACTGCAACAGAGCACAAATAGAGGAAAATTGAGGGTTTTTCAAGGGTATGTTTGTACTGTGCCCCTCTTCATCATCTCAAAACATCAAAGGAGTGGCACTCTTGGATCCAAAACCACTAATCAAGCATGTTCAATGCATGATGGCCAAAGATCCAAGTTGTACACTTTCAATAAATGCACAAAAACAAGACTGTAAGGATCACCATCCTATCATGCATGATCAAGGGTGATGGAGACAAAGGAAATTGGCTCATTTCATCACTTTGAGTATGAGATAGACCAATCTTCCTTTTGTTCAATATAACGTCCGATTGAACACAATGTAATGCAACACAACAATGCTTAGCTTGGTCATGTTTTACTTGTCTAATTTTTTTTACTCATTTTAGCATTACCAAGTCATTCTTTAACCGGTTAAGTCCAAGATAAGAGTCCTCTAATTGGAAAGAGGGTCCAAGCCACAAGAGCCTTGAGCATGAAAGAAGTCTCATGCTGTTGGTTACGAGGAATCCTCAAGAGAGGATTAAAACCATTAGGCATGAGAGCCTCAATTCCATACTCAAGCCAACAAGGGGCTTAAGACCACTTTCAAAACAAATTAAAAAGTGAAGAATAGAGGGAGGTTGCAGACTTTTAGTGCTGAAATGGCATGAAAAATGACTCTAAAACATGCAATCAACGCATGCACAACATGTTCAAAAGCCAAAAACATTAAAACTAGTAAAGAGCACAACACTCTAAGCATGCAACACTAAGCTCAATTGACCAAACCAGCTCAAAACAGAGCTAAAACATGTCAAAACAATGGCTAAAACATGCTGAGATAGAAGCATAAAAGGGAAGAAAAACATGCTCATGTGTTAGGCTACTAACAAGGCTTAAGGCACAACTCTCAAAAGCAATGAAAAGGTGAAATAAGTGAGAGTGTGACAGAGCTATATGCACTGAAATCACATGTTAAATGATGCTACAACATGCAATCATCTCAAGCAAAACATGTTTAAAGGCCTTCAACACTAAGCTAGTGAAGGCGTTTGCACTACAACCATGCAAGACAAAGCTCATATGACCAAGAAAGCTCAAAATAGAGCTAAAGCATGCTAAATCAGTAGCAAAAACATGCTGAGATCAAGTCATAAAAAGGGAGAAAAACATGCTCACATGTTAGGCCATCTACACTTGCAAACAAGACACAAGGAGGGGAGGACTACCCCCTCCTATTTTGGACCTCAAAACCAAGTTTTTACCATTGAAATTCCCCTAGAATTCAGTGGTTAAAAGAGCCCAAAAAGTTGTTTCAAAAAGGCTTGAAAGATGGCTCAAAAGGCTTTACAAGCCAAAGAGCAAAGAGATGAGACAACCCCCCCTAACTCAACAAGACTTAAACCACCATTTGTAACCTTAAAAACAGAGGTTTTTATGGTTGAAAAACCAGGTCAAAATAGTGTAAAAAGATAGCCAAGTAATCAACTAAAACAAAGCTTAAAAGAGGTAAGCCTTATACCTTTGAAGCACAGCAACAAAACAGCCACAATTCTGAGATAAAACCAACCTTAAGAACTCAAACTAGGCCTCTAAGAACCTCAGCTCCAAGATGAAGGTGTTTGGTCAAGGGTCTTAGTGCAAATGTGTAGAGAATTCTCACTTTCAAGCACAAAATAGGGAGAGAGAGAGAGAGAGAGAGAGAGGATTCTAGAGAGAGAGGATTCTAGAGAGAGAGAGAAATTTTTTCTTCAAAATTTCCAACCTCTTGTATGCAAGAGCAAGACTTTTATATATAGAAGATACAAAACCCTCTCAAGAAGATCCAACCATCCACGTGCAAGCAGATGCTCCAATCTGTGCAAACAGTTGGCACAAAATATCAGAAAATATCTACTGATGAACTGGTGGCCGGCCGGCCATCAGTGATGGCCGGCAGGGCACATCAATGGCTGGCAAGCCAAAATCCATGGCCAGCAGTGCCTTATCATGGCCGGCAGTGCACCAAGAATAACATGTTGGAAGGACCAAAACATGGTCCAAAAATGAGACAGAATTGATGCAGGGTTTGGAAAGCTCAAACCTATGGCGTTCCGCTGCAGAATTCGAGCACTCGATGAGCAATCAAACTTGTCACCGGATGTACCTGCAAGAACATCCAAGTCTTGAGGACGGTCAAAATGGGGTGTCTGCAGGAACCTACACCTGCTTTTACGAATAGAATATGCACTTCTCCCTTCATACATAGAACATGCTTCCAATTTATCTTGCATAGAACATACTGTCAATACATTTGCATAGAACATGCCTTAACATTATTGCAATTGTGCATAGAACATGCACCCTTAATATGTTATACCTTTTGAGTTTCTTTCTTACGCAGGTACAATATTGTATGTATGGTTCATTCAGCAGAGTTTGGGTGAAGTCATTTGTGCCCTTCAAATCACATCCTTTTACTCCCTCTCATCGTGGGTGAGACACATTAGGATTACCTCCTTTTGGTTAAAAACATTCGGAGGCATCCTAGTGTTTACACCTACCTCCTTTTGGTTAAAAACATTCGGGTGCGTCCTGGTGTTTACACCACTCCTTTTGGTTAAAAACATTCGGGCGCGTCCCGATGTTTACACCTACCTCCTTTTGGTTAAAAATATTCGGGTGCATCCCGGTGTTCACATCACTCCTTTTGGTTAAAAAACATTTGGGCGCGTCCCGGTGTTTACACCACTCCTTCGGTTAAAAACATTTGGGTGCGTCCCGGTGTTTACGCCTAACTTCTTTTGGTTAAAAACATTTGGGTGTGTCCTGGTGTTTACATTTCCCTTCGGTTAAACACATTCGGGTGCGCCCCAGTGTTTACACCAACCCCTTCGGTTAAAACACATTCAAGTGTGCCCCAGTGTTTACACTGCCCTTTTCCTTCCATGTGCAACACATTAGGATTTTGGTTGAGACCTCGGGTGTGCCCGATGGTTGCTCTTCGCCTTTCATGCGCGTTGCGTAGTTAAGTTTGCATAATTTTCTTACATCCTTTCTGCATGAAATGTGGTTTGGTTCGTAATTCCAACGTGTTGCGTGTTTACTTACTTACTTTTGTGTTTGAGGTTGTTGTACCTTGTTTCGATTTGTTTGAATGAGGCATTTTCAATGCATTGTATTTGCATTTAAATGTTTCATTACAGATTCATTGCATGACCATAAGTTATGCTCTTGTATCGTGCATATCATTTGCATTTTGCCCGAGAACTACGCTGGTTTGATTCCTTGCAAAGGGATACGTAAGCAGCCTGCGGGCGCAACCATTTTGTTTTCTGTCTTGATTGTTTGTCCAAGTCTTGCAGCTTTGTCAAAATAGGTCATCTTTGGGCTTTGACATTCACTCACGTCATTTCATGACTTCGAGGTCTATCAAAGAGGGGCAACTGTAGGCACCCCATTTTTTACAGCCCTTCAAGACTTGGATGTTCTTGCAGGTACATCCGATGACGAGTCTGGTTGATCGCCAAGTGCTCAGAGTCTTCGGCGGAATGCCACAGGTTTGAGCCTTTCAAACCCTACATCCATTTTGTTTTCGTTTTGGACCATGTCTTGGTCTCTCTCCCCTGTAGCCTTTGGGCCTGTCGGCCATCTATGAGGGCTACCGGCCAGGGCTTTTAGGCTGCCGGCCATTGATGTGCCTTGCCGGCCATCACTGATGGCCGGTTGGCCACCAGTGTTTTCTGCAGATATATTGTGCCAGTTGTGCCAGCTGGTTGCTCAGAGGCTTGTATCTACCCACAAACGGAGGGCTGGATCTCTTTGTATGGAATTCATATTTTCTATATATAAGGCGGTTCCTCCCCCATTTTGGGGGGTTAGAAATTTTGGAACAAAAAATCTCTCCCTCTAGATTTCTCTCTCTTTCTCTTGCAATTTTGTACTTACTTGCCTAGTTTCTCTACACTTTTGCATACACATCCTAAACCAAATCCTCTCACCTTTGAGCAGAGGTTCCTTGGGACTTGTTTTGAGCTCTTGAAGGGGGTTTTAGCTTGGTTTGGTACCTGAACTTGAGCTTTGCTTCAAAGGTATAACACTTTCCTTGTTTACTTTGTTTCAATAAACTTGTTTTACCATCTTTTCTTACTATTTTGGGCTTGGTTTTAAACTGTAAAAGTTTTGTTTTTGTGACTTAAAAGTGGTGGTTTGAGCCCTTTTTAGTTAGGGGGTGGTTCACCCTTCTTGCTTATTAGTTTGTAAAGTTTTTATACCTTTGTTCATCACTTTCAAACCAACTTTTTTGGGCCTTTTAACCACTGAATTTCAGAGGTTTTTTAGTGGTAAAAAACTCATTTTGAAGTCCAAAATTGGAGGGATTAGGCTTCCCTCCTTGTGTCTTGTTTGCATACCTAGTTAGCCTCACGTATTAGCTTAATGTTTTAGCTTATTGTGGCTCAAGTCCAGCATGTCTTAAGCTCTGTTTTGAACAATTTTGCCACTGTTTTGGCTGTTTGGTCCTTTTTGAGTGTTGTTTTGCATAGTTGTAGTGTAAGTTCCTTCACTAGCTTAATGTTTTAAGGCTTTAACCACCATTGGTTTGAGTTGGCTGCATGTTTTAGTGCTTTTATCACTCATTTTCAGCACTTAACCATCTCTACAAACTCCTTCCTTTATTGATTTTATTTTTTCTTTGAAAGTGTTTCAAACCATTTGCTTGTTTAAAACATGAAATTGAGGTTTTGTGCTTAATGGTTTAATCCCTTTGAGGGTTCATTACCAACGGCATGAGGTCTCTTTCATGCCTAAAACAACCTTTGGTTTGAGCTTTCTTTCCACTTAGAGGACTTAATTCACCATCTGGACTTAATGTGATTAAAGGATGGTTGGTAATTAAAATGTGTAAACAAAATTGATAAGTAAAAGAGGCAAGATAAGCATCTCTTTGTGTTGCATTGCATGTGTTCAAATCGGACATTAGTTTGAATACAAGGAAAATGGAGCATTTCATACTCAAAAGTGATGAAATGTGCCACTTTCCTAGGTCTCCATTGCCCTTGATCACATATGATAGGGTGATTGTTCTTAAGTGTTTGGCTTTGCATTTATTAAGCTTGCACACCTTGAAGCACAAGCCATCATGCAATGAAATTGCTTTGATTGGTGGTTTGTGATTTAAGTTCACAATTCCTTGGATTTGTCCATGAAAATAAGGGGTGAAATGTGCATACAATCCTTGGAAAAACCCTCTTTTTGCTCTATTTGTACTCTATTGCAGCATGGTGATCCAATGCATCAGTGGCCGGCAGGCATTTGTCCATGGCTGGCAGTGCACCATTTATGGAAGGCAGACCAACTTCTTGGCCAATAGATGGCCGGTAGCATTCATCCATGGCTGGCTGGCCACTGATGTAAACCTCAGCATCTTTTGGTAAGATGGAGCAGAAAGGTTCTGGAAATTCTCAACCCTGCAAACAAAGGCTTTCGAGAGAAAAACAGAGGTCTTTTCGGGCCAAAACCGAGCATGTGCATCTTCCACATCCCGAGGAAAAGCAGTGGCAGCATAGTTTAATGTCTTAAATGCTTAGTTCGTGTGCATTTGTGTTGTAAAATAATTAATTAGTTTACTAGTTAGTTAAAAGTGTTGTAAATAATTAGTAATTAGCTTAGCTAGTTATTCATTTGGCTTGTAATAATTAGTCTAATTAGTTTATTTAGATAGCTAGTTAGCTTTTATTCATTCTGACCCTCCTTCGCGAGGGCATAATGTTGTTATAAGTGTGTGTGCGTGTGTATGTTTTCCAATCCCACGTCTTTCTCCCTTTTATTTACCCGCTTTTGATGGTTAGTTTAGGGACATATTTCAATTAGCATATCGCATACTTGCATCCATTCATCTCATATTGCATGCACCATGGCTCGGCGCATCATTTAAACTGCATTGCCATTTCAATATCTTATTTGAAAACGTGTTTAATCGCATGTTGTTCAAATCGATCCATATGCCATATTAGTAGCCGAGCCTATTAATTGCATATTGCATGTGTTGCATTAGGGATCTTGTATAGTTAGGAATCATGAATGTTTTTCTAACTCATATCTTCTTAGCTCGGAGTACTAGGTGAGTTTTTACGCTTTAGCATACTTGCATGAATGTGAATGTTGCCATGATTAGCATTCTTGCCATGAGGCAATGTGCTTACTTGCTAAACTGAATGAATGCCTGTGGATAAAGGCTTATTGTTTGAATTGGAACAATTCAACAAATGTGCGTTTTAAGCCCACTATGTTTGGTGGCAAATCCGCAAACTTTAAGCCCACTTGAAGTGGCAAATTCAAACCATTTTCGCAAACAAACATGAATTGAATTGTTCCAAATTGAGCAAACTAGTCTATACTTGCTTGTACGTATCACATAGTAATGCTAGCTTAATAACCGGAATAAGAGCACATAATGTTTATAAAAAATCATATCTTGATTAGTAGAGGCCGATCTTTGATCGGGCAAGCGGAGGTACTCAATTCATGACCTTCCCCTCTCATACCTAAGTTTCCGAGTCGAGGCAACTTTGGTGATGATGGACACGTGGCCTTCGGCACAAGTCAGGGTTTCCTAAATTTCCCCAAAACAAAAAAATATTTAGGTGGCAACTCTGTATCTGGTAAAGCAGTCCAATTTTGGCATTATTTGATTCAAAATCAGTTTTCCAAAACGATTTGCCGGATTTGGACTCTTTGGTGTTTATCAGTTTCACATTGCACTTGTGAGATTAGATTCAAAACCACAGGAGTCTGAACTATGAGGCCTTTCTTTTCAAACCTTCTGAAAGGGGGGGTGCAAAAAAGGCGAGCCACACTAACCAAAATCAAAATGACTCAAAACAAGAATCCAAATAAACAAAAATAACAAACACAATACTTGGATGTTTTCCACCGACAGAAGACCTCTCGGTTCATGGGGAGCCCACTGCTTCTCCAGGTATTGTTTCCCACTCCTTCTTATTTATGGTTCTCACATCACTTTGGCACTCAATCTCTTTTTTCTAAAAAGTTCTTTCCTTACTTTTTTCTCTCAGCGCACATCTCTCTATTCTTTAATCTCTCTTATTTTTTATCCCTTCCCAGATGTGGTTGATGGATAAATTGAAAGTTGTAGACCCTTGCCATGAATATTTTGCTAGATCCTACTTCTTTCGCTCGCAACTAGTGAGCTCTTCCACAGAGGAGTTGTGGCGCGACTGGATGTGCAATAGATCTGTAAGTGACATCGTTTGGCAATGCCCTTGGTTTAACTTGACCGAGAGGAGTTAGAGCATGTCCCACTGGCCAGGTATACAATTGATTGGTCTCACCCACTATGTTTTCTACTTCTCATTCCAGTTCAGACACCAGTTTAGAAGTGATCAAACCCTTCCAAATGAGGGGGTCGAATATCCAGCTTCGTTTCTAGTCTGTGCTTCACACTTGGCTTGATGCCTCACTGCTTGAAGGATAAAAGAGCTTTTGGCCCCTGCTGCTAGCTTCAGTAGTGCCCTTTCTAGCGAGTGCACTGACAATAGGGAAAAGACAGAAAACCTGACTCGATTATGCCCCTAGTTCATCACTTTGACTATATTTTTTTTTTCTTTTCACTCTCTGCTAAAACAATTTTGACCAACGCGAGAGTTTAGATTAATATGTTTGTTTGACTTTCTGTTTTGAAATCATATAAGTCAAGCTGTGAGCACTGAAAATTTTCCTTTTTTGGGTGCAAGAAATGGTCCGGCTTTGAAAAAATGGAATAATTTCTGAGAAAATTAGTCAACTTCACTAAAAATCCTAAAAAACTATTTTTTGCAAATGGCCACTACCCGACCAACATGGACTTAACTCTTGAGATGCACAACCTCAAATCCGAACTCGATTTGTCTTATAGCTGAATCTTTTAACGGAATAGAATACTCAAATTTGAATAAAGATGAGCCAATTGGACATGGATAGGATAGCCGAGTTAAATAAGGATAAGCCAATCAACATGGATAAGACAAGCAGACTGAAAATGGTTGGGGCCAAACTTCAAGATGAAGTTGCCTATGTATCCAAAAGATGGGAATCAGGCTTACGTAGTTCCAGATTAAGGTCCACTTGGGTATTAACTCTCTTTTTTTATGGTCTAACTTTTGCCAAGGTTGCCCTTCCGGGTTTTCAACCTTGCGAGCTCTATTTTTCTTTTTCTATTTTCCTTCTTTTTCTTTTTCTTTTTGCTTCTTTTTTTCTTTTCATATTTCTTTTTTCCTTTTTTGTTCTTTTTCCATGCTCTAACTTTTGCCTAGGTCGCTCTTCTAAGTTTTCGGCCAACAAGCCTCTCAAGGATAGAGAATTTTAATTTGTCCATGTTGATTAGTTGTGAGATCGCCATCTAAATCCATGAGGATGGCTGCTCTCCCTGGTCACATAGTCTCTGATGATGTAAAGGCCCATCCAATTGGGTTTGAATTTGCCTCTAGTGTCGTGGATAGGAACTCGAGTGTCCTTCAGCAATAATTTTTCTTCTTTCAAATTTTGGGGTTTGGCTTTCTTGCCGGTCTCTATTGTCTTGAGAAATGACCCCGTTTTGACACTTCGATCACATTTGACCTTTTTACCCCTAGTTCAAGGGTTGCTTCTAATCCAGCTATGCAAGCTTCCTTCGATCACATACAACCTTATTGCCCCTAGTTCAAGAGCTAGTTCAAATCCAGCCATGCAAGCCTCATATTTTGGTTGATCGTTGAACACTCTGAATCAAGGTTTGAAAGCTAAGTGATCGAGTCTCAAGGCTGAGAGTGACCCTATACTGTACAATCTCAAGATCACTTCCAAGCATGTCTTCGTAGGACCATGTAAAAACATTTTTGAAATCTTTTAATAAAGCGACTAGTCGCTTGTTGTTCCTCTAAAGACAATGTAGAACCAATATGGACCAAGCCAGGATCCTTCTCAGTACCCATATTAACAGACATGATCTCATTCATTAAGGGCTTAGCACGCCTCTCTTTCTCTCAGTCGATCAAATTTTGCAAATCCCGAGGAATTCCTTCCTCTTTGTTTTCACCATAGTTGTGGAAATAGTTTTGAAAAAACTTTGGTCAATGCAATGATTTAAAGGTACAAAGAAGTAGGTGAAAGTTCTTGTAATTTCATTGAACTGATGGCTTAGTGATTGAAACAGACTCAAAAGAAAGAGTGAAAAAAGAAACACGAACAAGACAGTGATGTCTGAGTTAACACCCCCAAAATCACCAAACTCTAACGCAACAGGACTGACTCAACACCCACCTCAGAAAGTAAACTAAACAACATTTTCAAATTGCTAAAATCAGTGCGTGCCATTCACCACGTCCGAAGTAAAATGAGCGCCATCAGTAGGTGGTTCATTCCCGATCACAGAACTAGTCATATTATTTCCTAAATTCATTGATCCAGCACCGATAGACTTTGTAGGACCTGGTGAGATGACAATCTTGTTGTCAATTAGGCCTTGAATTTTATGGCGAAGACAAAAACAACAGTCAGTGTCATGGCCAGGTTACTGATGGAAGGCGCAATACTTGGCAGCATCATGCTTGGCTGGAAGGAAACCAGGGAGAGGCCAAGGGTCAAGGGGTTTGAGATGGCATTGTCCTATGAGGATTTGGAGAGCTTTGGACAAGGTCATGTAAAGGGGATTGAATGTGTGGCTACCAATCATGGAAGTATTGATGGAGGGGTCTACAAGTGTTGACTGGGTTTGGAGATCTCTTACAAGTATAGGATTAGAGTTGAAAGGGGTGTTTTTGGTACAACATCCCTTTTCATGCCTTACCCCTTGATTGAAAATGTTCCCAACTTGAGCGACAAAAGTGTTATTTACATTTTTTGCAACAACTACAAGTACTTGTTGCTTGTTCAGCCCTTTGACCTTCAAAGTCTCAATAGCCCACCGAAGATGTGCATAGGGATCAATACTTGCCCCGGCCTTGTTCTTACCACTTGCTTTAGCTTTGTCAAGGGATTGGATAGCTATATCAGAGCGAGGCCCATTTGTTGTTGACATGTCATCACCAATTTGTGGCTTGTGATGTGGTCGGTGATGGAGCCAAGATCCCGAAGGCTAAATCTACCATAATTCTCTGAAGATCTTTAAGCATGCCCAACTGCTTAGAAGTAATGGGTTCGGCCATTGGTGTCTGCATTGTATTTGAACTAACTTGGTCTTGGTGAATTAGTTGGGCTGGGCTCTTTAGATTAGGTTAGACTAGAATTGGGCTATTGTGGAGTTTAAGTTTTGGAGTTTGAGATGATTAGGGTTCAAGTGCATCCATCATACACTAGTCCGTACTTTTTGGAATGAACACCTCAGGCTTAGGTAAATGGGCTGCGGTGATGTATGTGCTGGGGTTATAGGTGAATGGCAGTGTATGGATTAGGTTGAGGTGTAGAGGAAATGGGTTAGTGGTGGCATGAGGTCTTTTTGGTGGAGCTATGATCTCTTCGTTAATAAAATCCTAAATCTTATGACGGAGGTAGATGCAACAGTTTGTATCATGACCAGGTTGGTGATGATAGACACAGTATTTAGTGGGGTTATCTCTTGGTGGAAGAGGACTTGGGAGGGATCGAGGTTCTAGGATCCCTAGGTGCCCTTTTTCTAGTAGAATTTTCAAGGCTTGAGAGAGATCCATTTAAAGAGGATGGAAATTTTGAGCTGGAGGCCGAGTTGAAGTGGTTGGTTTTAGGCTATTATCAGCAAAAAGGTTTTTGATGGGACTGGTAACAGTGTTTATTTCTGAGCATTTCGCAACTATGCTACCACTAGTAGTAGCATTGGAACTGCGAACAACATTCTTCCTCATAGGCTCATTACCTTCCGCAATAATCCCTTGTCTGATGGCATACTCAATTTGAACCCCAATTTCATGGAGGTTCTTAAAGTTGAATAGTGGAAGGACTATCATTTTTTGCAATAGCCAGGTTTGTCTAGCCATATCATGCTGGAGTGATTCTACTGATTGCTAAAAATAGATCAGAAAATCCTCTAGATTTGTCAGAGACTGAACCATTAAAGGAGTAGATGGTTGTGCCGGGATGAACTGAAAAAAGGTGATCTAATTAGTGAATGCCAGAATAGTGGAACAGGTGAACCCTGTTTGGCCCTCCTTTGTCTTGCCACTGGCAACAGTGAAGCAAACACCGACTGTCCTTGAACTAAATCCCCAACCTTACAAAGTCTACCAACATGAGTCCAGAGTACCTGGGAGATATCAAAACCTTCTGAAGCTATGGTTTCAGGACTACCTAGCAAAAGAAGAAGAAAAAAAAAAAACAAACAACACCTCAGCCCAATTTTTAACAGAATAGATATGATCACAGCTAAATGACTGTACTCCCTACTGAATTCTGCCCCACACACTGATATAACTGAACCACTAATATTAGAAACCCCTGTATAGATCGATTGTATAGCACATAACAATTTAAGAGAACAAAAACACCCTTATGAGGGGGTCGGGTCACTCTGTCCTAGCTTTGGCATGATCTAGACTTCCACTATTTCAAACAAGTGGTATCACAATATCCTGAATATGGGCGAGCATCCTGTCTTATTTTTGGAACAGTCACTAGAGCTTACTACATGTGCTAGGCCAATTGGTTAAAAAGAGTACCTTAGCAAGGTTACCTAATATACCTCTCACACCTAACACCAAAAAGTGAAAGGAGGATAAAACGGTACAGCGGTAACCCAGATCCAAGGGTTGTGTTCCCAACGTGACATTGCCTACGTTCGACAAGCCTTTTGGAAAGCTTTTGGCAAGCCTCAGGCAAGTCGTCCAGGATATCAGATGGTAAACACAGTGACTTAAAAGCACCACGCAAATGCAATGCAAAGAACATATATATGTAGGTAAAAGTTTACATCATGAAGTTCAAGTCAAGTTCTCTAATATCCCCAGCAGAGTCACCAAAAACTATAGTTGCTTTTTTGCACTCCTCAGAGGGGTTTAGACTCCTTGGATGTGATCGCCTTACAGCTTGGACTCCCGTGGTTCTGAATCTAGTTCCACAAGTGCAATGTGAAACAAAAAAAAAAAAAAAATAAACGAGTGTACAAATCCAGCAAATCTTAGAAAATCCATTAATCATCAAAGATGCCAAAAATGGACTGCATTACCAGATTTCAAAGTCGCCACTTAAATATTTTTGGGAAATTTAGAAAACTAGTGACTCGTGCCAAAGGCCACTTGTCTGTCATAACCAAAGTTGTCTCGACTCGAGAACTTAGGTGTGAGAGAATAAGGTCATGAATTGAGCACCCCACTCACTCGATCAAAGATCGACTTCTACCAAGTCATGATGTGAATTTTATGGACATTATATGCTTATGTTCTAATTATTAATATACTAACATTACTATGTGAAGCAAACAAGTATAGACCACGCCACTTACTTTAGAATGCTTTGATTTGATGCTTTCTTGAAAAGAGTTTTTGAATATGTGCAACTCAAAGGAAAAGCGAGCTCATATGTACAATAATCGAAGTCATTCCAATCTAAGCAAAATAGCCTCCATCCATAGGTATTCAAAGACATATTTCAAGTAAGCGATTAACCTCATCATAGTATGCTTGACATGGCAACACAAACATACATGTAATATGCTAAAACAAAAATGCACACCTAGTACTCAACCACGACAAGCCAAAGAAAAGAGGGTAGTTAGAAAAAATACATGATCCTAATATACAAAATGGCTAATGCAATGCATACAAAAATGCAACTACTAGATTCAGCTATTAACATGATATGTGAATCAACTCAAAGTATGAGGTAACACACATAATCAAGTAGGAAATGATAACGACATCAATTATGATGAGCTAAATCTTAATGCATGCAAAATGGATACAAGGCATGGAAATGACAAAAGAAAACATGATGCTTTGTACAACCACGGTAAGAAGGTAAATAAAAGGGAAAAAGAAATAGAGGTTGGAAGACATACATCAAGTGTTACAATTTTGCCCTCTTACAAGAGAGTTCAGATGGCCTAATCAACTAATTATTACAATACCAAATGAATTAACTAATTATTACATTTGCAAAAATTGCAACAAACAAAAACAAGGACAACATGCACGCGAGGGACAACATGCACGCGGTGAGAACATCCTTCAGAAAATGCTCTGTCTGCCCTCTGAAGAACTATCCTGTTTTACCCTCAACCACTGCTCTATTTTGCCAACAACAGTCCTCTGTGTGTACACTCTGAAGCTCGGCCAGACCACAACAAGGCTTGGCTGGGTCCAATGAAATATGGTTATGCCTCAGATTGGCCCCAAAAGCCTATTTTGTTCTGTTGAAAAACCACACTGCCATACAAACAAAGTGGTCGGTTGGCCTACTGAACTGGTCGATCGTACAAGATTATGGTAGGCCGGTCACTGCTGCTGGAGAAAGACCTGTTGTAATAGAACTGAAACAGAGCAAAAACATAGGGTTTCCAAAGGATGTTCATCCCTTCTGCCCTTCCCTATCATGAAGATATTCAAGGAAGGGGTAGATTGGCTTCTCAAATCATCAACTATCACAAATTTGTTGCATGATCTTAGAAGCAATAGGAAAAGGCTTTACTAAACACAACAAAAAACAAGACTATTCTACCTACCTCTTTCCTATCACGAAGTTACCTCAAAGAAGAGATGGACATACTTCAAGGTGTACAACAATAGTATGAAAGCAAGAAATTTATAGCTAGTAATCAAACTTGTGGCGAGGTGGTTAAGTGTTAAGCTCTAATCCTCCCATGACCATAATGTTCCAAGATACATAAGGAAAGCTATAAAACAAAGTAAAACGATCAACTCAAACGGATTGGCCGCTATATCCTAAACACACCAAATCTGTGAGGAATTACAACAATACATATATGATATTCAAAGCATAAATTAACACATTAAATAGCACACAAACAACACAAAAATAGTGTTGAAAATCAGTTTTAGGAGGTGAAAAAAGTGATCAAAAATGGAAGAAAGCCAAGAGGTTTCATCTAGCAAACAAGCCTAAGGAAGGGTGGCTAACCCCTCCACTTTTAGTAACTTTTAATCACATATTTCAGGCCCAAAATACTCCGAAAAATAGTATGTAAAGACAAGAAAAAGAGAGAGAAAATGTGGTGAAAAAGGTTCAAAGTTCACCTCTTGAAAGAGAGGAGGATCTTCTTAGTTCACAAACCTCAATCTAAACACTCTCAAGTATCTAAAATTATGTTCAAAACTTTAACAAAACGCTTCAAGTTTGAGCTTCAATGGTGTATCTATAATGTATCTATCTTCAAGAAGGTGGAGGAAAGTTTTGGGCAAATGTCTAAACCTTTGGAAATTTGTTCTAACTCTAAATTCAAAGGGGAGGTGTTGTATTTATAGAATTTCCACCGCCTTCCAACATAAATATCTTCAAAAGAGAGCAGTTGGCCAATCCCGCGTATGGAAACAGCCTGCTACTGCAAAATATCTATTTTGCTAAACATGGTCAGCTGGCTAACAGAACGTGGACTGCCGGTCATTTTTGGTCTTGTTGCTACTGAGAGCCAGCCAAGCCTTAATACCCACAGCCGGGCCAAAATACACACGGTCGGGTCCAAAATTTTGAAAAGAGAATTTTTAAGAGTTGTAGACCGCCCGAACTCACTTCGCGTGCGAGGGCCCGAATTGTGTTCTAGCTACTACAGTTTGGACTCCTGTCACGGTTCTGTATCTAATTTCACAAAGTGCAATATAAGACTGATAAATCACCAAAGAGTCCAAATCCAGCAAATCGTTTTGGAAAATCGATTTTAGTCAAAAAGCGCCAAACATGGACTGCTTTGCCAGATTTCAGAGTCGCCACCTAAATATTTTGTTTTTGGGAAATTTAGGAAACCCTGACTCTTGCCAAAGGTCACGTGTCCGTCATCACCAAAGTTGCCTCGGCTCGGGAACTTGGGTACGAGGGGGGAAGGTCATGAAATGAGCACCCCCGCTCGTCCAATCAAAGGATCGGCCTCTACTAATCATGATATGTTGTTTTGAAAACACATGTGTTCTTATTCCGGTTATTTAGCTAGCTTACTATGTGATGCGCACAGCATACAAGTATAGACTAGATCACGAGAATTGGAACAAAACAACTCATGTTCGTTTGTGAAAATGGTTTGAAAGTGCTACTCGCAAGTAGGCTAAAGCGCAGATTTGCCACCCTCAAGTGGGCTTAAAAAAACATGATTTTGCCACCTCAAGTGGGCTTAAAACTCACAATCATCGAGTTGTTCCAATTCAGGCAATCAAGCCTCCACCCATAGGCATTCAAGCAGTTAATCACTTAAGCAAATAGCCTCATGGCAAGCATGTTATCATGGCAGTCACGTTATCATGGCAGTCACTTACACACATGCAAGGATGCTAAAGCGAAAACACTTACAGTGTACTCCAAGCCAAAACAGAGAACTAGTTAGTAATCGATGCATGATCCTAGCTATGTCAACAATGCCTAATGCAACACATGCAAAATGCAACCAAGTAGGCTCGGCTATCTAAGATGGCATATGAATGCAACACTCGATAACATGCTTTGAAACACGTATTCAAGTAGGTATTGAAATACAATGCAGTTTGAATCATGAACCGAGCCCGGTGCATGCAAGACAAATGAATGATGCACGCATGCAAAGCATAAGGTATGCTTATTGAAATATGTCCTAAGCTAACCATCGAAAGCGGATAAGTAAAAGGGAGAAAGACGTGGGGTTGGAAAACATTCACACACACATGCACACTTATTACAACATTTGTCCTCTCGACGGAGAGTCCGAATGGAAGAGAGCTAACTAGCTACGCTAATTAAGCTAACTATTACAAACCAACTAAATTAATTAAACACTTTAACTAATTAATTACAACACTTGCATGAATGAAATAGCTAACTTATTCTAAGTTAACAAAAGCGATTAAATGGCCTCAAGGATGAGGGACATGCATGCTCGGTCGGCTTCCTCCCAGAAATCCACTACCGTGCCTCATGATGCCTCTATTTGCACTCTTTTGGACTTCTGAAAATTGTGCTAACTTTCGGATTGCTTTTGACCCATCTCAGGAACATGCTGAGGGATGATTAGCCAAAGATGGTGGTCATCGGCCAGTAATGATGGCCGGTCGGCTGCTCTGGTGGCCGGTCGGCCACTTTTTCCTGCAATTTCTCCTTTTGCTGCAACAGAGCACAAACAGAGGCATGGCAGTGTATTTGCAAGGGAATGTGTGTGCAACCACACTCCTTATCATGTCTCAAGCTCAAAGGAGTGTAGTGCTCGGCTCTCAAGCCACCAATCACGCATCTCGATGCATGATGGCCAAAGAGTCAAGCTTGCACAATGTTGATGAATGCATAAACAAGACTCGATGAACCTCCACCTTATCATGCATGATCAAAGGTGTCGGTGACCTAAGGAATGAGGCACATTTCATCACTTTTAGTATGAAACGTCCCTCATTCCTCGTGTTTGGATTAACGTCTGATCCAAACACATGCAATGCAACACACATGCAAACAACATGTTTATCTGTCAATGCTAAAGTGGCATGCACAAGGCTCTATCATGTAAGCAATGCATGCAAGACATGTTAAGGAGCTAAGACATCAAAGCTAGTGAAGTATATTACACATGAGGCATGCACTATCAATCTTGAATAGTCAAACCACACATGGACAGACCTCAGATACTTCAAAATAGTGGCCAAAACTCAACAAAACTTAGGCACGAAAAGCAAGGAATGCACACTCAACTCGTGGCTCGCAAGCAAGGCATAAAGGCACAACTCCCAAACACAATTAAAGTGTGATCAACATGAGAGTATGACAAGGTTAAATGCTCCAAAATCAAATGCCAAATGATGATATATCATGCAAATAGCCCAAGCAAAGCATGCTAGAGGACTCAAGAATTAAAGCTACTGAGGTGCACAACCCTAGAACTATGCAATAATATGCACAAACAACCAAACCAGCCCAAAATAGAGCTATATCATAGCAAATCAGTGGCAAAAACAAGCTGGAACTAAGGCTCAAAGGAGTAGAAAATCGTACTCCCTTAGTAGCTCACAAGTAAGGCACAAAGGCACAACTCTCAAAAGCTCTCAAGGAGTGAAAGAAGTGAGACCGTGACACATGTATATGCTCTGAAATTACATACCAAATGATGCCAAAACATGCAACCATCACAAATATAGCATGCTAAAGTGCCCAAAACTCAAGACTAGCTAAGGCACTTACACCATAACCACACAAGGAAAGCCCCAAAGGGCCAAGATCATTCCAAACAGAGTTTAAGCAAGTCAAAACAAGGCTAAGAACCTGCTGGAGTAGAGCTAAAACAAGCTAGAATTAGGGGCACAAAGCATGATGCATGTTAAGCCTACAAGGAGGATTGCACTACAAGTGCAAAGACCAAGCAAGAGATGACCCCACCAACTAAAATTAGAGTTAAAGCATGCCAAAATAACCCAAAAAAACATGCTGGAGTGAAGTCAATACATGCTAGAATAACAAGCTAACCTATGAAGCATGTTAGGCTAGTAAACAAGTTTACACTACAAGTGTAAAAAAGCAAACAACATGAGGCCAAACCAACCCAAAACAGAGGTATAACATGGCAAAATGAGGCCTAAAACATGCTAAGATAGAGCCTTAAGAGGGTAGAAAAACATGCGAAAGTGTTAAGCCAACAATACATGCAAACAAGGCACAAAAGGGGGGGACCACCCCCATCCATTTTGGGTCTCAAAACCCACTTTCCACCACTGAAATTCCTTTGGAATTCAGTGGTGAAAAGGCTAAACAAAGGTGATCCCAAAGGCCTTAAAGGATGTCACCAAGCCTTAGCAAATAAGGCACACAAGAGGGTAGAACACCCTCAACACCAAAGAGGCCTTAAACAACCATTCTAAGCACTTAAAAAAAGAACTTTTTGTAGTTGCAAGTTAGGCCTAAAAGGGCATGCAAGGATGGCCAAATACTTAAACAAAACAAAGCTTAAAGAGGGCAACCACTCACCCTTCAAGAACCATAGCAAAACAACAACTTCTGAGGTAAAAACCAGCTTTTTAGAACCCAAGTATGACCTTCAAGAACCTCAGCTCAATGATGGTGGTGTTTTACTAGGTGTTGTAGTGCAAAAGTGAAGAGAAAATACACTTTAAGGCTCAATATAGCATAAATATAGAGAGAGAGAGTAAGAATTCTAGAGAGAGATATTTTCAGCTCTCAAATTTTTTGAACCTCTGGAAGGGGAGAGGAGCCTCCCCTTATATAGAATTACAAGCCTCAAGCTTGTTTGACATGCTAGAAGCTTGTTACAATCCCTCCATACACGTGTATAGAGGATGCCTTCTGTGCCCAACAGCTGGCACCAAAAATATCTGCAAAAGCAAACAAAAAGGCCTCGACCAAAAAACATGGCCGACCGGCGATTAAAGGGGCCGACCGGCCACAACTTGTGGCCAATGGAAAAAAAAACTTGGCCGATGGGCATAAGGCCTAGCTAATGGGCTGTAGGGCTGTCCAGCAGGCCACCCTCTTCCCTCAGAAACAAAGCCACAAGCTCTTGGTCCTCAACCAAGCACAAATCAGACAAGTTGAGAGGCTCCAAGGCAAGGCGCACAACTGAAACCTTCAGGAACTCAAAACGAACACGAACACGGATGATCATCGAGTGTTGAAACGATGACGTCCCAGTCTTGAGGACGGTCAAAAATGGGGTGTCTACAGTTGGCCCTCTTTAACAGAACTCGAAAGTCATGAAATGACGGGAGCGAATGTCAAAGCCCGGAGACGACCCATTTTTGACAAGGCCAAAGACTTAGACAAACATACAAGATAACAACAAAATGATGCGCCCGCAGGCCGGGGCAAAATGCAAGTGACATGCACAATGCGGAACATAACTTATGATTATGTAAAGAAAGCTGTAATGAAGCATTTATGCAAATAAATACAACAATTTAAGCAAACCAACAAGTTGCAGAAGTCTTACACATTTCAACAGAAAGGATGGAAGAAAATTATGCAAGCTTAACTACGCATCACGTGGGGAAGGCCAAAAGTGACTACCAAGGAACACCCAAAGTCTCAAACGAAACACCTCTTAGCGTATCACATGCGGGAGAGGGAAGACAGCATCTCTCAGCGTATCACACGCGAGAAAGGGAAAGGCAACACCTCTCAGCGTATCACCTCTCAGCATATCACACGCGAGAGAGGGAAGGAAACACCTCTCAGCGTATCACACGTGAGAGAGGGAAGGAAAACACCTCTCAGCGTATCACACGCGAGAGAGGGAAAGGCAACACCTCTCAGCGTATCACACGCGAGAGAGGGAAAGGCAACACCTCTCAGCGTATCACACGCGAGAGAGGGAAGGAAAACACCTCTCAGCGTATCACACGTAAGAGAGGGAAAGAAAACACCTAAGAGTGGTATAAACATCAAAAGACGTTCCAATGTTTCTAACCAAAGCAAAGAGGTATAAGCGTCGGGCACATAGTCCAAACGCTTCTAATAGGGTGTTAGTGTAAACACCGGGCGCACTCGGGTGTTTCTAAACAATGGGGTAAGGGAGAAGAATGGTATTACCCAGAATTCCTCTGAATGAACCGTACATACAATATCGTGCATGTATGAGAAAGAAACTTGAAAGGTACAATGCAATACAATGCATATCTCATGCGAGACGAATGATCGTAACACGATGCCAAGGCATGCTCAATGCTCAATATGCAAGAAATGAAACCGAAGCATGTTCCATGCGAGAGAATCAACGATGCATATTGAATGCAAAATAATCAACGATGCATATTCAATGCAAGAGTGAAAAAGGTGCATGACAAAAGCCAACCTTGCATACATGACAAAATGCATTAACACAGTACTTTCAAAGGCGATTCATCGATCTTGCGGTATACAAAAGGATACAGAAAAGGATACACTTTGTTCGTACTGAGTGCCACGCACTGGAAACACAATTCGGAGCTTCCACGAAGAATGCTTGAGCTCAAAGGTGTATTTTCTTAAACTTTCTTGAGAGATGAGGGTACAAATCAACAGAACAGCCCCCAAACAAGAGCATTGGAGGTCCATCGGCCACAAGAAGGAGCCATCGGCCACCCATCGGCCACCAGATAAGTTAATCGGCCAACAATGTGGCCGGCCAGCCAACAATTTGGCCGATCGGCCAAACATGGCAGATTCAAGGCAGTTTGGTCCATTTGCATCGGGTCTTTAAGTATGGGGTTTGAAACCCCACTTCTTCACTTCCTCAAGGCCAAAAAACATTTCTCCTCTCATTCTGGACCATTTCCCCCTTCCGATCTGTGCTTTCTACGCGTTTCCAAACCTCCCACAAACATTCGAATCACAAAACCCTCATTATTCTCAACATTTTGGACCGATTGAAAAGTGGTTTCGGTGTCTCTTTCTTGATTTCCTCATTTGGGGTTTGTTTTCCTCGAGTCACCCTTGATTTTCATGCCCTCTTCTGAGCTTTGGCCTTTTCTTCCATTTTTCACCCCTCGGAGTTGACTTTTCGTTGACTTTTGGCATTCTCACCTATTTTCCACATTTTCGACTATTTTCTCATTCTTCTTGAGATGGCGGATGACATTCCACATGATGGGGCTCCTCTGGGGATGGAGATGGATCCCGAGTCTGAGCCTTTGCCGCTTGGAATTCGACCCTTCGATCTAGCGTCTTATGACCCTGACGTACACGTGTTGCCCCCCGACGACATCCGCCAGTTCAGGAGATTCGCGCGAGGTGCACCAGAGGACCTCCTGCTACGCAAGCTGGAGTTACACTTATCCTATGGCATCGCTGAGGTATACTCTTCCTCTTTACTTTCTGCAATGTAGGTCATATGTCTTGGATAGCCAATATTGCTCTTCATCTGATTAGTCCAAACACACTTGTACATCACATGCCTAGTTCATTCTGAGCACACTCATACATGATACTTCTGTCAACTCGAACATATGTACACACTGCATTTCTATCAATTCTAAACACATGCATACACTGTATTCCTGACACTGCTTTGCATCTGTTTATCTTGGACACAGGGAGATTCTCATGCCTTCCGGGGTTATGGGAACACCATCGCACGAGATTGGTACATGGAGCTACCCGATGATGTTCGCCACATCGTCGATGAGGCTGGTTTTGGTGTATTCTGCATGGGACTCTCACGCCTCACTGCGAGTCGGCCTCTTCTAGGTGCCTTAGTGGAGAGGTGGTGGGACACCACCGATTCCTTCCACCTTTCTATAGCAAGGGAGATGACGATGACTCCCTTCGACTTCTCCATGCTCACCGGCATAGGAGTAGAGGGTGATCTGATCCCTTACGACACTGATATGGGCGAGTGGGATGATGCTCAAATCTTTTTGCTAGGGACTTGCCCACCTCTCTCCCGACCAGGGATGGTGTGATATTCGTGGTTCGCCGACCACTTCAGGGGGGAGACGCCGACAACCCACAAGGAGGTCGAGCACTACGCCCGGGGGTTCCTCATGTTCTTGCTTGGCACTACTCTATTCGCTGACCGGGCGAACACCGTTGGCCTCTACCTCTTGAGTGCACTAGTAGACTTGTCTCGCATCCAGCGCCATGACTGGGGCGGCGCAGGCTTGGCCACACTATATGGATACATGAGTTTTGCATCTCGCCGGAGCGGGCACCTGCTAGGAGGCTACTGGAGAGCCTGGGAGGTACATCTTTCCCTTTTGCTTTACAGTCCTACTTTACATTATCTGTACACCACACACACTGCATAACACGCAATCTGCTTTACACTAGTTGTACACTGCACACACTGCACAAGACACTGCACATCATTCTCTGATTTCTACTTTATCTGTATACTACTTTACTGATAAACATACTCATTATTACCCTTTCACATTCTGTAGTTGTGGGTATATGCTTACTTCCCGAGGCTTGCCCCAGAGCCGGAGGTAGAGACGCCTCCCATGGTTCTGTATTCACATAGGTACGATGTGAGGTGCGAGTGGAGGCTGCGAGAGTCTTTCTCATTCTTCCGCCGATATTTTGACACTGTAGCCGCAGCGAAGGTATTTCAAACCTTACAGTTCATCTGAGCTTTGCTTTATATTGCACTTTTAATAGCAGATGACAACCTGTATATCCGTCATTTAGAGATCACCTGGCAGCCTTGGGCAATGCTGCCTGACGCAGTTAGAGACCGGTTTATGGGCGCTCAGGAGACTTCCCGATTTTGGGTTTTGCTTGAGGGTCCAGTCAGTCGAGCATGGTACTTGGGTGAACACTTCCTGTGACAGAGCCTTGGTTTACCCGAGCCGGTGGTTCCGATGCCGCCTCCTTCGCACATGAGGTTTACAAAGAGATACACCCCGCAGGAGATGACCGATTTCAACATAGGTTGGATGCCGACTTCTCAGGCTCGACGGCGACTACACCGTCTCATCCAGACATATTCTCATCCAGCCTCTGGCCAGTGTTCGCCGAGGTGAGAGAGAAAGACCTGTTGCCACAGCAGGAGGAGTAGGAGGATCCAGGGCAACCCAGGCCCATGGTAGGAGGGGTTCCCAGAGGAGACAGAGGGCGGAGTGGCCAGACCTGCCCACTACTATGACATGCCGAGGACAAGCTGGAAAGACTTATCAGATTCCTATCGCTCCTCCCCCAGCTGATCATGAGCTTGTCGGAGTTTGAGGCCCTACCCCGGTATATGCTATACTTTATATTCTGTACATTTATTTCATTTCAGTTGATATTCCGTAGATTACTAATTACCTTAACACTTTTGCAGGCTTCCATAGAGTACACTGGGCAAGCTCTGGAGCTGTCGGCTTCTCTGATGGGGATGATCCAGACGAGCATGGACCTGCTCAGTATTTACGGTATTCCAGTAAGTTTTTTCAACCTCCATTCCAAAACCCTCTATAATCTGCTCCATACTGATCTGATGCATCACATTATCAATGCTGCATTTGATACACCACACTCATATACCACTCACGGCACCGATACACTGTATCCCATATACTGGCCACGGCCTTCATACACTGCAATCATTCACTGCTCACGGCGTTCATATACTGCTCACAGTATTCATACACTATAATCATATATTGTATTTGATACCATACTCAGCTTCGCATAGCATAACTGATGCATTTGCCAAATTGTTCTTTTCAGGTCTCATTCCAGATACCAACCACAGCAGGCGCCTCAACGGGACCTTCAGTGCCTCCCTGAGCAGTAGGGGGAGTGGGACGAGGGACTCCGACGCACAGTCAAAATAGAGCTAGGCGTGCTCACACCGGGAGTAGTTCGTGGGAGCCTGCGCCAGATGATGATGAGTCTGACAAGAAGGCAGTGAGTCCATAGTTAGAGTCGTCTCAGGATGGAAATAAGGCTGGAGATGGCTCGGGTTTAGACTCAGGTAGCGGTACTAACGGGCGGTTAGTTCTGGGCCTTCGTCGAGGAAGAGACGAGGAGGGCTTCCCGCTCTTGAGGCGACTGGCGTCGTCAGACGTTTTGTTTTTGCTTTAGTTTCACTTTTTTGCTTGTAGTTTTTGCACCATTGTACAACCCAGCAGTTTTATGTTCTTTAAAACTTGTACTCTTTGCAAAAAAAAAACCATGGATAATGAAAATAGCTTTTGATTGAAAAAGTGTTACATTTTACATTCTAAGCATCGCATCGCATCACATAGCATGTAAATGAGATTGAACTTTTTTTGAAACTACACACTCGAATTGCATGTCTTAATCAGGGTTAGCGAACCAACTGACAACTGAAAGAACAAAAAACTCGATAAGCAAAACCAGGACTTGGCATGCTAACCAAATGTGAATACAAACTCGATAAGCAAAACAAGAACTTAACAATCAACACAAAATACAACTCGATAAACGAAATTGCAACAACTCGATAAACAAATTGAAATAACACAGGCACAACTTCACAAAATCGTCACAAAAATGCATTCAAAGTGGAACAAGAAACAAGTTCTCAACACTTCCAACACATGGACAGCTCAGAGAATAAGGAGGGGCCATCGGCCAAGGTGGGAGGCCACCGGCCACCATAAAGAGCTATCGGCCACAAGAACTAGCTGATCGGCTATAAAGATGGTCGGTCGGCCATCAATGCAGAAAGTACCCAGATTGTTGCTACATGTCTTCCACTCAACACCTTATCTTCTACAAAAGCCCCAGCTTCGTAGTTTCTCCATTTCAACTCTGTTTTTGCCCCAAATGGAAGCATTTCTTGTCCAAAACCTCACAAATTGGATTGCAAACTTGGATGGCTCGGAAAAGTTGAATTTCTGGGGTTTCGGAATAAATGCACTATTCACGCTGAGCCGCACCCCGCTACGTTTTCCATTCCTCCATGCCGCGGCTAGATGTTGGAATCTGGTAACTCATGTTTTTAGCTTTGGCGGACAAGAGATGTGCCCCACTTTTGAAGATTTCCAAGCCTTGATAGAATCTCAGCAAGATGAAGAGATCTTACTCCAATTCCGTTTTAGCCACATCCAAGCCTTAGGACGGATGCGTGGGCTTACTTTGCATCACGCTCGGTCTTTGATTCGCGGTGGAGAATTAGACATCCCCAGCTTGATTCATTGGTTTTCTGATGCCGGTGATCGTGGCGATCATCATTGGTAGGGTTTTCGGCGACATGCGCTTTGCTTGTGCATGTTGTCTCATTTCTTGCTTGCCCCTGGCTCCAATGGGTCTAGCGTCCGTTTGATTGAGGTTGCCCAAGGTTTAAAAGAGGGCAAGAGCTGCATTGGCATGACACTAGCTGAGACACTAATGGGTTTGGATGCCTTCCATCACCGGGAGACAACTAGATTCGCGGGGAGTCCACTACTGCTACAGGTAATGTTTCCCTCCCTACTCACATGTGTATTCCTCACATCACTTGGCCCTCAGGCTCTGTTTTTTCTCTTAAAACCCTTTCTTACTTTCCTCTCCACGTACACCTCTATATTCTTTAATCTCTCATTTTTCATCCCTCCCCAAATATGGTTGATGGACAAGTTGAGTGTGGTGGACTCATGCCCAGCATATTCAACTCGCGACTATTTCTTCCAACGATGTCTAGATGATGCCCCAGATGAGGGATGGTGGTGCGAATGGATGTGCAGTCTAGCCGCTGTCAACATTGCTTGGCACTGCCCCTGGCTTAATCTACCGGCGATGAGCTACAGCATGTCTCGCCAGCTAGGCGTTCAGCTGATTGGCCTAACACACTGTGTCTTTTACTTCCCGTTCCGAATCCAGCGCCAGTTTAGACATGATCAGACTTGCCCAGAAAATGGGGTAGAGTACCCTACTGCATTTCCAGTCCGAGGCTCACATCTAGCTCGGTATGCCACATCATGGAGGACGAGAGAGCTTCTAGCCCCCGCTCCTAGTTTCAGTTGCACCCTCTCTGATGAGTGCATAGCTTAGCTCGATGAAGAGGCGCAGGTTGGGCCTACTTTGGCATCAGAGGCTTCAACTAGCTCTGTGAGGGGACGCAGGAAGACCTGACTATGCCCCTAATTTATTTGCTTTAATCGGTACTTTCAAGTTTTCTTTATGAATGTAATAAAAAAGCAACTTCAATTTGTATTCAAGAGTAGGAGATCTCTGTACTGAAATCAATGTAATTGAAGGTTGTGGGTACTGAAAATTTTGCGTTTGGTCCAAAAATGGTCTAAGTCATAAAAAGATTAATTTGAACAAAATCAACTTTTATTAAAACTTTTCAAAAACCATTTTCGATATGGATCACAACTGGACACGCCCGAGATCTATCACTGAGATGTACAACCCCAGATCTAGCAACTGGAAAGTTGCCCCTAGTCTGAATAGCACTGCACTGGAGATCACAACCGAGCTCTTGAATGCAGAAAAGACAAAGATGACTAACATGATCACATGGACAAAGTCGATTAGGAAGTGTTTACGGCTAGACTTCAGAATGAAGTTGCCTACGTATCCCAAAGACGGGAATCAAGCCTTACGTAGTTCGATTCAGGTTCACTCGTGTCTTAACACTCTCCTTTTGCGCTCTAACTTTTGCCAAGGCCTCCCTTTCTGGGTTTTCAACTTTGCGAGCTCAGTTTTTATTATTTCAAATTTTTCATGCTCTAACTTTTGCCTAGGTCGCCCTTTCGGGTTTTCAGCATAACGAGCCACTCAGGGATAGTATTTCTTCAACTTCTCCATGTTGATCGGCTAGGAGAACTCAAGGCCATCTAAATCCATCAGAATGACAGCTCCACTTGACCAGATAGACTTGATGATGTAGGGACCAGTCCAATTAGGTCTGAACTTGCCCCTAGGGTCGTGGATGGGAGCTCAGTTGTCTTTAAGCACCAAATCCCCCTCTTTCAAATTCCTGGACTTAACCTTCTTGTTGAATGCCCTGGCAATTCTTCGTTGATAACCCTGGACGTGATATAGTGCTTTCAGCCTTCTTTCATCAAACAGCATGAGTTCTTCGAATATGCTCTACTGCCAATCTGCCTCGGCTATCTGACACTCAGCCGATACCCGTAATGATGGAACCTCAACTTCGATAAGCAGAACAGCCTCCATCCTATAGACCAAGGAATACGGAGTTGCCCCAGTAAAAGTTCGAATTGAAGTTCGGTAGCCCCAAAGAGCAAATGGCAGCTTATCTGGCCAGTCCCTGTAGGTTTCCACCATCTTCTACAAAATGTGCTTGATGTTCTTGCTGGCAGCCTCAACGGCTCCGTTGGTTTGCGGCCGGTATGTAGATGACTTATGAAAAGCCACGTTGTATTTCTCCAACAAGTCAATCACCTCCTTCTTGAAGTGGGAACCATTATTCGAAATAATCTCATTCGGGACTCCATAGCGACAGATGATGTTGTTTCTGATGAATTTAGCAACATGCGATGCCTTCAACACCGCGTAAGATTGGGCCTCGACCCACTTCGTAAAGTAGTCTATCGCTACCAGAATATACTCATGCCCGTTGGACCCCTTCGGAGTGACAACCCCAATCACATCAATCCCCCAAACTGAAAACGGCCATGGCAAAGTCATGTTGTACAGCTTCGACAGCAGAATGTTCATGCAGTTTGCATGGATCTGGCATTTGTGGCATCGCTGAACAAAGCCAATACAATCCTCCTCCATGGTTGACCAATAATAACCCTGTCTAAGGATCTTCCAAGCTAGTATCACCCCGCTCATGTGCGCTCCGCACTCTCCTCCATAGATGGCCTCCATCAAGCGCTTGGACTCTTCAGCATCAACACACAGTTTATACATCCCGAGATGACCCCGCTTGTACAGTTTACCCCCATAGATAATGAACTGAGCAGCCATTCTTCGGATTGCCCTCTTATCTTTGGCGTTTGCCTCTGGTGGATACGCCTCCTTTTCCAAGAAGTTCCAAATGTCGTAATACCAAGGGTTTTGATCTTGTACCTCATCTATGGTAGCAATCAACTCGTAGGCTGGCACGAATTTCTGTTCAATGATGATCGGACACATTCGAACTCCAAAAGGGATGTCTATCATAGAAGATAGAGTTGCTAATGAATCGGGGAACCTGTTATTCTCTCTTAACAGATGAGCGAAGTTCAGTTTTTTAAAACGAGGAATCAAAACATCCAAGGTCTAGTGATAGATTCTCATCTTTTCTTCTTTAACTTTCCAATCTCCTTTAGCTTAAGATACAACAAGGTTCGAGTCCCCAATGACATCCAATTATTTTGCCCCTTATTCCAGGGTGGCTTCTAGCCCAGCAATATATGCCTCATACTCTGCCTTATTATTCGATACTTTGAACCGGAGTTTGAAAGCTAAGGGTATACGAGAATTGTTGGGTGCTATCAGCAACACCCCTATCCCATACCCGTACTGGTTTGATGCTTCGTCAAAGTACATCATCTAAGTCTCTTCTTCGACATGCAGAATGGCCTCGTCTAGGAACAGATATTCAACTGCTTCATCCCCTTCAACTGGGTGGTCGGCTAGGAACCCCGCTACCGCTCTCCCTTTCACTGACTTGCGCGTCATGTACTTCAGATCAAATTCAGAAAGCAGAAGCAACCAACGAGCTAGCATACCTGTAAGTGCCGGTTTCTCGAAGAGATATTTGATGGGATCTAATCTCGAAACCAGTATTACAGAGTGAGCTAACAAGTAGTGCCTCAACTTCTTGGTAGCCGATACCAAGGCCAGACAAGCCTTTTCCAGTGGCGTGTAGCGGGTCTCGTATTCCAGCATTTTCTTGCTCAGGTAGTAGATAGCCTTCTCCACTTTGTCCTTAGACTCCTGTGCAAGCATGCAGCCCATTGTCGTTTCGGTCACTGACAGGTTCAGCATCAACGGTTTCCCCAGCTCAGGCGGTGACAACACAGGTGGGTTTTGTAGATATTGCTTGATCTGCTCGAAATCGACTTGGCATCAGTCGTCCCATTGGAACTTCTTTCCTTTCTTCAGGAGACCAAACAGTGGTTCACAAGTGAAGGTTAATTTTGTAATAAACCGTCTTATGAATTGCACTTTACCCATAAAGCCTCGCACCTGCTTTTCAGTCCTCGGTGGTGGCATTTCTAAGATGACCTTGATTTTAGAAGGATCGACCTCGATACCCCTTTGTGTGATCAAGAACCCCAGCATTTTCCCTGCTGTAACACCGAATGTACATTTTTGAGGATTCAACCACAACTGATACTCTCTGATCCGTTGAAAGAATTTCTGCAAGGCAGTGCAGTGGCCCTCTCTTTCCTTAGACTTGACAATCATGTCATCCACGTACACCTCAACCTCTTTGTGGATCATATTGTGCAAAATCGTGGTCGCAGCCCGTTGATACGTAGCCCCAGCATTCTTCAGCCCAAACGGCATCACCCTATAACAATAGGTTCCCCACAAGGTAGTGAAAGCAGTCTTCTCCCTGACTTCGGGTGCCATCAAAATCTGATTGTAGCCTGAAAACCCATCCATGAATGAGAGCAGTGCATGCCCAGCAGTGAAGTCCACTAATTCGTCGATATGCGGTAGAGGAAAGTCGTCTTTCGGACTGGCTTTGTTCAAATCCCTGAAGTCCACACATACTCGAATTCTGCCATCCTTCTTCGGCACCGGAACTATATTGGCCAACCAAGTAGGGTATTCAAATACCAACAGAAACCCTGCGTTGATCTGCTTGGTGACCTCTTCTTTGATTTTTAGAGCCCAGTCCAAGCGGATCCTTCGGAGCTTCTGCTTAACAGGTTGGGCCTCTGGGTCAAGAGGGCTCCGGTGCTATACAATCTCAGGATCGATTCCAGGCATGTCTTCGTAGGACCACGCAAAAACATCTTTGAAATCTTTTAATAAAGTGACTAAGTGCTCGCGCTCCTCCGAAGACAACGTGGACCCGATTTGGACCAGCCGCGGATCCTTCTCAGTACCAACGTTAATTGAGGTGATTTCATCAACCAAAGGTTTTACAAACCTCTCTTGCTTCTGATCAAGCAAATATTTCAAAATCGGAGGAATTTCTTCCTCGTCGTTTTCATCAAAATTTTGAAAGTCTTGATTAATGCAACAAATTAAAGGCACAGAAAAGTACTCAGAAGCCACAGCCGTACCATTCTCATTAATAACATCCAGTCCGCCTGATTCCTCTGTTACAACAGACTCAAAGGAAAAAGAGAAAGACGACCCGAACAGGACAGTGGCATCCGGGTTATCACCCCCAGGAATACCGAACTTAAACTCAGAAGAGCTGGAATCTGATTCCGACTCCACAGACTCAGTGGAATCAGATTCCGGCTCACTACCTAATCCGGAACTGCTTGATAAAAAGCCCTCCTCATATTGCTAGATGAGGGAGGGTGCGATGGATGCATCGAGAATGCCTGAAGATGGGCACACAGTCGCTTCATCCCTGATCATGGAAACTGAGAAGTTATCCCCCAAGCACTTCGGTACGATCTGAGGATCTGAGAAGAGCCAAGCCAGCGCTACCCCTTTCTCCATTTCTGTGCTCTCGGATTCTTCTTCCTTGCACTGCTCAGCCTCAACTGGTGGGTCTGTCTGCTCTTCAGTAACTTCATCTCCCGACAACTGAAGATCAAAAAAGATTTCGAAGCCGGGCAAGCGCCGCTTCTCTACATTTAGCCATGGCTCTGGAAAGCTGCAGAATGGGAAATCTTCCCCTTCCCAGACAAAGCGTCCGTTCAGGGTCCCCTGGATAGGTCGGTGCACCAACTCATAGTGCTTTCCGGCTTGCTTTGCCCTGGCTCTTCCAACCATTTCTCTTCCTTTCCTCGCTCAATCCTCTTTGGTAAGCAGATAACCTAAGCCAAAGGTAAATGGGTTATGTGGCACTTCGGCCGATGCTGCGATGCCCTTCCGAGCATGTGTTGAAGCTTGTTCATGAGATAGACAAATTGTGCACTAACGTATAGCCCCTTATCAACAGCTAGCATATCTTGTACAAGCCGGGCCTCAGCTAGGGTAAATCCTGACAAGAGTACATCCTTCGTGCCATGCTTAATCTGCAGAACAGGTGTAGAAACCTCTAGCAGCGGATGTATCGAAGAATTCCCAAAAACGATTACCACCCCCTTCCTGTGGGGGTACTTCAGCATTTGGTGTAAAGTGGAAGAGACGGCCTTCACTTGGGGCAGCCATGGCCGCTCGAGAAGTAGATTGAAGGTGGCTGGAACATCCAAGACATGGAACTCAATGTCCTGTTGCCCCGAACCAACCTGAGTCTTAATCCGTACGGTCCCCATCACATCTCGGCTGGTATTATCATAGGCTTGAATCACCTGGGCCGTAGGCACGAAATCCACGGGCTTCAACCCGATAGCATATGCCGTTCTCGACGGACATACATTGATTGCGGACCCCGTGTCGACCAGAACCACCGATATCCACTCCTCTCTACACTCCACAGATATGTGGAGTGGTTTGTTATGATCTGAGCCCTCGGACGGCAGTTCTTTGTCGGTGAAGGTCAAGGTCGAAGAAGCTCCTCCCGGGAAAACCAACCCTACCAACTATTCGGGTGTGGTATCAATTGAAAGTTTCGCCTTGTCCATGGCAGAAAGGACAGCTTGTCTGTGAACCCTTGAGACCATAAGCAGTCCCCAGATGGAGATGTTTGCTTGAATTTTCTTTAACTATTTCAATACAGCCTCCTGTAGACACGCCCCGCGAGGGGGCCTCCGTGCTACAGTTCGGACTCGAATTGTCACGGTTCTTAATCTGAACCAAAGAGTCCAAATCCGGCAAATCGTTTTGAGAAAAACAGATTTTTGTAAAGAAGTGCCAAACATGGACTGCTTTGCCAGATACAGAGTCGCCACCTAAATATTTTTTATGGGGGAATTTAGGAAACCCTGACTCGGTGCCAAAGGCCACGTGTCCATCATCACCAAAGTTGCCTCGGCTCGGGAACTTGGGTACGATTGGGGAAGGTCAGCTATGAGCACCCTCTCTCGCCCGATCCGAAGATCGGCCTCTACTAACCGTGATATCTTATTTTGAAAACATTACGCATTCTTATTCCGGTTATTAGCCTAGAATTACTATGTTATGCGCACAGCAAACAAGTATAGACCAAATCGCCTAAATTGGAACAAAACATTTCATGTTGGTTTTGAAAATGGTTTGCTACTCGCAAGTAGGCTAAAATATAGGTTTTGTCACCGTCGAGTGGGCTTTTAGAAAAGATGGTTTTGCCACTATTTAGTGGGCTTAAAACTCACAGTTTTAATGTATTATTTCAATTTAGGTAATTCAACCTCCATCCACAGGCATTCAAGCAGTTATATCACATAAGCAACTAGCCTCATGGTAATCATGCTGTCATGGCAACACTCACACGCGTGCAAGGATGCTAAAGCAAAAGAACTTACAGAGTACTCAAAGCCAAAACAAGAGCTATGTTAGAAATCTATGCATGATCCTAACTATACAGAAATGCCTAATGCAACGCATGCAGGAATGCAACTATAATAGGCTCGGCTATCCTAGAATGACATGTGAAATGCTACAACTAATCACGTATTCATTTTTGGAATTGAAATACAAATGCAGTTAGAATGATGCGCCGAGCCCAGTGCATGCAAAACGAATGAATGAATGCAAACATGCTATCATACTGTATGCTAATTAAAACATGCCCTAATCTAACCATTGAAAGCTAGTAAATAAAAGGGAAGAAAGACGTGGGGTTGGAAGACATACACACACTCACGCACACTTATTACACAATTGCCCTCGCTCGGAGGGTCCGAAAGAATATACAGGCCAAATAACAAATCAACTATCCTCGCTAATTAATTATTACAGACCCTTAATTAATTAACAAAATAAACGCAGAAAGAAGGTGGCCGCAGCCCTGCCTCGGGATGCGTGGATGGTGCATGCTTGATCTATCTCGCCCGGAAACTCGCTGCCATAGCATGTTGCCTCTGTTTACACTGCCCTGCCCTCTGAGGATCACAAAAATTTCCAGAACTGCTTTGAATCACTCCCTGAGTCCCCCGGATTGTCACCGGCCAGAGCAAAGTACCACCGGCCATGGGAATGGATAATCGGCCAAATCTGGTGCTCTCGCCAAATATGTTCTGCCGGTCGGCACTCAACACTGCCGGCCGGCCAAATCTTCCTGCTGAAACCTGCAGTTGACAGCAGCAGAGGGCAAGCAGTGTATATGCATGGAATTTTCAAGCAAATGTTGCATGGACACCTCCCTATCATGCAATGGACTCAAGGGAGCATGGCCCCGACCCTCGGGCCATCAATTACGCATTTCAATGCATAATGGCCGAGGAGTCGAATTGCAACGTTTTAATATGACACGAATGCACAAATACACACAAAGTGCCACCACCCTATCATGCATGATCAAGTGTGTTGGCGACAAAGGGGATTAGCTCATTTCATCACTTTGAGTATGAAATAACTAATCCGCCTTGTGTTCGATATTACGTCCGATCGAACACTTGACACATGCAATGCAAACACATGTTATGCTTATCTTGCCACTTTACTTGGTCAATTTTATTTACTCATTTTAGCATTACCAATTCATCCTTTAATTGATTAAGTCCAAATGAGAGTCCTCTAATGGGAAAGAGGCCTAAGCCTCAAGTGCCTTGAGCATGAAGAAGACCTCATGCCGTTGGCTAGTAGAAACCCTCAAGAGGATTAAAGCCATTAAGCATGAACGTCTTAACTTCATGCTCAAACCGACAAGAGGCTCAAGGCTACTTTCAAAGCAATGAAAGTGAAACATGTAAGGAAGTGGCATGAATGGCATGAAGTACGCTCTGAAATTGTGTGCAAGACACTACTACACATGCAAATGGTTCAAGCACTCATGCTCAAATGGACTAATCAACTAGGCATGCAAGAGCATTACACCATAAACACAAGGCAAGCCTTAAACAACAAAATCAACTCGAAACAGAGTTATGCAGCTCAAAACAGTGGCTAAAGTGCATGGAACAAAGGCCAAAACAAGTCAATGAAGCATGCTCATGCAAGAGGCCAATGAAGCACATAAACCATAGCTATATGGTACAATGCATGCAGGTCTCAACCACCTCAAAACAGTGTTTCTACATGCCAAAACCATGCTGAAAATGCATGATCATGCACCAAAACAAGCTCAAATGATTGCCCAAACAATGGGCTCTTGAAGCACATGAACTACAACTATGTAATGCAATGCATGAGAGTTTTTATCCAGCCCAAAACAGAATTTCTACATGTTAATTTAGGGCCTAAAACATGCTGGAAAATAGCCAAACAAACTAGAAAAGCATGCTCTCCTTTAGACCATTCTAAGCATTAAACACAACCATGCAAGCAATGCACAAGCTACCTTAACACCTCAAAACAGAGCTTAATCACAGCAAAATATGAACATTTGCAAGCCAAAGTTAAGCAGAACATGTAGGAAGATAGGCTAAAGCATGAAACAAGCTAGGCTAGGAGCAAAATTACACTACAAGTGTATGAAGAAGCAACCAAGCCCCCAACCGGACCAAAACAGATCTGAAACATGGAAAAACAGAGCCTAAAACATGCTTGGCTTAAGCTAAAACAAGCCACAAAAAGATGCTACTTTACAATCCTAACAAGGCATAACAACTAGCTACAAGGAGGAGGGGCTAACCCCTCCTATTTGAGACCTCAAAACTGGTTTTTGATCACTGAAAAACCTCTGAAAAAAAGGTTATTTTTAGGCCCAAAAGAGGTTTGCTTAAAAGCGCTCAAAGGTGGATCACAATCTCACAAAACAAGGAGCAAACAAAGGGAGGACACCCCTTAACTCACAAGGACTTCAATCCACCACTTTTAACACATAAAAACAGAGATTTTGACAGTTGAAAACCAGGCCAAAAGAAGCATGCAAAGGTAGCTATACAAGTGCACAAAATCAAGCTTGAGAAAAGTGGGAGCTTACCCTTGAAGCTCTGCACCAAAACAGGTCCTTCTTGGACCAAAATCAGCCTTAGGAGCTCCAAATACACCTCCAAGGATCACCTCTTCAAGATAGGCAAGTTTGATCAAGGGTGGAGGCTCAGGAAATGGGAAGAACACTCACTTTTGGGCACTTATATGCTTCTATACACACAATATAGGAAGAGAGAGAGAGAGCTGAGATTTGGCCCTGGAATTTCTAGAGAGAGAGGGGTTTTTTTTAGAGTGAGAAGCTCCCCAAAACTTGCTTTAATGTTCTAACCCCTCAAATATGAGATATAAGGCTCTATATATAGCAAAATAGGAGCTTTTGGTCGAAATATCTCAATTGAAAATATCTAATGCAGTGTATAACAGCTGGATGATAAATATCTGTCAAAAATCTGAGTTTTGGGCACTTTTGGCTGGCCGGCCATCTTTGGTGCCAACCAGCCATCATTTTTGGCCGGTAAGGTTCACTTTTGGCCGACATATAGCTGCAGAGGTCAAATTGTGGCCGGTGGACCTCCATGGAGGCCGGTGGCAAAAATCAATGCTAGTCCCTGACTTGAAGAAAGCCTAATTCCTTCATCTGGATGCCGTTTCAGGTCATTCTTGACCTAAACTGTAGCCCCGAAAGTCTTCTTTCCAAATTTGTTAGCCTTACCTCAAAAGTCCATGTGTGCTAAAAGTTATGCTTGTTTTGGTGAAGGCTGCTCAGTTTCGGTCCAACCGGGATGATGCCCAGCTTCAACCAATCATATCTCCGCCTTCCGGACTCGGATTTAAGAGATTCTTGGACGAAAAATGAAGCCCCGGAAGTCTTCTTTCCAACGGTGGTGGCCTCACAGCTTAACTCCAAGTGTATAGACAGATAAGATTGATTTAGCGAGGACTGCTCGTCTCTCTCTTAACGATTCTTGCCTATCTTCTTCTCCAACTTGGTTTCTTCTCTCCTTTCCCCTTTTCTTCAACTTCAAACCCCTAAGCAAGGTGTTTTGAAAGATTTTTCAAAGATTTCATCTCTCTTTCATTCATTTCCACTTTGTCCTTGCTCGGTTTACCGAAAAGCACAACATTTGACAAAATGCGAGCCACGAAACATCGTAGAAACTTTATTTCAAAAAAGTTTTGAAAGAGAGGGTTTTAAGGTCTAAAAACTAGTCAAAATAGCTTTGGTCCAAAATGGGGTGTGAAGTTGAGATTTGTCTCTCTCCTTGCCGAAGAAATTGAACCTTTGCCCTGCACACCTTTTACCACCAAGTAAACCATCTGTAACGCCCAAGTCTTAAGGGCGGTCAAAAATGGGGTGTCTACAGTTGCCCCTCTTTGACAGAGCTCGGAAGTCATGAAATGACGTGAGTGAATGTCAAAGCCCAGAGACGACCCATTTTTGACAAGGCCGAAGACTTGGACAAACAAACAAAATACCAATAAATAAATGGTTGTGCCCGCAGGCTGCCTACGTATCCCTTTGCAAGGAATCAAACTAGCGTAGTTCAGGGGCAGGATGCAAATGATATGCAGAAAGACTTTGATAATTGGACTTATACGCTACGCGAAGCCGGTTTGAAAGTTGGACTTATACGCTGCGCGAAGCCGGTTTGAAAATTGGACTTATACGCTGCGCGAAGCTAGTTTTGACAAGTAAAGTGCACAAAACAGTGCGATGCGCAGAATAGCGCGAGTGTAGACTGCACAAAACAGTGCGATGCGCAAAATAGCGCGAATGAGATGTAATGCAAAATGAAATGAGATGCGCAAAATAGCGCGATGCGCAAAATAGCGCGAATGAAATGTAATGCACAAGACAGTGCGATGCGCAAAATAGTGCGATTGAATGCACAAGACAGTGCGATGGAGGTGCGTAAGATAGCGCGATGCAGTGCACTAACAAGTGCATGCAAAGTGCGCAAGATAGCGCGATGTAAACTGCACAAAACAGTGCGATTGAGGTGCGCAAAATAGCGTGATGAATGCACTGCCCAAGACAGTGCGATGCGCAAAATAGCGCGAATGTAAACTGCACAAAACAGTGCGAAAGAGGTGCGCAAAATAGCGCGATGCGTTTAGACAGTGCGAATGCACAAGATAGTGCGATGCGCTAGACAGCACGATGCGTTAGACAACACGAGTGCACAAGACAGTGCGATTGATTTGAAAGGCACTAAACAGTGCGATACACTAAACAGCGTGAGTGATATGCAATGCACAATATAGTGCGAGTGAGATACAAAGTGTAAGTGCACAAAACAGTGCGATGCGCAAAATAGCGCGATTGAATGCACAAGACAGTGTGATGCGCAAAATAGTGCGATTGAATGCATGCAAAATGCAATGAGATGCGCAAAATAGCGCAAATGATTTGAAATGCACTAAACAGTGCGATAAGCGGCGATGCGCAAAATAACGCGATTGAATGTGTGCAAAGCGCAATGAGATGCGCAAAATAGCGCGATTGAATGCATGCAAAATGCAATGAGATGCGCAAAATAGCGCGAATGAGATGTAATGCACAAGACAGTGCGATGCAGATACAAAGTGTAAGTGCGATAAAAATGCATTTCTATGCAAGTATGGGGGCATTTTCCATGCGAAAGATACGAGCATTTTCTATGCAGAATCGAAAGCAAGCATATTCTATGCAGAAATCACAACGATGCGCGGCACGCATGCAACAGAAGTGTATATGAAAGTTCACATTCTATACAATAGAGGAGCATCAAATATGTACTCTGGTGCCTCTGATTTACCCCTCGGAGGACTTGGCAAAACGCTCAGCTCAAAAAGGGGACACCCTGTCTATATTAGCAAGAGATGACATTTGCATGTGAAAACCATAGATGCTGCTTGGACTGCCATTCTGACTTGAAGCAAGCTTACACTTGGGGTCGAGATACACTCATACTCCAGAGAAATGGCGAGGCCTGAGAAGGTGCACCTGGAATGCAGTCTCAGAATTTGCCAAAGTTGAAACACACTAAGATGCTCCAAATTTTCCCTCTTTTCTTTTGCTTTGCAGTCTGGAACCTATATAGCTTCAGATAGGTCCTTGTTCTACTGTTCTCATATGACCTGGGTTGAACCCTGCGGTTTATGAAAGAAAGAATTTGTTTTGCACAAATGTGGAGAATGGCACGGCACTCGGAGCACAAAACGATTTTATTTTTGAAATTGAGAGATGAGTTTTCGACCAGGTATTGAGCCTACGACTGAACACAGCAAGACGACTCAACACGAAAATAAAAGGCACACAACCTAAACACCACTCAACAAAGGAAAAACAAGGTAAAACAACCTAAACACATCTATTGACCCTCAAACGACTCAAAACAAGAATCGAGACAAACAAAAACACACAAACACAACTTTGGTGTGCGCATAACATAGTAATTCTAGGCTAATAACTGGAATAAGAACACATAATGTTTTCAAAATCAGATATCACGGTTAGTAGAGGCCGGTCTTCGGACCGGGCGAGAGGGGGTGCTCATAGCTGACCTTCCCCAATCGTACCCAAGCTCCCGAGCCGAGGCAACTTTGGTGATGACGGACACATGGCCTTTGGCACCGATTCAGGGTTTCCTAAATTTCCCCATTAAAAAATATTTAGGTGGCGACTCTGTATCTGGCAAAGTAGTCCATGTTTGGCACTTTTTTTCAAAAATCTGTTTCTCAAAACGATTTGCCGGATTTAGACTCTTTGGTTCAAGATTAAGAACCGTGACAATTTGAGTCCGAACTGTAGTAAACCCAATATGAACGGAACGGGAGTCATCCTCCTGGGGCGTTCGGGGACGTCTACAGTTTCTGGCGACTCCGCTGGGGAAATTTAGAGAGCTTGACTCGAACTCGTGATATCCTGTTTTGATTTCATTTATGTGTCTCTTTGCATTGCATGTGCATTGGTGCGCCTAGGACACCGTGTTGGCCATCTGCTATTCCTGAACGGTCTGCCGGAGGCTTGACTTTGTCAAAGCATGCCATAAGGCTGACCGGTTGCGGGCTCTGCCAGTATGGGAACACAAACCCCGGTTTTACCGGGGCACCCTTTTCGACCATTCGACCTAGTGCATATTCGGAATCCATAGTGACCATTCAAAACTAGGACAGGTTGCTTACCCGATGTTAGGTTGTTTGAAACCACTGCGTGCGTAGTGAAACCCTAGCTCCTGACAAAATAGGACAGGGAAACCCTACCCCAACATAGGGGTGTATTGGCTCTCATTTACTTGCTATGTGCTTTTAGAGTGTATCTCTACAGGAACGCGCATATCAGTTTGCCAGCTTGAGTATCAGGCCTGAGGGCACCGGTATCAGTATTTGTTAGAATCAGTTATATTCGTGGATATCTGATTCAGTATTTTGGGGGCAGTGATTTAAGGGGACAGTGATCAGTATTTGAGGCACAGTGTGTTCAGCTTATTGGCAGCATATTATAATACCCAACCGTGTGTTGTATGTTTATTTTACGCCGTTACGCTGTCCAATTGTCTATTTATTTATATGTTTTAATTATCTTTTTGCTAGGTAGTTGAGCACAATTGCTTCTGATCCAGTAGATATTCCCCAAGCACTCTGGACTAGAGGTCGTCGACTCCATCGATCTGAGGATCTGGTAGACGGACAACCAGTGTACCACTCCCTACCCCCGGTTACTAGACGGAGGACAGCTAGGCAGAAGGCATCAGTTCAGCAATCAGTACAGAGGGCCTTATCTACCCCACCTAAGTGCAGTAGAGATCAGGGTTTTGTTTCACCTACAGAAAGGGAATATATACCGGTAATTCAGCCAGAGCAGAATAGTATGGCCAGCTTAGAAGATATGGTGCGCCAGCTCCAAGAGGGCATGAAAATGATGCAGCAAGATGCTGTCCGACAAGCAGAGTTCGCCAAGCAGCAGGCCACGGTTATGAATGAACAAGCAGAGTTAATCATAAGGTTACAGCAGCAAGCCGGAGCCTCTGCTTCACAGCAAGTTCCTCCCCCACCAGGAGTTCCAAACCTCGGGGAGACAGCCAATACTCAGAATGATACCGAACTTCCCACAGGACCACCTCCACCCCCGATCCTACCCCAAATCCAACCTCAACTATCAAAGACACCCACCAACCTACCAGACTCTCCCTTTGAGTTTGAGACTGATCCCACCGCTCTAAAGTTGAACAAGCTTGAAAAGTTGTTTAAGAGATCCCAATGGGCCAAGACTATCCCCGACATTGAAGATGGCTACACTGACACAGCTGTGACGCTGTCGGACAGATTCAAAATGCCTCATATTGATCGGTTTGACGGGTCCGGGGACCCCATGGTGCACCTGAGACTGTTTTCAGATATCCTAAGGCCGATGGGCCTCAGTAGGCTACAGAAGATGTCTTTGTTTGGCCGGACCCTGTCAGGCGTGGCGGCCATATGGTATGCCAAATTAGAAGATGATGTCAAGAGAAATTAGGACGAGATGGCTGAGGCCTTCATTGCGCAGTACTCATACAATACACAAATCGAGATTACAACCCGTGATCTCGAGACAACAAGACAGGAACCTAAAGAGAGTTTCTCAGAATTTGTAACCAGATGGAGGGCCAAGGCTTCGATGATGACCTTAAGACCTACAGACAAAGATCAGATTCGGATGATTGTGCGCAATCTTCAACCGAAGTTCATGCAAAAGATGATTGTACTCCCCTTTCCTACTTTTTCTGACCTGCATGAAATGGGGGTGCAGATTGAGGATGCCTTGAAGCAAGGCTTAATTGATAACGATCGGGAGCAACCCCGAAGGACTTTCAACCGCAACACTAATGCGGGCCCGAGTGGCACTACAACTACAAGGGCCTCCGAAGTGAGCATGGTCACCACCAACCCCCCTCCGAGAACCACGACAGCTGCACCATTCTCCGGTGCATCCGGAAGTAACCCACCAACAGCCAAATACCCACCCAAAACACTAGAACCTTTGCTCCACTTTATATGCCCCTGTCCAAGCTCTGGGGGTGCTAATCAGAAAAGGGCACTTGAAGCCCCTAGAGCCGCGGCCCTTACCAGAAAGACTCCCCGCTACCCACAACCCAGCCAAGTATTGTGCATTTCACCAACAACACGGTCACGACACCCGATCTGTGCTTCCGATTACGTCATGAGATTCAAGACCTCATCGATAACGGGGTGATCTTGCCTCCCGAGAAACCCAACGTTACTACAAATCCCCTCCCCGCACATAACCAAGCTCCACCACCCAAAAGAATCAATTTCATTCATACTGGGGCCGCGTTCTATGATCCCAGTATCTATATCACTCCTTCCCACCTGCCTAAGCCGGAGGTGTTCCTTCCCGATTGCGCCGATTTGTGCATGATGGACATCTCCATGACCCAACCTAAGCCAGCGGTGGTAATTGTCGAAGACAGGAGATTCCAAAGGAGAAGAGGATTGGTGGGCCAGAGTCTGCGGAATCTGGAAGTTGTGTCGAGAAAACGTATAGTCCGGGTGACTACATTTTATCAATAGGCCAGGATGGGCCAGATGTGGAGTTTCCAACAGAAGGAGAACTGTGTGTGATCCAAGGGGATAGTCTGGGACAGGGAACGGATGATTTAACAGCTGTAGAAGAGGACCTTGTCAATCTCTGATTTTATAGTGATCAAGATCCAGGGGATGCGGCAGTCGATTGGTATGATTATGAGGAGTCGACAGAGGCTACAGGATGGTTGGACGATCAACTAGATGTGGTAGAAGAGTTTCAGCTAGAACAGGGCCCAGCAGGGGCGAAAATGTCCGTAACAGCTGGAAAGGTCGAAGAATAGAGTTCATCGCCGGAGAGCGCCGGTGTCAAGAATTTCACTCGGGAATGGAGCGTTTCGAATACGGGAATTATTGAACAGTCGGTTGTATTGACACGCCCGGAATAGGAAGGATTCGAAGGTTCCGAGAGAATCAGGAAGGCAAAGACCCATGTGGGGACTGAAACTGCTGTGTGCACAGGAACTGAGAATGCCGCGAACATATGGATGGAAGGTGCTGCGAGTACAAGAACAGTCATACCCGAGCCGGACAGATGTTTGTTAGCTGCTGATGGAATGTGGTGGGAAGATGAGGACTTGTGTCTTGCCCACACAAATGAAGATTGGGGGAACAACCAACCCGGTAACACCTGGTACCTTGGAGAGGTCGACCATATGACGCGGAGTGGACGATACTTCAAACCTCCGCACCTAGATCAACCAGAGGCCTCGGGGAAGGATAGAGAGGTTGAGAAGCAAAAGGAGAAGCAACTTGAGGAGGAAGCTGTACTCAACAGCTAAAAAGATACAAGCAGACATCTCCATCTGGGGACTGCTCATGGCATCGCGAGTGCATAGACAGGCTGTCTTATCAGCCATGGACAAAGCGAAGCTTTCAATAGAAACCACGCCAGAGCAGCTGGTGGGATTAGTCTTTCCGGGAGGAGCTACCCCGACGCTGACTTTTTCCGACAAGGAATTGCCACCCGAGGGGCAGACCATAACAAGCCCTCTACATTTCTGTGGAATGTAGGAATAAATGGATACCGGTGGTTCTCGTCGATACCGGATCCGCATCAACGTCTGCCCGGCAAGGACGGCGTTTGCAATCGGCTTGAAAGCCGCGGATTTTGTACCAACAGCCCAAGTCATCCGGGCGTATGACAATACAAGTAGAGAAGTGATGGGAACAGTTAAAGTTCAGACTAAAGTTGGGCCGGGCAGCACGAGATAGATTTCCATGTCTTGGAGGTGCCCGCAACTTTCAACTTGCTTTTGGGGCGGCCGTGGCTGCATCAGGTGAAGGCGGTGTCATCCACTCTTGCATCAAATGGTGAAATACCCCTATGGGAAGGGATAGCCATTGTTTTCGGGAATTCATCAATCCATCCGCCACCGGAGGTATCCACGCCTGTTCTAGAAATCGAGCATGGCATGGAGATGTGTTCATATCAGGTTTACCCTAGCTGAGGCTCAGGTTGTACAGAACATCATGGCTGCTAACATGAGGATATATGTCAGTGCCCAAGCAGTGTATCTCATGAACAAGCTCCAACATATCCCCGGGATGGGATTAGGAAAGAGCGGCCGCAAGGGCGTCGCAGCATTGGCCGAAGTGCCACACAACCCCCATACTTTGGCTTGGGTTATCTGCCCACCAAGGAGGATTGGGCAAGGAAAGGAAAGGAGATGGCTGGGAGAGCCAGAGCGAAACAAATGGGGAGACCTTTCGACTTAATGCACCGGCCCATTCAGGGTACCCTAAACGGACGCTTCGTCCGGGGGGGAGGATTTTCCATTCTGTGGCTTCCCAGAGCCGTGGTTAAACGCAGAGAGGAAGCGCGTACCAGGGTTCGAGATTTTCTTTGACCTACAGTTACCTGGGGATGATGTTGCTGAAGAGCAGACAGACCCAACAGTTGAGGTTGAGCAGAACAGGAAGTGGAGTCTGAGGACACCGAACTTGAAATGGGGGTAGCACTGGCATGTCTACTTTCAGATCCTTCGATCGACCAGTTGTGCTTGGGGGATAACTTCTCGGTGTCCATGATCGGGAATGAAACGGCTGGGCCTACCATCACTATTTTGGATGCATCCATCGCACCCTCCCTCACCTGGCAGTACGAGGAGGGATTTTTATTTAGCAGCACCGGGTCAGGTAGTGAGCCGGAATCTGATTCCTCCGAATCTTTGAGTCGGAATCAGGTTCCAGCTCGACTGAGTCTGAGTCCGGTATTCTTGGGGGTGATAACCCGGATGCCACAGTCCTGTCCAGGTCGTCTTTTTCTTTCTCTTTTGAGTCTGTTGTAACAGAAGAATCGGACGGTTTGGAAGTACATAATGAGAATGATATGAATGTGGTTTCCGAGTACTTTTCTGTGCCTTTGATTTATTGCTTAAATCAGGACTTTCAAAATTTTGATGAAAACGACGAGGACGAAATTCCTCCGGTTTTACAACGTTTAATTGAACAAGAGCAGGAGAGGTTTGTTAAACCTTTAGTTGATGAAATCATTACTGTGAATGTTGGTACTGAGAAGGACCCGCGGCTGGTCCAGATCGGGTCCACGTTGTCTTCAGAGGAACGCGAGCGCTTAGTCGCTTTATTAAAAGATTTCAAAGATGTTTTCGCGTGGTCCTACGAAGACATGCCTGGAATCGATCCTGAGATTGTACAGCACCGGATCCCTCTCGATCCCGAGGCCCGACCGGTCAAACAGAAACTCAGGAGGATCCGCCCTGATTGGGCTATTAAGATCAAGGAAGAGGTCACCAAGCAAATCGACGCAGGCTTCCTGCTGGTATCCGAATACCCGACTTGGTTGGCCAACATTGTTCCAGTACCGAAGAAGGATGGCAGAATTCGGGTATGTGTAGACTTCAGGGATTTGAACAAAGCCAGTCCGAAGGACGACTTTCCCTTGCCACACATTGATGAGTTGGTAGATTTCACAGCGGGGCATGCTTTGCTTTCGTTTATGGATGGCTTCTCAGGCTATAATCAGATAGTAATGGCACCCGAAGACCGGGAGAAGACTGCATTACCACCCCGTGGGGTACATACTGCTACAGAGTAATGCCATTTGGGTTGAAGAATGCTGCTGGGGCTACTTATCAACGGGCAGCGACACAATATTGCACGATATGATCCACAAAGAGGTTGAGGTGTACGTAGACGACATGATTGTCAAATCCAAAGAAAGAGAGGGTCACTACACCGCCTTGCAAAAGTTTTTCAAAGGATCAGAGAATTTCGGCTGCGGTTGAATCCTCAGAAGTGCACATTCGGTGTTACAGCGGGAAAAATGCTAGGGTTTCTGATTACGCAAAGGGGCATCGAAGTCGACCCTTCCAAAATCAAGGCCATCTTAGAAATGCCACCACCAATGACTGAAAAAGAGGTGCGAGGCTTTCTGGGTAAAGTGCAATTCATAAGACGGTTTATTTCAAAATTAACCTTAACTTGTGAACCACTTTTTGGTCTCCTGAAGAAAGGAAAGAAATTCCAATGGGACGGCCGATGTCAAGCAGCTTTTGAACAGATCAAAGAATATTTACAAAACCCACCCGTGTTGTCACCACCGGAGCCAGGGAAACCGTTGATATTGTACCTTTCAGTAACTGAGACTACGATGGGCTGTATGCTCGCACAAGAATCAGAGGATAAGTGGAGAGGCCATCTACTATCTGAGCAAGAAGATGCTGGATTGGACGACCCGCTACACTCCGCTGGAGAAAGCTTGCTTAGCTTTGGTATGGGCTACCAGGAAGCTGCGGCACTACCTGTTAGCTCACTCCGTAATGCTGGTTTCACGACTCGATCCTATCAAATATCTTTTCGAGAAACCGGCACTTACGGGTAGGCTAGCTCGTTGGCTGCTGTTGCTTTCTGAATTTGATCTAAAGTATGTGACACGCAAGTCCGTAAAAGGGAGGGCAGTAGCGGAGTTCCTTGCCGACCACCCGGTTGAAGGGGATGAAGCAGTTGAGTACCTATTCCCAGATGAAGCCATTTTGTATGTCGAAGACGAAACTTGGACAATGTACTTTGACGGAGCGTCAAACCAGTATGGGTATGGGATAGGAGTGTTGTTGATAGCGCCCGACAATTCCCGTATCGCTCTAGCATTTAAGCTCCGGTTCAAAGTCTCGAACAACGAAGCGGAGTATGAGGCGTGCATCGCCGGTCTAGAAGCAGCCTAGAACTAGGGGCAAAACGGTTGGACGTCATCGGGGACTCGAACCTTGTTGTGTCTCAAGCAAAAGGAGATTGGAAAGTCAAAGAAGAAAAGATGATAATTTACCACCAGACCTTGGATTTGTTAATTCCTCGGTTTGAGAAGTTAAATTTCACTCACCTAGTAAGAGAGAACAACAGGTTCGCTGATTCACTAGCAACTCTATCTTCCATGATAGACATTCCGTCTGGAGTCCGGATGCGTCCAGTCATCATTGACCAGAAGTTCGCCAGCGTATGAGTCAATTTCTGCCATAGATGAGGTTCAGGACGAAAACCCCTGGTATTACGACATTTGGAACTTCTTGGAGAAGGAGGTGTATCCACCAGGGAAATGCCAAAGATAAAAGGGCAATAAGAAGAATGGCTGTTCAGTTCATCATCTGGGGGTAAACTGTACAAGAGGGTCATCTGGGAATGCATAAGCTGTGTGTAGAAGCTGAAGAGTCGAAGCCTGATGGAGGCCATCCATGGAGGAGAATGTGGTGCACATATGAATGGGGTAATGCTGGCGCGGAAGATCCTCAGACAGGGTTACTATTGGTCCACCATGGAGGAGGATTGTATTGGCTTTGTTCGACGATGCCACAAATGCCAGATCCATGCAAACCGCATGAACATCCCGCCGTCAAAGCTATACAACATGACTTCGCCATGGCCTTTTCAGTTGGGGAATTGATGTGATCGGGGCTGTTACTCCGAAGGGGTCGAATGGGCACGAGTTTATCCTGGTAGCGATAGATTACTTTACAAAGTGGGTTGAGGCCCAATCTTATGCGGTGTTGAAGGCTTCACATGTCGCGAAGTTTATCAGGAACAACATCATCTATCGCTATGGAGTCCCGAACGAGATTATTTCGGATAATGGTTCCCACTTCAAGAAGGAGGTGATTGATTTGTTGGAGAAATACAATGTGGCTTTTCATAAGTCGTCCACATACCGGCCGCAGACCAATGGAGCAGTTGAGGCCGCCAACAAGAACATCAAGCACATATTGCAAAAGATGGTGGAAACCTATCGAGGGATGGCCAGATAAGTTGCCGTTCGCTCTGTGGGGCTACCGGACTTCAATCAGAACTTCTACTGGGGCGACTCCGTATTCATTGGTTTATGGGATGGAGGCCGTTCTACCTATTGAGATTGAGGTTCCGTCATTACGAGTATTGGCTGAGTGTCAAATAGCCGAGGCAGATTGGCAGCAGAGCAGATTTGAGGAACTCATGCTCTTTGATGAAGAAGACTGAAAGCACTGTACCATGTTCAGGGTTATCAACGCAGAATTGCCCGGGCTTTCAACAAGAAAGGAAGTCCAGGAATCTAAAGGAAGGAGATTTGGTGCTCAAAGACAACCGAGCTCCCATCCATGACCCAAGGGGCAAGTTCAGACCCAATTGGACGGGTCCCTACATCATCAAAGCTATCTGGTCGGGTGGGCTGTGGTTCTGATGGACCTAGATGGCCTGGAGTTCTCACAACCGATCAACATGGACAAGTTGAAGAAATATTACCCTTGAGAGGCTCGCTAGGCCGAAAACCCGAAAGGGCGACCTAGGCAAAAGTTAGAGCACAGAAAATTAGAAAATAGAAAAACTGAGCTCGCAAGGTTGAAAACCCGCAAAGGGCGGCCTTGGCAAAAGTTAGAGCGTAAAAGGAGAGTGAAATACTCGAGTGAACCCTAGCCGAACTACGTAAGGCTTGATTCCCATCTTTGGGATACGTAGGCAGCTTCATCCTGAAGTTCAGCCATAACCTTTTTCCCCGATCAACTTTGTCCATTTGATCATCTCAGTCATCTTTGTCCATCAGCATTCATCGTGATCTCCGGTGCAGTGCTTTTCAGACTAGGGGCAACTTTCCGTTGCCGTGCAGTGCTGCGGTGCTATTCAGACTAGGGGCAACTTTCCAGTTGCTGGGATTCGGGATTGTACATCTCAGTGACAAATTTCAGGCATGTCCAGTTCTGATCCATATCGAAAATGGTTTTGAAAAGTTTTAATAAAAGTTGACTTTGTTCAAAATTAATCTTTTTACAACTAAGACCATTTTTGGACCAAAGCGGAAAATTTTCAGTACCACAATCTTCAATTTCATTGATTTCAATACAGAGTTCTCCTGCTCTTGCATACAATTGAAGTTGCTTTTTATTACAATCATAAAGGAAAACTTGAAAGTTCTAATAAAGCAATAAATCCGGGGCATAGTCAAGTCAGGTGTCCCTGCGCCCCCTCCCAGAGCTAGTCGAAGTCTCTGATGCCAAGCTAGGCCCATTCTGTGCCTCTTCATTGAGCCAATCCCAACACTCATCAGACAAAGTGCAATTGAAAATGGGAGCGGGGGCCAGGAGCTCTCTGGTTCTCCATGCTGTAGCATATCGGGCAAGCTGTGCGCCTCGGATCGGGAATGCAGCTGGGTATTCTATCTCTTCTGGTGGACAAGTCTGGTCATGACCGAATTGACGTCGGATCCGGAACGGAAATAGAAGAGCAGTGAGTCAAGCCGATCAGCTGAATCCCAGGTTGACGAGTCATACTGTAACTCATTGCCGGAGATTGAGCCAAGGGCATCGCCAAGCAATGCGATCCGCGGACAAGCTACACATCCAATCAAACCACCAACCCTCATCAAGGGCGTCGACTAGGCGTTGCCTGAAGAAGTAACCACGGGCTGAGTATGTTGGGCAAGAGTCCACAACCTGCAACTTGTCCATCAACCATATCTGGGGAGGGATGAAAAATGAGAGAATAAAGAATAGAGAGGTGTACGATGAGAGAAAAGTAAGAAAAGGGTTTTGTGAGAAAACCGAGCTTGAGAGCCGAGTGATGTGAGCAATACATATGAGAGATTGGGTGGGAAACTTTACCTGCAGTAGTAGTGGACTCCCCGCAAATTTGGTTGCTTCGACGAGATAGAAAGCATCCAAACCCATCAACGTCTCAGCCAGAGTCATGACAATGCAACTCTTACCCTCCCTCAAACCTTGGGTAACTTCAATCAATCGGACGCTAGATCCTCCAGAACCCGAGGCAAATAAGAAATGAGATAGCATACACAAACAAAGTGCGTATTGCCGAAAACCTGCCAATGACGGTCGCCGCGGTCACCAGTCTCAGAAAAATGGCAAACCAAACTCGGAATATCCAGCATTCCGTCACAAATCAGAGATCGAGCATCAGGTATGGAGAACCCACACATTTGTCCTAAGGCTTGAGCATGGCCAAAACGGAGTTGGGGCAGGATCTCTTCATTGCGCTCAGACTCCATTAAGACTTGAAAATCTTCAAAGGTGGGACATACCTCTTGCCTACCAAAGCTAAAAACATGTGTCATCGGATTCCAAAACCTTGCCGCGGCATGGAGAAATGGAAAATGCAGCGGGATACGACCCAAAGTGAATAGTGCATTTATGCCGAAACCCTGGAAATTTAGCTTTTCCGAGCCATCCAAGTTGTTAATCCAAGCTGCAAGATTTTGGGCAAGAAATTCTTCCATTTGGAGTAAATCAGTGTGGAAATGAGAAAAACTACGAAGCTGGGGCCTTTTGTAGGGGATAAGGTTGAATGAAGACAGGTGTCAGCATTCTGCTGGTTTCTTCATTTTTGGCCGGCCGGCCAAGTAAGGTGCCGACCGGCCATCACTTTTGGCCGGTGGAGATTCCTCATGGCCGGTGGATTTTCCCCGGGGCCGGTGGTCCTCCCTTTGGTTCCCCGAGTTGTTTATGCTCAGAAGTTGGGGAATCCCACCATTTCCAACGCCCTCCAGTGATCAATTCTTGCGGGGCCGCACCCATTTGCTTATCGAGTTGTTGTACATTTGTTTATCGAGTTGTATTTCGCTCTCTTTAAGTCTTCGTGTTGCTTATCGAGTTGTACTCGCACTTAGTTGGCTTGTCGAGTTTTCTCGTTTTGTTTATCGAGTTGTAAGTCGGTTCGCTACCTGATTATTACGATGCAAGTGCTTAATTTTCAAATGAATTTCGATTTCATTCACATTGTTATGTGATACCTTGCGATGCGATGCATAGAGAGCACAAATATAACATCTTTTGAACAAAATAGCGTTTCATTTCCATCATGTTTTGCAAAAACGCAGTTTTGAAAAATGGTAACAAACCTGCCTGAGGCAGTGCAATGTGCTTGAACTACCAGTAAAAAAGGAAAGTAAAAAAAGAGGAATAGGACAGCAGAGTATCGGATTGCTACTGATAACCCCTCCTTTCCTTGAGGTCGATGCACCACCTGCCCTCATTCAGGGTCAACTATATGATTTGGCACCTTCATTATTCAAGATATCGCAAGAAAGCGCACTTTTAAAACATTAGTAGGCTTTCGAGTTGACCTCAGGCCGTATCTCTTTGAGCGACGCTCCGTAGTGCGAGGAACATCCCTTCCGTATCCTTTTGCATCTGTGACTCCACAACATGCTTCAATTGTATTGTGTTGCAGTTTTGCATTACACGCCTCAGTTCTTATACACATGCTTGCGTAGACCGCATGTTCTTTACTTGCGTAGACCGCATGCTTTACTTGCGTAGACCGCATGATTTACTTGCGTAGACCGCATGCTTTACCTGCGTAGACCGCATGTCTTACTTGCGTAGACCGCATGTTCTATCATTACTTGCGTAGACCGCATGTTTTATCAGTATTTGCGTAGACCGCATGTTTTGTTTGCGTAGACCGCATGAGTTACTCGCGTAGACCGCATGTTTGCATGCTTTCTCATTACTTGCGTAGACCGCATGCTTTACCTGTGTAGACCGCATGTCTTACCTGCGTAGACCGCATGTTTTGCCTGCGTACACAGCATGTTTTGCTTGCGTAGACTGCATGCTTTATCATTACTTGCGTAGACCGCATGCTTTACTTGCGTAGACCGCATGTTTTACCTGCGTAGACCGCATGTCTTACTTGCGTAGACCGCATGTTCTATCATTACTTGCGTAGACCGCATGCTTTACTTGCGTAGACCGCATGTTTTATCAGTATTTGCGTAGACCGCATGTTTTGTTTGCGTAGACCGCATGAGTTACTCGCGTAGACCGCGTGTTTGTAATCAATCTCCTTACTTGCATAGACCGCATGTTTTACCTGCGTAGATCGCATGTCTTACCTACGTAGACCGCATGTCTTGCCTGCGTAGACCGCATGTTTTACGTACATGTGTTTGTACCTTCATGACATTTGTGTTGTCACGTATTTTCAATTGCATTACCTGCATGTTACTAATAAAATCGTACATGTTAAGTCTGTTCCCTTTGCAGGCAGGATATTGTATGTACGGTTCATTTGGGACTGGTAGAACCAGACGAACCAGACAGGTATTGTATCCTCCGCGTGAGACGTCTCAAGAATCGCATAATTCTCTTACATCCTTTCTGCATTGCAGTGTAGTTTGGTGTATGCTGGCTTAAAACTGTCGCATGTGTGCTTCGTTACAGCTTTTCTTTGCATGATCATAAGTTATGCTCGGCTTCGTGCATTGTCTTGCATTTTGCCCCTGCCTTCAGGCGCATACCTTGTTTGTCTTGCATGTTTGTCTAAGTCTTCGGCCTTGTCAAAAATGGGTCGTCTCTGGGCTTTGACATTCACTCCCGTCATTGTTATGACTTTCGAGTTCTGTCAAAGAGGGGCAACTGTAGACACCCCATTTTTGACCGTCCTCAAGACTTGGACGTCACTGCTTGAACACTCGGTGATTATCCATGATTGTGTTCATCTTGAGTTCCCGGAAGCCTTGGCTGCGCGCCTTGCCTCAGGACCTCATGACTCGGCTGCTTGTGTTTGGTCTTGCACCAAACACTTGTGTTGTTGCCTTAAAGGGTAGGGAGTAGCTTATTGGCCATCCCCACATCCCAACCGGCCCCTCCATTGCATCACCGGCCGTTTATGGGTGCCACCGGCCATGGTTTCTTAACACCAATGGCCGGTCGGCACTATATTTTGCCGACGGCACTTTATTTTGCCGGTGACCGTTTTTGCTGCTGGCCGGTTGACTCCTTTGCACCTTTGAGGCATGGTGCATGCCAGCTGTGCCAGCTGGAATGCATCATCACCACTCCCCGTGCAGCTTGTGGCTGGTTTGAGCCTTTGAACCCCCTTTTCTTCTAGAAGCTTGCACCCTTTGGCCAAGCTTCTTGGAGAAGTTTGGCCAGCTGTCTTAGCTTCTCCAATAAGCCAAGAGCCCTTTGCACCCTTTGCCCCTTTTGTTATAGCTTCTTGGAGAAGCTTAGAATGCTTTGGTTTTGCCTATATAAGCATCCTTCCTCTCCTTTGTCTAGGGTTGAAGCTTTTGATCAAAAAAACCAGAGGATATATATCTATACATCTGATATATATACCTTCTCTCTCTATATTTCCCTCTCTCTCATACCTTGTGTGTCTTTCTAGGCCTTAAAAGTGCATTTTAACCTTACTTTTGCACTAATACACACACCATTACACCTTGCTCCGAGATTGAGAGGCTTGGAGGGTTCATTCTTGAGTTTTTGGACTGATTTTGACCAGAAGAAGAGGGCTGAGGTGACTATTCTTGAAGTGTTCTTCAAGGGTGAGATTTTCACTTTAGTTTCCCCATTTTTGCAACAACTTTTTACCTGTCTTGCTTGCTGATTTAGGCTTTGTGAATAACATAAAAAAGTCTTATATTTTCTTGCTTAAGAACTTTCATTAAGGGTGTTTTGTGGTTTGGGGTCGAACTCCCCCTCTTAGGCCTCTTTTGGCCTATTTTGGTGCCTTTTCTTTAAGCTTTGCTTACTTTGTTGTGTTGGTCTTCTCACCACTGAAATCCAGTGGATTTTCAGTGGTGATGAAGTGATTTTGAGGTCTTGTGTAGGGGGGGGACACCCTCTCCCTTTGTGTCTCATTTGTGTATGTTTTTGGCTCATAAGGATAGCATGCATGAGTAGTTGCATTTGGTACCATTTCAGAATTTTTTGGGTGTTTTGGGGTCATATTATATCCTGTCTAATGGTGGTTTTATTGGCCCTTAGCATGCATTTTATACTTGCTTTGTAATTCTCTATCTTGCCTAGAAATGTGCCATGTGTTAGCCTAGTATATCCTCATGTTTTTAGCTTAGATTATTGAAGCTTTTGGTCATGATTTGTCATGCTTAGGTTTGTTGGCCACTGATTTTGTCATGTTTAACATGCTTGGTATAGTTGCTTTGTATTTTGGCTTGTAAGCCTTAGTTATGTGGGTCACTAACATGCTTAGCATGAGCTTATTATCATCATTTGGGGTCATTTGATATCATGTTTCACTCCATATAATGTGGTCTTACATTGTCATTTGTGTCTCTTTTAATGCTCGGAAGTGTTGTGATTTCATGCCTTGAAATGTGCATTGTGCATGCTTATGTGTTTGGATCATTTAAGCTGCCATATCAGTGGGTTTTGGAGCCCATTTTTGTATGCTAGAATTCTATTTTTGCTTGTCTAATTCATGCCATGAGTGGTCATGTTAGTGGAAGTAAAGTACTCCTTTTTTGTACCTTACCTTTAGGCCCTTTGGCTTGCATGTTGACATGAGAGTTTGTCCACCATTTTGGGCACTTTTGGCCACTGTTTTGGGGTGGATTGAGGTCTACCCCTTTATGGTTTAAGTCCACCGTTGCATGCTTATCTCATGTTCATTGCATGGTTGCTTCATTAGGTGTTGTAACATGATGATCCTATTGCTTAGATTGTCCTTGTTTGCATTGTATTTGCATCTTGCATGTCTAGCATTGCATACTTGCCATGATAGGTTGCATTGCATTTGGCATGCCTTGCCTCTTAGCCTTAGGATGCATTGTCGAGCCATGTTTGCACAACATGCATTGCATTACTTGGTTTGGGGTGTCAAACCGAGTGTGAGGGTTAAGAAGTGTTCATACTATAAATGATGTAACACGTCTTAACTCTCGGTCACCGAGGCCCTTGACTTCGACATGATAGGGTCTTGGTCCTCATTTGTTTGTCGCATGCATTTTCACATTGAATTGCAACCTTAGCTCCTTAGGCTATCATGCATCAAATGCACAATTGATAGCCCAAGGGCCAAGGGCCATACTCCCTTGAGTCCGTTATATGATTGGGAGAGTAGCCATGCTTACATGTGCTTGAAATTCTATGCCATGCACTGCCTGTCCTCTGTTGCTATCAAAACTGTTTTCTGCAGGAAGATTTTGCCGACCGGCAGAATTTAGTGCCGACCGGCCATTGTTGAATGGCTGATAACTTCATAAGCAGCCGATAGAAATTCTCTATGGCCGGTGGGCATTTCCTCCAGCCGATGGTATTCTACAGTGTGCAAGGAACATGTCCTAGGATTTTTGCAGTCTTTGGAGAGGCAGGGCAATGTAAAACAGAGGCAGCAGTAGCATGGCACGGGTCTTCCGGGCAAGACAGACTGAAGCATGCATCATTCACGCATTCCGAGGCGGGGGCTGCGGCCATCTTCTCTTTGCATTTAATTTAATTAGATTAGGAGTTTTGTAATAATTAATTCGGTATTATTCATTCGGCCTGTATATTCTTTTGGTCCCTCCGAGCGAGGACGTATTGTGTAATAAGTGTGTGTGAGTGTGTGTATGTCTTCCAACCCCACTTCTTTCTTCCCTTTTATTTACCTGCTTTGATGGTAGATTAGGGCATGTTTAAAATTAGCATACCTTATGCTATGCATGCGTGCATCCATACATTTGTCTTGCATGCACCGGGCTCGGTACATCATGCTAACTGCATTTGTACTTCAATTCCAAATTGAATATGTGCATCAATTGATTGCATTCCACATGCCATGTTTAGGATAGCCGAGCCTGTCTAGATTGCATCCTGTATGTGTTGCATTAGTCAAACTTAACATGAACTAAGACCATGCATGTTTGCTAACTAGTTTATTGTTTTGGCACGGAGTACGATGTAAGTATTTTCATGCTTTAGCATACCGCATGTGTGTGAATGCTATCATGACAGCATGTTTACCATGACGCAATCTGAAGCACTGGTCGGTGTCGTGACCCTGTTGTTGGTGAAAGGCACAATATTTGGCTGGGTTATGGGTTGGTGGGAGGTTATTTGGTAGTGGGCACGGTTCCAGAGGCTTCAGATGCCCCTTTCTAATTAGAACCCCGAGGGCTTTGGACAAAGGCATATATAGCGGGGTAAAAGTCCTCTGGCCCCGAGGTGGGTATTTGGTTGTTTGTGAGCTGGTGCCGGACGCACCAATGAAGGGTGTAGCTGTAGGTGTCTTTGGATTGGTGGTGGTGACCATGCCCACATCAGACGTTCTGGCAGCTGCAGCACTACTCGGCCCTGCATTCGAACTACGTGTAAATGCTCTCTTGGGCTGTTCCCTATCTTGGTCGATCAGACCCTGCTTCATAGCGTCCTCAATCTGTACTCCAATCTCATGTAAGTCCGCAAAGGTGGGAAGGGGTAAGACGATCATTTTTTGCATCAGCTTAGGTTGGAGGTTGCGCACAACCATCCTTATCTGATCCTTCTCCAATGGCTGAGTTGTCATCATGGAGGCCTTAGCCCTCCATCGAGTGACAAAGTCAGAAAACCCTTCCTTCGGATCTTGCCTGGTCGCTTCAAGATCATGGGTCGTGACCTCAATCTGGGTGTTGTATGAATATTGTGCGACAAAGGCCTCAGCCATCTCCTCCCAGTTCCTTTTCACTAAGTCCTCCAGTTTGGCGTACCAAATGGCCGCAATACCTGACAGGGTCAGACCGAAGAGTGATTGTTTCTGGAGTCTCGTTAAGCCTATCAGGCACAAAATATTCGAGAACAGCCTCAGATGAACCATAGGGTCGCCTGAGCCGTCAAAACGGTCTATGTGGGGCATCTTGAATCTATCCGGCAATGTCACCGCCGAATCCGTGTAACCATCCTCTATGTCCGGGATCGAGTTGACTCCCTAGGCCCGTTTAAACAGCTTTTCAAGCTTACTCATCTTCAAAGCGGTTGGGTCCATCTCAGATTCAAACGGTGTATCTGTTGAGAAGGCCGGTGTCTTTGAAGTCTGTGGTAGAACTGGTGGTGGGACTAGCCCTGTTGGAGCGTCCGTATCTTCCTGGACGTTTGCAGTATCCCCGAGTGTTGGAACTCTAGGTGGGAGTGGGGGTGGATGCAAAGCAGATGCTCCGGCTTGTTGTGGTTGCTGCTGTTGCTGAAGTCTGGCAATTAGCTCTGCCTGTTGAGTTACCACTTCTGCCTGACGTGCAGTAACCTCGGCCTAGCGGGCAGCATCCCGCTGCATGGCTTGCATGGTCTCTTGGAACTTACGCATCATGTCCTCCATACCTGCCATAAGGTGCTGATCTAACTGAATAGGTGTATCTCTCTCTATGGTAGAAACAGAAACCTCAGCCCGACTACTCACTGGTGGGGTGGACAATGATCGCTGAACCAACAACCGATGTACTGATATTCCCTGCCTAACTACCCTCTGCCTTGTAACTGGGGGTAATGAAAAGAACACTGCTTGTCCGTCAACTAGATCCTCGGATCGATGAAGCCTTCTGCCTCTAACCCAGAGTGCTTTGGGGGAAACTGCCTCCTCAGAAGCAATGATGCTATATTACCTTGCAAAAAGATAAATAAAGCAAAATAAGAGAACAACAAGCAGAAAAACGGACAGCATTTCGGCTTAAATAAACACAACACACAGTTGATAATCACAAGTTGAAAGAACTGTTCTCAAACACTGATCGATGCCCCAAATCACTGCCTCAAATCTGATACCCCCAAATACTGATGTCCTCAGACTGATATTCAGACTTGCAAACTGATACATGCATTCATGTAGAGACACACTCTAAAAGCACATAGCAAGCAAGTAAGAGCCAAAACACCCCTATGGAGGGGTAGGGTTTCCCTGTCCTATCTTGTCAGGAGCTAGGGTTTCACTACTCACGCAGTGGTTTCAAACAACCTACAATCGGGTAAGTAACCTGTCCTAGTTTGGAATGGTCACTATAGCTTCCGATATGCAACTAGGTCGAATGGTCAAAAAGGGTGCCTCGGTAAAAACTGAGGTTTGTGTTCCCATCGTGGCAGAGCCCGTAACCGGTCAGCCTTATGGCATGCTTTTCCAAGCAAGCCTCCGGCAAACCGTTCAGGAATAGCAGATGGTAAACACGGTGTCCTAGGCGCACCAATGCAAATGCAATGTAAAGAAACACATAAGTGTAAACAAAACAACATATCATGGTGTTCGAGTCAAGTTCTCTAAATTCCCAACAGAGTCGCCAGAAACTGTAGACCGCCCGAACTTGCTTCGCGCACGAGGGCGCGAATTGTGTTCTAGCTACTACATTTCGGACTCCTGTCACGGTTCTGTATCTAATCTCACAAAGTGCAATGTAAGACTGATAAATCACCAAAGAGTCCAAATCCGACAAATCGTTTTGGAAAATCGATTTTAATCAAAAAGCGCCAAACATGGACTGCTTTGCCAGATTTCAGAGTCGCCACCTAAATATTTTGTTTTTGAGAAATTTAGGAAACCCTGACTCTTGCCAAAGGTCACGTGTCCGTCATCACCAAAGTTGCCTCGGCTCAGGAACTTGGGTACGAGGGGGGAAGGTCATGAAATGAGCACCCCCGCTTGTCCAATCAAAGGATCGGCCTCTACTAATCATGATATGTTGTTTTGAAAACACATGTGTTCTTATTCCGGTTATTCAGCTAGCTTACTATGTGATGCGCACAGCATACAAGTATAGACTAGATCACGAGAATTGGAACAAAACAACTCATGTTTGTTTGTGAAAATGGTTTGAAAGTGCTACTCGCAAGTAGGCTAAAACGCATATTTGCCACCCTCAAGTGGGCTTAAAAAAACATGATTTTGCCACCTCAAGTGGGCTTAAAACTCACAATCATCGAGTTGTTCCAATTCAGGCAATCAAGCCTCCACCCATGGGCATTCAAGCAGTTAATCACTTAAGCAAATAGCCTCATGGCAAGCATGTTATCATGGCAGTCACTTACACACATGATAGGATGCTAAAGCGAAAACACTTACAGTGTACTCCAAGCCAAAACAGAAAACTAGTTAGTAATCGATGTATGATCCTAGCTATGTCAACAATCCCTAATGCAACACATGCAAAATGCAACCAAGTAGGCTCGGCTATCTAAGATGGCATATGAATGCAACACTCGATAACATGCTTTGAAACACATATTCAAGTAGGTATTGAAATACAATGCAGTTTGAATGATGCGCCGAGCCCAGTGCATGCAAGACAAATGAATGATGCACGCATGCAAAGCATAAGGTATGCTTATTGAAATATGCCCTAAACTAACCACCGAAAGCGGATAAGTAAAAGGGAGAAAGACGTGGGGTTGGAAAACATTCACACACACACGCACACTTATTACTGTTAGCATATTATATTATTATCTGAGTTATTGGTTTGTAATTATTCTATGCCCTCAAGGCTCATCTTGTAATTGTTACAAACCCTACTCTTCATTTATATAAATAGGGGATGATATCCTATCAAACCCTAAGCTGGTTACTCAAGCTTCATGGTATCAGAGCAGAACATCTAGGGTTTCGGCTCACCCTTGTTGGTCGACCTCTGCACCAACGACACTCTAGGGTTCGAAACTTACCTAGGTTGATCATCTACTACGTCGATCTTCAGCTCGTCGATCCCTGCTTCATCTTCATCACTCAGTCGTCGTCGTCACTCAGTTGCCTTCCTCTGTCGATCGTCACTCAGCCACCTTCCTCTGTCGCCTTCGTCACTCAGCCGCCTTCCTCAGTCGATCTCCTCAGCTCGTCGACCTTCCTCAGTCGATCTCCAGCAGTTCATCGATCTCCTCAGTCGATCTCCTCAACTCGTCAACCTTCCTCAATCGATCTCCTTAGCTCGTCGATCTCCTCCAACAGTTCGTCGGTCTCCTTCTCTGGTATACTCTCATCTCCGTTTGGTATACCTATGTCGTGTATAAACACCGTACCAATACATATATAAATGAATAACTAAACAAATACAAAACTCAAAAAAACAAAAAAAAAAAAAACAAAAAAAAAATGGTTTCTTAATTTTGTTATGCTTTTATAGTGGTCATTGTGTCTGTTCTTTTACCACCACCTTCCGGGTTTGTGATTGCCACTAGTTTTGTTGCGGGTACGGTAGTATAGTATCCATGGCAGATTACACCAGTGTGTCCCCTACTTCTCAAACACCGAGGAGTGAGAGTCCCATTATACCTACTACCATGACTGAGAACCCCAACCCTAGTCTGAAAATCACCACCTCTCTATTTAATGGTCAGAACTACCTATCATGGTCTCAAAGTTTGACTATATTTTTGAAGAGCAGAGGGAAGATGGGATATGTTGATGGCAAGATACAGGCACCTAGTACCACTGACTCGGGTTATGACCAATGGGAGATTACCAACTCCTTAATTATGGGTTGGCTTATTCATTCGATGGTTCCTGAAATTGGTGAGGGTTACTTGTCTATGGAGACTGCCCAGGATGTTTGGGATGCTGTGGCTGCCACCTATTCCCGCAAAGGGAATTTCTCACAAGCATTTAAGTTGCGCCGCTCTATTGAGCGCTCACTTCAGGGGGAGCAGACTGTTCTGCAGTATTTCACTTTCCTCACCAACGGCTGGAAACGCCTTGACCACCTGCAAGACTATAAGCCTGTTTGCCCTACTGATTCTGTCGGGTACAAGAAGTTCATCGCACAGGAACAGGTCTTTACATTTCTGGCAGGCCTAAATGTGGAGTATGATCCAGTTAGGGGTCGTGTTCTGGGTATGGACACTCTTCCTTCACTTCAGGCGGCATTTGCCTATGTACAGAATAAGGAGAGTCGCCGGTCTGCTATGATGTCCCCTGTCTCTACTGACCGCTCAACATTACTGTCTACTCCTCAAGATGTCCTCAGCCTGACTCCCATCCCTCCGTCTGCTGCTAAGGAGTCTGTATTCTGTGATTATTGCAAGAAGCCACGACATACTCGTGAGACGTGTTGAAAGCTTCATGGGACTCCATCCGGGGATCGAGGTGATCGGTCTGGTTCTCGAGGAGGTCGGTCAGGCCAGTCTAGAGGACGTGGTTCCTATTCCCGGGCTCATCAGTCTAGTGCCATTGATACACTTGATTCTAATTCTGCTTCTGTTGGCCAAGCTTCTGATGCTGAGCTGGAAGATGCTTTGCGCCAATTGTTGGACCGCTGGTCTTCTACTGTTCTCAGTACAGGTTCCTCGTCCTTTGTCCGCTCAGATAACTTAGCCTCTTCTCCTTGTGTTTTCCTGTGTCATAAGTCTTTGCCTTGGATTATTGATTATGGTGCCTCAGATCATATGTCTGGCTCCTCTGATCTTTTCCCTGCCTATAAGCCCTCTTCAGGTCAGGACAAAGTTAGGATTGCAGATGGTACTATTTCTTCCATTTCTGGAAAAGGTTTAGTCCAAGTCACTCCTACCATACCTCTATCTTCTGTTCTCCATGTTCCCAATTTTTCTGTTAATCTGTTATCCTTGAGTCGTCTTACCCAGGATTTGAATTGTAGTGTGACCTTTTTTCCTGATCATTGTCTTTTTCAGGACCTTGTCACGAGGAGGACGATTGGCAGTGGTAGTGCAGAAAATGGTCTCTAATTCCTGGATCAACCGAACAAACTTGCTTATTCTTCCATCACGTCTTCTACTACCCCCGCTGATTTATGGTTATGGCATCGGCGTCTTGGGCATCCTTCCTTTTATTTACTTAAGCATTTATTTCCATCTGGTTTCGCAAATCATCATGTGTCTGACTTTCTTTGTGAGTCTTGTCAACTTGGAAAACAACACAGAGCTTCTTTTGCTCCCAGTTTGAATAAAAGTTTAGTTCCTTTTTCATTAATACATTCTGATGTTTGGGGTCCCTCTCATGTTATGTCTGTGAAAGGTCATCGATGGTTTGTTACATTTATTGATATTTTTCTCGTGCTACTTGGGTGTATCTCATGAAAGATAAGAGTGAGGTTTTCTCTGTGTTTCGCAATTTTCATCAGATGATTTGTACTCAATTTGGGGCCACTGTCAAACTATTTCGTTCTGATAATGGCGGGGAATACATAGATTCTGGGTTAGGACAATATTTTTCTACTCATGGCATTATCCATCAGACCTCTTGCACCAATACCCCTCAACAAAATGGGGTGGCAGAACGCAAGAATTGGCATCTTCTTGACATGGCTCGGTGCATGTATTTTTCTATGAGTGTGCCTCGGCCCTATTGGGGCGACGCTGTTCTCACCACTGCCCATCTTATTAATCGTCTCCCTACCCAAGTCTTGGAAAAACAAGCTCCTCTTCACGTCCTCCTAGGTTCCCAGTCCTTGTTTTCTATTCCTCCCAAAATATTTGGTTGTGTCTGTTTTGTTCATAATCACTCTCCTCGTGGTAAGTTGGACCCTCGCTCCCTCAAGTGTGTTTTTCTTGGTTACTCTCCTACTCAAAAGGGGTATAAATGTTACCACCCTTCTTCTCGTAAGTGGTTTGTGTCCATGGATGTTACTTTCTTTGAGTCCCAGTCCTATTTCTTGTCCTCTCCGGTGTCACCGTCCTCATTTCTGGGGGAGCCTTGGTGTGAAGTGAGTCCTGTGCTTCCTATGGTGGACCCCGTTGTTCTTGCACCATCCTCTTCTACTGTGCTTCCTGTGGTGGAACCAGTTGTTCTTGCACCACCCTCTTCTACTGGGACTATAGAACCCAATGTCACCAAGGATAAGGACGGACATGTTTATGTCCGGGACATAGACAGACAACAAGTTAACTGGATACAAGGGACCACTTCTGCTCCTCCACTGCCATCTCCTGCTTTTGATGAGAGTCTAGGTAACTTTGAATCTCATGAGTTCATTGATCTTGATGTTCCTATTGCCAAGAGGAAGGGTGTGAGATCTTGTACTCAACATCCTATCTCACATTTTGTGTCCTACTCTCATTTGTCATCCTCATATAGAGCGTTTGTGTCCAATATTTCCTCTGTTAGCATTCCTAACCTTTTTCAGGATGCTCTTGCTACCTCTGAGTGGAAACTAGCCATGATTGAGGAAATAAAAGCAATTAGGAAGAATGGCACTTGGGAATTGACTGAGTTACCTACGGGCAAACGACCTGTGGGATGTAAATGGATATATACTGTGAAACACAAAGCAGATGGGTCTATTGAGCGTTACAAGGCAAGACTTGTGGCAAAAGGATTTACTCAAACATATGGCATTGATTATCAGGAGACCTTCGCACCTGTGGCTAAGATGAATTCAGTCAGAGTACTTCTCTCTCTAGCATCTAATCTAGATTGGCCGCTTTATCAGTTTGATGTCAAGAATGCATTTCTCTATGGTGACCTCGAAGAAGAGGTATATATGGACATTCCTCCTGGTTTTGAGGATCATCAAACAGAAAGCAAAGTATGCAAGCTTCGGAAGTCATTTTATGGTCTCAAACAGTCTCCAAGGGCTTGGTTTGAGAGATTCACTCAGGCTATGTTTAAATATGGCTTCAAACAGAGTCAGGCAGATCACACCTTGTTTGTGAAACATTCCTCACGTGGTAAGACTACAGTACTTATTGTTTATGTAGATGACATAGTTCTTACGGGCAATGATAGTGGGGAAATACCTCTGTTGAAGAAATATTTAGCTAGTGGGTTTGAAATCAAAGACTTGGGAAGCTTGAAGTATTTTCTAGGCATTGAAGTTGCTCGCTCTAAGGATGGGATATTTATCTCATAGAGAAAATATGTGCTTGACCTGTTGAAGGAAACTGGGATGCTTGGCTGCAAGGCATGTGCCACCCCACTGGAACCCAATCAGAAATTGGGGGATGATGAAGGAGGAGAAGTTGTTGATAGGGGGAGCTATCAGCGATTAGTGGGTAAGCTCATTTACCTATCTCACTCCCGTCTTGATATTGTTGTTGCTATCAGTGTGGTTAGTCAGTTTATGCATGCTCCTCATCAGATTCACTTTGAAGTTGTCATGAGAATCTTGAGGTATTTGAAGTCTACTCCTGGTAAGGGTCTTTATTTTTCAAAGTATGATCATCTTCGTGTGGAAGCCTATACAGATGCAGACTGGGCTGGATCAGTAACTGATAGGAGATCGACTTTAGGGTATTGCACCTTTGTTGGAGGCAACCTAGAATGTGGTTGCTAGGTCAAGTGCAGAAGCTGAGTTTAGAGCTATGGCACAAGGTGTGTGTGAACTTTTATGGATCAAGTTATTGTTGAGTGATCTAGGTATTGATCAGACGGACTCCATGCGGTTATACTGTGATAATATGGCCGCCATCAACATCGCTCACAATCCAGTTCAACATGACAGAACAAAACATGTTGAGATTGATCGCCACTTCATTAAGGAGAAACTCACTAGTGGTACCATTTGTACTGCTTTTGTCCAATCTGGTGAACAACTTGCTGATATTCTCACCAAGGGGGTTGGGAATAAACCATTTCATGACATATTAGGCAAGCTGGGCATGAGAGATATCTTCACACCAGCTTGAGGGAGAGTGTTAGCATATTATATTATTATCTGAGTTATTGGTTTGTAATTATTCTATGCCCTCAGGGCTCATCTTGTAATTGTTACAAACCCTAATCTTCATTTATATAACTAGGGGATGATATCCTATCAAACCCTAAGCTGGTTACTCAAGCTTCAATTACAACATTTGCCCTCTCGATGGAGGGTCTGAATGGAAGAGAGCTAACTAGCTACGCTAATTAAGCTAACTATTACAAACCAACTAAATTAATTAAACACTTTAACTAATTAATTACAACACTTGCATGAATGAAATAGCTAACTTATTCTAAGTTAACAAAAGCGATTAAATGGCCTCAAGGATGAGGGACATGCATGCTCGGTCGGCTTCGTCCCGAAAATCCACTACCGTGCCTCATGATGCCTCTATTTGCACTATTTTGGACTTCTGAAAATTGTGCCAACTTCCAGATTGCTTTTGACCCATCTCAGGAACATGCTGAGGGATGATCGGCCAGAGATGGTGGCCATCGGCCAGTAATGATGGCCGGTCGGCAAGCTTTGATGACCGGTCGGCTGCTCTGGTGACCGGTCAGCCACTTCTTCCTGCAATTTCTTCTTTTGCTACAACAGAGCACAAACAGAGGCATGGCAGTGTATTTGCAAGGGAATGTGTGTGCAACCACACTCCTTATCATGTCTCAAGCTCAAAGGAGTGTAGTGCTCGGCTCTCAAGCCACCAATCACGCATCTTGATGCATGATGGCCAAAGTGTCAAGCTTGCACAATGTTGATGAATGCATAAACAAGACTCGATGAACCTCTACCTTATCATGCATGATCAAAGGTGTCGGTGACCTAAGGAATGAGCACATTTCATCACTTTTAGTATGAAACGTCCCTCGTTCCTCGTGTTTGGATTAACGTCCGATCCAAACACATGCAATGCAACATACATGCAAACAACATGTTTATCTATCAATGCTAAAGTGGCATGCACAAGGCTCTATCATGTAAGCAATGCATGCAAGACATGTTAAGGAGCTAAGGCATCAAAGCTAATGAAGTATATTACACATGAGGCATGCACTATCAATCTTGAATGGTCAAACCACATATGGACAGACCTAAGATACTTCAAAACAGTGGCCAAAACTCAACAAAACTTAGGCACAAAAAGCAAGGAATGCATACTCAACTCGTGGCTCGCAAGCAAGGCATAAAGGCACAACTCTCAAACACAATTAAAGAGTGATAAACATGAGAGTATGACAAGGTTATATGCTCCTAAATCATATGCCAAATGATGATATATCATGCAAATAGCCCAAGCAAAGCATGCTAGAGGACTCAAGAATTAAAGCTAGTGAGGTGCACAACCCTAGGACTATGCAATACTATTTACAAACAATCAAACCACCCCAAAACAGAGCTATATCATGGCAAATCAGTGGCAAAAACAAGCTGGAACTAACTAAGGCTCAAATGAGTAGAAAATCATACTCCCTTGGTGGCTCACAAGTAAGGCACAAAGGCACAACTCTCAAAAGCTCTCAAGGAGTGAAAGAAGTGAGACCGTGACACATGTATATGCTCTGAAATTACATACCAAATGATGCCAAAACATGCAACCATCACAAATATAGCATGCTAAAGTGCCCAAAACTCAAGACTAGCTAAGGCACTTACACCATAGCCACATAAGGAAAGCCCCAAAGGGCCAAGATCATTCCAAATAGAGTTTAAGCAAGTCAAAACAAGGCTAAGAACCTGCTGGAGCAGAGCTAAAACAAGCTAGAATTAGGGGCACAAAGCATGATGCATGTTAAACCTACAAGGAGGATTGCACTACAAGTACAAAGACCAAGCAAGAGATGACCCCACCAACTAAAATCAGAGTTAAAGCATGCCAAAATAACACCAAAAAACATGCTAGAGTGAAGTCAATACATGATAGAATAACAAGCTAACCTATGAAGCATGTTAGGCTAGTAAACAAGTTTACACTACAAGTGTAAAAAAGCAAACAACATGAAGCCAAACCAACCCAAAATAGAGGTATAACATGGCAAAATGAGGCCTAAAACATGCTAAGATAGAGCCTCAAGAGGGTAGAAAAACATGCCAAAGTGTTAAGCCAACAACACATGCAAACAAGGCACAAAAAGGGGGGACCACCCCCATCCATTTTGGGTCTCAAAACCCACTTTCCACCATTGAAATTCCTCTGGAATTCAGTGGTGAAAAGGCTAAACAAAGGTGATCCCAAAGGCCTTAAAGGATGGTACCAAGCCTAAGCAAATAAGGCACACAAGAGGGTAGAACACCCTCAACACCAAAGAGGCCTCAAACAACCATTCTAAGCACTTAAAAAAAGAACTTTTTATAGTTGCAAATTAGGCCTAAAAAAGCATGCAAGGATGGCCAAATACTTAAACAAAACAAAGCTTGAAGAGGGTAACCACTCACCCTTGAAGAACCACAGCAAAACAACAACTTCTGAGGTAAAAACCAGCTTTTTCGAACCCAAGTATGACCTTCAAGAACCTCAGCTCAATGATGGTGGTGTTTTACTAGGTGTTGTAGTGCAAAAGTGAAGAGAAAATACACTTTAAGGCTCAATATAGCATAAATATAAAGAGAGAGTAAGAATTCTAGAGAGAGAGATATATTTTCAACTCTCAAATTTTCTGAACCTCTGGAAAGGAAGAGGAGCCTTCCCTTATATAGAATTACAAGCCTCAAGCTTGTTTGACAAGCTAGAAGCTTGTTACAATCCCTCCATACACGTATATGGAGGATGCCTTCTGTGCCCAACAGCTGCCACAGCTGGCACCAAAAATATCTGCAAAAGCAAACAAAAAGGCCTCAGCCAAAAAACATGGCCGACTGGCCATAACTTATGGCCGATGGAAAAAAAAACTTGGCCGATGGGCTGTAGGGTTGGCCAGTAGGCCACCCTCTTCCCTCAAAAACAAAGCCACAAGCTCTTGGTCCACAACCAAGCACAAATTAGACAAGTTGAGAGGCTCCAAGGCAAGGCGCACAGCCGAAACCTTCAGGAACTCAAAACGAACACGAACACAGATGATCATCGAGTGTTCAAACGATGACGTCCTAGTCTTGAGGACGGTCAAAAATGGGGTGTCTACAAGGGTCTAAAACATTTAGGTCAAAATGGGGTGTAAGGTTAGGATTAGAGCTCAAATTTGAATTCTTTTGCTGAAGATTCGAAAGATTGCACAGTATAACATTTCATCATCGAGTGTTCGGAATGAACCGCCCAAGTCTTAAGGACAGTCAAAAACGGGGTATCTACAGGTAGTAATGATGAAATGATTATAACTACCAAGAGATTATTAAAGTCTAAGTTTGACATAAATGATATGGGTCTTGCAGATGCGATTCTAGGTATTAAGAATACCAAAACGTCTGGTGGTTTCTCAATCCCATTATGTTGAGAAGGTACATGAGAAATTTGGTAAATTAGATACGAGTGTGTCTAGGACACCAGTAGACTTGGGTCTATATTTAACCAAGAAAAATGGTAAGAGTGTCTCTCAACTAGAATATTCTCGGGTCATTGGGAGTTTGATATATCTTATGAGTTGTACAAGGCTAGATATAGCCTACTCTGTTAACAGGCTTAGTAGATACACGAGTAATCCGAATGCTACTTATTAGAGAGGCATTATGCGGATGTTAGGTTATTTACACTACACCCAAGATTATGGGTTGCATTATACCAGATACCCAACGCTACTAGAAGGGTATAGTGACGCAAATTGGATATCTAATATAAAAGACTCCAAATCCACTAGTGGTTATATGTTTACCCTCGGAGGCGCAGCCGTGTCTTGGAAATCTTCTAAGCAAACGTGTATATTAAGATCAATGATGGAATTTAAGTTTATTGCTTTGGATAAAGCAACTGAAGAAGCTGAATGGCTTTGCCAATTCATTGAAGATATTCCATGTTGGTGGAAACCTATGCCAGCTATTTGTATTCATTGTGATAACCAATCAATGATTGAACGGGCACAGAATAATATGTATAATGGAAAGTTTAGACATATCCGTCATAGACATAATTTCATACGACAACTATTCTCTAATGGAGTTGTCTCTCTAGACTATTTAAAATCTAAGGACAACATTGCGGATCTGCTAACCAAAGGGTTAGCTCCGGAGTTTGTAGAAACTTCATCAAGATGAATGGGGTTAAGGTCTTTAATAAATGTTACCAGAACGAAAACCCAACTTAACTGACTAGAGATTCCAAGATCTAAGTTCAAAGGGACAACTTAACTGCGTTAATGAGTGAGTCATTGAAGAGGTAAATCCTCTTACTTATTCCTTTATATAGTGATACTTTGTAGGGGTGGAAGGTTAAGCTAATGCTTTTAATGACCTAAGTGAGATGAACAATCAACTATGGTACAATCAGATACCTTATATAGGTCACTTGTGTGAGTACGAAGTAGGCCCGCTTCTTTAAGAATTAATAAGGCTAAATTCTTTAAAAACACTCACTGAACCAAGCTAGTGTTCCAGGGCATACCGGACACACTAGTGAGAACAAGAACAATGGTTAGACTAACTCCTGTTTGAGGTCTATTGTCTCGATTTACACAAAAAGCAGAACAGTTCAAGACATCATGTTCACTGGTTAGCCAGTAAATCCGATAGACTTTCACTACGAAAGGTTTAAGGCCACCAGCTACCTTTTTTAATGCAAGGTTTGTCTGTGTGCTCTCTCTCTCTGAGTCTTTGTTGTTAAACGTTGTCCATTTTCTTTATTCGGTCATTTTTTATTCATGTGGAGGATTGTTGGAAAACAATAGTTTTATGGTGACTTTAGTGTGAAATTAAAGTACGTCTCAACCACCGGTTGATGTGGAATCAAATGGGTTTAAATTCTTTGTAACAAGATCTTTACACCACAAAAAGAATGACAAAAAACCATTAAGAATTGAATGAGAAATTGTCTCATAAAGTTGGCCTCCTGAATGAGGTATTGAGAATTATGTATAACTACCAATCCCATATTGATTGTAGAGGAAAATTTTGATAGGTATTTAAACCTCAAGATTTTGACAGGGCATGAGCCCTTTGGGGCATCCAAATTTTCTGAATGAATGGAGTTATGGATGCTTCAAGGATAGGCTTGGGCCAAAACTATAGTCCAAGTTGGTTATGCAAAAATTGCCACACACACATACACATGCGTCGTCTGCCTCCCTCCCCCCCCCCCCCCCCCCCCACCCCAGGCCAGGTCCGAGTCTGAAGTTCATGATATGTGGGTCATGGGTCATGGATCTTAGGACTTGGGCTTGGGCTTGGGTTTGGGCTTGGGCTTGGGCTTGGGCTTGGACTTGAGGCTTGAGGCTTGCTGGAATGGGTTAGGTTTGGGCTGGGCCGAATTGGTGGCTCATTAATCTAATCTTTTTGGGCTAAGTTTGTGTAGTGGTTGCAGATATACACACATATGTATATAAAGTGTGTAATTTACACACTTATTCCCCATCAGTTTTGTGAATTACTCCATCAGTTTTGCTCATTACTCCATCAGTTTTGCAGGAGTAATTGGCTGCATTTGTTGCTAACCTTCATGGCTAGAAGGCTCCTTCTCTCTCCCCTATTGTGTATAAAAGGAGGCCATCTTCCACGGTTTCTATACAAAATTTTTGGCTTCTATATTATACAGTCAGTCTGCTCTTATATTCTTCTTCTTATGTGAGAGAGTACTACGTTAGCGGGTCTATACCGTCGTATCTTGGGAGCTAGACGTCGATATACCTCCAGCACCCACAGTGAGGCAACTAATCTGTTTTAAGGAAACTGTGGTATCACACAGGCTTCGGTTTGCTTTCTTTTACCATTTTATTTTGTTGAGGATTTTTGTTCATCGAGTTGTATAATTTAGTCCCATCATTTCATGTTCTGTCATTTAATTTATTAAATATGAATCTGTTTGGTTTTATTTAATTATACAATTTGTACAACACTTTGAACAGATAGGTTGTTGCTGTTGTTATTGATGATGATGATAATGATGATAATATCCGAACAAATTTGGTCTGAGAGATTTTGTTATTGTTTGGTTTGAAAGGGAATCGAGAATATATTGATTTATTTTTCTTTGAAATCCTCTATTTGTTCAATTTTATGAATTTAATGTGAAATTTTATTGTTTACAGATTCAATTTGGGTTTATTTTCAACAAATAAAAAAAAATGTTATAGAATTTTAACAGACAATTTGATCAAGTAGAATTTTTTAACAAATAAATTTTAACAGATAGATTTTGTTTGGACAAATATTTGAACAGATAAAGGAAATTTGAATTGAAAAGATTAAAAAATTAAACAATTAGGAAAAAACTGAACAAATAGCAAAAATTTTGAACAGATAGATATTAATTGGAATAGATAATCAAAAAAGTTAGTAAATTAAAAAAAAAAAAGTTAACAGAAAAATTATAAATAAAATGTCCTCCAAAATAATAAAATGTACTTCTTACCATAATATCTCACAAATAGTGGACCTGTCACCAACAAAAAAATATCCACTGTACCTTATGCCTTGTACCCTCTTTAGGTTTGACTTTTCAATAATTTTCTTACAAAAAACAAATTGATTAAAATATTTTTTAAAAAATTACTTAAAATATAAAAATACAAATTGAAAACTTAAAAAATCATTTTTGAAAATTTCAAACCAAATATATTTTTGTGCAAATTTTTTTATTTTTGTAAGTTTTTCTTTTCATTATGGTTCTTGTTTCCAATGTTTTCCTATATTCAACAATAATGTTAGGAATGCATAATTGAATACAAAATGTATATGGATAGACACAATTTTACAAGATTTGTTGATGAAATCCACTTCTCAAAAATCTGGTCATCTAATGAAGAATGATTGTTTTAATGGTGAATTTGATCAAATTGTTTAATATGTACAGTACAGTCAGCAATGCCATGTATAACTTCTTCTAAAAGTCATAAAAATTTTATGTTGTGTTATAACTATTTCTTCGCGATTTGTGAAGCAAATATTAACTGCTACTTTTTCAAATTACTTTAAAATACTTGCAATCCATCAAGCCAACGGAGAGTGTATTTGGTTGAGATCTATGATTCATTATATTCAGAAAAAACGTGGAATGTCCGCAATCAAAGGCATCCTGACAATATTGTGTGAAGATAATGCCGCATGTATGACACAGATCATAAGAGGCTATATCAAATATGACCAACTAAATATATTTCTCCAAAATTCTTTTATATCCACGAGCTCCAGAAAAGCAGAGATATTGATGTTTAGCAAATAAGGTCAAGTGAAAATCTGGCAAATTTATTCACAAAGATACTACTCTCGATAACATTCAAGAAACTAGTGCATCTCATTGGAATGCGTTGACTCAAAAATCAATTATGCAGAGGAGGAGTCATCATATTAATGATTGTATTCTTTTTCCTTTAACTAAGGTTTTCTTTAGTAAGGTTTTAATGAGACAATCTGAATGTATCCAATATCACTTTATGGAACACAAGAATATTGTGCTCTTTTCCCTTTGCCTAAGGGTTTTATCCCACCGGATTTTTCCTTGACAAGTTTTTAATGAGGCATATTTTTAGTGTATAGTCATCCAAGGGGAGTGTTGTGAAATTTGTGGCTGACCACGGTAAATGTGGTAGATGGAATAGCGATGAAATAGTGTTAACTGTGAATATGGTAAATGAAATGGTAGTAGGAATAGTATTTTCAGTATTCATGTTTTGCTATATATATGCCATCGAGTTTCTAAAGAAAAGAAGATGAAGATGGGTGAAGCAAAGGAGAGAAAGAAAGCAAAGCAGAAATGAAAAGAAGAGAAAAGGAGAAAAGGTAAGGACTATACTATGATGTACAATTAAAAATTAAATCATTAATTAAAATATATAAATAGATCTTGAAGATCTATATTTAAATGTTCTTAAAAAACCAAATTTAAGTTGCTGGAGAACTTAATTCTGTCTAGGATAATACTTGAGACCATCCATTCCTCATTCCTAAAAGGACTACCACTTAGGTGGCTCTCTGCCTCAACATCCACCGCATTTAAAACTCCAAATCAGAAAAAACCTTGAGAATTTAACCATTCGAGAAAATAGAGGTGCTGTTTATTTAGAAGAATTTAGACAAAAATCTTTTACTATATTTAATTCTACGAGTATCTTAGAAAAAATAAAAAAACAAAAATAAGACGATTAGATGAATGTAGTGTATAAGAATCTCGAATTAAAAAAATGTTTGTGGTCAAAAGATTATACATACAAATAGTCTTTTCTTTGGTATTGTCAAGTGTTTACAAAAATGCTACTAGATTTTGCTTGCATAAAAAAATAAAATAAAATAAAAAATCATCATCATTAAAAAAAATATTTAATCAAAGAAAAACTTGAAACCCTATTTTATATAATAAATATGATATGAGATAAGTAAATAAAAACAAAAAATAAATAGTCCTCAATTAATTTCAAAAAGTTTAGATGAAAAGTTCTATAAAACTTAGGTTTTGTTTGGAATGTGAGTTGATTTTTTGATTTTTTAATTATTTTAATTTGGGATTAAAAAGTCTCGTTTAAGATAGACTTTTTGACTTTTTAATTTTTTAACTTGTGTGAAAGAAAAAATAAAATAATATGACATTTTTTTTATGACTATTTTAATCAAAAAACGTTTAAATTAGGTGGTGTTTGGCAAAAGCTATTTTTTGGCTTTTTGGACTAAAATTCACAAAAAGACAAAATAGGTTTAAATAGCCAATAAAACAAAATATCACATCAAACTCATAATCATTTCATTTTTTCTCTCACAAACATCACATCCAATTACAAAAAAAATTCAACTATCTTTTCAAACATAAAAAATTCAACCTACTAACATAACCAAAAACTAAAATAGCCTATTAAATTAGGAATTGGGGTGGCTGTTGTGCGGGGGTGCACAGCAGCCACTGCTGTGCAGCCAATTGGGCCCTTTTCGGGGTCCATTCTAATAATCCAAACCGTTCACATTTTAGAATACATCAAGTACGACATACCTGTAAAACTTCAAGTTAATCGGATATCGTTTACCCATTCATCCACTCACATTTGTATTCAAAAATAAATAACAATTGTATCAGTTTAATACTTTAAATTACAATTATTATTTATTTTTGAATACAAATGTGAGTGGATGAATGGGTAAACGATATCCGATTAATTTAATTTTTTACAAGTATATTTTATTTAATATATTCTAAAATGTGAACTATTGAAATTATCAAAATGGGTCCCAAAAAAGGCCCAATTGGCTCCGCACAGCAGCCACCTCAATTCCATTAAATTAACAAGACACCCACTGAATAAGGAGTTCACATTATACCCGGCTGTCCCGTGAACTAATATTTTACGGACAGCCAACCAAAAATTGCCACGTAAGAAAATTGGGCCTCACAATAACATTCTCCAAACCAGTTCCCCTCTCTCTCTCTCTCTCTGTCTCTCTCTATCTGCTTCTGCTTCTGCTTCTTCCCGCATTGGATTATTGCTTATCAATTCGTTTAACAAGGAAAAAAACCTGACTCTATCTCTTTCTGCGAAGCTCTTCGAGGCCGAGGCCGAGATCGAGATCGAGATCGAGGTCTTAATTACCTGAGACGTGAAATTGACTAATGGTTTTTGGCTTCAGTGGCTGGTTTGCCCGAGACATGAAATGTGTCTTCATTTGTAGGTAGTGTTCTGATTTGATAATTGTTGGACTTCCAATTTCTAATCTCAACCAGCAAAAATAGAGGATGGTTTACTGAATTGCAGCTATTCTCTCAGCAATGGAAGATTTCACATCCTCTAGGCAAGCAGCAGAAGTTTGAATTGGGTTCCTCATTGTACACCAACAAAGAAGCCTAAAAAAAATATTTAAAAAAAAAATTCCCCCTTTGTCTCAAAATATTCCGTAGGTTTGGTTTCAGTTTACTAAATTTAGTTTTTGTGAAAATCAAGTTATTTGTTTTTTTGTGCTTTTTGTAATGAATATTTTTAAAACTTGAAGTAATTTTTTTTATTTTTTTAGATGCATATCTATCTAGATAGTAAAATATTTGTAAAAAAATATTTTAAATATTTAATAAATATACAAAAATATGAAAAATGTATTGAATTTTCATAATTTTTTGTATTTTTGTGTTTAGTGAATTTTTTAAATTTTTTTAACAAATATTATACTTTTTAAGTCTATTTATGTTAGGTGTGTTTACAAAAATTTTAAAAAAATTTTGCTTAAAATATTAAAAAAATTCATTAAAAACAAAAAAATAAAATATGAAAAACAAAAAAATAAAATTTTCTAAAAATTGTATTTTGGAAACCAAAACTAAACAAGCTGATTAGTCCCTTATTCCATTTTTCATTGTCTCAAAATATTAGCCACTTTCTAAAAATTAAGAGCTAAACTAATATGAATTTCTTGTTTTGCTCTTCTTTTAAATTTATTAAAAATATAAAAAGTATAATTATGACAGTTGATATTCTTAAAAAAAAAAAAATACTCTCAAAGGATAATTTAAGAAAATTAATATTTTTAATATGTCATAATTATATTACCGTTAAATTATTTAAAAAGAACTATTAATTTTGAACAGAATGAGTAATTTATTATACACGGCCAATCAGAACTGAATTTCCCATTTGCAATTGTAATTGTGATAATCATTGGATGAGATTCGAAACTTGAAGATATTTGTTGCAGTGGTGGGCCATAGATTCTTCAATTTGAAGTGCATCAATCAATGATAAATTTACAAGAATTCACGATTTGATCATTATAAACGCCCTTTGATTTGATCGGCCTTGGGTTCTGCCATGGGTTTTGAAGTTACTGTGTTTAGGAAGAATGTGTGAAGTTACGATGGTGGTTGAGTGATTGGACAAAGAAAGGATATCAGAAGAACATGAGTGGTTTAACTAGTTTTCGTAAATAACTGGTTTATGATTTATTTGTGAATAATTTAATATCACAAGTTATATAATTAGTTAAAAATGAGGAAAGATATGAGAGAGTATTTGTTTTAAATATCTTAATTAATTATCACATGATTAGTTAGGCTTGAAAAAGAAGGAAATCAGAAGAAGATGAGTAGTTTAACTGATTTTCGTAAATAACTGGTTTACGACTCATCTGTGAATAATCTAATCTCACAAGTCATATGATCAGTTGAAAATGAGGAAAGATATGAGAGAGTATTTGTTTTAAATATTTTAATTAATTATCACATCATTAGGCTTAGGCTTGAAAAAGAAAGGAAATAAGAAAAAGAGGAGTAGTTTAACTGGTTTTCGTAAATAACTGGTTTACGACTCATCTGTGAATAATTTAATCTCACAAATCATATGATTAATTGATAATTAGGAAAGATATGAGAGAGTATTTGTTTTAAATATCTTAATTAATTATCACACTATTAGGCTCAGGCTTGAAAAATGAGTCTAATTTTCGGACTTAAATAATAACTCTCATAGAAAATTTATGTAAAAAATTGATCAAACATTGATGGTTACATGTAAAAAAAAATTCTCTTTGGTTACATGTCTAATTGTGTTTTTTTTTTTTTTCTCCAGTGAATATTTTTAAAATTTTGAGTATTTTTTATTTTTATTTTTTTAGATGCACCTATCCAAATAGTAAAATATTTGTAAAAAAAATATTTTAAACCATTAATAAATACACAAAAATACGAAAAATGCACTGAATTTTCTTCTTCTTCTTTTTTTTTTTTTTTTGTATTTTTGGTATTTAGTGAATTTTTTAAAGATTTTTTTCACAAATATTATACTTTTTAAGTGTATTTATGTTAGGTGTGTCAAAAAAAATTTATAAAAAAAATTCTTAAAATATTAAAAAAATTAATTGAAAACAAAAAATATAAGAAAAATAAAAAAGTAAAATTTTCTGAAAATTGTTTTTTGGAAACCAAAACCAAACAAGCTGATTAGTTTCTTATTCTATTTTTCATTGTTTTAAAATATTAGTCACTTTCCAAAAATTAAGGACTAAACTAATATGAATTTCCTATTTTGCTATTCTTTTAAATTAATTAACAATACAAAAAGTACAATTATGACAGTTAATATTCTCTAAAAAATGTACTATCAAAAGGTAATTTAAGAAAAGTAATATTTTTAAAGTATAATAATTATATTACCATAAAAAGTTAAATTATTCAAAAAAAATATTATTTTAAAACGGAAGGAGTAATTTATTATACTGTCAATCAGAACTGAATTTCCCATTTGCAATTGTAATTATGATAAGAAAAATGCTTGGGAGCACTAAAAAAGAGCACTAATGAGGTGGCTCCCCCCATGATGTGATGGGTGTCTCTTTTTTTTTTTTTTTTTGGAAGAAATTTAGTCAAAACCCCTCCATTGGACCCTTGTTTGGTAAAAAGGACAACCCAATTTATTTTTGTTTATAAATCTCTTAAGGATAAAACACATAATTGAGAAAGAATAAAGTAAATTTTTTTTCTTTTTTCTTTTTTGAACAATATTGTCAGAGTAACATGTTACTGTCAAACAGAGTAACATGTTAGTGTTACTATTTACATCAATTTCAACGGTAATAATGTTTTTTTTTTAAAAAAGAATTTCATTGTCAACATGTATTTTATTTTATAGATCTTGATAAGAAAATTTTGAAAATATTAATTTTATTAAAAATCGATATCTACATCAAAAGTTATATTATTTTAAAGTTTAATATTTTGATAATAGTGATATTTGTTAGATTTTTCATAAAAAACATTTTGTGCTTGTTTTCAATGCATTAAAATTTTATTATGAAGAAGTTTTGACCAAATCTTTTCTTTTCTTTTCTTTTTTTTTTTTGTTTATATTTCCACCTCATTTAAAGCTATTAGTGCTCTATTATTTAGAGCTCTCAATCAGTTCTGTTGTAGAAATCATTGGATGAGATTCTAAACTTGAAGATATTGTTGCAACGGTGGCCATAGATTCTTCAAGATTAATGTTTGGGAGCACTAAAAAGAGAGCACTAGGGGAGCACTAATGAGGTGGCTCTCCCTTTGATGTGATGGTTGCCTCTTGTGTTTTTCTTTTTTCTTTTATTTTTTTATATTTTTCAACTCATTAGAGCCTTCAGTGATGGGATTTTTTAGTGGTCTCTATCATTCATGATTCTTCAATTTGAGCTGCATAAATCAATGATAAATTTACATGAATTCACTGATTGATCATTATAAACGTTCTTTGATTTGATCGGGCTTGCGTTCTGCCATGGGTTTTGAAGTTAGTGTGTTTAGGTAGAAAGTGTGAAGTTACAATGGATGTTGAGTGATTGGACAGAGAAGGGAAATCGGAAGAAGAGGAGTGGTTTAACTGATTTTCCGTAAATAACTGGTTTACCACTTATTTTTGAATAATCTAATCTCAAAAGTTATATGGTTAATTGATAATTAAGAAAGATATAAGAGAGTTTTTGTTTTAAATATTTTAATTAATTATCACATCATTAGGCTTGAAAAATAAGTCTAATTTTTGGATTTGAATAACAATGCTCATAAAAAATTTATGTAAAAAATTGATTGAACATTGATGGTTATATGAAAAAAAAAAAAAATAAATAAAATTATGGTTTTGGTTATATGTCTAATTGTGTTTTTTTTTTTTTCAGTGAATATTTTTAAAAAATTTAGTATTTTTTTTTATTTTTTAGATGCACTTATCCAAATAGTAAAATATTTACAAAAAAATATTTTACAAAATTAATAAATACACAAAAATACAAAAAATGTATTGAATTTTGATATTTTTTTTTATATTTTTGGTATTTAGTGAATTTTTTTTAAAAAAAAATTCACAAATATATTTTTTAAGTGTATTTATGTTAGGTGCGTCTAAAAATAAAAATAAAAATTGCTAAAATATTAAAAAAATTCATTGAAAACAAAAAAAATACAAAAAATAAAAAAGTAAAATTTTTTGAATTTTTTTTTGGGAAACCAAAACCAAACAAGCTGATTAGTCGCTTATTTCATTTTTCATTTTCTCAAAATATTAGTCTATTTCCGAAAATTAAGGACTAAACTGATTTGAATTTCTTATTTTGCTCTTTTTTAAAATTTATTAACACTACAAAAAGTACAATTATAATAATTGATATATTCCAAAAAATGTACTATTAAAGGTAATTTTTTAAAAAAATAATATTTTTAAAGTCTAATAATTATATTATCATAAAAAGTTAAATTAGTTAGAAAAAAAATTATTATTTTGAAACGAAATGAGTAATTTATTAAACACTGCCTATCAGAACTGAATTTCCCATTTGCAATTGTAGTTGTGATAAGCATTGGATGAGATTCTAAACCTGAAGACATTGTTGTAGTGGTGGCCATAGATTCTTCAATTTGAACTGCATAAGTCAATGATAAATTTATAAGAATTCACTGATTTGATCATTATAAACGTTCTTTGATTTGATCGGCCTTGCGTTCTACCATGGGTTTTGGAGTTACTGTGTTTAGGGAGAAAGTGTGAAGTTACAATGGAGGTTGAGTGATTGGACACAGAAGGGAAGTCAGAAGAAGGGGAGTGGTTTAACTGGTTTTCGTAAATAACTGGTTTATGACTCATTTGTGAATAATTTAATCTCACAAGTCATATGATTAGTCGATAATTAAAAAAGATATAAGAAAATATTTGTTTTAAATATCTTAATTAATTATCACATCATTAGACTTAGGCTTGAAAAATTAGTCTAATTTTTCGATTTGAATAGCAATGCTCATAGAAAATTTATGTAGAAAATTAATCAAACATTGATGATTATATGTTTAAATTAAATTTATTTTTAAAAAATGTACGATAATTATAATTTTAATAATAACTATTCATTTTTGTAATACAAATATAATTCAAACACATATCTATCAATATTCAATTATTTTTTAAAAAAAAATTATGAATATTATATTTAACAAATATTAAAAGGTGAATAGTTTGAATCATCGAGGTCGGCTCTAAAATTAGCTCTTCAATTCCAAATTCCTATAAAAAAGAAACGTTAGAGATCTAAAATAAATTACTGAATCGGTTCTAAAATATTAGTTCCTTATTCTATTTTTCATTGTTCTAAAATTTTAGTCCCTTTAACATGAATTTCTTTTCTTTTTTTTTTCATTCTTTTAAATTTATTAATTATGACAATTGATGTTCTAAAGAAAATGAAAGGTAGTTTTAAAAAATTAATCAGCTTATTTGATTTTGGTTTCTAGAAAACATTTTTAAGAAAATTTTACTTTTTTATTTTTTATGTATTTATTTATTTTTTGCTTGTTTGGTGGAGCCCACTTTTGCTGATGTGGAGCGGTTTAACTGATTTTCCGTAATCCGTGAATTTAATCTCATAACTAAAAGAGAAAATGTAAATACCATCAATGTTTGTGATAGATGAAAATTGTGAGAAGATGAATAATATTTAGGAAAAATTACCAGTAAATCCTATATGATAGAAAGTTGAACCATTTAGTCCTATGAATTTTCTTATGCACCATTTAGTCCCACTATCTACATCAGCAACATCAACAACATTATTAACATCATCAAAACATTAACTACATTAGCAACATTAACAAAACATCATAAAAAAAATATATGTGAACATCATTAATTTCTAGATCAATTCCTCCTACAGTCTCGATTACAATTCAAAACACAAACAGATACGCGATCACATATATATATATATATATATATAAAAGCCCTAGATGTCGATCAATGTAAAAAAAAAAAAAAAACCGAATGTTAACTCAAAAGCCCTAAATGACGATCATATATATATATATATATATAATCAATGTCGATCATATATATCTATATATAAAAGCCCTAAATGTCGACGATCATCTTCTTCTTTCAGATCGATTTGGTGGGTACCCAGTTCGGAGTTGGGTCCCCAGTGTTCCTATGCCTTCGAATATCTCTCTCGCCAATGATGGGTTTGTTTGCCCTAAACCCACTTTGCAAGGTATATATATTCACATTGTTTCAGTTCTGTTCTGTCATATATTGATGGGTTTTTGATTTGATCTTTTATCTCTGTTTGGATACTTAGAATTTGTGGAAAGTGATGGAAGTTTGGAATTTTGTTAGATAAGATGAGATCTTGGAGAATTGGAGAAACTAATTTTGATGGGTTTTTGTTACTTTGATGTATTGATGATGGGTTCGATTTGATTTCTTTTTGCTGCTGCTATTCAAATTTTTATCTCTATTTGTTTGCTTATTTTCAGTTCTGTTGATTCTATATATGCAGATTTGTAGATATTGGTATTAATGTTTAATGTTTGATGATGTTTAATGTTTAATGTTGATGATGATGTTTAATGTTTTATGATGATGTATAATGTTTAATGTTGAAGAATAATGTTTTATGTCTGATGTTTGATGTTTGATGTTTATGATGAATAATGTTTAATGTTTAATGTTTGATGATGTTTATTGTTTAATGTTGATGATGATGTTTAATGTTTAATGTTTGATGATGTTTAATGTTGATGATTTGATGTCGATGATGTTCAATGGTCATTAACATTGGGATAGGACCTAACGGTTCATAAGAAAATTCATAGGACCAAATGGGTTACAAGATACAAATTTGGGGTTTATTGGTGCATGCCCTAATATTTAGGACTGGTTTGACAGGATAAAAAAAAGTCAAAAAATTTCTAAAAAAATAAAAAAGTTATACTATTCACATATTTTTTGACAGAAAATCTTTCCCCCCAAAAAAAAAATTCAAAGGTCAGACTGTGCAGCCACTACCGCAGCAGCCACAATTTCTTTTAAAAGTGCAAAACGTGGCACAATGTAGGCCACACTTGCAATTAAAAAAAAATTAAAAAATTAAAAAAAAAAAATTGAAAGGAGAAAGAAAGTCAGCGCAGCTACACTAGTCTAGGACATAGGAGTAATTTTATAATTTTGTTATTTTATACTCTTTCCGTCTCAAAATATTAGTTCCTTATTTTATTTTTCATTGTCCCAAAATATTAGTCTCTCTTCAAAAATTAAGTACAAAAATAATATAAATTTCCTATTTTACCCTTCTTTTAAATTAATAAACAATATAAAAAGTACAATTATGATATTGATATTTCCAAAAAATGTACTATCAAAAGGATAGTTTTGGAAAATCAACTTTTTTCAAATGTAATAATTGTACTACCAAAAAAAGTTAGATTCCCCAAAATGGACCATTATTTTGGGACGGAGGGAGTATAATATTTTAATACATATTTTTTCGTAAAAAGATAAAAAAAATTATCACAAACAACCATAATTTTTTCCTCTATTTTTTAGTCCAAAAAGTTAAAAAGTACACTTATTTAGAACACCCAAACAACCCCAAAAAGTCGAAAAGTGCACTTACACTTATTTGAGTCATATCAATTAACATCTCATCTCTACTTTTCTATTCACTTTTTCTATATATATTTTTTTCATAAAAAATTTAAAAAATACATTTATTTAGAACATTCCAAATCACTTCTCATGCTTCAAATTTCTCCTTCTTACGTGTACGTCTGTGGCTAAAAAATCACTTCAAATCACTCCTTAGGCTTCAAATCACTCCTTAGGCTTTTCTTGCTTACCTTCAATGTTTGTGAGGATGAAAATTGTGAGAAAATCAATTTTTCCTTTTTTGAATTTCAATCATTTTTTTTACGTGTACGTCTGTGGCTTTTCTTGCTCTAGGGCAAAGCTCGGTTTTTTCTCCCAATCAACGAATATAGGTAAGGGGGATTCTATTTACACCTAAAAAATCATTAAGTACATTTAATTTCTTAATATATCTTATTAAATTATTTAAGATTATAAGTTACTCCCAATACATCTATTTTTTTTCTTCAAATTATCTTTCAAGGTACACTCATATAATAAACAAATCAAAAATCTCAAATTACATCACTTTCAAAAAAATTTAAACAAATTTCTCATTATAACTATTTTTTTTTTTAGTCACATGCAAAAGCAATGAAATCGGCTAAGAAGAATGACGAAAGTGGACGATGAATTTCAGCCACACAAGAATTGTGAAACAATAATTCAAAATTTCTTAAATATAACAGATCACTCATGACGAAGCCAAATAAGGGTTGACTTTGTTCACGTTTTGTATGACTTTTATTTATCTATAAGAATGAATGATTTTGATCTTTCTCCGAATATATATATATATATAATAGATCAAAACTCAAGAAGTAAAATTAGCAATATGGCTTTTATTTATCTATATCTATGAATGAATGATCTTAATCTTTCTCAATATATATATAAAATAGATCAAAACTCAGGAAGCAAAATTAGCAATATTTTTGTTTGTGGGTAAATAGGGGTTTACGAATAGGTTAAAAAAAGGAAAGAGAATAACTTGATTGGAGCATTGCATTTATATATGTATATATTGTATACCTGTCACTCTTGCGCTCACTGTTTGGTACAATTTCAGCGATTTGGTTCAATAATAATTTTGATTTCAATTTCAGAGATAGATAAAAATAAATAAATAAATAAATAAAATAAAAATTGAGTTGAATGTGAAAAATATGTATTAGTAGTTTGAATGTGTTATAAGGAAAAAAATAATATTTTATTTTATAATTTAATGTCTGTTCCTTATTAGTAAATTTACATTATGATATAATAAGAACTAAAATTTTAAATTTTATTTGAGCATACTGAATTATTATTTAGGTGCAAATAGAATCACTCGTAAGTAAGTTAAGCTTTAGTTTTTATTATTTGGAAAATTTACTGATAAGTCCTATACACAAAATTCAAAATCATCTAGTCCCAAAACAAAACACGTATACCAATTAGTCCTATATATTTTAATTGTTACCCAAAAAAAAAAAAAATCCTATTTTTAGATAAAAAATAATAATTTAAAGACGTTGCTACATTTCACCATCATCGGACTTCCGTTAGACGGTTATCGGAGACTCGTCAGAATGTTCAACATCACTAGGAATTTGCCGGAATATCAGCGAAAATTCGCCAAAGTATAACCAAAATGTTCTGAACGTCACCGGAAGTTGTCAGAATGTCTAGAATGGTCGCTGGACGTCAAGAATATCGTTAGAGACTTACCGGAATGTCTAGAATATTGCCAAAAAAAATAATAAACTGAGAAATTAATGTGAAAAAATATAAAAAAATGTGCTAAATATTGATAAATTGAAAGAAGAAAAAAAAAAACCTAAGAACAACAAACAGCAACAATGAAAAAGATATATATGTTATTTTTAATTTTTGTAGGATTTAAGCAAATAATTTTCAATATTGATCAAACTGAAAAGTAAGCTTTGAAATTGTAAAATGTTACAGTTTCAAAGTATGATTCTATTAAGTATTTATCCTTATTAATCAAATTGAAAAACGTGTTATGAAACTAGAAAATTTTACAGTTCTAAAAAATTTATGAAACTGCAAAATTTTACATTTCTAAAGAACAATTCATTTCAGCAAAAAAAAAAATAATAAATAAAATAAAAAAAACAACAACAATAACAAACTAAAATTGTAAAATTTTACAGTTTTCACCACCTGTAATTAAAACTCGAAAAAAACTTGTTCAAAACTTGAAAATTTTCTCCATTATAACAAGAAAATAAAAGTGTGTAGTATAAAAAAAAGTATTAAAACTGAGAGATCGGAGGAAAAAGATAGATATAAAGAGATACTTGTACTCTGACAACTATTTTATAGTTTAGATCTATTCAGATTTGATGTAGATCTACTTAATCATCTTGTTTGTCGGAAACTCATCTCTTTTCGCCGTCGGTGAGCACGAAGCAAGGAATTGGTACTCGGTGGTTGCCCATGAACCCCAATCAATGGTGGTCGTCGGTGACTGTAGATTCAAAAGAGAAAGAAAAGAAGGAAGGCGTGGTCGTGGATGGTCATTTGTGCTATCGCCGATATCAAAGAAAGACAGATAAAGAGAAGAAGCAATGTCTAGGGAAAGAGGAGAAGATAAATAGGTATAGGACTTTTAGGTCTATCTAAAAAGTTTTAGGATTAAATAGAATATACACTTTTCAAAAATGATTTGTGGGTAATTTGCCCTTATTATTTAAATTTAGGCCTTCCAAGTTTTGAAAATGTGCATTAGGCCTCAAAGTTTTAGACCTTTCTGATGCAATTTGGACTTTTTATTAAAAATAACTTTGAACATAGGCCTTTTTTTAAAAAAAAAATTATAATGAATTTCTAATTTGGAAATTTAGCCAAAACCCCTCAATTGGATCCTTATTTCGTGAAAAGGATAGGCTAATTTATTTTGCTTCATAAACCTCTTAAGAAAGAGGCGTATAATTGAGTAAGGACAAAGTAAAATATCTTTTTTTTTTCTTAGACAATATTGCCAAAGTAACATTGTGATAACCCTATCCCGTATTATACTTTAATTCCTTAATTAAGCATGTGATTCTGTGTTTGATGTGGATTTGCATGGTTAAGTGTGTGATTTATGTGATTTTGGATTTATATCTGTTGGTCGTACGAAAACCTGTTGAAAATCACAACTTTGAACTGAAAATTAAAAGCCTAGAGGCGCCAAAAACCAAAATTGATTAATTATTTGTGATCAGCATAATTTTTAGAGCCTAATGAGAGGTTTGCTAAAAATTTTATTCATAATGAATTTATTAGATTTAATTAATTTCATTAAAATAAACCTTTGGTTACTCAAGTTCATACTTGAATTAATTAAACCTAATTGTTAAACAATTAGCCTAATTAAACTAGATTATGTAGACATATATATATGAGCCATAGATTCTAGAGTCTTAGAGATAGACTCAACAACACTTTGTTGGAGAAGAAAAGAGAGAAACAAGGAAAGAAATAAAGGGCTTCAACAAGAACTTGGGAAAAGGTAGAAGATTTGGAGAAATTGAAGTAAAACTCAAGAATTGACTCAAAGCAAGTGAAATTCCACTAAAGCTCTTGGAATTAACCTACAAATTGTATGAATTCAAGGATTTAAAATGAAGATTACTCACCTAATAGAGTTAGGGTTTTGAGATGTAAGTTTACTTGAGCTAAACTTAAGAATTTGAACTTTAATTCTTTGATTTTGCTTGATTTGAGTTCAAATTTGGAGATAGAACAAGATATGAACTCTAAGGTTTACATATAAAAGGATTACGAGTAGAATTCATCCATACAAGAGATGGATATATATGGTTTGGAAGAATACTTTATGAAATCTTTGAATTCATGGAAGTTAAAACTTTGATTTTGGAATTAATGCAAGTTTGATTCAATTGAGCTTGAATTACACTTGAAGTATGTTAGTATATCATGTTTTTGAAGAAGTTTTGCATGAATTTGGGCTTGCAATTGAGTTTGGAGGCTTGAATGTTGAACCCCAATTTCAGACTGCCTGAATTTACCTAGAACCACACATGTGGCTGTAAGCCCCGCACGTGCGGAATACAGGACAGAGCAGAGCGTGATACATTGTTTTAATTGTACGTGCAGCCTACACGTGCGGCAGCTTCCATACGTGCAGCTAGGGACTTCCGCACATGCGAAAAACAGGAGATATTCTATTGATTTCTATTGACCTTTCCTACCTTTTGAACTTGTTTCCGACCTTAGTTCAACCCTCTGAAGAATTAAAAGATAATAAGAAACCTATTGAGAAATAATATGATGAATTAAAAAGAAAAGTGTACAAATTGAGCGATTTGTTTATCGAATGAGAAATAATTTGTATGTGTGTTATGTTGTGCAGGTCGCTTGCACGAGAGATCATCGCAAGGCCTAAATCACTGTGAGTAATAAGTTTGTATAAATATGTTCGTAATTATTATTTTGAAAACAATATGAATGTTGTATATACAGATTTCTGAAATTGCCTTATGTTATGATATGAATGAGTTTCGATGAATGCTTTATGAATGTAATGGAATGCTTTACGAATGTTATATGAATGAAAGATAAATGAATGATATGTGGACCCAAGGTCGTTCTGTTTATGATATGATGTAATATGTTAGGCTTGAGGCCGTTTTGTAATATGTTGGGCTCGAGGCCGTTCTGTAATGTGTTGGGCCGAGGCCGTTCTGTAATATGCCGGGCCCAAGGCCGTTCCGTAATGTGATGGGCCCGAGGCCGTTTTGTATGATTGGACCCGAGGCCGTTTTGATATGATTGGACCCGAGGTCGGTTCATGAAGTTTGAATATGAATAAGCTATTGAATGTTAAATTCGGAAAGTTTATTGATCTATGATAAAATGTTATCTTTGAGTTTAAATTTATTCATTAACTCTTTACTTTATTATTACTCATCGCTCGCTCTCTATTTTATATGTATGTAGGTAATCAACCTAGAGATCAACCTTAAAGTCAGCCTCAGGAATTGCTTTTGTGAAATTAATATGTCGAGTCTCCAAGATGAAGCTTTTGTCTTTTGTTTGGTTTTGTTATGTTGGATTCATGGATATGTAAACTTAATGACTTGCTCTTTCTATGTATATAATTATGTTTGGAAACCACGATATGTATGTAAGTGTTTTGTCTTGATTATTTAAGCATTGCTCAGTGGATGTTATTTATAATATTTACTTCCGCTTCAGGCTCCATATTTGTAAATATCTTGTAGTTTACATGAGGCTGTAAGTAATCGAGTGATTACTGGCCGGTTATGATCCAAACTTTTAGGGACGGGTTTGGGTCATGACAGAGTGGTATCAGAGCACGAGTTAATATCTCACACACATGTCCATTGAGCATTACAATGTTTAAATGGTTTTAAGTTGCACGCATTTAGTAAGTAAGTGATATGTTGTGCATTCAGAACAATGTATATGCAGTTATTTCATAGGCTAAGTATTGAGGCTAAGAATTAAAGGTTATTATGGAATTTCGACGATTACAAGAAACTGGGTTGTGTTTGTTTAACAAGTTTCGTATTAAGATGAAAAGTTAAAACTATTATGGAATTTTGATGTTTTGACTGGAAGCTTAGTGATTTTAAGTAAATTAATTTGTGGAAATATAGTATTGCAAGGAAGTAGAATCTTTGATGAACTCCATGGAAGTCCTATGATTTATATGTAAATTTAGATTAAGCGAATATTTGGGCAAATTGAGGTATTTGATGACTAATGAAGTGTGTGGAATTATGGTGATTGTGTAGAATTATGACACTATGGTGTATAATACATAAGATGGTATGTTGATATGGTGAAGATATTGTGTGAAATCTTGAACCATAGAGTTTAAATGATTATGTATGATGTTATGATCAAAGTCAACTTTTGTTCTATGTTTTTAGGAAAATGATGGTGAAAAGTAAGAATGAAGTAGAGATTGGATCTTTATCAAAACAATTAGACAAAGTAAAAGAAGTTTTAGAGAATATGGTGAAAGCTATGTAATGCTATGTTAATGTTCAAAATCAAAATAAAAAGTTAGGCGTGAAGCCGAAAGGAGAACCAAGGGGTGAATTTAAGAGCTTTACGGTTGGAGAGACAAGTAGTTCTAAGCAAGAATGTAGAAGGGGTAAATCTACCCCAATATGCCCAACATGTCTCAAGCCTCATAGGAAGTTATGTCATTGACTTACGAGAGCGTGCTTCAGATGTGGAGAAATAGGACATCAGGTGAAAGATTGTCCAACAACAAAAGGATGTCCCAAGTCACACAATTAGATGGAAGGAAGTTCTTGTTGAAGCCCCTTATTTCTTTCCTTGTTTCTCTTTTTTCTTCTCCCGCAAAGTGTTGTTGAGTCTATCTCTAAGACTCTAGAATCTAAGTCTCATATATATATATATATATATATCTACATAATCTAGTTTAATTAGGCCAATTTCTTAACAATTAGGTTTAATTAATTCAAGTATGAAATTAAGTAACCAAAGGTTTATTTTAATGAAATTAATTAAATCTAATTAATTCATTCTGAATCAAATTTTCAGCAAACCTCTCATTAGGCTCTAAAAATTATGCTGATCGCAAGTAATTAATTAGTTTTGGTTTCTAGCGCCTCTAAGGCTTTCAATTTTCAGTTCAAAGCTGTAATTTTCAACAAGTTTTCCTACGACCAACAAATAAAAATCCAAAATTGTTTGGGGTGTACTATATAAGTACACTTTTTATCTTTTTATCTTTTTTAGGTCACGTCAGCTCTCTACTTTTTTGCACATCTTTGCATAAAAAGTCAAAAAGTGCCCTTATTTAGATCATCCCAAACAATGAATCACATGCTTAATTAAGGAATTAAAGTATAATACGGGATATGGTTATCACAGTCTTTCCCTCTTTAGGACGTTTGGTCCTCCAAACTTGTATTACTCTTATGGAAAACAAATCATACGTCTCTATCCTGCTACATTTCTCTTTCCCTAAGTAACTTTCTTCACAGGAGTTTCATTCATTCTCATTTAATGGTTAATAACCCAAATTGAGATTCGTCCCAATTCTTATTGTCATTAAAGGCTATTCAGTAATATAGAGTAGACCTCGAAGTCAACCTCGTAACATTAAGCCATAAAACATATTAACCACAATGTACTACTCTCATCCATCCGAAACATAGATACTGTCTTTAGGTAACCGTATCTCTTCCAATAATTCATATATTTCCAATTAACCCACATGTTTTCCAAATAGTCAAGGATTGATCACAAATGATATTCCTGATCCTACTAAACTTTAAATAAATCAAAGTACTCATCTATTGACATCCCATATGAAGTCTTCCAAATAAATAAGTGTTGATACAACATTAATAACATATTCCACTTCTCAGTCCACCAATTCCTTTGTAACAATAATCTAGGCATTCATGTTAATACGAGTCATAAGCCGTCAATAACAAATTAAATGGGATGGGGATTTACTCCCTAGTTTTACATGAAAAATTATTTAATCTCAGAGGTCGAACACAACTCGTTTAGACATTTAGTCAATGTTTGCTTAGCAGGTAGAAAATCTATTCATGTACAACATTATATCCTACTGATCCATGTCTATGGCACTAAGTCATAGTCATAGTCATAGTCATAGTCATAGTATCGCATTCCCATATGATATAAATCCTCCAACTAATGAAGAAACACTTCTTATCCAATAGCGAAAAAATCGGGTTCCAAATCCGCTAATATATAGACATTTTGCTCACAAATAGTTTAAGTACTCGAAATAGTGGTCTTGATACATTGAATTGTTCTCATGCTAATTATCTTTAACAATCTTAAATTAAGTTTCAACTGTTCATACAAATGAATTCTAAATTCTCCAATAGCTAATCAACCAAATATAAGAATACTAATTCCAACTCAATATTTCTTACATTTGTTCAATAGATTCCTATTGATCTCTCCTACCACAAAATTCTCAAACGCATTCCTTGATTCCTTTGCTTGCTAACACTACATTGGCATGGTCAATTTTCAAGTCATTATTTCGTACTAATTCAGATTCTCTTAGACGTACATAAACATATATCTGTGGTAACTTAGTTCAATCATTTATCGTTAGGTGTTCATTGCCACACTACCACAATTCTGGCCTTTTAATTCCCTTGTCATTTGTTCCCTTCCACTCCATAAGCATGTATCAACAACCTTACATAAGTTGGAAAAGTAGTCTATTATTTCCAAAGAAAGGTCATTAGCTCCAGAGGTCAAAATTGTTTCGCTTAGGTATATCAGTAATGTTTACACAATATGTACAAGGTTTATCCGTTTCCCTCAAAATTACATCATAGTAGTTCACGTCCAAGGTATTGATGTAATATCCCCAGATAAAGGTTCATATGTCAATTTATGGCAAAAAATTTTGGACGATAAAGAAATATTATTACATAACTATGGTTTCAATTTCATATAGACATCTTATTCACAATTAGTAAAGGTAATCCTAAAATAGAGACATATCAGTTCCAGAACAAAAACATATCAGAGTCAAACAGAATCATGTCTTTCAGAATTTCATTGATCATTTTTGCAAATATCCGGTGATGGTTTGCACCCAAATAGCATTAAACAAACATACAAATCAAAGTAGAACTTTACATACTTTCAATTTGACCATTATTCATATGTGAAGTTACTATGTTTCCTAAGAGGCCAATACATATAGGTTTATAGCATGAGTAAATAAAAATATTCCTTCTCCGATGTTTGTCAAGAATTATAATGATGATATGATTCAAGTAACTTTGGTCATTCATACAGATAGTCGGCTACTAAAGTGGAGTACATCTCTCCTCCTATTCACACATATTCACAAGAGCATATGATTTAATCAAACTGAACAATCTTAACAAAACAGAAAGGAAAGCATAAACTTCACTTACACTACAACAAATTGCACTTTTGGTGACCAAATTTGGCGACTAAAAAAATTTTAGTCGCCAAAAGTTGTGGAATTGGCGACCAAAAATTATATTAGTCGGTAAAAGTACAATATTTAGCTACTAAATTTTTTTAGTCGAGGTATATTTATTATTGGCGACTAAGAAAAAATTTAGTCGCTAAAAATGCCACAATTGGCGACTGAAAAAAATTTTAGTCGCTGCATTGTTAGTTTTGGCTACTAAAATTATTTAGTCGCCGAATGAAAAACAAAAATTTACTTTTTATCTTTGGTGACCAAAAGTTTGGTTGCCAAAAAGTTATTAGGGTTGACTAAAAAATATTTTAGCCATTGTCTAGTTAGTTTTGGCTACTAAAATTATTTAGTCATCGAACGAAAAGCAAAAATTTACTTGTTATCTTTTGGTCGCCAAATTTTTTTTTGCAGCAACTAATAAATATTTTAGTCGTTGTATAATTAGTTTTAGCTACTAAAAGTATTTAGTCGCCAATGAAAAAAAAAATTTACTTTTTATCTTTAGCGACCAAAAGTTTGGTCGCCAAAAATTTATTTTCAACGACTGAACAATATTTTAGTCTCTGTATAGTTAGTTTTGGCTACTAAAATTATTTAGTTGTAGAATGAAAAACAAAAATTTAGTTTTTATCTTTGGCGACCAAAAGTTTGGTCGCCAAAAATTTATTTTCAATGACTAAACAATATTTTAGTTGCAATATAGATAGTTTTGGCTACTAAAATTCTTTAGTCGTCGAATGAAAGACAAAAATTTACTTTTTAATCTTTGGCGACCAAAAGTTTGATCGCCAAATATTTATTTTCAGCGACTACAAAATTTGATACTCGCCGTATAGTTAGTTTTGGCTACTAAAATTATTTAGTCGCCGAATGAAAAACAAAAATTTATTTTTTATCTTTGGCGACCAATAGTTTGGTCGCCAAAAAAGTTATTTTCAGCGACAAAAAAAATTTTTAGTTGCCAAATAACTAAAATATTTGGAGGGAGACATTTCAAATTTTGGAGAGATTTATAAAATTAATTGGCGACCAAAATGTTTTGTTGCGAATTGTATAAAATGACCACATATATATATATATATGTATACATATTTTGTTTCCAAACCATTCCCTAAACAAACTAACTTCTCTCTCTCTCTCTCTCTCTCTCTCTCTCTCTCTTCAGCGTCTCTCACCCTCTCACTCTCTCCCTCACTGCTGCTCCTCCCCCTCTCTCTCTCTCATCGCCACTCCAATAGCCATGGAACAGCTCTCCTCCGTCGCTCCTCCTTGCGTTCACCTGCAACTGGAGCACAGATTCACCTCCTTGTTGGTCACTGTCACCTGAGATCCATGACCCACAGAAGCTCGATCGATGGCTCCTCTCTCACAAAGAGTGGTGAGGCTGCTGGTTTCTTTCCCCTCATTATCATTATCATCTGAGGTCGTCTGATCGCCAACTGTGCAAGTAAAAACGCAAATTTTGGGTAAATTTGGAGTCTTACTTTTTGGGTTTTTTTAGTGATATAGTTAATTGGGTGTGAATTAGAATTTAGATTATAATTTACATTTGGATTAGAATTTAGGGAAAATTGTGTTGTCTAGGTCTCTTACTGTGTATAGATTGTTGGAGATGATTCAAACCTTGTGTTCCTTAGACTTATTTATATTGTTCTCCCACATTGGTAACCATATATAAAATATATATATATATATATATATATATTATTTTATGATTTAATACTTAGCTATTTCGAGTTTAATATATTAATTTATTAACGTGAGCATTTTACAACTATTGATCATGTAATGGAAATCTTCATTTCCAACTTATAATGGAGCACATTTGAATCTAGAGATGCCGCTTTAACCCACCAAGCCACTCTAGTTTTAATTAGATCACAAAGCACATTCATATCAGATTGCTTACCTAAAAACACAATCTCATTCCTACGCTTCCAAATGGGCCATAGAACTGCCAGAGGTATGGCCTTCCAGATTTTCTATTCTAATCTTTTAAAGCTAAAACCAGCCCACCACCGCAACACCCCCGTTTATTAAGTTACACTATTTAGTAATGCATAATGCTATGAATTGGATCTCCTTATTTCTAAGGCGATGATCAAAATATAGATGTCAACTGTACTGAAAATTATGTCAAGGTTTTGTAATAATAAATTTGCTCACAAATTGCCCTTTCAAATAAAGTGCTACTACACACATCTCCAATGTGAAGACAATATTTTCTAGTCTCAATATGCCATTGACTATTTTTACTTTGACTAACTAAAATAGTTTCAATGTGTTTGAGGCTTTGTCATAAGCTCTTACTGCTTAAACTTACTTGAGATTTGGTCGCCATATATTAGTTATTGGCAACTAAAAAAAAAATTGGTTGCCAAAAATAATGTAAATAGGCGACGAGAATAATTTTAGTTGGCATTTGTCTATATTTTATGCTACTAATTCTGGTTTTAGTCGATGTACACATCCTTTTGCCGACCAAAAAATTTTTAGTCACCAACATATAGGCTTATTTATTGGGGTACTCTCTGCCGACCACAGAATTTAGTGGGGAAATATAAACCATTAATGACTAAAAAAATTTAGTAGTTGTATAGTTAGATTTTGTTGACAAAAACAATAGTTAGTCGCCAAATTGCACATACAGCTACACAAGATTTTGTCGTTATTGAGTTATATTTGCCAACAAATCATAATTTAGTCAGTAAAGGTAGGAAATTGTTTTTAGAGACAAGTGTATGCATATTGGTGCCCTACCCTATTTGTTTCACAGAGATCTATTTTGTCTTTGTTCTGTCTCAAAAACACACAGATGCTCACTCACCACCAAATCCGATGCCCGGTCACCACTGACTGTCGCACGTCGCCGCCACCACCTCCACAAATCACAAGTTTCTCTCTCTGTCTCTCTCTCTCTCTCTCTGTGTGTGTGTCTATCTCCCTCTCCCTTCTCCTATTTCCCCATCTCTCACACTTCATCTAGGGTTTATATGATTTTTTTTAGTTTAATTTTGTGTTGATTTCGTAAATGGGTTTGATTGAAGTATTTGATTTCTATGAAATTATGTTATGGTTGATGTCCAAAATGGTTTTGATTTTAGTTTTATGGGTTTGATGGACAAAGAAATTTTGATGTCAAACCCATAATCAACGAACAATCTAAATTTTCATGGAATTAGATTTGTCGAAGCTTCTCCTCTCTTGTACAATAAAAACCTAAACTTTTGGAGGTATCCCACTAGTATTTGTTTTGTCCTTACTTATATTCAAAGACTGATCAAAAAGAGAGAGCTTCATGGATTGATTGAGGATTTTGTTTTGTAATGAAAAAGAAAATAGAGCATGTTCAATGAAGTGATAAAAAATGGAACACAAGCGTAGAAAATGGTAATGAAATATGCATCAAGATTTTGTTGGGATGTATATCCTAGAAATGGTAATGAAATATGCTTTCTTCCTACAAAGATTGCAGCGTAATCGTTTAGGTACTGATCAACCATTTTTAGACTGTAATTTTTTATTTAGAACTTCTCTTTTTTCTTTCTATTGAAATGCAAAAGCGTGCTTGGATCATGGGTTTGTGGAGAAGAAAAAGAGAATCATTTTCTTTTCCTTCTATAAAGCCTCCACAAATCCACAATCCAAATTGTTGGCTTTTTGGCTTTCGAAGGTTATTTTTGTAATTGTAAGCGTGCCAGCAAGGATCAATCAGTCCTTACAGAATATTAATTGCCAACCAACTATCAGACGATTGTGTTTTAGTTCTTTCAACCTCAATGAAGAGGACTTTTACTGGTGGCTTTGTTTAGGAAATTAAGTAAACATGATTAAATGAAGAACAATTATACATTTCATTAAGTAAAATGAAAGACTTACAAGGATCCAAATCAGCCTCGTAGATGTTTACGGCAACAAACTACTTGAAACTACTCCTATGAACGAAGTGCAGTGCTGGAATTTGAAGTACAGAAATGTAAAGAACAAGAAATGTAAAAACTGGAAAGGAAATAAAGCAGATAAAACTGGTTTTTTGGATTTGAGTCTGGGGGCACTTTCTGGGGCTTTCTCTGCTATTTATACTTCTCAATGACAACCATCGAACTGCATTTCTAACCGTCGAACCATCCTTCCATGGTTGCTGATCATGTTGCCTTATAGTTAGCTCCACTATGCCATATCTGCAGCTAGGTTTCCGTCCTGATTTTGAATTTAAATATGAGTAACCGTTGAAGCCACGCCATCTTGCATCTCTTTGCTGATCCAGTGCTATGCAGATCTACAAAAAACCAATATTAACTGCCACGTGTGTGATTATGATTGAAGATTTGAATTGTCTTCCCGTATTGCCCTTATCCAGCCACGTGTCGAACTGTAATTGGCTTATACAAAATATGTAGCCAACATTACCCCCCGCACTAATATACTTAATACTTGGTGATATTAGTGGATCAAGGTATTTTATCCACGTCTTAGAACGTGCATGGGCTTTGCATTTTCCAGAAATGCAACCGTCATTCATCATTTGCATTAAATTCTCTTCTAATCCTTTGAACATCCCCACTATCCTAGTATTCGAAAAGACTGATACATCTTTTATGGCCAAGCCAATCTTCTCTTACATTGATCAAGCATACGAAGAGTTATTTGATGATGTTGTTCATCCTCGAAGGAACCTTCATGCATTGATTAGCCACCTTTACCCACCTTTCTATATTCAAGTCATGAAAGCTTTTGCAAACTATCAACCTTTGGATTACGAACCCGTTATCCACAATTCTGTAACCCAAAATTTTGCAAACATGGATATTGGAAGCTCTTCTTCTAACCCAAAACCTTCTGCGTGGGATAAGGCTGGAGCTTCTTCTTCCTCTGGGGCTTCTAGTTGGAGAAGCTGGCTAGAACCTGAGGAGTCTAAGTTAAGGGAACGAATCAATCATCATTTTGTCGAATTTGTTGATCCCCTAACTTTCCCTCCTTTGCTCGGAGTTCGGTGGTTTACCCATATGTACCCATCGACCGCCGACGCCGTTTAGAAGACAACCTACTCGTAGCATGGTACACGTCTTCCATGCCTACGAAGATAGTACAAGCCACTCATCGTCTAGAAGAGGCCCAAGGGTGCAGCCCGTCATTCTTAGCTCAAAAGGAAAAACTTTGCTCTTCTGACTGGCTTGATATTGTCAACAACCCCTAATTTCCTCCTTCTTTCGAGATGGAAGCTCCTGTGCCTCCTCTTCCGCAAAATCTTCACTGGATGGAGGAACTGAGACTTACTCTCTTTGAGGACCAGTTTCTCCCCTCCTATCACCCTCCATCTCCTCCTACTAAATGTCAGCGATAGCAAGCCCAACTTCTGCTTGCGGCCTTTTCTCACTTGCCCTTCAATGTTCTCGAGGACGATGTTCCTCTCAAGAACTTTCGATGGGCTTGTGATGTTATGACCTGGGGTCATGTCCTTAACCCTATCGCCCAAGCAGAGCTCCAGATGTTTTTAGACCAACTCCCATTGCTTCTTCATTGGCATCACATTTCTGTGGCCACCACTTGATCTTTGGATCAAATCTTAGCCCGTCGAGTTCATACCCAGTATTAAGCAGAGAACTTTATCGATGAATATAATGATTTCAAGAATAAAGACTCTGCATACTGGGATGATTTGAACATAGATGAGATAGAACAAGGGTTGAAAGAAACAAAATTCGAAATAAAGGCCGAAAGACTTTTTTATCAAGTAAGAGCATATCAAATTCAGCAGCCTAGCCTGGAGAAGATAAAAGATAGAATAAAGAAGAACAGAAGTTCATTGACCATAGTTGGGACAAGTTTCATGACCTTGTTATTTATTATGTTCCTTATTTTTATGAACTTGAATATTTAGCCAAAGAAGGCTTCTGATGTAATCGCTTTGGTCTTAATAAAGCTTAAGATATTTTTCTTTTATTTGGCATGGTCTGATTTTACCCCATTTGTCAAAGCCAAACAAACTTAGGGCTTCAAAATCAACAATTTCATCCTTCGAATCTCAATTCGATCATACCTAATGAAATACTGAAAACCCAATTTGAATTTTTCCAATTTATGGAGTGTAATTAACAACTTTTGCCGGTTTCCTTTTAGAATCAAAGCTTCGAATTTATCAATTCTGCCCTTCGAAACTTGATTTGATCATATCCAGTTCCCCAACATATGGTTAATACAATCAAGTGATTTCAAATCAACTAATTTTGTTTCAAACAAATAGTCTACATTTTCCAAAATATGGAAACCTCTTTTAAGAATTGCACTGTTTTATTCTAAAAAAGTGATTTTTTCTGTGTATTATCAAACCAACTATTGGTTTTGACACTTAGAACAACAATTTCTAACCTTAAGGTATTTCAAGTTTCGCTTCGAAGGATTTTACTGTCACTGACAAACCCTAAAACAGGTCCTTAATCCTTTTGAAGTAAACAAATACTTGAGTATTCTTGCATCCTTAGGCATAGAATGTGTTTCGAAGTCGACTTCTTGCCTTCAAAGTCGTTTGTTATCTGATTTTGGCAACAAAATTTGGCTTCGAAGCCAAATATTTTATTTCGAAACTGACGATAGTATTTGAGATGTGTTTCCCTCCATAACTATCAATATCGAGGGGAACTTTTCACACTCGTACCTTTAGTACTTCTTTGTGAGTTCCGTCCGTGTAAAACGACTGAATGTTTTTTCAGACAGAAGGGTTTAAAAACCCTTTTATTTTGTGCTTCCAATCCACTTGATCGTCTAACACACAAACCCTTTCATCTTTTACTGGCTTTCCTTTTCCTCTACTCCCTTTCCCGACTTCGTCTTCTGAGAAAACTCTCTATCAATGGCTTCTTCTTCTTTGAAAATACCGATCGTGGAGCGTGCGAGTCCGTCTGTAACCTTGAAAAGGATTATTGACGCAGAATGTGAGAAGTACAAGGCTGGTAAGAAAAGCGCCATTGACAGACACATCTTCATTCCTCGTCATCATGAGCAGCAAGAGTATGTGCTTGGGCCCATCTTCAGGGAGATTCCTACTGAGCTTCCAGCTCTGTATCCACGTCTACAAGACCATTGTCTCCTTTACGAAGGTGGTCTTGACTGGGGAAGTTGGAGAATGAACCGCCCCCATTGCTGCTGGCCCACGGTGAGACCAGAATGGCAAGAATGGTATGATCGGGTTGTCCCTGGTAGGACTCTGGATCTTCAAGAGCTTTGCCTTTTCGACGCCCTCCAATTATCCAGGTTCACCATTTCGGAAGACCCTTTCTTAATACCTGCTTGCCCTTTGCTTTTGGAATTCTGCTTTTAATTTCTTTCAATTCAGATGTGAGATGATGGCCCCTACTGTTCTTGATATCTGCCATCTATTAGGATTGTCCCCTAGTGGAACCCCCATTGGTCCAGATTATCTTGACCTCACAACCCCTTTTTCCCTTCCTTTTCTTAACTTATCCTATAGTGACTTTGTCAAGGCTGAGAATAAAAGAGAGGGCCCTGTGACTGATAGGGAATTCTTTTCTTTTATATTATATTGGCTTTGCAAGTTTCTCTTATGCACCTCTTCTCAGAGGATCAAGCCTGAATTTTCATCTCTTGCTAAAGCCCTTGTCTTACAAAGAAAGGTAGCCTTAGCTCCATACGTTCTAAGCCATGTTTATAGAGCCTGTTCCCTTTTTTGTGAAAAACCCTTGGATGCCAATCAAGGAGGTCCATTTTGGATACTTCAACTTTGGCTTTTTTGCATATTTTACTGAATTACAATCTAAATGCCTAAAGTTTTTGGAGCCAAACCCCACTACTCATGGCATGAAGTTAGCCAATGTTTCACTCTATCATTCCACCTTTGTTTTTTACTTTTCTTTCTTCCATCAACTCTCAGCTTCCCCTTCTTCTCACAGCTTCCGTCCTTTCGAACCTACCAACATTGGCCCATCCTGGTTGAGGACCTTTCTAAGTGATAGGTTCTGCTCTTCACCCCAACACAAGAACATATGGGCCTCTATTCTGATCCCTAGAGAGTTATTCATTGGGACTATGAACCCCAGAGCTTACAAATGCATTGCTGAGCCCTATTGTCCTGCCCAATTTGCTAGGCAATTTGGCTTCTTACAAGGGGTCCCAATACCTCTCTGCAGCCAGACCAATTTAAGCCTTACCAGCAGGGACTTGAAGGTTCAAAGATCCAGATTAGAAGAAGCAACTTCTAAATTCATCCAGGACTTTATTGACTTTGAGTACTTCCTTTTCATTCCTCAAAGTAACATATTGAAAAGGTACTAGAACTGGTGGATGGCCAATATGGAGGTACACTTGGCCCTTCCTCCCCAAGACCTATTAATGGAACTGGACGTACCTTAAGCCAAATCGAAAGGGGCTGGAGTTGTTACCTCTTCCACTGCTCCTGCTACTACAGTTCTTGCACCTGTCACCACAAAGCCTATTCCTGCTGCCTCAACTCCTCCTAGAGTTACTCGAGCTGCCTCGAAAAAAGGTATGTACCCTTGTTTCTTTTCTCTTCTTTTCCTTTATAATGCTTTTACCCTTACTTATAGTTCTTTCTTTGGTGTAGGTGGTGCGGGTGCCTTATAGGAAGATTCTCCCTAAAAGGTCCAAGCTTTAAACCTTCTCAGGAGCAAACAACGACAACAAAAGAAAAGAAAGCTTTTACTTGATCCTGAAAAGGAGGCACTTGGGGTTCACACAGCAGAAGAAGAAGAACCAGAAAAAGAAGAGACAGAACAAGAGCAAGAGATACCCTTAAAAAGAAAGAAGAAAATGACTATCTCTTTTGCTGATTTCACTGGAGATCCCATCCATGAAGCATCTGCTAAAGCAGTGCAAGCAGAGCATTCCAAAGAACTTATTATATTTCAAAGGGCTGAGAAGAGGAAGCAATAGCAAATGCTCAGGGATGAAGCTGCCGCCACTGATGCACTCCCAAAAGAAGTTGCAAGAAGACAACAAGCTGGTGGACACTATGCTCTTCGCAGCTCTCCAATCATAGCCACTACTTCTGAAACCAGTAAGTTCCTTCGTACTTCTATTCATCTTTCTCAAATTCTCAATACTGAGGCTTGACATTGTTTTGTATTTCTTCTTTTGCAGCAACAACTACTTTGCCTACTCTTCCAATAAGGATTCCTTCAGTTTCAGTTGAAGTTGAACAACCTCAAAATGTGGAGCCCATTCAGATAATACTCCCACTTCTGGCCCTATATTTTCCATACCCTTCTTGAGGCCAAGTATTCCTGCATCTCTTTCTTTTGGCTTAACTCCATACTTTCCTCATTTATCTTTCAATTCTACTCAATTTGATTCCCTTTCAAGCCTTGCTTCTCCTTCCCCTTCTAAGGAAATTCTAGTTGTTACTTCATCTTTGATGATAGTTGATTCCTATAGAGAAGGTACTGGCAGTCCCTTATCTTTGCCTAGCTCCAGTCCCTCTTCTCTTGACCTACTGGTAGCCAAAACTATAGAGACTGCTAAGGATACTCCACCTTCTTCTCCTATTCCTATGCAGTCATTTCTTCCTTCTACTAGAGCTCTTTCTGCACCTTCCATGTCAATGGATGAGGTGGATATCTTCAAAGCTAGGCTAGCTAGTCTCTTTGACATATCTTCCACCTCTCCAACAGCTAACAATGAGACTAAGCCATTAGTTTTAGCTGATTCTCTACTAGAAATTTTTGAGAGCTCTTCCTCCAGTGGTAAGACTTCCTTGCCTTCAATAGACTTGACAGCTGCTGGAGCTGCTGACATCTTTCGAGGATTCCTTTCGAAGCCTTACAAAGGCCTATAATAAAAATGGCTTCCTCCAGTGCTGCAAGATTGTTGAGCAATCCGGCATGACTGTTCAAGTCATTTATCTCAGGCAGCAGCCACCATTGATTTTTACATCAACATCTGTCATGCTGCCAAGGCTGCAGAGGAGAAATTGCTGAGAGATCAGAGTTTTGTTTCCAAAGTACATGCTGAAGTGTCAGAACTGAAAGAGAACAACATTCCTCTGTCTCCCAATTTCAAGCTCAACTGTTGGAAAAGAAGGCTCAACTTGAGAAGTTATCAGCAGTCAACCAAGCTTTAGATCGAACTGCCACCAAGCTGCAAATCACTAATCAAGCTGGCTGATCGAAAGCAGGAGATGACCACAGCCATTCAGTTGTTCCCATCTCTCAAGAATAGAGCATCTATTGTAAAAGAACAACTGAAAACTGTACTGACTTTTGGGCCAATCTATGGCTACATGTACTCAACTCTTTATGAAATAAAATTCTTATTTATCATTTGAGTGTTTTCATGTTCTTTTCATTTAGCACTTATTTTATTCCTTGTGTTTCCCACACGGTTGGATAATAAGGCTTCAAATATCTGCCATTAATCTTCTTGGGATGTACATATCCATTCAAATTTTTCAAATGATATGCTCCCAAAGGCAAGACTCTATGAACTTGATATGGTCCTTCCCAGTTAGGTGACCATTTGCCAAACTTGTGGCTTTTAATCCCTATTGGGAGTATTGTCTTCCATACCAAATCACCTTCATCAAAGCTAATGTGCTTGACTTTCTTATTATAGTTTTTGGCTGCTTTCTTCTTTTGGAAAAGAATACTATTTAATGCCAGAATTCTAGCTTCATCTATACTTTCTAACTTCAAGCACATACTCTGATGGTATTGCTCAAGAGTTAACTGATCCTGGCATCTCACCATCAATGACTTAACATTAATCTCCATAGGTAACACTGCATCATGGCCATACACTAAGGCATATGGAGTGATTCTTGTACTTAATCTTGGAGAAGTCCTATAAGCCCACAATACATCCAACAACAAGTTATGCCAATCCCTGGGATTGTCTTCCACAACTTTCTGTATTCCTTTCTTCAAAGACTTATTGGATGATTCAGCTTGACCATTGGCTTGTGCATAATAGGGGGTAGAATTAACAAGGCTAATTCCAAACTCTGCCACAAAAGACTTTACCATTTTCCCATCAAATACAGTCTCATTATCAACAGTTATAGTCTGTGGGATGCCAAATCTGTGGATCAGATCTTTAATGAATCCAATAACTTCACTCTGGTCTACAGCCTTATATGGCTTAGCTTCAACCCACTTAGTGAAATAATCCGTGGCCACTAAGATGAAACAATGATTCTTTGAAGAGGGTGGGTGTATTTTCCCTATCATATCTATAGCCCATCCTCTAAATGGCCAATGCTTCACAACTGCATGCAGATCAGTTATGGGTACATGCCTTATTGTGCCATACTTTTGGCATGCGTGGCAACCTCTAGCATATTCTATGCAGTACTTAAGAATGGTTGGCCAATAATAGAAATGTCTTCGAAACAGCCATCTCATCTTCACACTAGGCTGATGAGCACCACAGATGCCTTCATGTACCTCAGCCATGGCCGTTAATGCTTTCTTTGGGCCTAAACATTCCAATAATAACCCATTTGCCCCCCTTTTGTAGAGAGCATTACCATACATTATGTATTGCATGGATTGCAATTTGATTTTTCTGTTGGCTTTCGAAGATGGACTAGTTAGATATTGCATTATTGGATGCCTCCAATCTTGTTATTGTAAGTCATTATGATTGACCTCTAAGACCATTTTCCTCCTATTCAAAGGTGGTATTACCTTTTGATATGTTGTTTGGCTTATGTTTCTTTGAGTGTTATCCCTTATCTTGAAATTTGAAGCCTTTTGAGCCACATCATTAGCTTTATTATTCAAGAATCTTGGGACATAAGTTACATTTGCTATCTGAAACAAAGAAAGCAAATGTAATGCAACAACATAATATGGCAATATGCTTATACTTTGACATTTGAAAATTCCTTTCACCTGGTTAACTACCAATTGGGAATCTCCAAATATATCAACTGCATGAGCTTGTAATCTAATAAGTATTTCGAGTCCCACTACTAAAGCTTCATATTCAGCTTGATTATTAGAACAAGTAATTTCATCTACTCTGAAACCATGTGTGGTTTCTACCCCTAGTGGTGACTTAATCACCACACCAATTTCAGTTAGACCATTGGCTTTTGATCCATCGAAGCACATTTGCCATGGTTCAACACTAACCATACCAAGTTCCATTATCTCTTGGCTTTCTGTTTGACATGGATGGTCTGCCAAGAAGTTAGCTAAAACTTGTCATTTTACTGCCTTTTGGGGAACATATTCTAGATGAAATTCTGATAAAGCTAGTATCCATTTGCCAATTCTTCCTCTCAACATAGGTCTAGATAACATATATTTAACCAAATCTGTGGTTATAATTACTAAGACAGTTGTAGGCAAAAGATAGTATCTTAATTTCATTGCAGCAAAATACAATGCAAGGCACAGCTTTTCCACAGCTGAATATTTACATTCACAAGAATTTAGAAACCTACTAAGGTAATAAACTGCTTGCTCTTTGCCTTCTTCATTGTTTTGGGTTAAGAAAACTCCCAGTGAATCTTCTGTTGCAGCTATATACAACTTCAAAGGCTTATCACCCTTTGGTGACATCAGCACTGGAGGGTTGCCCAAGTAGGCTTTGATTCCTTCGAAAGCAGTTTGATGCTCTGCTGTCCACACAAACTGCTCTTCATCTTTCAGCCTTAATAAGGAAGAAAATACTTTAGTTTTCCCTGCAGTATTTGAAATGAATCTTCGAAGAAAATTAACCTGTCTAAGGAATTTTTGTAATTCTTTCTTACTTGATGGAGGTCTGGCTTCAATGATAGCTTTGGCTTTATTCTGATCAATCTGTATTCTCTTCTTGTGTACTACATATCCCAAGAAGTTTCCAGCTGATATGCCAAAAGCACATTTGAGAGGATTAAGTTTCAACTTGAACCTTCTCATTCTTTCAAAAGCTGCTTCCAAGTGAAACAAATATTCCTCCATGGATTGGGACTTTACTACAATATCATCAATGTAACACTCTAAATATCCTTCAATGAGGTCATGAAAAATAGTGTTCATAGCTCTTTGATATGTAGCCGCAACATTCTTTAGGCCAAATGGCATTTTAACCCATTCGAAGGTGCCAATATTCCCAGGACATTGAATGTTGTCTTGTGGATATCCTCTTCTGCAATGCAGATTTGGTTATAACCAGAGTGCCCATCCATCATTGATAAAATCTTGTGCCCTGCTGAACTATCCACCAATAAATCTACTATGGGCATGGGGTACTCATCTTTTGGAGTTGCTAAATTTAGGTTTCTGAAATCGATGCATACCCTCATTTTACCATTTTTCTTAACTACAGGCACAATATTGGATAGCCATTCAACATACCTGGCTGTCCTAATAAAGCTTGCCTTGAGGAGCCTGAGAATTTCCTCCTTGACCTTCTGAATCACTTCAGGACTCGTCCTTTTTGGTTTTTGCTTGTATGGCTTGAAATTAGGCCTCATAGGGAGCCTATGTTCTACTAATGACCTATCCAATCCTGGTAGTTCATTATAAGACCAAGCAAAGCAATTTTTATATTTCTTCAAGACCACCAACAACTAGTCCCTGTCAAGAGCATTTAACCAAGCACTAATGTAGGTGGGCTGCTGTATGGAACCTTCCCCCAAGTTCACTTCTTCCAAAGGGTCTTGCATCTGGGAACTCATTGGTAATTCTTTCTTAATTTCTTTTGTCTTCGAAGCAAACTCCTTACTTTGTCCTGCTCCCAGTTTCTTTGATTCAGCATCTTTGCCCTCCTCCTCATAGACAAAGTCTGTCCATAAGGCTTCTCTTTCCTGTATCTCCTAGACTTTTGTTTCAATGTCCAATGCACAATATTTATCCAAAGCCAAAAATCTAACCTGTTGCTGCTCCTGCTTGCAGCCAATTGTTATGGCTTTTCCCTCTTGCTCTTGCACCTTCTGGACTATTGATTTTATATCCAATACTGAGAACTGAATTAAAGCCAAAGATCTGGCCTCATGGGTTTCATCTCTTTGCCTACAACCAGGCATCATTGTCATCTTTAACGACAAACTCCTCATCAGCACTTTCCTGAACTAAGTGCTTTAGGTGTGCTAATTCCTCATCAACCGTCACTTCAGCTGATCCATTAGGCTTTCTCAGTATACTGAGTGGTGCCACTCCTTCAGTATACAATTTGGCCTCTGCAAAATCTGCACAAGCTATGAAGGGTTGAGGGTCTACATTGATCTTCTCTGTCTCTCCATTGCACAAGGCCATCATGATCTTCTGATGTAAAGAGGAAGGCACACACTTATTGGTGTGAATCCAATCCCTTCCAAGTAGAGCATTATACTTAGCATTGCTGTCGATAACGAAGAATGTTGTCATGCAGTCCCTGGTTCCCACACTCAGGTTGATGGGCAAAATGCCTTGAGCCATCTGTTTGTCTCCAGCAAAACCAGCAATGGTTGTACTAGTTGGGATTAGTCTGGGGTTCCTCTTTCCTAGTTTCTTCAAAAACTATTTCGGAAGCAGGTTTACTGTTGCCCCATTATCCACCAATACCTGGTTCATCTGTATCCCATCGAAGAAGGCCTTGATATACAAGGGTTTGACATGCTGTGTCATGGATGTCGTGGGATACTCAAAAGGGTATGAGAGGTTAATACTCACATCTTCATCACTCTCATCTCCAGTTTCCATTGGTATGGCTACTTTGGATTCATCTTGCACCATACTCACTTATGAGTCTTCACTAGAAAACTGGAATTGGGTCAATTTCTTGACCTTGGTTTTCATCTTCAGCTTGAAACTCATGTGGCAGTATATGCACCATATTCACTGACACGGGAGAAAATGAGCCAAATTGGACGACTGGCTGTACCTGTTTCTCTTCTTGGCCAACTTGCTCAATTACTTCAGAAGCATCTTCCATGCTGCATTCTGGCACTTCAGTACTAGTAACTTTTGTCGAATGGTCTGTTTGCTAGTTGTTCAACCAAAAATGCTATTCAACCATGAAGGCTTCAAACATCTCTTCTCAACCATCTCTTTCCTTTGGCCTAGGCCAACTTCTCCCTCTGTCTCACTATCACTTTCCATCAAAGCTTTTTCCAATCCTGCCAAACTGGATCTTTCTTTGGCTTTCAGTTCGGAATGAACTTTGGCCAATTGCTCTCTGCTGCAACTCTTTTTTCTTGAGGAGTCGATTTTGGGTTATGATATAACTTTGAACTTTTTCTTCCTCTGCCTGGCCCTTTGGCTGGACCAATGAAGAAATTTCTGCTTTCTTTCAGGTCCTTTTGGTATTGAGTGTACCTTCGCTGGATCTTCCTCCTTTGGGACCGAGAGATCACTGGGACCATATTTGGTTCCTTTTTTTTCGATGCTTGAGTAACACCCAATTATTTAGAGCCACCAAAGGAGGTTTAACCATCCTAGCTTGGTCTCCAACGACATTTCTTTGGATAGACATTTCCCTAGGTTTGTTTTGCATAACAAACCAATCTGGGACTCCAGGCACCCATGTCCCTACTAGCCTAGTTGTTGAACTGTCTCTTTCTCCCTCCGAAGCCAGCTTCAAAGCTGGCTGTGAAGGCCACTACTTGGCACTGACTCCCTGTTTTGGGCCCAATTCAGGCCTTCCATGAAGGTGACCACTTTCCATTCGGTGTGAGGCTGGACTAGGGGGCCAATCTCTGACTTTGATCCCATAGCTTAAACTCCTTTCAGATCTCCTTTCAGGATGATTGCCCTCCATTCTGTAATAATTAGGTGGTCTGGATCCATGTAGAGGTCTCTTGCCTTTGGAGTGCACTCTAACGGCTGTTGGCTCAGCCATTAATGGTTGCTGCCTAATACCAGTTGGATACGGCCTTTTGTTATAAGCACTGGTTGGTTTAGGATGCCTCTGCACATCCTTGTAATATTGCCTCCCATCAATCGAAAGCCCTTTCAACCACTTGTAGCTCAACCTGCATCTGGGACACATTCTTTGCATGATAGCTGCCTCTAAAGAATCATCATCCAGTGCCTCTTCATCAGAGTCTTCCCTCTGGTCTGAAAAACCTTGTCCAACAGTTGGTAGACTTCTAGCATCTTTCTTGATAGTAGTCTGGCTGACAACATGCATTTGCACATTGACCTCTTCCAATTTTTTCAAGGACAAGTTCTAGAAGTCTAGCACAATAACATTGGCTGCCACTTCTCCAATTTCTGGGAATGGATTAGTGTCAATCCCTATGGCCTTTTCTGCTTTAGCTGGGAATTTTAGACTTCTCTTTCGAATTTGCTCCTGGATCCTGTCTCAAAAAACAATGCAGTTTTTAGTTGAGTGAGACCAAGAATTATGTCATTTACAATACACTTTTCCTTTAAGTTCCTCTGGAGACGGAATTTTGACTCATTTTGGTAACTTCAGGAAGTTTGCAGCATGCAAATGATCAAAAATGTCATCTGCGTTTGTCAAATCGAAAGAATATTTCCTATGAAGGTCTTTCTTTTTAAACTGCTAGTCTATTGTTGTGTCTTTATGAATTAATGCTTCGCAGATCACAGGTTATTTCCTTACAATCTCTGCTGCATCAATCTCATAATTAGGATCTCTATAGTACGTCTTGTATGATGCATTACTTCGATCTTGTTCTTCTTCCAGTAATACTTTATATCTAGACACTTTATAGGTCAGTTCCACTAAGTCTCTAAACTCAGTTGAGTCAAACTTCTTTCGAAGCCTAAACTCTAGACCATTTTGAGCCAATCTCACAAACTCAAGCTCTGGTAGGACAATCTTACATTTGTTTCGTGCTCTTTTGAACCTGTCAATAAATTGAGCAGCCTTTTCATCAGGCCTTTGACTCAACCCTGCCAAGTCTGCCATAGAAACTTCTGGCTTCGTTTGGAAGAATTGGGCATGAAATGCCTCCTCCATCTATTGCCAAGTTTGGATAGAGCCAGGTGTAAGGTTAATATACCATACAAAGGCTGCCCCAGTTAGAGAATTTGGGAACAATCTCAACTTCATGTAATCATTATTGGTAAATTCACCACATTGAACAGCGAACCTAGCAATATGCTCCACCGTTGATTGGTTTCATTCCCATAAAAAGAGCAAAATCTGGTATCCTAAATCCTCTTGGGTATTCATATACCTATCTACCCACTCTGGATATGGTTTCCTGTACACAGGAGTTTGAACCCCCCGAGTCATCGGTCCACACATCTCTCTAACAATGTTAGCAATTTGATCCCTGGGAACCATATTTTGTGCTTGTTAAACCATTATTGGAGGAACAAACACAGGATTTGGTGGACAACCTTGTGCCTGAGGTTCTCTTGGTCCATATGGTGGCGCATTTGGGACTGGTTGCCCCTGTGGTGCTGGCTGTTATTGAGGGTATGGGTAACCCCTCTGAGCTTGTCCTGCGAAAGGACCTGCGAAAGGTGTTGGAATAGGTGTTGTGTCTCTTCCAATTGTAGGGAACCCTTCCAACCCCCTGGGTGTAAATTCAAACAAAGGATTAGTGAAGCCATTGTGCTAGGTATGGCTTCGAACATGGGATTTGGAAACATTCTTATGCCATTTTCTTGTGTTGGGCCAGATCCACCAACTTGCATGACTTCACTGTTAAGTAATGAGGCATTTTGATTTATCACAGGTCTTGAAAGAGGTTCATACCAAGACTGAGGTGATGGTCTTTCGTAATTTTGGTTACTAGTTTGACCATTAGAATGTCCATTAATTTGCATAGGCTGTTTATCTCTAGCCAATTTTTGTTGAGGGACATTTAAAATTTCCTTATATGTCTTCTGTTTGTTGGTTGGTGGGTATTCATTCGATCCATGAAGGACGTTGCCCACATTTCTATTGTTTTCATTAACTGCTGTCCCATGGCATCTACTAGGCCACCCCATGGATTTATTGGCTGAGTATATGGAACAGTGGATGGTCTAATTCCTTGGCCTGTCCAACATTTTGAACATGTGGTACTTGTTCCGAAGTGCTGGTCTATTCAACCATAGGTTCTGATAGAACAGGTACTTCCACAGGATGTGTTATCACATTATCCTCTGAATTAGGTATTTCTACCTCTCTTTCCACGCCTTCTTCCAAGCGTTTATTTTCTCTTGTCTCCTACGTCTAGCCATTTCAATTAGTCACCAGGTGTGCCAAAAATATATGTTGGCTTTTTGGCTTTCGAAGGTTATTTTTGTTATTGTGAGCGTGCCAGCAAGGATCAATCAGTCCTTACAGAATATTAATTGCCAACCAACTATCAGACGATTCTGTTTTTATTCTTTCAGCCTCAATGAAAAAGACTTTTACTGGTGGCTTTGTTTAGGAAAATTAAGTAAACAATGATTAAATGAAGAACAATTATAGCATTTCATTAAGTAAAATGAAAGACTTACAAGGATCCAAATCAGCCTCGTAGAGGTTACAGTAACAAACTACTTGAAACTACTCCTATGAACGAAGTGCAGTGCAGGAATTTGAAGTACAGAAATGTAAAGAATAAGAAATGTAAAAACTGGAAAGGAAATAAAGCAGATAAAACTGGTTTTTTGGATTTGAGTTTGGGGGCATTTTCTGGGGTCTTCTCTGCTATTTATACTTCTCAATGACAACCGTCAAACTGCATTTCTAACCGTCGAACCATCCTTCAATGGTCGATGATCATGTTGCCTTATAGTTAGCTCCATTATGCCATATCTGTAGTTAGGTTTCCCTCCTGATTTTGAATTTAAATATGAGTAACCGTTGAAGCCACGTCATCTTGCATCTCTTTGTTGATCCAGTGCTATGCAGATCTACAAAAAACCAATACTAACTGCCACATGTGTGATGATGATTGAAGATTTGAATTGTCTTCTCGTATTACCCTTATCCAGCCACGTGTCGAACTGTAATTGGTTTATACAAAATATGTAGCCAACACAAATACAACATACTCAAAGTTTTTTAACGTATCTTTTTCAATTGATATTATAACTATCACCTAATATTTTTTGATATGAGGTTAATCTTTGATATAATTTTATGAATTTTAATTTTAAGAACTTTTTTTTTTTTTTTTTTGCAAAAATTACTAAAACAAACAAAAATATAGGGCCTCCTCCTATGTGAGGACCTTAGACAGCGGTCTCATTATTAGGAATTGACATCCTAAATGTTGTGGACAATTTTGAGAAATGAAGTGGGAGATTGGCCTTGTTTGGTTTAGATTATTACGAGCTAAAATTAATCATCTATATCCGTATTTGAAATGGACTTAGTGGATTGAAATTATACTATTTTTTGGCATACACTAAGGCCCTGTTTGATTCTAGGATATAAAGGGTGAAATTGGATATTATATACTGTGGGGTTCACATATTCCATATTTACAATTTTTTTTTTAAAAGAGGATATAATATACTATGGGATTGTATATCCCCCAAAATTGAAAGATATACAATACCACCATTCCCCCATTATATCATATCCCATAGGTTGGGATATAATTTAAAAAGTCCAATTTACCCTCTTGTCTATCTAATATAATACAATATAATTTTTCAATTTAAATATAATATAATATAATTTAATATAAATTTTGAATTTATATAATATAATATATTGAATTAATTTAATATAAATTTTGAATTTCATATAATATAATTTTTTTTTATCATTATTAGGTTGACATTAATATAATATAATTTATTTTTTGTTTGGAAAAATTATTGAATTTAATATGAATCTTTAATTTGTTCCAATAAAAAATAATATGAATCTTTAATTTGTTTATTTGCATTAGTTCTGAATTTTTAATTTGTTTATTTACATTAGTTCCAATGTGGGTTTTTAAAATATGTTATGAGGACAATCTTGGAAATTACTTGTTTATATCCCACAATATATTTTGTAAAACAAACATGGATAACACATATCCAGTCTTATATATCAAGTCAACAAACATGAATTGGAGAATATATTATCCAATATATATATCCTATTCATTATATATCGTGACTAAATCTCACATCATATTATGTCTTCCATTTTATATCCAGTAAAACAAACAGGGCCTAAAAAAGTATACTATTTTTTTGGCAAACACTAAAAAAGTATACTATTTTTTTTTGTATACATATACTTATTTGAGTCATATCAATTAACATCTATCAACATCTCGTCCCTACTTTTTTATTTACTTTTTCTATTTTTCTATATATATATATATATTTTAATAGAAAGTTAAAAAGTACATTTATTTAAAACATCCCAAATCACCCCTTAGGCTTCAAATTTCTCCTTCCTGCTTACCTTCAATGTTTGTGATGGATGAAAATTGTGAGAAAATCAACTTGTCCTTTCTTGAATTTCAATCACTCTTTTACGTGTACGTCTGTGGCTTTTCTTGCTCTAGGGCAAAGCTCGGTTTTTTTCCCAATCAACGAATATAGGTAAGGGGGATTCTATTTACATTTAAAAAATCATTAAGTACCTTTAATTTCTCAATATATCCTATTAAATTATTTAGGATTATAAGTTACTCCTATTACATCCTATTTTTTTCTTCTTCAAATTATCTTTCAAGATACACTCATATAATAAACAAATCAAAAATCTCAAATTACATCACTTTCAAAAAAATTTAAACAAATTCTTCATTACAACTACTTTATTTTTAGTCACATACGAAGACGATGAAATCGGCTAAGAAGAATTACGAAAGTGGACAATGAATTTCAGTCACACAAGAATTGTGAAACAATAATTCAAATTTTCATAAATATAACAGATCACTCATAACGAAGCCAAATAAGGACTGACTTTGTTCACGTTTTGTATGACTTTTTTATCTATATGAATGAATGATTTTGATCTTTCTCAGAATATACATATATATATATATATAATAGATCAAAACTCAAGAAGTAAAATTAGCAATATAGCTTTTATTTTGGCAACCAAATAAAAAGTCAGCTTTTAACTTTTTACTCATTTTGGGTCACATCACGGCTCATATTTTTTACCCATAAAAAGACAAAATAGACTAAAAAAGTCAAAAAACTAACTTTTTACTAATTTTTTAAAACACCACTATATCTATGAATGAATGATCTTAATCTTTCTCAATATATATATATAATAGATCAAAACTCAGGAAGTAAAATTAGCAATATTTATGTTTGTGGGTAAATAGGGATTTATGAATACGTTAAAAAAAGGAAAGAGAAAAACTTGATTGGAGCATTGTATATATATAGAGCACTGCTTGGGAGTTCTAATCCAACAGCTCTAATGCGAGCTCTGATGAGTTGGCATGGAGGAAGCAAAAAAATAAAAACAAGACACAATCCATCACATCAGCAGTGATGGACCCTACTGCCAACACACTAGTGGTGGATTCATTTTTGATTTATACATGTATATATTGTACACCTATAACTCTTGCGCTCACTGTTTGGTACAATTTCGGCGATTTGGTTCAATAATAATTTTGATTTTGATTTCAATTTCAGAGATAGACAACAAAAAACAAATTTAAAAAAAAAATAAAAACAAAAATAAAAATAAAAAAATAAAAATTGAGTTGAATATGAAAAATATGTATAAGTAGTTTGAATGTGTTATAAGGAAAAAATAATATTTTATTTTATAATTTAATGTGTATTCCTTATTAGTAAATTTACATTATGATATAATAGGAACTAAAATTTTAAATTTTATTTGAGCATACTGAATTATTATTTGGGTGCAAATAGAATCACTCGTAAGTAAGTCAAGCTTTAGTTTTTATTATTTGGAAAATTTACTGATAAGTCCATACACAAAATTCAAAATCATCTAGTCTCAAAACAAAACACGTGTTCCAATTAGTCCTATATATTTTAATTGTTACAAAAAAAAAAATCCTATTTCTAGATAAAAAAATAATAATAATTTAAAGACGTTGCTACATTTCACCATTGCCGGACTTCCGTTAGACGGTTATCGGAGACTCGCCAAAATGTTCAACATCACTGGGAATTTGTCGGAATATCACCAAAAATTCGCCAGAGTATCGCCAAAATGTTCTAAACGTCACCGGGAGTTGTCAGAATGTCTAGAATGTTCACTGGATGTCAATAATATCGTCGGAGACTCACCGGAATGTCTAGAATATTGCCAAAAAAAATAATAAACTGAGAAATTAATATGAAAAAACATAGCAAAATGTGCTAAATATTGATGAACTGAAAGAAGAAAAAAAACCTAAGAACAACAAATAGCAACAATGAAAAAAATATATATGTTATTTTCAATTTTTGTAGGATTTAAGCAAATAATTTTCAATATTGATCAAATTGAAAAGCAAGTTTTGAAACTGTAAAATGTTACATTTTCAAAGCATGATTCTATTAAGTATTTATCCTTATTAATCAAATTGAAAAACATGTTATGAAACTGTAAAATTTTACAGTTCTAAACAAATTTATGAAACTGCAAAATTTTACAATTCTAAAGAATGATTCATTTCAGCACAAAAAAAAATAAAAATAAAAAAAACTGAAACTGTAAAATTTTACAGTTTTCACCGCCTGTAATTAAAGCTCGAAAACAACTTGTTCAAAACTTGAAAAATTTCTCCATTAGTACAAAAAAAAATATTAAAACTGAGAGATCGAAGGAAAGAGATAGATATAAAAAGATACTTGTACTCTGACAACTATTTTATAGTTTAAATCTATTCAGATCTGATGTAGATCTACTTAATCATCTTCTTTGTTGGAAACTCATCTCTTTCGCTGTCACGCCCCACTTTTTATTACTCGAACGCCCCACTTTTTATTACTCGAAGTCATTACCAAGTTCCTTAACTTAATTCAATTTCAGAGATAACATGCGGAAATAAAGTCAAATGTTCCATTAAAAGTAATGAACACACAATTCTCTCATTCGAATGAAAACTAAATACAACATGAGTATCCTTAAATAAATTGCCCTCAGGCTTACAACATTAAATAATCAAATGAAGGGTGTAACCCTTTTACACATATGGCATTCCGCCAACACAAAGAGGCCCCGTGGCCAACAATTAAGAAGATCCAAATCTTGTAGCACATCCTGCTAAACACCTGAAAAAGATTTCAACAACGTGGGATGAACATATAGTCCAGTAGGGATCTCAACATGATCCTCGACAATAACAACATTACAGATAGCTATGATCATGCACACTCATTCTCGTACTAGAATAGTAAGGTGACAGTTTATACAAAATATAAGTATGTGTGAACTTTTCTTGAAAACAACCATTTCAACCAACGCTACTAGCGATTTATCTTTCCTTATTCCTTTCATTAATCCCCATTCCCCTTCTTTCATAACACTAACAATCACTTAGGAACTAATCACTAAGCCCGATACTCCCCTCCATTTCCCACACTACGACAGACGTACCGTTTCAAAACATGTTTATCGTTAAAACATTCATTCTCCTACCACTTTCCAAAATACAAAAATGACAGATGGTTAACACAAGATAGTCCATTACATCATCATTTTACAAGTTCATGACACTAATGTCAATGACACATCTCACTTTCCAATTAGACAAATATGACCCAGAACTTGGCCAAATAACTCAACAAGGATAACAATTCAAGTTAAACCTTTCTTATAACACAATAGATACACATGTTAGTGTTGTATCAATATCACATAAACCACTTCCGTACTTCACAAACAGATGATGATATACATTTTAGTGCTATATCAAAACAAATAAACAAACACTTCAGTGGACAAGCATTGAGCTGTATCACACCTTCAATAGATAAGCATATGAGCTGTATCTCTGCTATAGGTGTGCATATGAGCAACAACCTTGGGTTCATCCCCTATCTTCCCATAATCATTAACCGGTTTAGAGTACATCCCCTATCTTCCCCTAAACCGTGGAGTACATCCCCTATCTCCTCCCATACACAAGTAATGCATATAAACACAACGTCATATACACAAACAATCAATGGTATAATGCATACACAACAATTCAACACAACCGTGTCATCCTCCACCGATGACCAAGGACAAAACCTCTAGATGCAGGTATGTTGTACATCTATTAACATACTCAATTATCATGAGACCACAAACCCTTCAACAAAACTAACATGGCAGTTAAAGATACAACCTCCACATATGTGTGTTCAACACTCACATTACAATAATCCAACTCTCATACCTTTTGCCTCCACAAATTCATTTCCCTGGACAATAAGGCCATAACTCATTTAACCATTACATTCTTTTCCAAGCCACTCCAATTTAATTATGCAAATTAAGTATAATCATTAAACTAGGGTTTTCCTCCCTCTTTCTCAATATTGACCTAAAAGGCTCAATTATTAACAGCAAACAACAATGATCACATTGAAGACCCAAAATTCATAAGTATTTGCCCAACAATCACAACCCCTCTATTAATTTATTAAATCAAATAAATTAGGGTTTTCTCTCCTTTCAACAACAACATGCTAATTAACACCCAATTAGCCCTAAACCATAACTAATGATAAATAAACCCAACTCCAACAGTCAACCCAAGGTTTCAACCCCATGATTTTTAATAAATCCAACATGATATACTGTTTTTATGCAATACAAAAACTACCAATGTCTATCTATGGATGGAGTATTGAAAAGAAACAAGGAGAATCCCTACCTCAAAGGAGAACCCAAATGGAGAAGATTGACCCGAAATCCAAGTGCTCCAAATCCACAATTCTTCAGATTAAAATGTAGCCCTCACTCTCCTCTACCTTTTTAACAAAGGACCTAGGATGGATTTATAGAAGAAAGAGATGAAATCTAGAGAGAGGAGTATGTTTTAGAGAGAGAGACTCTCGGCTGCTAGGGTTTCAGAAAAAAGAAGGAGAAAATGTTATTTTTCCCCGCTGTTGAGTTTATAAACTGACAGGCTCGCTCGAGCGAAGACCTGGTCGCTCGAGCGACCAGACACAAGAAAACAGACCTCGCTCGAGCGAAGAGAAGCTCACTCGAGCCAACAACACTGTTCTCAAGGGTCTAAGTACTAGACGCAAACGTCGCTCGAGCGAAGAAGGGCTGGCTCGAGCGACGGACCAAAACACAAGCCTCGCTCGAGCGAAGAGAAGCTCGCTCGAGCGACAAGTCAAAAACTGGACAGGCAGACTCGGTTCCTAAACTCAACCAATCTGCAACCAACCTGCCCAAAACTTTCTAAACCCAAATTTAAAGAATTGAAGGATAAAACAGCTCAAAATCACAACCGGAATCCTCGGAACTAAGTCCGGATACAAACACCCAAGGAGAAAGAACCGGGATCGCTACAACCTCCCCCCCTTAAAGAATTTCGTCCCCGAAATTAAGGATGTGCCAAAACACAAGGCCAACTAATTACTCATACCAACATTTCCCCCCAATACTAGGAGTGAAACCGCTCTCACTCAAAACCGTCAAGCCACTCTTACCAAAGAAGAGACTCACGAAGGGAATACATTCCAAACAACAACGCTTAGGTATGAAAACCTTAACAAACCAAACCTTTCCTGAGGCAATAACCAACAACTTACTAGCGTTCAAGCTAAGTCACTACTCAACAACAAGATTCCTGAAAGCCAACCCAAGCAAATCTTATGAGTAAACAATAAGAAAACATTTTCTTGCTCAAGCGACATTTCTCAAAGATAGTCAAATTTTCAATGTCAACATTCTAAAATAAATCTTTCATTTCCATGCGAAACTCAAAGGTTTTGTAAATATTTTTCACAAATATGGTGTTATCCACAACACAAAAGTCATCCACAGTTTATTACCAAAAAGATTTCATTTAGAATTCCTCAAAATCCTTGATTTAAATCAATTTCTCAAACAACTCCCTTAGGTGGCCAAACACTAGGAAAAAAAAATTTTGTTTTCCAATTCTTTTCAACATACTATTAGCAAACAACTATCATTCATACAGTGATACCAAAACCAACACGAAGCATAACATTTCTATAATGATAGTTAATAGAAATAAATACAGTGCTACTAACACATAAGGCATAAGAATTCATGGTTTTGCAAATTTCATCCCGCCTCCCTTTACTTAACCAGTTAATAACATACACCTGGCCAAACAATAAAATGAGATAACAACTCATATAAAGCATTTTTCACTTCACCACAGATAAGCATATTAGCTATATCATATTAACAACGAATAGAAATATTTCTATTATCAATGAGCATACACATAAGTGATGCTAATGGAGTCCATCCCTATCTCCTCCAAAACAAAATGCATATGCAATGTAATACACACTCGCCATATACAACACATAATCAATATATGAATGTTCTGTATTAATTCAACAGTCAAAATAAATGACTTATTTTCAGTTATACCTAAGCCACTTGCAAGGTCTACAACAATCAAAACTATCCTCAAGGTGATCAATGCCAACCCAAAACACAATACCAATAAGCTGACAAATCAACTCAACAAACTCCACACTCAGTAATCCACACACTGATGTGCCACTCAAATTACTAACCCCCAAACACGAAGTTCTCTACATAAATCCCCAAATTTGGAATCTCACTGGATCTCCTCAATTTAAACCGCATCAACACTGCGTCTAAGGGTATCACCATTTCCCTCCCCATGGCTGCATAGTAAAGCCTACTCATCTCCTCGACCGAAGACCGACATGGTCAACCTTAATCACAATAACCCAACCAAGAAGATAATTTGACCACCGCTATTCTCGTTACTCTAGAACACAAACTGTTCTTCCTTTAAAGAATGCTGCCTGCATCCACTCACAAACCATCCCTAACAATAATAACCACATTACCACATGAACACTACCCCCATACCACCGATGGGGTCACCATGAACTAGCTACTAGCAAAGCCCAAAACACAAACCAATAAACAAGTACCATTCCCGCTAACCCGAGCACAAATCCCACATAACCTTGCAACACCACACACTCTCGAAACCATCACATTTAACACATACGCCCACGGGTTCCCGTTCTCAACAATCAAACTCTAACATGAACAAGATTCACAAACCAACACATAGTTAACGCAATATACAGTGCCAAGCAAGCAACAACGCTAGGATCCTTGACCCCATTAACAACTTCTCAAAATAAATAGAGAGTTCGAAATCTCATACATACTCCCCAATACATGAGGATTAAACAAACAACACTATGCATATAAATGCGATACATAAGCATGGTGCCTCAGCATCCCTCAGTACACCAGTCCACAACAAAATCAATATACATGATACACCACCGGCCAACATTACAAAAAGTCCCTCTCCAAGGTAACACTATAGGGCTAACTAATTAGTCGCCCCTCGCAAAGGACAAGAACGTCTACCATGGCCCAGCTAGCCACAAACAAAACAATCGCCAGACCTTCTACTCAGAGACTGGTCTGAAACCTGAACCTCCCCAAGACCCCATCATCACTAGCAATCAGGGCCTCCACATGGGCCGCTGCCTCAACTAAAGTATAGTAATCCTTCCACAAGGATCCGCTACCTTCTCCCGAATATCGAAACACAACCGCCTTTCGAACTCAAAACAACGACGCTCCTCTGTTGTCACCAACTCTGGAGCAAACCTCGACAAACTATCACATAGCATCTCAAACTGTGCCATAGGAGTGTCATCCTGACGCAACTCCAAAACTGTTTCCCTCTACCTTTCCCGAGCAGAAGGAGGGAAATACTTGGCCCAAAAGGCCTCGTTAAAAGCAACCCACGTGCTACCCACATTATTCTTAGCATTCTTCCACCAATAACTCGCATCACTCTTCAACTGAAAGGTCGCCAAAGAAACCCTCAACTCCTCATCTTCGACTCTGAGCATATCAAGAGTCTTAGTAATCTGTTCCAACCAACTCTCTGCCTCCAACGGTTTAGCCTCCCCCACAAACTCTGGTAGGCCGGAGCGGAAAAACTCCTCAGTAAGCTTGAGAGCATGCCCTCTGCCACCCTCAATACGAGCTAGGGCGTCTTGCACTGCTCTCACAATCTCACGTGCGACATCCTCGCCGACAGCCGATGCTGCAACGGCAGGTACTAAAGGAACTGTTGTGCCTCTCCCGGCGTTCCTACTACTCAACCGACCTCTACTCCCTCGTGTAGACATCCTATAAAGCACCAATTAAAATACACTTAGTGCCAACACAATAGCCTTCTCCGAGGCACACCCTACTACTGGTAAGTCACAAGACACACTTAGCCTCAAACTTTACATCTCTACTGCATATAAACATCTAAACATGTAAACACATAATCGAATCAAGTCCACAAAGATAGCCACTCATCCCGGAACTCTCAAGGAATTCCTATCAGAAACCACGTTGATCAGGCGCGTTTCCAAAAGGACCTCAAAGCAAGTTCACCGGTTATGAATACTATCCAAGAGACTGAATCCCATGCTCACATAAATGCAACACATAAGTCCTAATTCTCATGGTATCTATATGCAACGTCCTCACTACACGTAGTAAACCCACTGTGGTAAAAACCACTTCCCACGAGCTCAAGGTATTCAAACCCGGTAGCTCTGATACCAAGTTGTCACGCCCCACTTTTATTACTCGACTTTTATTACTCGAAGTCATTACCAAGTTCCTTAACTTAATTCAATTTCAGAGATAACATGCGGAAATAAAGTCAAATGTTCCATTAAAAGTAATGAACAACAATTCTCTCATTCGAATGAAAACTAAATACAACATGAGATCCTTAAATAAATTGCCCCAGGCTTACAACATTAAATAATCAAATGAAGGGTGTAACCCTTTTACACATATGGCATTCCGCCAACAACAAAGAGGCCCCGTGGCCAACAATTAAGAAGATCCAAATCTTGTAGCACATCCTGCTAAACACCTGAAAAAGATTTCAACAACGTGGGATGAACATATAGTCCAGTAGGGATCTCAACATGATCCTCGACAATAACAACATTACAGATAGCTATGATCATGCACACTCATTCTCGTACTAGAATAGTAAGGTGACAGTTTATACAAAATATAAGTATGTGTGAACTTTTCTTGAAAACAACCATTTCAACCAACGCTACTAGCGATTTATCTTTCCTTATTCCTTTCATTAATCCCCATTCCCCTTCTTTCATAACACTAACAATCACTTAGGAACTAATCACTAAGCCCGATACTCCCCTCCATTTCCCACACTACGACAGACGTACCGTTTCAAAACATGTTTATCGTTAAAACATTCATTCTCCTACACACTTTCCAAAATACAAAAATGACAGATGGTTAACACAAGATAGTCCATTACATCATTTTACAAGTTCATGACACTAATGTCAATGACACATCTCACTTTCCAATTAGACAAATATGACCCAGAACTTGGCCAAATAACTCAACAAGGATAACAAATCAAGTTAAACCTTTCTTATAACACAATAGATACACATGTTGTTGTATCACATATAAACCACTTCCGTACTTCACAAACAGATGATGATATACATTTTAGTGCTATATCAAAACAAATAAACAAACACTTCAGTGGACAAGCATATGAGCTGTATCACACTTCAATAGATAAGCATATGAGCTGTATCTCTGCTATAGGTGTGCATATGAGCAACAACCTTGGGTTCATCCCCTATCTTCCCATAATCATTAACCGGTTTAGAGGTACATCCCCTATCTTCCCCTAAACCGTGGAGTACATCCCCTATCTCCTCCCATACACAAGTAATGCATATAAACACAACGTCATATACACAAACAATCAATGGTATAATGCATACACAACAATTCAACACAACCGTGTCATCCTCCACCGATGACCAAGGACAAAACCTCTAGATGCAGGTATGTTGTACATCTATTAACATACTCAATTATCATGAGACCACAAACCCTTCAACAAAACTAACATGGCAGTTAAAGATACAACCTCCACATATGTGTGTTCAACACTCACATTACAATAATCCAACTCTCATACCTTTTGCCTCCACAAATTCATTCCCTGGACAATAAGGCCATAACTCATTTTAACCCATTACATTCTTTTCCAAGCCACTCCAATTTAATTATGCAAATTAAGTTATAATCATTAAACTAGGGTTTTCCTCCCTCTTTCTCAATATTGACCTAAAAGGCTCAATTATTAACAGCAAACAACAATGATCACATTGAAGACCCAAAATTCATAAGTATTTGCCCAACAATCACAACCCCTCTATTAATTTATTAAATCAAATAAAATTAGGGTTTTCTCTCCTTTCAACAACAACATGCTAATTAACACCCCAATTAGCCTAAACCATAACTAATGATAATAAACCCAACTCCAACAGTCAACCCAAGGTTCAACCCCATGATTTTTAATAAATCCAACATGATATACTGTTTTTATGCAATACAAAAACTACCACATGTCTATCTATAGATGGAGTATTGAAAAGAAACAAGGAGAATCCCTACCTCAAAGGAGAACCCAAATGGAGAAGATTGACCCGAAATCCAAGTGCTCCAAATCCACAATTCTTCAGATTAAAATGTAGCCCTCACTCTCCTCTACCTTTTTAACAAAGGACCTAGGATGGATTTATAGAAGAAAGAGATGAAATCTAGAGAGAGAGTATGTTTAGAGAGAGAGACTCTCGGCTGCTAGGGTTTCAAGAAAGAAAGAAGGAGAAAAATGTTATTTTTCCCCGCTGCTGAGTTTATAAACTGGACAGGCTCGCTCGAGCGAAGACCTGGTCGCTCGAGCGACCAGACACAAGAAACAGACCTCGCTCGAGCGAAGAGAAGCTCGCTCGAGCCAACAAACACTGTTCTCAGGTCTAAGTACTAGACGCAACGCTCGCTCGAGCAAAGAAAGGCTGGCTCGAGCGACGGACCAAAAACAACGCCTCGCTCGAGCGAAGAGAAGCTCGCTCGAGCGACCAAGTCAAAAACTGGACAGGCAGACTGGTTCCTAAACTCAACCAATCTGCAACCAACCTGCCCAAAACATTCTAAACCCAAATTTAAAGAATTGAAGGATAGAAACAGCTCAAAACACAACCGGAATCCTCGGAACTAAGTCCGGATACAAACACCCAAAGGAGAAAGAACCGGGATCGCTACATTCGCCGTCAGTGAGCACGAAGCAAGGAATTGGTACTCAGTGGTTGCCCATGAACCCCAATCGATGGTGGTCGCCAGTGACTGTAGATTCAAAAGAGAAAGAAAAGAATGAAGGCATGGTCGTGGTCGTGGTCGTGGTTATTTGCGCTATCGTCGATATTAGAGAAAGAGAGATAAAGAGAAGAAGCAAGGTGTAGGGAAAGAGGAGAAGATAAATAGGTATAGGACTTTTGGGTCTATCTAAAAAGTTTTAGGATTAAATAGAATATGCACTTTTCAAAAATGATTTGTGGGTAATTTGCCCTTATTATTTAAATTTAGGCCTTCCAAGTTTTGAAAATATACATTGGGCCTCAAAGTTTTGGACCTTTCTGATGCAATTTGGACTTTTTATTAAAAATAACTTTGAACATAGGCCTTTTTTTTTTTTTTATAATGAATTTATAATTTGAAAATTTAGCCAAAACCCCTCAATTGGATCCTTATTTGGTGAAAAGGATAGGCCAATTTATTTTGCTTCATAAACCTCTTAAGAAAGAGGCGTATAATTGAGTAAAGACAAATTAAAATATCTTGTTTTTTTCTTGGACTATATTGCCAAAGTAACATTGTGATAACTCTATCCTGTATTATACTTTAATTCCTTAATTAAGCATGTGATTTTATGTTTGATGTGGATTTGCATGGTTAAGTGTGTGATTTATGTGATTTTGGATTTATATCTGTTGGTCATACGAAAACCTGTTGAAAATTACAACTTTGAACTGAAAATTGAAAGCCTTAGAGGCGCCAGAAACCAAAACTAATTAATTATTTGCAACCAGCATAATTTTTAGAGCCTAATGAGAGGTTTGGTAAAAATTTGATTCAGAATGAATTAATTAGATTTAATTAATTTCATTAAAATAAACCTTTGGTTACTCAAGTTCATACTTGAATTAATTAAACCTAATTGTTAAGCAATTAGCCTAATTAAACTAGATTATGTAGATATATATATCTATATATATATGAGCCATAGATTCTAGAGTCTTAGAGATAGACTCAACAACAATTTGTTGGAGAAGAAAAGAGAGAAACAAGGAAAGAAATAAAGGGCTTCAACAAGAACTTGGGAAAAGCTAGGAGATTTGGAAAAATTGAAGTAAAACTCAAGAATTGACTCAAGGTAAGTGAAATTCCACTAAAGCTCTTGGAATTAACCTACAAATTGCATGAATTCAAGGATTTAAAATGAAGATTACTCACCTAATAAAGTTAGGGTTTTGAGATGTAAGTTTACTTGAGCTAAACTTGAGAATTTGAGCTTTAATTCTTTGATTTTGCTTGATTTGAGTTCAAGTTTGGAGGTAGAACAAGATATGAACTCTAGGGTTTACATGTAAAAGGATTACGAGTGGAATTCATCCATACGAGAGATGGATATATATGGTTTGGAAGAATACTTTATGAAATCTTTGAATTCATGGAAGTTAAAACTTTGGTTTTGGAATTAAAGCAAGTTTGATTCAATTGAGCTTGAATTACACTTGAAGTATGTTAGTATATCATGTTTTTTAAGAAGTTTTGCTTGAATTTGGGCTTGCAATTGAGTTTGGAGGCTTGAATTTTGAACCCGAATTTCGGACTGCCTGAATTTACCCAAAACCACACATGCGGCTGTGAGCCCCGCACGTGCGGAATACAGGACAGAGCAGAGCGTGATACACTATTTTAATTGCACGTGCAGCCTGCACATGTGGCTAGGGATGTAATCGGTTCGGTACAGTCGGTAGTTAGGTAAAAAATTACACCGAACCGATAATGTCGGTTTTATTATTTTGAACACCGATACAGATCGCTTCTCCCATCAAACCGAACCGATTGAAATTGTTCGGTTTGGTGCGGTTAAATCGGTTTAGGATTTTTCAAACTTAAGTCACCTTTAAATATAATTATTAATCTATATAAAAACATTAAATTAGTTATTTGTCTACCATTTCAAACATATCCAATCCATCCATTTAATACATACTTTTCAATTCCTAAATTAACAAAAATAAAAACAAAAAAAAAGTTTAAAAATATTAAGGTTTCAAGAATAATGAGTTAGAGTTATGATTATATATAATAAGAGTTTACAAACTCAGGTTATAAAGATGATAAGATTAATTAATTAAGGTTAATAATTTATTATACTTATTAATATCATTATATTATTAGATTATATATATATTATAAATACAATATATTTTGAAGCGGTTTAAAAAACCACACAGACCGATTCTTGTTAAAAAATAGACCAAATATAGCCGGTTTGGTCCGGTTCAATCGGTTTGGTCAGTTTTTTCGATTTTTCTTATATCCCTACGTGTGGCAGCTTCCACATGTACGGCTAGGGACTTCCGCACATGCGGAAAACAGGGGATATTCTGTTGATTTCTATTGACCTTTCCGACCTTTTGAACGTGTTTCCAACCTTAGTTCAACCCTCTGGAGAATTAAAAGATAATTAGAAACCTATTGAGAAATAATATGATGAATTAAAAAGAAAAGTGTACGAATTGAGCGATTTGTTTATCGAATGAGAAATAATTTGTATGTGTGTTATGTTGTGTAGGTCGCTTGCACGAGAGATCATCGCAAGGCCTAAATCACTGTGAGTAATAAGTTTGTATAAGTATGTTCGTAATTATTATTTTGAAAACAATATGAATGTTGTATATATAGATTTCTAAAATTGCCTTATGTTATGATATGAATGAGTTTTGATGAATGCTTTATGAATGTAATGGAATGCTTTACGAATATTATATGAATGAATGATAAATAAATTATATGTGGACCCAAGGTCGTTCCGTTTACGATATGATGTAATATGTTGGGCTTGAGGCCGTTCTGTAATATGTTGGGCCCGAAGCCGTTCTAAAATATGTTGGGCCTGAGGCCATTCTGTAATGTGTTGGGCCCGAGGCCGTTTCGTAATGTGATGGGCCTGAGGCCGTTTTGTATGATTGGACCTGAGGCCGTTTTGATATGATTGGACCCAAGGTCGGTTAATGAAATTTGAATATGAATAAGCTATTGAATGTTAAATTCATAAAGTTTATTGATGTAACGCCCTCAAAATTTAACCCATTAAATATAAAACAAGACATGCATTATTAAAAGAAAAACATTATATCATTTGAATCATCAGAGTATTACGAAATAAAACATCAAAAAATGCCCTAAGGCTTACATCTTGCCAAGCCAACACTTGGACACAATTTCATGAGTTCTAACTCAAACAAATAAAGCCCTGGGCTTGAATGTTTACAAAATTCAAATAAAACAACTAAAACAAATAAGACAAGTCTTCAAGTCCAAATCCTCACAAGCTAAGTCTTTGGAGGTAGTGAACCACCTGAACCTGAAAATGAAGTTCCCATATAGGTGAGCCACAGCCCAGTAGAGAAATACTAAACCAAGCATAAGAATTAACTAAAGCATTAGCATTCGATACATGGTTAACACAAGATAATCAATTTCCAATTTCATGACACGAATGTCTACATTGTCTATGACATATTGTCTATGACACCTTTCACTTCCAATATTTATTCAACTTTCGAGTTATATCATTATGGCTCAGAACCTGGCCAACCACAATAGTGATCCAGATGTCACAAAAATAAATGAGACTAAAGCTCAAACCACAACACTTCCATACTTCCAACTGATACACATTATAATGATGTATCATATCAACAACAAATAGCAATAAGCACACATATGAGTGATGCTATGGAGTCCATCCCCTATCTCCTCCCAACAAATCCGGTTTAGAGGTACATCCCCTATCTTCCCCTAAACCGTGGAGTTCATCCCCTATCTTCTCCAAACAACATGCATATGCAATGAAACACACAATTGCCATATACAACAATAATCAATACAAGTAATGTTCTGTACTAATTCAACAGTCAACATAAGTGACTTAATTCCAGTTATACCTAGGCCACATGCAAGGTCTACAACAATCACGACTATCCTCCACCGATAGCCCAAAACAGTTATTTCTAAACAAGAAATAAATACAACAATAATGTAAAATCAACATTCTCATAGGTAAGTATTTAAACTACCCAACTATATCATTAATCTCATAATTTCCCCAATTTCATGAATTAAACCCAATTCCACATTTTCCCCTTAAATTAATTAAACAAATTAATCTAAGCCAAAACCCTAAGGTTTCTCCCAAAATTACCAAACTACCCCCACATATCAAAATACCAACACTTAGGATTAAAGCGTATAAATGGAGTAGGAAATCCCTACCTCGAAGCAAGAACCCAAAAAGAAGAAGTCGGAGATGATAGCCCAAACTCCAAAGTGCTCCAATCAATAACCGTTCAGATTAAAGAAAGCCCTCACTCTCCTCTATCTTATTTGTAAAGCAACTAGGGTAAAAAACACCCTAACTAGATCAAACCTAGGAGAGAAGGTGAGTTGGGAGAGAGAAAATTCGTAACTAGGGTTTCTGGATCAAAAAGTTTTAAAAAAAAATGTTAAAACCGTTTCTGCGTATTTAACTGGACAGGCTCGCTCGAGCGAAGACATGGTCGCTCGAGCGACCAGACACAAAAATCCACGCTCGAGCGAAGAAAGTTCGCTCGAGCCAAAAACTCGATGCTTTAGGTCTGCAACCCAGAAGCTCGCTCGAGCGACGAAATGCTCGCTCGAGCGAAGAACTCGAAAACATACACCTCGCTCGCTTGAGCGAAGAAATGCTCGCTCGAGCCAAGAAACACATCTCTCAGGTCTAAGTACTAGACGCAATCGCTCGCTTGAACCAAGGAAAGCTCGCTCGAGCGAAGAACCAAAAATGAAGACCTCGCTCGAGCGAAGAGAAGCTCGCTTGAGCGACCAAGCCAAAAACTGAACATGCAGACTTGGTTTCTAAACCCAACCAATCTGCAACCAACCTGCTAAACACATCCTATAACCCAAGAATAAGGAATTAAAGGACAATAACAACAAATATAACAGCGGAATCCACGGAACGTAAGTCCGGATACAATAATCAAATGGGAAAAAGACCGGGGTCGCTATAATTGATCTATGATAAAATGTTATCTTTGAGTTTAAATTTATTCATTAACTCTTTACTTCATTATTACTCATCGCTCGCTCTCTATTTTATATGTATGTAGGTAATTAGCCTGGAGATCAATCTTAAAGTCAACCTCAGGAATTGCTTTTGTGAACCTGATATGTCCAGTCTCCAAGATGGGGACTTTGTCTTTTGTTTGGTTTTGTTATGTTGGATTCATGGATATGTAAACTTAATGACTTGATCTTTCTATGTATATAATTATGTTTGGAAACCACGATATGTATGTAAGTGTTTTGTCTTGATTATTTAAGCACTGCTCAATGGATGTTATTTATAATATTTACTTCTGCTTTAGGCCCTATAATTGTAAATATCTTGTAGTTTGCATGAGGTCGTAGGTAATCGAGTGATTGCTGGTCGGTTATGATCCAAACCTTTAGGGGCGGGTTTGGGCATGACAGAGTGGTATCAGAACACAAGTTAATATCTCACACACGTGTCCATTGAGCATTACAATGTTTAGAATAGATTTAAGTTGCACGCATTTAGTAAGTAAGTGGTATGTTGTGCATTCAGAACAATGTATATGCAGTTATTTCATAGGCTAAGTATTGAGGCTAAGAATTAAAGGTTATTATGGAATTTCGACGATTACAAGAAACTGGGATGTGTTTGTTTAATAAGTTTCGTATTAAGACGAAAAGTTAAAACTATTATGGAATTTTGATGTTTTGACTAGAACCTTAGTGACTTTAAGTATATTAATTTGTGGAAATATAGTATTGCAAGGAAGTAGAATCTTGGATGAACTCCATGGAAATCCTATGATTTATATGTAAACTTAGATTAAGCGAATATTTGGGCAAATTGAGGTATTTGATGACTAATGAAGTGTGTGGAATTATGGCGATTGTGTGAAATTATGACACTATGGTATATAATACATAAGATGGTATGTTGATATGGTGAAGATATTGTGTGAAATCTTGAACCATAGAGTTTAAATGATTATGTATGATGTTATGATCTAAGTCAACTTTTGTTCTGTGTTTTTAGGAAAAGGATGGTGAAAAGTAAGAATGAAGTAGAGATTGGATCTTTATCAGAACAATTAGACAAAATAAAAGAAGTTTTAGAGAATATGGTGAAAGCTATGTAATGCTATGTTAAGGTTCATGTAGACACCCCATTTTTGATCGTCCTCAAGACTGGGACGTCATCACTTGTGCATATGATGATTATGTTTGTTTGTGTTTTTTGAGCGCTTGAAGTCCTCGGCGGAACGCCCTGTCTTTGAGCCTTAGACCTTGTCCTTTCTGCACCTTGTTTTGGATCAAAAATTGGTGCCTGGAACCTTGTGGTGACCTGTGGACCACCACCAGAGGCTGTCGGCCATGGCTTGTGACTGTCGGCCATTGGTGTGGCCGGTCGACCACCAGTGGTGGCCGATGGCCACCAGTCTCTTTTTCCAGATGTTTGTTGATATTTGTTGCCAGTTGTGCCAGCTGTTAGCACAATGAGCTGCATCTTCCTACATGTGTATGGTAGGATGTTTCTAAGCTCAAGGCATGTTTTTCTATATATAGGGGGGTTCCTTCCCCATTTTTGAGGGTTAGAAAATTCAAAGCAAAAATCTCTCTCTCTCTAGATTTCTCTCTCTCTTGCAATTTTGTGCCTAATTGCTTGTTTTCTCTATACTTTTGCATACACATCCTAAGTCAAATACTTTTACCTTGGAGCTGCGGTTATTTAGGATTTTCTAGGAGCTCTTGAATGTGGTTTTAGCTTGGTTTTGTGCCTAGAATTGCCCTTTGCTTCAAGAGGTAGTTTACTTGCCTTGTTTACTTTGTTTTGCAAGCTAGTTTTACCATCTTTTCTTACTATTTTGGGGCTGGTTTTGAACTGAGAAAAACTCTGTTTTTGTGGCCTAAAAGTGCTGGTTTGGGCCTCTTTTTAGTTAGGGAATGGTTCACCCTTCTTGCTCATTAGTTTGTAAAGCTTTTGTGCCTTTATTCATCACTTTCAAATCAACTTTTTTGGGCCCTTTAACCATTGAATTTAAGAGGTTTTTCAGTAGAAAAAAATTTATTTTGAAGTCCAAATTTGGAGGGGGTAGCCTCACTTCCTTGTGTCTTGTCTGCATGCTTAGTTAGCTTCACATGTTAGCATGTTTTTCTAGCTTAACGTAGCTCAAGTTCAGTATGTCTTAGCCTCTGAAATAACCTGTTTTAGCTCTATTTTGAGCTGATTAGTTTGTTTGAGTCTTGTTTTGCATGGTTGTAGTGTAACCCCATGTATTAGCTTATTGTTTTAGCTTTTTGTGACTTAAGTCCAGCATGTTTTAGACTATATTTAGGGCTGTTTTGCCTCTATTTTTGGCTAGTTAAGCCATTTGAGCCTTGCATGGCATGGTTGTAGTGTTATTTCCTTCACTAGCTTAGTGTTTTAAGGCTTTAACTATCATTGGCTTGAGTTGGTTGCACATTTTAATGCTTTTATCATTCATTTCCAGCACTTAATCAATCTCTGCAATCCCCCTCAATTCTTTACTTTCGATTTGCTTTGAAAGTGGTTTCAAACCACTTGTTTGCCTGAGGTGAAATAGAGGTGCTACACCTAATGGTTTAATCCCTTAGGGGGTTCATTACCAACAGTGTAATGCCTCTTTCATACTCAAAGCAACTTGTGGTTTGAGTCCTCTTTCCATTAGAGGACACTCACTAATGGACTAATTGATTAATGAATGGTTTGGTAACTAAAATGAGTAAACAAAACTGGCAAGTAAAAGAGACAAGATAAGCATTCTTTGTGTTGCATTGCATGTGTTCAAATCAGACGTTAATTGGAACACAAGGAAAATGGGACATTTCATACTCAAAAGTGATGAAATATGTCACTTTCCTTAGTCTCCATTGCCCTTGATCATGCATGATAGGGTGATGAACATTTTGGTCTTGTTGTGCATTTATTGAACTTGCACAATTGGTTTCACAAGCCATCATGTAATGAAATTGCATGATTGATGGTTTGTGAACCAAAGCTTGTCTCTTCTTTGATTTTCGCATGAAAAGGAGAGGCAAAGTGTGCAAACAACCTTTGAGAAATACACTGTTTTGCTCTCTGTTGCAATAAGGAAGTTCAAACCAGCAGTGGCCGACCGGCTACCATTGGTAGCCGAACGGCCCCCTGTCGACCACCAATGAAAATTGAGAAGCGTGTTGGCAAGGTGGGGTAGAGATGTTCTAGAAGTGGGCAGCATTTTTAGTGACCAAATGTGCAAACAGAGGCTTTCAGCAGTAAGGTAGTGGCTTTTCGGGTGAAGAATCGAGCATGCATGCATCTCTCGCTTCCTGGGATTAGCTAATTAGTTTAATTAGCATTAGATCAAGTACATGTTGTAATTAATTAGTTGTAGCTAATTAAGTGTTGTAAATAATTAGTTAGTTTAACTAGTTATTTGATTTCATTTTGTAATAATTAGTTAACTAAAATAGTTAATTAATTCAGTTTGTAATAACTAGTTAGCTTAATTAGCGTAGCTAGTTGGTTAGCTTATTCATTCAGACCCTCTTTCGCGAGGGCGTAATGTTGTAATAAGTGTACGTGCGTGTGTGTATGTTTTCCAATCCCGTGTCTTTCTCCTTTTTATTTAATCGCTTTTGATGGTTAGATTAGGGACATATTTCAAATTAGCATACCTTATGCTTGCATCCATTCATTCGTATTGCATGCACCGAGGCTCGGTGCATCATTCAAACTGCATTGTCATTTCAATATCTTATTTGAATACATGTTTAACCGCATGTTGTTCAAATCGATCCATATGCCATATTAGTAGCTGAGCTTATCAATTGCATATTGTATGTGTTGCATTAGACATCTTGTATAGTTAAGAATCATGCATTATTTTCTAACTCATATTTTCCTAGCTTGGAGTACTAGGTAAGTTTTTACGATTTAGCATACTTGCATAAGTGTGAATGTTGCCATGTTTAGCATGCTTGCCAAGAGGCTATGTGCTTAAATGCTTAACTGCTTGAACGCTTGTGGATGAAAGCTTATTGTTTGAATTGGAACGATTCAATAAATGTGCGTTTTAAGCCCACTTTGTTGAGTGGCAAATCATGTTTTAAGCCCACTATGTTTGGTGGCAAATTCGCAAACTATAAGCCCACTTGAGGTGGCAAATTCAAACCATTTTCGCAAACAAACATGAGTTGCAATTGTTCCAAATTGAGCAAACTAGTCTATACTTGATTGTGCACATCACATAGTAATGTTAGTTTAATAAACCGGAACAAGAACGCATAATGTTTATAAAAACTCATATCATGATTAGCAGAGGCCGATCTTTGATCGGCGCGAGCGGAGGTGCTCAATTCATGACCTTCCCCTTTCGTACCTAAGTTCCCGAGTCGAGGCAACTTTGGTGATAACGGACATGTGGCCTTTGGCACGAGTCAGGGTTTCCTAAATTTCCCCAAAACAAAAAATATTTAGGTGGCAACTCTGTATCTGGTAAAGCAGTCCAATTTTGGCATTATTTGATTTAAAATCAATTTTCCAAAAAGATTTGTCGGATTTAGACTCTTTGGTGTTTATCAGTTTCACATTGCACTTGTGAGATTAGATTCAGAACCACGGGAGTCCGAACTGTGAGGCCTTTCTTTCAAACTTTCCGAAAGGGGACGCGAAAAAGGCGAGCTCACAGTTTCTAGTGACTCTGCTGGGGATTTAAAGAACTTGACTCAAACTCATGATATGTTGTTTTATCTAAACTTATATGTTTCTTTGCATTTGCATTTGCATTGGTGTGACTAAGTCACAGTGTTTGTCATCTGCTATTCCTGAGCGGTTTGCCGGAGGCTTGCTTGGAAAAGCTTGCTAAAAGGCTGACCGGTTGTGGCTCTGCCACGATGGGAACACAACCCTTGGATCTGGACTACCGCTGTACCATTTGATCCTCCTTTCACTTTTCGGTATTAGGTGTGAGAGATATATTAGGTGGTCTTGCTGAGGTATCCTTTTTGACCAATCGACCTAGTTGCATATCGGAAACCATAGAGACTATTCCAAACTAGGACAGGTTGCTTACCTGAATGCAGGAATTGTATGAAACCGCTTATTTTGCGTAGTGAACCCCTAGCTCTTGACGAAATTTAGACAAGGTAACCCTACCCCATCATAGGGGTGTTTTGGCTCTCACTTGCTTGATATGTGCTTTTAGAGTGAAACTCTGCAGGAATGTATGTATCAGTTGCAAGTCTGGGTATTAGTTTTGAGGCAAAAATCAATGTTGAGTACAGTTCTCCAGGTTATGATTGCAACTGTGTGTTGTTTATGTCGGAGTCGAGGTGCCGTGCGGTTTCTTATTTTTTTTGTTTCTTCTTTTGCTTTATTTTCTTTTTGCAAGGTAGTTTTTCACCATTGCTTCAAATGATTCTGTTACCCCCCAAGCACTCTGGACTCGTGTCAGGAGACTGTACAGATCTGGAGATCTACTTAGGGGACAACCAGTGTTTGCTTTGCTCTCGCCGGTTACAAGAGGAGGGTTAGGCATAACTCACCAGTTCAGTGATCATCAATTCACCAGTCACCACTTGCTTCGCCTGTGCCCAATCAGGCCCAGTCATCTGCTTCTACTCCAGAAAGAGAGTATTCACCAGTTCTAATAACTCAACATTCTGCAGTCAGCATGGAAGATATGCTTCGTCAGCTCCAGCAGACTATTGAGACTATGCAGCTAGATACTGCCCACCAAGCTGAGGTCACAGCGCACCAAGTTGAGATCGTAGCTCGCCAAGTGGAATTGATAGATAGGCTTAGCAACAGCAACCCCAACCAGTAGTAGCTTCTGCATCCCATGCATCCCCAACGGGAATTCCAGCACCCGGGGTCACAATTAATGTCCAGGAAAATGCAGGCATTCAGGCAGATCCTATCTCATCTCAGACCTCCAAGGCACCAGTTTACCAAATGGAGGCGTCGTTTGAATTCGAGGTTGACCCCACTGCATTGAAGGTCAACAAGCTAGAAAAGCTCTTTAAACGGGCGCAGGGTGTGAATTCAATCCATGATATTGAGGATAGATATATAGACGCCGCAGTGACCCTGCCAGACAGATTCAAGATGCCGCATATAGATCGGTTCAACAGCTCCAGGGATCCTATGGTCCATCTACGACTATTCTCTGACATCCTACGACCAATGGGTCTCACCAGACTACAGAAGTTGTCATTTTTCGGTCAGACCCTGTCGGGTATAGCGGCCATTTGGTATGCCAAGCTCGAAGACTCTGTGAAGAGAAATTTGGAGGAAATGGCCGAGGCCTTCATAGCACAGTACTCCTACAATACTCAGATCGAGGTCACTACTTGTGATCTCGAAACAACTCACCAGGAGTCGAAGGAGGGCTTCTTGGATTTTGTGACCTGTTGGAGGGCTAAGGCCTCTATGATGACTATCCGGCTTTTTGAAAAGGACCAGATCAGAATGGTGGTCCATAACTTGCAAGGAAGATTATTATAGAAAATGATAGTCTTATCTTTGTTTACATTTGCTGAGCTCCATGAAATAGGAGTTCAAATTGAGGATGCGATGAAGCAAGGGTTGATAGACCATGAGAAGGAACAACCCAAAAGGCCCTTTACACGCAGCTCCAATGCAGCTACGACTGGTGGCACCTCTGCACGTCCTTCAGATGTGAGCATGGTCAGCACCACACCCAAAATTGCCAACCCGTTCGCCAACACCTCTAATACAACTTCACAAACCTCAAGTCATCAGGCCCGAGGCCAAAGGTTCTTCACCCCGCTTTACATGTCCTTATCCAAAGCCCTAGGGGTCCTGATCAGAAAAGCGCATCTTAAACCGTTAGAACAACGCTCACTGCCCAATCCTCTCTCACCTAAACACAACCCAGCCAAATACTGTGCTTTTCACCAACAACATGGTCTTGACACTGATCAGTGCTACAGATTGCACCATGAGATTGAAGATCTCATAGACAATAAGGTGATAACAGCTCCTCAAAAACTCAACGTCACTACAAATCCTCTCCCACCACACGATCAAGTCCCCCCACCTCGGCATATAAACCTCATCCATACACTGGCCATCTCTTATGACCCCAGTATATACATCACCCCTTCCCACCTACCTAAGTCGACGTTGTTCAGGAAGAAAATGTGAAGTTACAATGAAGGTTGAGTGATTTGACAGAGAAGGGAAATCAGAAGAAGATGAGTGGTTTAACTGGTTTTCCGTAAATAACTTGTTTACTATTCATCTTGAATAATCTAATCTCACAAGTCATATGATTAGTTGATAGTTAAAAAAGATATGAGAGAGTGTTGTTTTAAATATCTTAATTAATTATCACATTATTAGGCTTGAAAAATGAGTCTAATTTTTAGACTTGAATAGCAATGCTCATAGAAAAGTTATGTAAAAAACTAATCGAACATTGATGGTTATATGTTTAAATCATATTTATTTTTAAAAAATGTATGATAATTATAATTTTAATAATAACTATTCATTTTTGTAATACAAATATATCTATCAATATTCGATTATTTTAAATTTTTTTTATAAATATTATATTTAACAAATACTAAAAGGTGAATAGTTTGAATCATAGAGGTCGGCTCTAAAATTAGCTCACCAATTCCAAATTCCTATAAAAAAAAAAAGAAACGTTAGAGATCTAAAATAAATTACTCAATCCGTTCTAAAATATTAATCTCTTATTCTATTTTTCATTGTCTCAAAATATTAGTCCCTTTAACAAGAATTTCTTTTTTTTTTTTTTCATTCTTTTAAATTTATTAATTATGACAATTGATGTTCTAAAAAAAATAAAATTAATCAACTTATTTGATTTTAGTTTCCAGAAAACATTTTAAAGAAAATTCTACTTTTTTAATTTTTATTTATTTATTTATTTTTTGCTTGTTTGGTGGAGCCCACTTTTTAACTGATTTTCCGTAGTACGTGAATAATTTAATCTCATAAATAAAATAAAGAGAAAATGTAAATACCTTCAATGTTTGTGATAGATGAATATTGTGAGAAGATGAATAATATTTAGTAGGTTTTTGGCATACATTTAAAAAAGTATATTTTTTTGTATACATACACTTATTTGAGTCATATCAATCAACATCTATCAAACATCTCATCTCTACTTTTCTATTCACTTTTTCTATTTTTCTATATATGTATATATTTTTATAAAAAAATTAAAAAGTACATTTTTTAAAACATCCCAAATCACCCCTTAGGCTTCAAATTTCTCCTTCTTGCTTACCTTCAATGTTTGTGATGGATGAAAATTGTGAGAATTAATTTCTCCTTTTTTGAATTTCTATCATTTTTTTACGTGTACGTCTGTGCTTCTCTTGCTCCAGGGCAAAGCTCGGTTTTCTTTCCAATCAACGAATATAGGTAAGGGGGATTCTATTTATACCTAAAAAAATCATTAAGTACATCTAATTTCTCAATATAATCTATTAAATTATTTAGGGTTATAAGTTACTCTCAATGCGTCTTATTTTTTTCTTCAAATTATCTTTCAAGATACACTCATATAATAAATAAATTAAAAATCTCAAATTACATCACTTTCAAAAAAATTTAAACAAATTCCTCATTACAACTTTTTTTTTTTTTAGTCACATACAAAAACGATGAAATCAGCTAAGAAAATGACGAAAGTGGACGATGAATTTCAGCCACACAAGAATTGTGAAACAATAATTCAAATTTCTTAAATATAACAGATCACTCATGACGAAGCCAAATAAGGGCTGACTTTGTTCACGTTTTGTATGACTTTTATTTATCTATATGAATGAATGATTTTGATCTTTCTTAGAATATATATATATATATATATGTATATAATATGGCTTTTATTTATCTATATCTATGAATGAATGATCTTAATCTTTCTCAATATATATATATATATATATAATAGATCAAAACTCAGGAAGCAAAATTAGCAATATTTATGTTTGTGGGTAAATAGGGGTTTACGAATAGGTTAAAAAAAGGAAAGAGAAAACTTGATTGGAGCATTGTATTTATATATGTATATATTGTATACCTATCACTCTTGCGCTTGCTGTTTGGTACAATTTCAGCGATTTGGTTCAATAATAATTTTGATTTCAATTTCAGAGATAGACACCAAAAAAAATTAAAAAAAATAAAAAATAAAATAAAAATTGAGTTGAATATGAAAAATATGTATAAGTAGTTTGAATGTGTTATAAGGAAAAAAATAATATTTTATTTTATAATTTAATGTGTGTTCCTTATTAGTAAATTTACATTATGATATAATAGGAACTAAAATTTTAAATTTTATTTGAGCATACTGAATTATTATTTGGGTGCAAATAGAATTACTCGTAAGTAAGTCAAGCTTTAGTTTTTATTATTTGGGGAATTTACTGGTAAGTCTCATACACAAAATTCAAAATCATCTAGTTCCAAAACAAATCACGTGTACAAATTAGTCCTATATATTTTAATTGTTACAAAAAAGATCATATTTTTAGATAAAAAATAATAATAATTTAAAGACGCTGCTACATTTCACTACCGTCGGACTTCCGTTAGACGGTTATCGGAGACTCGCCAGAATGTTTAACATCACTGGGAAGTTGCCAGAATATCACCGGAAATTTGTCGGAGTATCGCCGAAATATTCTGAACTTCACCGGAAGTTGTCAGAATGTCTAGAATGTTCGCTGAACGTCAAGAATATCGCCGGAAACTCATCGGAATGTCTAGAATATTGCTAAAAAAATAATAAAATGAGAAATTTTAATGTGAAAAACATAACAAAATGTGCTAAATATTGATAAATTGAAAGATGAAAAAAAACCTAAGAACAACAAACAACAACAATGAAAAAAATATATATGTTATTTTCAATTTTTGTAGGATTTAAGCAAATAATTTTCAATATTGATTAAACTGAAAAACAAGTTTTGAAATTATAAAATGTTACAGTTTCAAAGTATGATTCTATTAAGTATTTATCCTTATTAATCAAATTGAAAAACAATGTAATGAAACTGTAAAATTTTACAGTTCTAAAGAAATTTATGAAACTGCAAAATTTAACAATTTTAAAGAATGATTCATTTCAGTACAAAAAAATAAATAAAAAGAAAATAAACTAAAATTGTAAAATTTTACAGTTTTCACCGCCTGTAATTAAAACTAGAAAACAACTTGTTCAAAACTTAAAAATTTTCTCCATTATAACAGGAAAATAGAAGTGTGTAGTACAAAAAAAGTATTAAAATTGAGAGATGGAATGAAAGAGATACTTGTACTCTGGCAACTATTTTATAGTTTAGATATATTCAGATTGATGTGGATCTACTTAATCATCTTCTTTGTCGGAAACTCATCTTTTTCGCCGTCGGTGAGCACGAAGCAAGAATTAGTACTCGGTGGTTGCCCATGAACCCTAATCAATGGTGGTCGTCCGTGGCTATAGATTCAAAAGAGAAAGAAAAGAAGGAAGGCGTGATGTGGTCGTGGTCGTTTGTGCCATCACCAATATCAGAGAAAGAGATATAAAGAGAAGAAGCAAGGTGTAGGGAAAGAAAAGAAGATAAATAGGTATAGGACTTTTGGGTCTATCTAAAAAGTTTTAGGATTAAATAGAATATACAGTTTTCAAAGATGATTTGTGGGTAATTTGCCCTTATTATTTAAATTTAGGCCTTCCAAGTTTTGAAAATATACATTAGGCCTCAAAGTTTTGGACCTTTCTGATGCAATTTGGACTTTTTATTAAAAATAACTTTGAACATAGGCCTTTTTTGTTTTTTATAATGAATTTCTAATTTGGAAATTTAGCCAAAACCCCTCAATTGGATCCTTATTTGGTGAAAATGATAGGCCAATTTATTTTGCTTCATAAACCTCTTAAGAAGGAAGCGTATAATTGAGTAAGGACAAAGTAAAATATATATATATTTTTTTCGGACAATATTGCCAGAGTGACATTGTGATAACCCTATCCCGTATTATATTTGATTTTGTGTTTGATATGGATTTTCATGGTTAAGTGTGTGATTTATGTGATTTTGGATTTATATCTGTTGGTCGTACGAAAACCTGTTGAAAATTACAACTTTGAACTGAAAATTGAAAGGCTTAGAGGCACTAGAAACCAAAACTGATTAATTTTTATGATCAGCATAATTTTTAGAGCCTAATGAGAGTTTGGTAAAAATTTGATTAAGAATGAATTAATTAGATTTAATTAATTTCATTAAAACAAACCTTTGGTTATTCAAGTTCATACTTGAATTAATTAAACCTAATTGTTAAGCAATTAGCCTAATTAAACTAGATTATGTAGATATATATATATATCTATATATATATGAGCCATAGATTCTAGAGTCTTAGAGATAGACTCAACAACACTTTGCTGGAGAAAAAAAGAGAGAAACAAGGAAAGAAATAAAGGGCTTCAACAAGAACTTCGGAAAAGCTAGGAGATTTGGAGAAATTGAAGTAAAACTCAAGAATTAACTCAAGGTAAGTGAAATTCCACTAAAGCTCTTGGAATTAACCTACAAATTGTATGAATTCAAGGATTTAAAATGAAGATTACTCACCTAGTAGGGTTAGGGTTTTGAGATATAAGTTTACTTGAGCTAAACTCAAGAATTTGAGCTTTAATTCTTTGATTTTGCTTGATTTGAGTTCAAATTTGGAGATAAACAAGATATGAACTCTAGGGTTTGCACGTAAAAGGATTACGAGTGGAATTCATACATACAAGAGATGGATATTGTACGAGTACGAAATAATCTTCTTGTATAATCCTGTTGATCAAGTTTGCACTCCTCCAAACATCGTCGCTCTACTACCTGAAAACACAAACGTGAGCTAGCCGGCGGGTGTGTGCCGGAAACCTCTACGATGCCTAAGTCAGCAAATAGACAATAGACAAAAAGCTCTATGTTTTTGAGAGTAGAAATTGTGATACCTTTATTGGAACAATTAGACAAAGTAAAAGAAGTTTTAGAGAATATGGTGAAAGCTATGTAATGATATGTTAATGTTCAAAATTGAAATAAAAAGCTAGGCGTGAAGTAGAAAGGAGAACTAACGGGTGAATTTAAGAGCTTTACGGTTGGAGAGACAAGTAGTTCTAGGCAAGAATGTAGAAGGAGTAAATCTGTCCCAATATGTCCAACATGTCTCAAGCCTCATTGGCCGTTATGTCATCGACTTACGAGACGTGCTTCAGATGTGGAGAAATAGGACATTGGGTGAAAGATTGTCCAACAACAAAAGGATGTCCCAAGTCACGCAATTAGATGTAAGGAAGTTATTGTTGAAGCCCCTTATTTCTTTCCTTGTTTCTCTCTTTTCTTCTCCAGCAAAGTGTTGTTGAGTCTATCTCTAAGACTCTAGAATCTAAGGCTCATATATATATATATATACATAATCTAGTTTAATTAGGCCAATTGCTTAATAATTAGGTTTAATTATTCAAGTATGAACTTGAATAACCAAAGGTTTATTTTAATGAAATTAATTAAATCTAATTAATTCATTCTGAATCAAATTTTTACCAAACCTCTCATTAGGCTCTAAAAATTATGCTGATCGCAAGTAATTAATCAGTTTTGGTTTTCAGCGCCTCTAAGGCTTTCAATTTTCAGTTCAAAGTTGAAATTTTCAATAGGTTTTCCTACGACCAATAGATAAAAATCCAAAATTGTTTAGGGTGTACTATATAAGTACACTTTTTATCTTTTTATCTTTTTTAGGTCATGTCACATCTCTACTTTTTTTGCACATCTTTTCGTAAAAAGTCAAAAAGTGCCCTTATTTAGATCATCCCAAACAATGAATCACATGCTTAATTAAGGAATTAAAGTATACTATGGGATAGGGTTATTACAGTCTTCCCCCTTTTAAGAAGTTTGGTCCTCTAAACTTGTATTAATCTTATGGAAAACAAATCGTACGTCTTTGTCCTGTTACATTTCTCTTTCCCTAAATAACTTTCTTCACAGGAGTTTCATTCATTCTTATTTAATGGTTAACAACCCAAATTAGGATTCGTCCCAGTTCTTAATGTCGTTAAAGGCTATTCAGTAATATAGAGTAGACTTCGAAGTCAACCTTGTAACATTAAGCCACAAAACATATTAACCACAATGTACTACTCTCATCCATCCGAAACTTAGATACTGTCTTTAGCTAGCCGTATCTCTTCTAATAATTCATATATTTCCATATATTTCCAATTAACCCACATGTCTTCCAAATACTCGAGGATTGATCACAATGATATTCCTGATCCTACTCAACTTCAAATAAATCAAAGTACCTATCTATTGACATACCATACGAAGTCTTCCAATAAATAAGTGTTGATACAACATTAATAACATATTCCACTTCTTAGTCCACCAATTCCTTTGTAACAATAATTCAGGTATTCATGTTCATACGAGTCATAAGTCGTCAATAACAAATTAAATAGGATGGGGATTTACTCCCTAGTTCTACATGAAAAATTAAATTCTCCAATAGCTAATCAACCAACTATAAGAATACTAATTCCAACTCAATGTTTCTTACATTTATTAATATACTCCTATTGATCTCTCCTACCACAAAATTCTCAAACACATTCCTTGATTCCTTTGCTTACTAGCACTACGTTGGCATGGTCAATTTTCGAGTCATTATTTCCGTACAAATTCAGATTCTCTTGGACGTATATAAATATATATATATATCTGTGGTAACTTAGTTCAATCATTTATCGTTAGGTGTTCATTGCCACACTACCATAGTTCTGGCCTTTTAATTCCCTTGTCATTTGTTCCCTTGCACTCCGCAAGCATGTATTAACAACCTTATATAAGTTGGAAAAGTAGTCTATTATTTCCAAAGAAAGTTCATTAGCTCCGGAGGTCAAAATCTTTTTGCTTAGGTATATTAGTAATGTTTACACAATATGTACAAGGTTTATCCGTTTCCCTCAAAATTACATCATATTAGTTCATGTCCAAGGTATTGATGTAATATCCCCAGATAAAGGTTTATATGTCAATTTATGGCAAAAAATTTTGGACGATAAAGAAATATTATTACATAACTATGGTTTCAATTTCATATAGACATCTTATTCACAATTAGTAAAGGTAATCCTAAAATAGAGACATATTAGTTCCAGAACAGAAACATATCAGAGTCAGAACAGAATCATGTCTTCCAAAATTTCATTGATCCTTTTTGCAAATATCCGGTGATGGTTTGCACCCAGATAGCATTAAACAAACATACAAATCAAAGCAGAACTTTACATACTTTCAATCTGACCATTATTCATATGTGGAAGTTACTATGTTTCCTGAGAGGCCAATCTATATAGGTTTATAGCATGATGCAGACACCCCATTTTTGATGGCCCTTCAAAACTTGGATGTTCTTGCAGGTACATCCGATGATGAGTCTAGTTGCTCGCTGAGCGCTCAAAGTCCTCAGCGGAACACCACAGGTTTGAGCCTTCCAAACCCTGCATCCTTTTTCTCTCCTTTTTGGACCATGTCTTGGTCTCTCCCCCCTGCAGTCTTTGGTGGCCTGCAGGCCATCTATGAGGGCTGCCAACGAGGGCTTCTAGCCTGTCGGCCATTGATGTGCCTTGGCCGGTCGGCCACCAGTATTTTCTGCAGATATTTTGTACTAGCTGTGCCAGCTGGTTGCATAGAGGCTTGCATCTGCCCACACGTGGAGGGCTGCATCTCCTTATATAGAATTCATGTTTTCTATTTATACGGAGGCCCTCTCTCATGTTTGAAGGTTAGAAGATTTAAGACTCAAAATTTTCTCTCTCTCTCTCTCTAGATTTCTCTTTCTCTCTCTCTGTCTCTCTCTCTCTCTCTCTTGTATTTATCTACACATTTGCCGACTTAAACTACACTTTTGCATATCAACCCTTAACCAAAAGTGATCATCTTTGAGCTGAGGTTGTTTAAGGCCCTCTTGGAGCTCTACAAGTTGTTTTTGGCTTGAATTGTTGTTTGGAATCACTCTTCTCTTCAAGAGGTATAATACTAGTCTTTTAAGCTTGCTTTGCTTACTTGTTTTTCCATCTTTTTCCTACTGTTATGGGCTGATTTTGAGATATAAAAAACTTTGTTTTCATGGGCTAAAATTGGTGTTTTGGGCCATTAAAGGTTAGGGGGTGATTCATCCCTATTTATTCCTTGTTGTTAAGGCCTTTGCACTTTTGTTTCCCATTTTAAAACTACTTTTTTTTGGGCCTTTAACCACTGAATTTTAGAGGTTTTTCAGTGGCAGAAAACTCATTTTGAAGTCCAAAATTGGAGGGGTTTGCCTCCCCTCCTTGTGTCTTGTTTGCTAGTCTAGTTAACTTCATATGTTAGCATGTTTTTCTAGCTTAACTTAGCTCAAGTCCAACATGTTTTTGCCTATGAAATAGACTGCTTTAGCTCTATTTTGGGCTGTTTAGGTTGGTTGAGTCTTGTTTTGCATGGTTGTAGTGTAATAGTCTCACAAGTTGGTGTTTTAGGGTCTTAGACACCTCTTGTTTGAGTTGATAGTATCTTTTGGTCCTTTTTTTTTTTTTTTTCTTTTCACTCCATTTCAGTGCTATAAACTCTGTAACCTCCCTCTTTGCTTCACCCTTTCATTTGCTTTTGAGGGTTGTTTCAAGCTTGGGATCCTTTAAGCTTGAGATTGAGATTATGCTTAATGGTTTAACCCTCTTTGAGGGTTCATTATCAACGGCATGATCTCTCTCTTGCCTTACATTATCCCTTGGTTGTCACTTCTTTTATCTTAGAGGACATTCACAAATGGACAAATTGATTAAAGAATAATTTGGTAACTAAAATGTGTAAACAAAATTGGCAAGTAAAAGAGGCAAGATAAGCATTTCTTTGTGTTGCATTGCATGTGTTCAAATCGGACGTTAGTTTGAGCATAAGGAAAATGGGACATTTCATACTCAAAAGTGATGAAATGTGCCACTTTCCTAGGTCTCCATTGCCCTTGATCATGCATGTAGACGTGCCCAAGGACTCCCGAGCTCCACGCGCGAAGGCGCGAAATTCGTTTGCTCTCTAGCTACTACAAGTTCGGACTCATGTCACGGTTCTGAATCTAATCTCACAATATGCGATGTAAGATTGATAAATCACCAAAGAGTCCAAATTCGGCAAATCATTTTGGAAAACTGATTTTAATAAAGAAGTGCCAAACATGGACTGCTTTGCCAGATACAGAGTCGCCACCTAAATATTTTATTTTGGGGGAATTTAGGAAACCCTGACTTGTGCCTAAGGCCACGTGTCCATCATCACCAAAGTTGCCTCGGCTCGGGAACTTGGGTACGAGAGGGGAAGGTCATGCAATGAGCACCCCCGCTTGCCCGATCAAAAGATCGGCCTTTACTAAGCATGATATTTTGTTTTTGAAAACACATGTGTTCTTATTCCGGTTAATTAGCTAATCTTACTACGTGATGCGCACAACAAACAAGTATAGACTAGATCACCTAAGTTGGAACAAAACATTGCATTTTTGTTTATGAAAATGATTTGAAGTTTGCTACTTGCAAGTAGGCTAAATCGGGGTTTTGATGAATTCTTCCAATTCAAGCAATCCAACTTTCACCCACAGGCATTCAGGCAATTATAGCAAATAAGCAATTAGCCTCATGGCAAGCATGCTTTCATGGCAGCATTAACACACATGCAGTATGCTAAAGCGTAAACACTCACAGTGTACTCCGAGCCAAAATAGAGAACTAGTTAGAAATCATGCATGATCCTAGTTCATGTTAAGATGACTAATGCAACACATGCAAAAATGCAGCTAAGATAGGCTCGGCTATTTTAGAATGGCATATGAATGCGACAATTCGATACATGTATTCAAATCGGAATTGAAATACAATGCAGTTAGTATGATGCGCCGAGCCCAGTGCATGCAAAACAAATGAATGATGCATGCATGCAAAGCATAAGTATGCTAATCGAAATATGCCCTAAAACTAACCATCGTAAGCGGTTAAGTAAAAGGGAGAAAGAAATGGGGGTTGGAAGACATGCATCACACACACACACGCTTATTACAACATTGCGCCCTCTCGATGAAGGGACCGAATAAGAAGCTAACTAGCTAATCTAAGCTAATTAAACTAATTATTACAAAACAAATTGAAATAGCTAAACGCATTAACTATTAAAGTATAAAAACGAATGCTTAATCTAGCTAAGTTAAGAAGCTAAATAAAGCAGTAAAACAGGAGGTTCTCAGAGGGAGAAGACTGGATGCATGCTCGGTCGCCTCGTTTAGAAATCCGTCGCGATGCCTCAATTTGCCTCTGTTTGCAATTGTCCTCAGAACCTTGCACCAAGCTCCAGAAAGCTTCTAACTCACCTTGGGGACTTGTGGGAGGTTGGCCAACCACCTAGGGATGTCACCAGCCACTGGCCGACCACTTTCTGTGTTGAAAACCAGAAAAAGTGGTCGGCCAGCTAGTTTTTCTGGCTAGCCGACCAGTTGTTGCTGCCAAACTCCAGTTTTCTACGACAGAAAGCAAGAAAGGGCATAGCAATGTATTTGCAAGATATGTGTGCACAACCACCCTCCCTATCATTTCATGAGCTCAAGGGAGTGTGGTTCTCGACCCTCAGGCCACCAATCTCACATTTCAATGCGTGATGGCTGAGAAGTCAAATTGCACAATTCAATATAAAATGAATGCACAAGTAAACACATAAAGCTTAAAACTCTATCATGCTGGATCAAGAGTGTCGACGACCGAGAATTGAGGCATGTTTCATCACTTCAAGTATGAAACGCCCCTCGTTTCTCATGCTTGGATTAACACTTAATCCAAACAACAATGCAACAACATGGCATACACAACGCAAACAACAACATGGCATACTCAATGCAATGTGACATGATCAACTTAACAAAGCTAATGACATGCGAACAATGCTAATGCATGCATGCACAATGCAATGCTACAAGGGCAACTTAGCAATGTTAGGAACATGCATACTCAATGCAAAGAAACAACTTGGCATACACAATGCAAATAACCACATGGCATGCACAATGCTATGTAAGATGGCATACTCAATGCAATGAACAATAAGCATGCGAACAACATGTAAAGAAACATGCTAAATGGACTTAAACCAAAAGGGGGTAGACCTCAGTCATGCCCAAATCAGTGGCCATAACACCAAAATAAAAGGCACATGAAGCATATACAAGCATGCACATGCAATGGCCTATCAAAGAGGCCTAAGAGCACAACCCTCAAGAAGGCTCAAGGAGTGACAAATACAGAAGTGTAACAACACTAAATGCACTAAAATTAAGTAAGAAATGATGCCAAATCATTCAAACAAAGCAAGCATGGCATGCAAAGGTCCTAAAGCATGAAAGCTAATAAGGAGGACTACAAATGAGGCATGCAATACATGGCACGAATGCATGAACCAAACATGGACAGAGCCGAAATAGGTCAAAACAAAGACCTAAACATGTTGAGGTAGGGGTTCAAAGACATAGGCATGCAAGCATACAAGCTAGGCCATAAAAGAGGCAACAATGCACAACACTCAAAGGCACTTAAAGAGTGAATAAAGTGGGAACATGGCAATGTGATAAGCTCTGAAATGTCATGTTAAGTGATGCCAAATCACGTACACCACACAAATGAAGCATGCTATGGTGCCCGAAGCTTGAAGCTTACATAGGCACTTGTACTACAATTATGCAAAACATGAAGCATGTGATCAAGGCAACCCAAAATAGTCCTAGAACATGTTAAAATGAGTCTAAAACATGCATGGAAGGAAGCCAAAACAAGCTAGCATGAAGGGCATAAGGCGTGGTGAATGCAAGGCAAATAAGGTGGTTTACACTACACCTATTAAGACCAAGCATGGAATGACCTAAGCAACAAAAATCAGAGTTATATCATGGCAAAATAACCCCAAAAAACACATTGAAATGATAGCTCGCAAGCTTAGGCATGAAGGCATACGCAATGACCTATTCTTCAGGCATAAAGGACTAACCCTCCAACGCATTGAATAAGTGAAAGATGCAAGTGTATGGCCATGAAACATGCACTAAAATAACATAATAAATGATGCAAATCATTCAAATAGGCCAAGTAAAGCATGCTAGTGGACCCGATGCACAAAGCTAACAAGCTAAAATGCACTATAGCTATACAAAGCATGGCATGCATGACCACAAAAACCAAAATCAAAGCTAGATCATGCTAAAACATGGACAAAAGCTTCTTGAAGTTAAGCCAAAAGCATGCTAAAATGACATGCCAAAGCATGATGCATGTTAGGCTATTTCGTGGAATTGCACTACAAGTGCATGGAACATATAAGGGCCAACCAAACCAAACCAAACCAAAACAGGGTATGATATGGCAAAATACCACCAAAACATGCTGAGATGGACTCAAATCAAGCTAGAATGACATGCTACTTCATGAAGCATACAAGACTAGTTTTGTGTGATTTACAACTATAAGTGTACAAGGCATGCAAGGGGTGACCAAACCAAACCAAAACAGTGGTATGACATGCTGAAATAACCCCAAATACATGCCAAGAACAAGCCAACACAAGCTTAACAAACATGCTCAAACATGAGGCATTCAAGACAAGTATTGAAGACACAAGGAGAGGGGATGACCCTCTCCTATTTAGGACTCCAAAACCACATTTCCACCACTAAAAATCCTCTGGATTTCAGTGGTAGAAAGGTCATGCAAAGGCTACAACAAGAGCCTAGAGGGATGGCTCAAAATAAGGCCTAACAAGGCCTAAGAGGGGGTAAACAATCCAAATACAAAGTGACCTTAAACAAAGATCTTAAGCACCCAAAATTCAGAATTTTTTGTAGTTAAGAGTTAAGCTTAAATAAGCATGCAAATAAGGCTAAAAGCTTAAGCAAAAATGGGGGATTTAAGGGTTAGAAACCACCCTTGAAGACCACCTTTAAAGCTGCAACTCAGCAGGTTTTTCAAGCTCAAACCAACCCAAGAACACCAAAATCAGCTCCTAAGCACCTCAGCAATAAAAGGATGGTGTTTGAGTGTGTGTTTGTGTGCAAAAGTGAGACAAATGACACTTTAAGGCACAAAACAAAAGCAAAAGAGAGATATAGATACAAGTGTGTATGTATCTCAACCACCAATTTTTGAACCTGGAGGAGGGAGGAGGAGCCTCCTCTTATAGAGAACAAAAGCACAAGCTTCTTCAAGAAGCTAATGCTCAAGGCCATCCCTCCATACGTGTATGGAGGATGGTTCTAGTGCTCTCCAGCTATGCCAGCTGGCCAAAACTATCTCCAAAAAGGTGACAAAAAGTAGCCGACCACTTGAAGTGTCGGACCAGCTAAGTGGTCTCCCACAACAAAAACTGGTCGCCAGGGGTAGGAGAAGTCTACACCTGAAAACAAGCAAGTGGTGTGGTGGCGACCAGAAAGGTGACCCAAGACAGAAAGCCAGTTATCCGACCAGAAAACTGGCTGGCAGGAGGAAAATGGTCTCCAAGGGGAAAAATGGTCTCCCACCCTTGTACCACCTTCCAAACAAGGAAAAACAAGGTTTTACCAAAAACAAACCAAAACGATGCAAGACGAGAGATCGGGAGCAAAGCACGCGGCTGAAAGCCTCAAAAACTAGTCTACTGGCATCAAAGTGTATACGACCACAAAATGGTCTCTCGGACCACAGTGTTTCCTCTAGGCAGAGGCAACAAGGCATGGTTCAAAAACCACGCCAAATGGAGAACGTTAAGCGGTCCCGAGACAAGACACGCGGCCGAAGGCTCCAAAAATCAGAAACTAGTCTCCAAACAGGAAAAGTGGCCTATGACCACAAAAAGATGGTCTACAAGACCTCTCCCTCCCTCCGGGAAGAGAAAACAAGATTCAGTCCACAAACCGAGCCAAAGCACAAAGAGTTCAGAGGCCCAGAGGCAAGGCTCTTAACCAAAACTCCGAAACCTCGAAACGAGCGCAACATGCACTATCACCGAGCGCTCAATCGATGACGTCTGAGTCTTAAGGTCGGTCAAAAATGGGGTGTCTACAATGCATGATAGGGTGATGGTTCTTGAGTGTCTTGTTTTGCATTGATTGAGCTTGCACACCTTGAAGCACAAGCCATCATGCAATGAAATTGCTTTGATTGGTGGTTTGTGGTTTAAGTTCATAATTCCTTGGATTTGTCCATGAAAATAAAAGGTGAATTGTGCAGACAATCCTTGGAAAAACCCTCTTTTTGCTCTGTTTGTACTCTGTTGCAGCATGGTGATCCAATGCATCAGTGGCCGGCAATGCACCATTGGTGGCCGGCAATGCCCCATAAATGGCTGGCAGACCAACCTTTTGGCCAACAGAGGGCCGGCAGCATCCATCCATGGCCGGCAGGCCATTGATGTAAACCTCAGCAAAGATTTGGTAAGATGGGGCAGGAAGGTTCTGGAAATGCTCAACCCTGCAAACAGAGGCTTTCGAGAGCAAAACGGAGGTCTTTTCAGGCAAAAACCGAGCATGTGCATCTTCCACTTCCCGAGGCGGAGCAGTGGCAGCGTAGTTAAATGTCTTAATTGCTTAGTTCGTGTACATTTGTGTTTTAAATTAATTAATTAGTTTACTAGTTAGTTAAAGTGTTGTAATAATTAGTAATTAGCATAACTAGTTATTCATTTGGTTTGTAATAATTAGTCTAATTACCTTAGCTTAGTTACTAGTTAGGTAGCTCTTATTTATTCGGACTCTCCTTCGTGAGAGCAAAATGTAATAATGTGTATGTCTTTCAACCCCACGTCTTTCTCCTTTTTACTTAACCGCTTTCGATGGTTAGATTAGGGACATGTCTCAATTAACCTACATTATGCTTACATCCATTCATTTGTATTACATGCACCAAGGCTCGGCGCATCATTCAAACTTCATTATTGTTTCGATACCGTCTTTGAATACGTGTTTAATCGCATGTCATCAAATCGATTCATATGCCTTTTAGTAGCCGAGCCTATTAAATTGCATATGGCATGTGTTGCATTAGGCATCTTGTATAGTTAGGAATCATGCATATTTTTCTAACTCGCGTTTTCTTAGCTTGGAGTACTAGGTGATTTTTTATGCTTTAACATACTTGCATGAATGTGAATGTTGCCATGTCTAGCATGCTTGGCATGAGGCTAAATGCTTATTTGCTAACCTGCTTGAATGCCTGTGGATGAAGGCTTGTTGTTTGAATTGGAATGATTTAACAAATGTAAGTTTTAAGCCCACTTTGTTGAGTGGAAATCATGTTTTAAGCCCTATGTTTGGTGGCAAATTCAAACTTTAAGCCCAGTTGAGGTGGCAAATTCAAACCATTTTTGCAAACAAACATGAGTTGAATTGTTCCAAATTGAGCAAACTAGTCTATACTATACTTGCTTGTGCGCATCACATAGTAAAGCTAGTTTAAACAACCAGGAACAAGAGCACATAATGTTTATAAAAATCATATCATGATTAGTAGAGGCCGATCTTTGATCGGGCGAGTGAGGGTGCTCAATTCATGACCTTCCCCTCTCGTACCTAAGTTTTCGAGCCGAGGCAACTTTGGTGATGACGGACACGTGGCCTTTGGCACGAGTCATGGGTTTCCTAAATTTTCCCAAAATAAAATATTTAAGTGGCGACTCTGTATCTGGCAGAGCAGTCCAATTTTTGGCACTTTTTGATTCAAAATCAATTTTCCAAAACGATTTCCTGGATTTGTACTCTTTGTTGTTTATCAGTTTCACATTGCACTTGTGAGATTAGATTCAGAACCACGGGAGTCTGAACTGCAGGGCTTTCTTTTCGAGCTCCTGAGAGGGGGCGCAAAAAGGCCGAGCTACAGTTTCTGGCGACTCTGCTGGGGATTGAGAGAACTTGACTTGAACTTATGATATGACATTTTATCTACACTTATGTGTTTCTTTGCGTTTGCGTTTGCATTTGCATTTGCATCGGTGTGCTTAAGTCATAGTGTTTGCCATCTACTATTCCTAAACGGTTTGCTGGAGGCTTGCTTGGAAAGCTTGCCAAAAGGCTGACCGGTTGCGGGCTCTGCTACGATGGGAACACAACCCTTGGATCTGGACTACTGCTGTACCATTTGATCCTCATTTCACTTCTCGGTGTGAGAGGTATATTAGGTGGTCTTGCTGAGGTATCCTTTTTGACCAATCGACCTAGTTGCATATCGAAAGCCATAGAGACTGTTCCAAACTAGGACAGGTGACAGGTTACTTACCCGAATTTAGGATTGTGTGAAACACTTTGCTTGAATAGTGAACCCTAGTTCTTGACAAAACTAGGACAGGGTAACCCTACCCCATCATAGGGGTGTTTTGGCTCTCACTTAATTGGTATGTGCTTTTAGAGTGAAACTCTACAGGAATGTATGTATCAGTTGCAAGTTTGGGCATAAGTTTTGGGGTAAAAATCAGTGTTGAATACAGTTCTCCAGCTATGATTGCAATTGCATGTTGTTTGTGTCTGAGCTGAGGTGTGGTGCAGTTTCTGATTTTTGTTTTCTTTGCTTTATTTCTTTTTTGCAAGGTAGTTTTTTTGCCATTACTTCAGACAATTCTGTTACCCCCCAAGCTCTCTGGACCTGTGTAAGGAAACTTTACAGATCCGGGGATCTTGTGAGGGGACAGCCAGTGTTTGCTTCACTCCCACCGAGTACCAGATGGAGGAGGATCAAGCATAATTCACCAGTCCAGCGGTTACCTTTTACTTCACCTGCACTCAGTCAGGCCTAGTCTTCTACTTCTACTCCGAAAAGAGAGTATTCACCAGTTCTGATAGCTCAACATCCTCCAGTCAACATGGAAGATATGCTTCGTTAGCTCTAGCAGACCATTGAGACTATGCAGCTAGATGCTTCCCACCAAGCTGAGGTCACAGCCTGCCAAGCTGAAGTCACGGCCTGCCAAGCAGAAGTGATAAATAGGCTTTAGCAACAGCAACCACAACCGGCAGCAGCCTCTGCATCTCATGCACCTCCAGTGAGTATTCCAGCACCCAGGGTCACAGTCAATGTTCAAGAGAATACGGGCATTCCGGTAGATCTGATCCCACCTCAGACCTCCAAGGCACCAGTTTACCAAACGGAGGTGCCGTTTGAATTTGAGGTTGACCCCACTACATTAAAGATCAACAAGCTAGAAAAGCTCTTCAAGCAGGCACATGGCATGAATTCAATCCCTGATATTAATGATGGCTACATAGACTCAGCAGTGACTCCACCAGACAGATTCAATATGCCGCATATAGACCGGTACGACGGCTCCGGGGATCCTATGGTCCATCTACTATTATTTTCGGATATCCTATGACCAATGGGTGTCACTAGACTTCAGAAGCTGTCATTTTTTGGCGGGACCCTATTGGGTATAGCAGCCATTTGGTATGCCAAACTCAAGACTCTGTGAAAAGAAGTTGAGAGGAAATGGCTGAGGCCCTCATCGCACAATACTCCTACAATATCCAAATCGAGGTCAAAACCCGTGATCTTGAAGCGACCCGCCAGGAGCCAAAGGAGGGCTTCTCAGACTTTGTGACTTAATTGAGGGCTAAGGCCTCTATGATGACTATCAAGCCGCCTGAAAAAGGACCAAATCAGAATGGTGGTTCGTAACTTGCAAGGGAGATTATTACAAAAGATGATAGTCTTGCCTTTGTTTACATTTGCTAAACTCCATGAGATAGGGGTTCAAATTGAGGATGCGATGAAGCAGGGGCTGATAGACAATGAGAAGGAATAGCCCAAGAGGCCCTTTACACACAGCTCCAACGCAACCACGAGTGGTAGCACTTCTGCACAGCCTTCGGATGTGAGTATGGTCACCACCACACTTAAAACTACCAACCCTTTTGCCAACACCTCCAACACAACTCCACAAACCTCAACCAGTCAGGCCTGATCTCAAAGGGTCTTTACCCCGCTCTATATGCCTTTGTCCAAAGCTTTAGGGGTCCTGATCAGAAAGGGGCATCTTAAGCCGTTAGAACAATGCCCTCAACCCGATCCTCTCCCCCCGAAACACAACCCGGTCAAATACAACGCTTTTCATCAGCAGCATGGTCATGACACTGATCAATGCTATAGGCTATGTCATGAGATCGAAGATCTCATTGACAACAAAGTTATAACACCTCCCCAAAAACCCAACGTCACTACAAATCCTCTCCCACCCATAATCAAGTCCCCCACCCCACCGGCATATAAACCTCATCCATACACTGGTGTGGACACCCCATTTTTGACCATCCTCAAGACTTGGTTGTGCTTGTAGGTACACCCAACAACTGGTTCGATTGCTCGCCCAGCACTCGACTATCACGGCGGAACGTCACCGGTTCGAGCTTCCTAGACCCTGTATCCTTTCTGCCTCATATTTGGACCCTGATTTGGTCCTTTCACAGTGGCCCTCCTGGTGCACTGCCGGCCATGGCATGGCACTGCCGACCATGGCCTTGACCCTGCCAGCCACTGATGAAGCCCTGCCGGCCATTAGTGTGGCACTGCCGGCCATTACTGATGGCCGGCACCCCCCCTATCTCAGCTGGTTTTCCTCCAGATCTTTTGAGCCAGCTGGATTTTTGTTTACTCCCCTCCATACACGTGTATGGAGGGATGAAAGCCTTGCAAAGCTTTAAAGAAGCTTTGGCTTTTCATTTCTCTATATAAGGAAGAGGCTTCTTCCTTACACCAGGTTCTGGATTTTTGAAGAGAAAAAACCTCTCTTTCTCTCTATATTGCTTGTGTTTAGTGCCTTGAAATTGATTTCCTTGCACTTTTGCACTACAACACATAGATATACACCACCACCATTGGATCAAGCTTCTTGGGAGGAATTCTTAAGCTCTGAAAACTGGTTTCCACCCCCTGAAGTTGTTGGTTTCAAGGAGGGTCTTCAAGGGTGAGCATTTCCCCCATTTTTGCACTTTCTTGCACCTTGCTTTAGCCCTCTTTGCATATCGTTTTAAGCTTTTCTTATAACTGAAAAAAGTCTTGTTTTTAAGTGTTTTTTAAGTTTGGTTAAGGTCATTTTGCTGTTTGGGGTGTGTAGCCCCCTTGCATGCTTTGTTTGGCTTTGTTTTAAGCCATATTTGGAGGCCTCCGAGCTAGCCTTGGTTTGGCCTTCCTACCACTGAAATCCAGTGAGATTTGAGTGGTAGAGGTGTGGTTTTGAGGTCCTAAATCAGAGGGGGTAGTCCCCTCTCTTTGTATTCCGCTTTGCTTGCATTTTTGGCCTTCCAAAGGACAATCCCTCTATGCATTTTTGGGGTTGGTCTAGGCCTTTTTTTTGTGACTTATAGGACCTACCTTGGCCCTGTCCAAGGCTGGTTTGGTCATGTCTTGCTTGCATCTTGCATGTATAGTGTAACTCCATCCATAGCTCATCAAAGTAGCATGTGTGCATAGTCTTTGTTGAGTCCATTTCAATCCATTTTCGGTGATGTTTTACCATGCCATGAACCTGTTTTGGATTGGTTTTGTTGCTCCATGCTTGCATGATGCACTTGTAATGTAAATCCCCTAAACTAGCTCCATATGCTCCATGCCATGCCATGTCATTTCAGCTTGTTTGGTTTATATTCCAGCATGTATTTGGTCATCATTTGGCATGTTATGACCCTATCCATAGTTGGTTTGATCATCCTTTGCATGCTCCATATAGGTGTAGAACAAATCTTGTTTACTAGCCTTTTGTGCATGATGTTTTCACTCATCATACTAGCATATTTTGGCTTTGCTTAAACATGATTTTATGCTTATTTTGAAGTGTTCTAGGACTGTTTTAGGCTGCCATGACCATATCACTCATGCTTTGTATAGCTATAGTGTAAATACTTAGGCTAGTCTTGGGTTTTGAGGCCTCTATCATGCCATACATGTGATGTTTGCATGCCTTGCCCTCATTCCATATGCTATTTCAGTCCATGAAATGTTGTCATATACTTGCATTTGACATGCCTTGAATGCTTTGTATAGTTTGTGCTTGATGCCTCAAAAATGGACTTTTGTGCATGCCATTTAGCCTAAGCCTTTGGCTCATCATTTCAGTACATTTTGGGTCCTAATATACCATGATGTAACTCTATTTTTAGTTGTCCAAGTCATGCCATGATTGGTTCTCATAGGTGTAGTGCATTGCCTCTTTAAAGCCTTGCATGATCCTTGTTTATAGCCTTGTGTTCTAGCCTATGTTGGCTAGCTTTGAGCTTGGTTTTGGTCTTGCTTTGACCTGCCCTAAAACTGTTTTAGGTCCCCCCGGCCCCTGGGGCTTGCCTTGTATGCCATGGTTTAAGTCCCTTTGCTTACTTTGAGCTTTGAGCATCATAACATGCTATGCTGCATTGTTGAGTTGATTTGGCATCAATTTACTGGTATTTCAGAGCCTACTCCATTGCCATATATCCATGTTTGTTGCTCCTTAGGTGTGCTTAAGAGTTGTCCTCTTTGTGCCTTAATACTTGAGCCATTTGGCATGCATGCTTGCCTTGCCTTTCCATGCTTTTCATGCCATCAATTCCATCACTTTGGCTACTGATTTGGACCTAGTTGAGAGCCGTCCATCTTTGGTGTAAGCCCATTTACCATGTGTCACATGCTTGTTTCATTTGGTATGTTGTTGCATACTTGTTTAGCTTCGCATACCTTGCATGCTCACATGTTCATGTTGCTTTTTGTCATGTCGTCCAAGGTTGTAGCCTCACATCATGCTTATACGCTTGTTGCATGCTTGGGTTGGTTGCATGTTTGCACACTTAAGTCATATCGCATGTTTGCCATGCTTATGTGTTGCATTGTTTGGATTAAGTATTAATCCAAGCACGAGGAACGAGGGGCGTTTCATACTTCAAGTGATGGAACGCATCTCAATTCTCAGTCGCCGAGCTCTTGATGATTCATGATAGAGTTCTAGGCTTTACTTGTTGTATTTGTGCATTCATTTTCATATTGATTTGCACAAGTTGGATCTTTGGCCGTCATGCATCGGGATGTGTGATTGATGGTCGTGGATCCGACTAGGCCTCTCCCTTGATGTTTTGAGGTGATTTGGAGTGCCATGGTGCGTACATATCCTTGGGAAACCCTCTCATTTCTCTATTTTGTGCTTCGTTGCAGTTTGGTGTCACAGCACACCAGTGGCCTGCAGTGTGCCACCCTTGGCCGGCAGTGCTCTGTTTTTGGCCGGCAGATCTCCCTCCATGGCCGGCAGGCCACTGGTGGCTTCCCCTGCATTGTTTTGGTAAGTTTCAGCAACAAGCACTGAAAGACACCCTGCAAACAGAGCCTCTAAAGAGCAACTGGAAGGCGTTTCGAGGCAAAGAACCGAAGCGAGCATGCATACCCTCCTCTTCTTCAAATAGAGCTGGAGCGACTCTCTTTTACTGCTTACTAGTTAGTTAGCATTTGTTATTTGTAATAATTAATTTGTTAATCAATTAAGTCGTGTAATAATTAGTTGTAGCTAGTTATTCAATTTGGTTTTGTAATGATTAATTAGCTTGTGAGTTAGTTAATTAGGTGGCCTGTATTATTCTTTCGGACCCTTCGAGTGAGGGCACAATTGTAATAAGTGTGCATGCGTGTGTGCATGTCTTCGAACCCCCACTTCTTTCTCCCTTTTACTTACCTGCTTTGATGGTTAGTATTAGGACATGTTTACTTTAGCATACCTTATGCTATGCATGCATGCATCATTCATTTGTATTGCATGCACCGGGCTCGGCGCATCATACTAACTGCATAGTATTTCAAATCTAACTTGAATACGTGTTACTTGTTGCATCCCACATGCCATCCTAGGATTAGCCGAGCCTATTCTAGTGACATTCTGTATGTGTTGCATTAGCCATTTTAACATGGACTTGGATCATGCATGATTGCTAATATGTCCTTTGTTTCAGCTCGGAGTACGATGTAAGTTTTATGCTTTAGCATCTCACATGAGTGTGAATGCGAACATGACAGCATGCTTCCATTTGGCTAGTTGCTTATGTGATATAACGCCTGAATGCCTGTGTGAAGGTTGGATTGTTTGAGTTTGGAACAACTCGTTGAAATCCGTATTCTAGTCTATTTGCGAGTAGCAAATCCCAAAGCATTTTCCAAACACGGATATGCAATGCTTTGTTCCAAATTAGGGCGATCTATCCTATACTTTTGTGTTGTGCGCATCACATAGTAATTCTAGCTAATTAACCGGAATAAGCACACATAACGTTTTCAAAATCGGATATCATGGTTAGTAGAGGCCGATCTTCGATCGGCGAGAGGGGGTGCTCATAGCTGACCTTCCCCAATCGTACCCAGTTCCTGAGCCGAGACAACTTTGGTGATGACAGACACGTGGCCTTTGGCACCGAGTCAGGGTTTCCTAAATTCCCCCATTAAAAAATTTTTAGGTGGCGACTCTGTATCTGGCAAAGCAGTCCATGTTTGGCACTTCTTTCAAATCTGTTTCTCAAACGATTTGCCGGATTTGGACTCTTTGGTTCAGATTAAGAACCGTGACAATCGAGTCCGAACTGTAGCATGAGGCCAAGGGCGCATCTACAGTTTCTGGCGACTCTGCTGGGGAGTTAGAGAACTTGACTCGAACTCATGATATCTGGTTTTGACTACACTTATGTGTTTCTTTGCATTGCATTTGCATTGGTGCGCCTAGGACACTGTGTTTGCCGTATGCTATTCCTGAACGGTTTGCTGGAGGCTCGCTTTGCGAAGCGTGCCATAAGGCTGACCGGTTGCGGGCTCTACCACGACGGGAACACAAACCCCGGTTTTACCGGGGCACCCTTTTTGACCATTCGACCTAGTGCATAGTCGGAATCCATAGTGACCATTCCAAACTAGGACAGGTTGCTTACCCGATATAGGTTGTTTGAAACCGCTGTGTGCGTAGTGAAGCCCTAGCTCCTGACAAAATAGGACAGGGAAACCCTACCCCAACATAGGGGTGTTTTGGCTCTCTTTTACTTGTTATGTGCTTTTAGAGTGTATCTCTACAGGGAACGTACATATCAGTCTGTAAGTTTGAGCATCAGGCCTGCGGGCATCAGTATCAGTGTTTTTGAGAAACAAGTATATCTGCGGGTATCCGATTCAGTGTTTTTGGGGCAGTGATTTTGGGAAACAGTGATCAGTATTAGAGTACAGCTGTTCAGCTAAGCCTGTATTTGTTCTGATTAAGTCGAAATGCTGTGTGTTTTCTCTTTCAAGGTTCAGAGATTCAGTACAGAATAGTCGGTATTCTCCTTCGCTGAGGTAAGGCAGACATCTGATCCGTTAGTCACCGTTCAGGATCGGCGGACTTATCATGACACAGAATTCAGAGGAAATCGTGGTTATGACAGCTACATTAGATCAAGGAATCACCCTGCAAAGTGAGACCAATGTTGATGTACCGCATCCGCCCAGGTCGCCTGCCGCGCGCCCGATCTGGGAACCCCAGTTGTATCAGGCTCGTGAGCCCACCACATTCGAGTTGATGGGGATGATAGGTGACCTCCAGAGGTCCATGGCAGATCTCGCTTACGGAATGTCAGCTTTGCCACCAGCCGCACCATATGCTGGAAGTTTTGTACCACAGGAGCCCCCGCTATTGGGACGAATTGTGATCGAGCTCAGCCAACCTGAGGTTGTCTCAAGTTATAGCAATGACATGTCAACATCAACCCAAGCCCTCGATCAGGCAGAGGCCAAGTTAAGGACAAAATGAAGGCAGATGCCGATCCCATTGAACAACTGCTGTGGGCAGTCGAGGCTTTGAAAGCCGGGGAATGAATAAGCAACAGATATCCGCAGTCGTGGCCAAGACTATGGGTGATGTTTTTCCCCACTTCAACCGAAGGCAGTTCGTCAGGCGGAAAATCGGGATAGGCCCCGTCATGCCAGGACAGTCCCAGCCAATCCCAACCCTGCACCTGGGAGATCAGAAAACCAAGGCAGTGCCTGCCGACCCGTTCGCTAGTGGTCTAGCAAGAATACTTAGACTTCAAAGTACCTGCCCCGAGGGCGCAGGTCTTTCACGCTCTCTACATGCCGTTATCCAAGGCACTTCAGATCCTGGCCGAAAGAGTGCATTTTAAACCCCTCGAGCCTAGGCCCCTTCCTAGTCCTCTTCCAGCAGGCCATGATACTACTCAGTACTGCACGTACCACCAGCAAACCGGTCATGCTACCGATAATTGTTTTCGCCTCCGTCATGAGGTGCAAGATTTGATCGACAACGAGGTTATCCTCCCGCCCACCTCAGCCAAGTCCGTTACTACCCAGCTATTGGATTTTGAGGATACTGATACTGCGAGTATGTAATCAGGGAGTGAACCACCTGCGGGCGGCGCTTGGTGTATTTTTGGATGTGGCGTCTGGCACGCATTTTTGAGCATCTGCGCTTACTAGTTTTGTAAATTCTGGCTTGGGTGCCGGGTCAGTCTTTTGCTTTGTTTTGAGTCTGTCTCATTGTCTTGAGTCAGTCCTTTTTGCTTAAGGGTCTGTCTTATTATAGCAAGTCAGTCCCCTTGTATAGAATGTCAGGTGATTCCGGGGTTGTTGCCTCGAACACCGTTTTGTTTTGTAATTACTCCTTTTGCTTTCTTTTGAGTCTGTTTCTGCCGAGGAGCCAGTTGTGCCAACAGATCTCAATGAAACAGCAGTAGTTTTCACACTCTTGTGTTTGCTTCCACCTTGCGCCAGTTGTGCCAGAAGCTTGAATGAAATGGCAGTGCATTCCACCTGCCCTTTTGTGCTCTGAAATTATGGCATTGACCTAAGTTTTTCAAAACCTTTTGAACATTGTGATGAAAACGAAGAGGAAGGAATTCCTCGGGATTTTCAAAAATTTGATCAATTGAGAGAAGGAGAGGCGTGCTAAGCCCTTAATGAATGAAATCGTGCTTGTTAGCGTAAGTACTGAGAATGACCCTGGCTTGATCCAGATTGGCTCCACACTATCTTCAGCGGAGCGATTTCGTTGCTTTCTTAAAAACTTTCAAAAATTCAAAAAATGCTTTGTGCGGTCCTGCGAAGACCTGTGTGGAATCGCTCTTGAGATTGTGCAGCTTAGGATCGCTCTCAGCCTCAAGATTCAATCCCTCCGTTCTCAAAACCTTGACCTTGGGTTCAGAGTATTCAACGATCAACCATCAAGAGAGGCCTATGTGGCCGTATTTGAAGTGGCCCTCGAACAAGAGGCACCGGAGTCAGATCAAGAAGATCAGATCTCATCAGTAGAAGCTTGTGAAGCTAGAACAGAAGCACCCCTCCAACTAGGGGCAAAAATGTCCGATGTGCTCGTAGAGCCGAAGATGGATCCTTTTGCAAATCAATACAACGGTCATTTTCCCGGATTCAGATAACTTCAGGACCTCAAAACCATTTGGCATGGACTTGTTACACTTTTACCCTTTGAGAGGCTCGCTGGGCCGAAAACCCGGAAGGGCGACCCGGGCAAAAGTTAGAGCAAGAGAAAAAATACAAAAAAAAAAAAAATATACAAAAAAAGAGAAAAAGAAAAATGAAGAAAATGAAAAAAGAAAAGATGAAAAGAAAAAAGAATAGAAAAAAAAGAAAAACAAAGCTCGCAAGGTTGAAAACCCGGAAGGGCGGCCTTGGCAAAAGTTAGAGCAAAAGGAGAGGTTAAATACGAGTGTACCTTGACCCCCAAACTACGTAAGGCTTTGATTCCCATGTTTGGGATACGTAGGCAACTTCATTCTGAAGTCCAGCCGTAAAACACTTCAAATCAATTATGTCCATGTATGGTTTTGATCATCTTTGCCTTCTCTGTATCTAAGGGTTTGGTTGTGTCGTCACTGAGGTACTACAATGCTATGGCCATTCAAACAAGGGGCAACTTTCCGTTGCCATTTAATATGTTATGGCATTCAAACAAGGGGCAACTTTCCGTTGCCATGCAGTGTCTTCAACAAGGGCAGTGTTCCTTCTGATCTGAATTGTGCATCTCAAGTAAGTTCTGTGCTCGCTGAGCAGTGGCTGTTTGAAAAATGGTTTTTGAGAATTTTTACTAAGTTGACTAATTTTCTCGAAATTATCCATTTTTCCAAAACTGGACCTTTTTTCTTGGACCCAAAAAAGAAAATTTTCAGTGCTCATAACCTAACTTGCATGATTTTAAATCAAAAATCGAACAAGCATGTTAATCTAACTCATTTGGTCAAAAATTGTTTTAGTAGAAAGCAAAAACATAAAAATGGTCAAAATGATGAACTAGGGGCAATTTGAGTTAGGTTCTGTCTTTTCCCATTGTCAACATACTGCCAGAAAGGGTACCAACTTGCCGGAAAGGCACCTTTTTGCCAAGAGGGCATAGCGAAGCCGACCGCAAAAGGACAGAAAGCTCTCATATCCTCCAAGCAACGAGATATCAAGCCAAGTGCGAAGCACGAATTGGAATGGATCAAGATGTTCCACTTCCTCGTTGGACAGACTAACACGTCCAAATTCCCTAGCAGAACATCGTCCACTGATGTCAGCTGCAGATTTGCTACACACCAGTTGTAGTACAATCCCTCTATGGGAGAAACTCACTGTTGTGAACAAGAAGAAAAATCTAGCGGAATGCTAGGGGCAAACCCACAACTTCCTGTTTATCCATCAACCACTCAGGGGAGGGATGAAAATGAGAGATTAAAGAATAGAGAGGTGTAAGTCGAGAGAAAAGTGAACAAAAGGGTTTTGAGAGAAAAACCGAGCTTGAGGGCCGAGTGATGTGAGAATCACAAATTAGAAAGGGTGGGAAACATACCGGAGAAATGGCTCCTCGTGATCTGAGGTCTCTCGTCTTTGTAACACATCTTGTGTCGTGTCTTTTTGTTTGTTTTGTTTACCTCAACTCTTGTTTTGAGTCGGTTCCGAGCGTGTCTCGATGTGTTTAGGTTGTTTACCTTTGTTTTCCGTTGTTGAGTCTTTTCACTGTGCTTCAGTTCATAGGCTCAATACCCGGTTAAAACTCATTCTTAATTTCGAAAATAAAATCGTTTTGTGCTCAGAGTGCTGTGCCATTCTCTACATTTGTGCACAAAAAGATTTGTTCTTTCATAAAACCGCTGGGTTCAACCCAGGTCATGTGAGAATAAAACATGGACCTATCTGAAGCTTTTGGGTTCGGATTGCGATACAAAGAAAATAAGGAAAGTTCGGAGCATCTGAGTTGTTTCGACTCCTGCAAATTCCATCTTCCCATCAAGCGTTTTCAAAATGAACCAAGCACTGTGTTATGGGCTGTGTGTTCAGGAATGAGCAGTGTTCTGTAAGAGTTGTGTGCAGAATAAACCAATCACTGTGTTATGGCTATGAGTTCAGAATGAGCAGTGTTCAGAATGGGTGTATGCCCCAAAATCAGTTGTGTGATGTATAACAGAATGTAAAGTTAGGGTTGTGAGTTCGGAATGAACAATTTCGGAATAGGCTGTGAGTTAGAATAAACAGTGGTCGGAATAGGCAAAATGTCAGAATGAACAGTATACTGTATGAGCTATGTGCCGAACCAAGCAGAGTACAGTGTTATGGGCCGTGTGTTCAGAAGCCAGAATGAACAGTGTGCTGTTTGAGCTGTGTGTTCAGAGTAAGCAGAGTGCTGTGTTGACTATTTCAAAGCCAGAATGGCAACCAGATGTGCTCTCCCTGGTTACCGTTCCCCGTCAGAGTAGAGCGGTTCACCGCCACTCACCTCGTGAGGTGCTTTCTAAAGCACCGCTTTAGTTATTGCATTCCTTACACATCATGCATTGTATTGCATTCTACCTATCAGGATCCTCGCTTGTTCATGCATGGTATTGTATGTACGGTTCATTCTAGACCAGCTTCGTTCAGTTTGGCGGATACCTTTCTTCTCTCGTGTGTAATACGCTGAAAGGCTCCTTCCCATTCAGAGACACCAGGATACGTCCTTATGTCTCTTCTTCTTTTTGAAACACCGGGACATGTCCCTATGTTTCTCTCCTCTCTGGTTAAAAGCATTTGGAATACGTTCCGATGCTCACACCATTAGAGACACCAGGGATGCGTCCTTATGTCTCTTCTTCTTTTTGAAACACCGGGACACGTCCCTATGTTTCTCTCCCTCTCTGGTTAAAAGCATTTGGAATACGTTCCGATGCTCACACCATTCGAGACACCGGGATGCATCCTTATGTCTCTTCATCTTTTTGAAACATCGGGACACGTCCCTATGTTTCTTCCTCTCTGGTTAAAAGCATTTGGAATACGTTCCGATGCTCACACCATCAGAGACACCGGGATGCGTCCTTATGTCTCTTCATCTTTTTGAAACACCGGGACACGTCCCTATGTTTCTTCCTCTCTGGTTAAAAGCATTTGGAATACGTTTCAATGCTCTCGCCATTCTGAGACACGGGGATAGTCTCTGTGCCTCTTCTTCTTTTGGAAACGCGGGGTTGTCTCCCTTTGTTTCTCTCTCCTTCGGCCTTGTTGAACATTCGGAACACGTTCCAATGCTTCCACCTTTCTGAAACACGGGGATATGTCCCTATGTTTCTCCCATTGGTGGACCTCCTCTCACGATTTCAGCGTGGTTTGAGTGTCCCTTTTCCTTACGCGATTTCAGTGTGCTTGGAATTTATCTCAGGTTGGGTTGTGGACGCGCTGGGCGGTTTATTGGACCTCCTCTCACGATTTTAGCGTGGTTTGAGTGTCCCTTTTCCCTACGCGATTTCAGCATGCTTGGAATTTATCTCAGGTTGCGTTGCGGACGCTGGGCGGTTTGTTGGACCTCCTCTCACGATTTCAGTGTGGTTTGAATGTCCCTTTTCCTTACGCGATTTCAGCGTGTTTGGAATTTTCTCAGGTTGCGTTGTAGACGCGCTGGGCGGTTTGTTGGACCTCCTCTCACAATTCAGCGTGGTTTGAGTGTCCCTTTTCCTTAGGCGATTTCAGCGTGTTTGGAATTTATCTCAGGTTGCGTTGTAGACGCGCTGGGCGGTTTTGTTGGACCTCCTCTCCCGATTTCAGCGTGGTTTGAGTGTCCCTTTTCTTACGCGATTTCAGCGTGTTTGGAATTTATCTCAGGTTGCGTTGTAGACGCGCTGGGCGGTTTGTTGGACCTCCTCTCACGATTTCAGCGTGGTTTGAGTGTCCCTTTTCCTTACGCGATTTCAGCGTGCTTGGAATTTATCTCAGGTTGCGTTGTGGACGCGCTGGGCGGTTTGTTGGACCTCCTCTCACGATTTCAGCGTGGTTTGAGTGTCCCTTTTCCTTACGCGATTTCAGCGTGTTTGGAATTTATCTCAGGTTGTGTTGTAGACGCGCTGGGCGGTTTGTTGGACCTCCTCTCACGATTTCAGCGTGGTTTAAGTGTCCCTTTTCCTTACGCGATTTCAGCGTGTTTGGAATTTATCTCAGGTTGTGTGTGGACGCGCTGGGCGGTTTGGTTGACCTCCTCTCACGATTTCAGCGTGGTTTTAGTGTCCCTTTTCCTTACGCGATTTCAGCATGTTTGGAATTTATCTCAGGTTGCGTTGTAGACCGTTGGGCGGTTGGACCTCCGCTCTCACATTTCAGCGTGGTTTGAGTGTCCCTTTTCCTTACGCGATTTCAGCGTGCTTGGAATTTATCTCTAGTTGCGTTGTAGACGCGCTGGGCGGTTTGTTGGACCTCCTCTCACGATTTCAGCGTGGTTTGAGTGTCCCTTTTCCTTACGCGATTTCAGCGTGCTTGGAATTTATCTCAGGTTGCGTTGTAGACGCGCTGGGCGGTTCGTTGGACTTCCTCTCATTTCAGCGTGTTTGGAGTGTCCCTTTCCTCACATGATTTCGGCGTTTTTGGAATTTATCTCAGGTTGCATGTCGACGCGCTGGGCGGTTTGTTGGACCTCCTCGCACAATTTCAGCGTGGTTTGAGTGTCCCTTTTCCTTACGCGATTTCAACATCCTTGGAATTTATCTCTAGTTGCGTTGTAGACGCGCTGGGCAGTTTGTTGGACCTCGTCTAACGATTTCAGCGTGGTTTGAGTGTCCCTTTTCCTTACGCGATTTCAGCGTGTTTGGAATTTATCTCAGGTTGCGTTGTAGACGTGCTGGGCGGTTTGTTGGACCTCCTCTCACGATTTCAGCGTGGTTTGAGTGTCCCTTTTCCTTACGCGATTTCAGCGTGTTTGGAATTTATCTCTGGTTGCGATGTGGACGTGCTGGGCGGTTTGTTGGGCCTCCTCTCACGATTTCAGCACGGTTTGAGTGTCCCTTTTCCTTACGCGATTTCGGCGTGTTTGGAATTTATCTCAGGTTGCGTTGTAGACGCGCTGCGCGGTTTGTTGGACCTCCTCTCACGATTTCAGCGTGGTTTGAGTGTCCCTTTTCGTTACGCGATTTCAGTGTGGGTGGAATTTATCTCAGGTTGCATTGTAGACGGGCTGGGCGGTTTGTTGGACCTCCTCTCACGATTTCAGCGTGGTTTGTGTGTCCCTTTTCCTTACGCGATTTCAGCGTGTTTAGAATTTATCTTAGGTTGCGTTGTTGACGCGCTGGGCGGTTTGTTGGACCTCCTCTCACAATTTCAAGCGTGGCTTGAGTGTCCGTTTTCCTTACGCGATTTGCGCGT